>CM053581.1:504472603-504521444 GCA_028627135.1 Pseudochirops cupreus
ACAACCTGATGCCAGGTATCCACATCCCCCTTTTTGTCCTTCTTCCCATGAAGAAAGATTCTAAGGAGAAAGAACACTATTTTGAAGCAAAATATATTACACCTGGATCGCGACAACTCAAATTTTAACAAAGAATGAGAAAACTGCATTATTTTGCTTAGCATAATAAATAAGAAGGAAATTAACTACAATAGAAACATTCTAACACATTTCTCAAATTGAGATACCATTTTAACACTATTGAGTCAAATTGTTCTATAAAAGATGCAGAATCACTTCCTCAGAAGAACCTTCATAGTGTCGACTGGATCAGAATCAGCCTCTATCTGTGGGTGGCCAGAGCCAAACCAACAGAGTAGGGTAGAGATGGGAGAGTCAGGACACAAAAGAGAAGTGTAATTTCAGTGAAGAAAATTATTTATGTATATGTAAGCCAATATGTATACCCATCCCCCCATATCCACATACACACACACATACCTTCTAAGAAGGAGGGCTTAAGGTTGCAAAGGCTGGGACCACTTATATACATGAAAGGGGTTGACCCACAACACAATCATTCTTAGATGTTGAGATAGTTCACACAGTCGAATTTCTTGGGACAATACAAGCATTCTTTGGTCTGGTTGGAACAGTTACTGTCTTGGGGGGCATGGCCACCCTGCCAGGTACAGAACCAGAGCTCTGTGACAGGAACAGGAGTACAGTACCTATCAATGACTGTGAATATGTGATTGATGGCCCCGGGAAATAGGGGAAGTGAAATCCCTCAGTGAACACCTGGTGCTGGTCCAAGCAATACAATTTGCTCATCTTAAGTGCAAAGGATTACTGTTATGGCAAGCTCAGGGCACAGCCTGCTTTGGTAGGCCTGGATCTGGAAAACAAGGTATCTCCAAAATTCTTTGACAACAGTCTCAGTTTCCTTATCTCTATAGCTAGGAAAATTTCTGAAAATTGCAAGTTCTTTTTAAGTTCTGTTCAAAGCATTACTTTCAAGTTAGAAATATGTCAGGACAATTTGCATCTAAGTAACACCTAATCGGTTTATCCAGTTATTAGGATCACAGAGCATGATGACATCCCATAAAACAGGAAAAAATATTATGGCTCCCAATCAATGGCTTATTCTAAAACATGGTAAGCAAAACTGCTTCCAAAGGTCTTTCCCTTATTTCACATTTTCAGACAGTCTTCTTAGATTCAATCAACAGCTTTAAAAATAAATTTTAATCCACAGAATTTGCAACCAACAGAAATTTGAGTAGTTTTTCCAGAACATAATTATCAGTGAAATTCACTCAATTGAATGAGAGTTCCAAGGGCAAGAAGCACATTTTTTACTTTCCTTGTTTCCATGGTGGTTAGCCCAGTGCCTGGCACATAGTAAGCCCTTAATGTTTGTTAACTGAATGACTGATGGCAGAGAAGGCTGACCTCTGGGTCAGGACCCTCTTCTAAGTTATTTTTGTGAGACGTTGGGCAAGTCACTTAACCTCTCATTGTCCCCAGCAACTAAACTAAGACTGTAAACTGCAGAAGAGTTGCCCTGTTTTGGTAGAGGAGTATCCTCAAAGAGACCGCCTTCTATCAATGAAGGCAAGTATGTGTACATGCACACTCATGTGTACACAGACACACACACACACACACACACACACACACACACACACACACACACACGATTATGGCTGTGGATCAAAAACAGGCTCTGGACTCAGATAAGACCTGGATTCAAGTCCCATCTCTAATAGATACTGGATGAACTACCCTACAGAAGTCCCTTGACCTCTTAGAGCTCTAGCAAACCCTCATAATACAAGTTGTAGAGAAGTCCCTCACCAGGAGCTTACTTGTTCTAACCTCCTGACTTACCTGTTCAATTATATTCAACTCTTTGTGACCCTATGGACCATACTGCCCATGGAGTCTTCTTGGCAAAGATACTAGAGGGGTTTGTCACTTCCTTCTCTAATGAATTAAGGTTAACAGAGGTCAAGTGACTTGCACAGGGGTCACACAACTAGTAAGTGTCTGAGGCCTATTTTGAACTCAGGTCTTCCTTACTCTGGGCCCAGTGCCCCTGCCTCCTAAGTAAGGAGTTTCCTACACAAATAAAATGCCAAGTCTAAGCCCTATTCCTAATCACAATTACATATACATAATTCCTAATACTGTACAAGCAGCCATTTTGCTACAGGATGGTTCAATATCTGCAGGGGAATGTGGTTCTTCTGCAGTTACCTCTTCTTTCTAAACAATTAATACAATATAAGATCTTTCATGGGGCAGGTAGGTATCTCGATGGATAGAGTACTGTCAGGCCTGGAGTCAGGAAGACTGGTCTTCCTAAGTTAAAATATCATCTCAGTCACTTATTAGGTGAGTGACCCTGGGCAAATCACTTAACCATGTTTGCCTCAGTTTCCTCATCTATAAAATGAGCTGGAGAAAGAAATGGCAAACCACTCCAGTATCTTTGCCAAGAAAACCCCAAACGGAGTCACGAAGAGTCAGAAATGACTGAAATGACTGAACAAGTTCGTCCTGAGTGTTTTTTTCCCTTTAGATGTCCAGAAGCTAAATATAAAACGATGAATACAATTTGTAATTGGGCAGTCAATAAAAAGATATTCCGTTTTAGGCATCAAATACTGAAATACTTTATTCATATTAGTTTCATCACTTTCCAAGCGTGGCAAGCCTTTGCAGAGTCTTACTCCTCTTGTCTAAAACATTCTCCATTGAGATTTTATCTAACACGCTGGAGGCTCTCCTATTGTTTTATTGTCCTGATGGAAATACATGAACCTCTCAATCACTACATGACCAGCCTTCCTCCTTTTCCAACAGTACCTGGGGATCAGAGTGGGAAGGGAGTAGGAAGGGGCCTAAGACCCCACCTCGTCATACCTACTCCACCTTATAGGTAAGGAAACTAAGATCAAGAGAAGGTCAATGATTGGCCCAACATCACATGGATAGTAGCAAAGAGCAGGACCAGGATTTGGATCCAGGACAAATCCAGCACTCCTTCCACTACCTATCTATGATCATCCCCTCTTCCCCCAGACATTCCTTTATATCACTTTCTGCACATCACTAGGAATTACTATAGCCCACTTATGACCACCCTGCATCTTTCTATTTACCTATTAGTTTGTCACATAAAATTTCCTGAAATCATGATGCTCCACGTTAACATAACATCATCAGGAGAACACTGATGTTCCAGAAATAAGGCTTTTATAGATGTGGCAGCTAAGGATGATAGAAAGCACAATACCATTTTCAAAATCAAGCCCTGTGTTCTCACTCTCCTCAATTTGGGCCCAAATCATTATTCATCTGTAATGTTTATTGAGTGTGCACATATGCCTCTACTGATGCAACTGGCTACCAAACAAACTTCATGTCATATTCTGTCTAATGTTTATGTGTGTGCTTTAGCAATATCAATGGTTAAAATTATTTTTTCCATATTACTATAGTTTCAAAGAGACTTTGCAGGCTTAACATGATTATGATTATAAAAACATTTATATATGGTTTATTATGTCAGGTACTATGCTAAGCACTGTACATATGGGATCTCATTTGACCTTCACAACAATCTTAGGAGGTAGGTATTATTATTACCCCAACTTTACCCACAAGGAAACTGAGGTAAACAGTGGTCAAGTGACTTGTATAGGGTGTCACAGATGGTAAGTATCTGAGGCCAATCTGAATTCAAGTTTTCCTGCCTCTATCTGCTACACTACCTAGCTACCCTCTAAAATATATTTTTTGCCCTGCAAAGCATAAAAAACATACACAAGTTAACCCTGAAGGAGAAGGCAGTAGTGAATGAGGGGAGAAAAGTTGGAGGTCAGTAAGGATGAACTAGGAAAGGCCACACGCAAAAGTTGGCATTCAAAGGAGCTTAAAGGAAACCAAGAATTAAAAGAGGCAGCACTAACAAGAGAATTCATTCAAGGCACGTAGAAAAAGCCAGACCCAGAGACATGAGACAGAATGTCATGTTTGAGGAACTGTAAGAAGGTCTGTTTTACTGGACCATAAACTGCAGGGAGGGGAAAAATTTGTAATAAGGTGGGAAAGGAAGGGTAAGGGCCAGACTGTGAAGAACTTTAAAAGAGTCTATTTGGTCGTAGGGTAATAAGTTCACCTTATAAACCTTAAGCCACTGGAGTTTATAGAATAAGGGAGGAAGAAGCAGACAAAGCAACAAGCCCTCCTCCTAGTAAGTGCATACTATGCGTCAGACTGCTCTCAGTCCTTGCTCTCAAAGAGTTCACCCTCTGATGGGGGAGACAAGATGCAAACAGTTATGTATAAACAACATGTATACTGGAGAAAACGGAAATAGAGTAGAGCTGATATTGTTTGATTTCTGCTTTTGAAAAGTCACTTTGGAGAGAGAAGAGATTTTAAGCAGGGAAAACTATTAGGAAACTATTAGAAAAGTTCAAGTTCCTGAATGATGACGACAGCCTTAACTAGGTTGTGGCTATGAGTGGAAAGAAGGGGACAAAGGTTAAGGGAGGTTGTGGAAGGAGAAATGCCAAAATGTGTCAACCAACTGGATATGTGGCATAAGAATGGGGAGTGACTTACAGGACAATAGTATCCTCTACAAAAATAAGCAAGTTTGAAAAAAAGACAGGAAAAAAGAAGTTTTATTGGAGCTTTGTTTTAGAAATGATGAGTTTCATATTCCTGTGGGCCATCCATTTGGGAATTCATAGGTTCCTAGGTTCCTATGGGATCCATCCGTACTTTGAATGGGGAACCTGTGGCTTCAAGGCAATGAGTGGCCTTCTAGGTCCTTGGGTGTGGCCTCTTGACTGAGTCCAAGTTTTACAGAACTAATCTTTTTATTAAGGGGATTTGTTCTGTGGCCTGGAGTCCACAGCTTCCCCACCTCTGTAACTCTGGGAACAGAAAATATAGCTCTTGTTAAACATAATGCTCTCACTTGTAGAGAAGAAACAATCCCGTTCACAATTAATTGTGGATTTCAGAGGAAAGTGTATTGGACTTGGAGTCAGAGGAGACAGCTTCTGATACTAGTTGTATGAGCATTGTCAAGTCACAAATTCTCTATCTGTGAAATGGGTATAATCAAAACTGCAGTAATTACTTTCCAGGTGATGTAAGGATCATAAGGTTACAGACACAAAGATAGAAGAGACCTCAGAGGACATCTAATCCAACCCCCATATTTTATAGATAAGGTGCTGGGCCTGAGGGCAAGTAAGTGACTTGCCTAAAGTATCTTTGGAAGGATTTGAGCCTTCCTTATACCAAGTCTAGCACCCCATCCTCTCTGCCATGAAGGGAAGATCATGTCTTTATTTTAAGTGCTGTGAAAACCCTGAAGAGCTATGTGTACCAATTAAAATAATGATGATAAGGATGTGTGAAATGTCAAGTTGAGAGAGGCAATACTGGAGAGGCATGGGATCCCTGACATCCAGGGGAAGCTGGGGACAGGGTTTAGGGCAGGGAACAAAAGTTATTTGAGGAACAGAGAATCCAATTTCGTGGTTCATTGCTGAAGAGATACAATCATTTTCTTAGCTTTCCCAGGATCACATATTGTGTTCTACATTTTAAGGGAACTCTTGATTAGGCAGAACTTCAGTAAACTTAAACCAGTAATTAAGTCAGAAGGACTCACTGAACTGTGTTGCCAGGCAAATCCCCCTGAGATACACATTAAAAACCAAACTTTTTTGGTCGTCATGCTGCTGACACATTGTAATGAATATATTTACATTTTCATTTCAGTGTTATGGCATTTAGGAAACAAATTTCATCTGTTGGCTCTGGTAGGAAATTTTATACATTATAAATTGTTATATGCCTTGCATTTTTCAAATAAGGTGGTTATTTATATAACATTTACCTAGAATTGGCCTAATTTGAAGGGTATTTTTAATATAAAAAATGGATAGAATACTACACTGAATACAGATACTGTTATCAGGTTTTACCTGTTCACTTTGAATTTAACAATTTAAAGCAACATTAGGTAGTTTAAGAAACAAGTAGTTTAAGTGAATTATGCTCCATCATTCTATTTTTTTAAAAACTCATCACAGTATATAATCTCTCTCTTCCCCACTCTGGAGACCTGGGACAGATATAAACTTAAAAAAGCCAAGGTTTCCCACTGCATCCCATGACTGGCCATGTTCAGTCATCCTGGATCTATCTCTACATCTTGTCATTGGACCCAAATGGTTCTAGAGGAGAAAGAGAGGCTAGTAACTTTGCATAGTCCTCCCTCACTTAAATCCACCTCACTTGCAAATCATGACATCACCTTCCAGACATCATGGTCCTCTTCAAGAATGAAGGACAAACAGCAACTCCCCAGCTGTTTTTCTATCCATCATAGTTTGTTTTATACTTTTTTTTTTAATTTTCTACTTATTCAAATCTCTAAGCTGTAAGTCTTCTGTGAAGTCTATCACTATAAAGCTTCTGAAGACCAACTCTACATTCTAGTCACATTGGCCTGCTAGCTCTTCCTTGGAAGGCATTTGATCCCCCACCTCTTTGCCTTGGCACACTCTGGGCCCTATGCCTAAAATACATTCATCACTAACTTCTTAGCTTCTTTCAAAGCCTCAGTGTAGTTACCACTTCATGAACAAAGCCTTTCCTGATAACCAGGAAGGGGGTGCTCTTCCCTTTCTCAAATTATTTTGTACATGTTTAATTATTTGTGGGGTCCCCCATCATACTTAAGCTCCTTTGGGGGCAGATACTATGTGTTTGTTTTTTTTCTTTTCATTTTTGTCCTTGTATTCCCAACACCTAGCAGAAGGCCTTGAACAAATAGATGCTTAATAAATGGATATTCAATTTAGTATACATAGAGGTCATATATGAAGGAAAGGAAGTAATCTCTGAGATCCTTTCCTTTGCTGACTCTACGGTCCTATAAAGAATGCCTGTATTTTCATTCCTTTAAGTCCAACTCCTTCATCACATGGATGAGAAGGATTTAAAAAGTGAAATGAGTTGGTCCCAAGAGTAGTTAGTAGGTAGTAAAATAGCAAGGGCAAGATTTAAACCCAGGCCTTCTAACTAAAAAAGCCAGTGTCCTTTCCACTATGCCATGCTTTGCTTACCAACTCTTAAAGATTCTGTGATTCTACACTCATAGGAGAGCCCTCAGACCCTAACTTAAAAAGTCTATGTACTCTAATATTAAGTATTTTCCAGCTAACAGCAAACTAGAAGACATATATTAGAAAATCGAGGAATGCCCTCTTAGAAATAGGTAGATTCATAACAGCAAGAAGTGACACCTAACAGTTTGGGAACAGACCAAAAACTTATTAGAAAAAAAAAAAGGCAAAAGAATTTCCAAAGCACAGCCATCCAGGGTCAATAACTATGGAAACAAATATCCCTACCAATCTTCAATGTTAATTTCATATTCAACGGCACAACGCATTCATGTTTTCAGTGATACTGATGGCATCAATTAGGTTGAACTATGTCTGGTATAGATAATTTGGAGAGCAGAAATACATTACCCATTTCTCAATTTTTTTCTTAAAAATGATTGTAATTTTTAAAAGCAAAGTTTCAGTCTTTAACAGCATAAACTTCTCAAATTTCAACACTAGTGATTTTCTTTTTTACTTCATTTCCGAAGAATATCAGGCAACTCAGATGACCCTGTATTCAGAAACCACTGTCTTCTACTGACTATACAGGCTGTGCTCCTTCTTTGACAGATGTGTTAATGATAGCTAAAAAAATGAAAAATAGGTTTTTGAGTAAAATAGATTAAATCAAATGTCCACCTGAACTATTTAGCAAGAGACCCTTCTCTAAGCTGTCTAGGGAAAGAAAACAACTTATTAAATGAGAATCTTCTGCACAATTATTCATGCACTTAGGATGATCGTAGTAAAACAAAATCTTTATTTTCAATCAGACATCTTTCCTGAGCTCCAATTCCCCAACCACTTGACTGAGATTTCAATCCATAGGTCCTGACAGTGGCTCAAACCACTAGTTTATAACTAAAATCATTCCCTGTCCCACTCTGACCCCGGCCAAACCAGGTTCTCCTCCCAGGTTTTCCATTTTGGTCAATAGCACCACTTTTCTTGTCACTTCAATTTATCTTCAATCTCTCCCTTTCTACTAACTCTAACACAACCATTCACTGAGTCTTGTCAACTTTTCCTTTGAAAAGTCTTTCAAATGTACCTCTTCCTTTCTACGTCTACTGCAATCATATTGCCTCTCTTTAGAAAATAAGATCAAATATAAAGAAAAAAACCCTCCCTGGTTTGTTTCCTACTCTCCAGTCTCTCCCCTTCTCTTCTACCCAGCACATAACGGACAAAATTCATCTTCTTGAAATACTGATCTGCTCATGTCATTCTCCAACTTTAAATCCTTCAATAGATATTATTTTCCTATGGAACTAAGTCAAAACTCCTTAGGTTGCTGTTCAGGGCTCTTCACATACGGTCCCATCTAACCCTGCCAATGGTATCTACAATGTTCTCATCTGCTATATACACTCTGTCCAAGACGAATTGCTCACCAATTCCATCTGAAGACCAACTCCACGTTCCAGCCACACTGGCCTGATGGTTGTACTTGAAAGGCATTTCATCTTGTTTCTATTGCTTTTTATGCTCTGTGCCTTGTGCCCAATATGTATCCATCTCTAAATCCTTAGCTGTCTTCAAGCTGCCTTCAAGTTCCAGTTTAGTTACCACCTCACACACATAGCTATTACTGATACCCAGGAAGGGGGTGCTTTTCCCTTCCTCAGATTACCTTGTGCATGTTGAACTGATTAAGACATTGTACCTTTTATTACACCATCCCCCCCCCTACTGGAATGGCCTTATTCATTACTTCTATCCATCAAAATTCTACCCAATCTAAGATGGGTCAACCTCAAATGCTACCTTCTTCATGAATTAAGATGACGGTGATTTTTCTTTTCCCCAAACTCATATTTGCTGCCCTTGCCACCCCTCATGGTATTTGAGAGACCCCTACTGACCCTGGACAGTTTTTATCTCACCCATCTGTGCCATAGAGTGTAAGCTCCTTTGCTAAGTGCCAAGGATAAAAAAAAGAAGCAAAAAACAGTCCTTGAGCTGATGCAAATATATATATATATATACACACTATATCAATCAATAAATCACCTTTTACTTAGCGCTTATTGTGCTAAGCACTAGGGACACAAAAATATTCAAAAGACAGTCTCAAGGAGCTTAAATCTAATGAGGGAGACAACATGCAAACAAACATACACAAATAAGCTACATACGGGATAAATATGAAATCATTAACAGAAGGAAGCTGCCAGAATTAAGAGGGACTAGGAGAGGCCTCCTTTAAAAGGTGAAATTTTAGATAAGACTTAAAGAAAGTCAGCTAAGTCAGCAGCAGAGTTGAGGAGAGGGAGCATTCCAGGCATAGGTGACAAACAGAGAAAATGTCCAGAGCCAAGATAGTTGAGATAAAAGATAACATTTATAAAAGTGCTTTACAAAGCTTAAAATCTTACATAAATGCTAGCTATTATATTATTTGTTATTATTTCAGTGGATCAATCTGTAATCTTATTGATACAGTCACCCTCTTACAAAACTCTGTGGGGAAAAATGCCACCCATGCATGCCTTACCATTCAATCTATGAGATTCTCATTCATATTCCACAGTTGGTCCACGGAGGGTCTACCCAAAATGCTAGACATCTCCTTCAAGGCTTCATAAACATTTCTGTGTGTCATGGACCTACTGATTGTTTAGTGAAGCCTAGGAAATGAAGCTTCACAGTCTCAAATGAAAGCTTCTTCTGGAAGTCTACTGTATGTGCACAGAAATGTTCCTTTTCTTTTGTGCTAATTTCAGAATTCTCACATGCACACACACACGTACACACACGTATGCACACACACACACACACACACACACACACACGGAAGGTATAGTGCTGGCTCTTCCCTACTCCTGAGCCAGAGATCACAAGTCATTCAGTCAGTGACATAATAAGCACAAAATAAAAATCATCAAAAAGACAGGCTGGGTTCAAGGGCTCTATACCACAGACGTTAACATAAGCAAAGCGCGCTGCAAATCTTACTGCGTAAATGCAAACTGTTGTTGTTACTACTATTATCATTTACTATCCATGTAACCTTATCTTTGGGGCTCAGTTCCCTCATCTATAAAATGAGGGGATTAGACTCAGGAGCCTCCTAGGGCCCTCCCAATTCTAAATCCATAGTTCTATGATATTATGACCTGCTTTCCCTAAGACCCCCCAAAACCAATTTGTAACTGGTTCTATCACTTGTCCAGTGACTTGTTATATAAATGTCAGCGGTAAGTTACAGAGGCAGCTACAAAAGTGCTATACTGAATCTGGAGTCAAGAGGACACCATTTCAAATAGAGCCTCAGGCACTTAAAAGACATGTGACACTGAGCAAGTTGTAATCGCTGACTCAGTATCTCTATCGGTAAAATAAGGGTAGTAATAGCATCTCTCTCTCATGGCTGTTGTTGCATCTATCTCTCATGGCTGTTGTTAAGTGCTTTGCAAATTTTTAAATGTCTTTATTAATTACTATTTATTAATCAGAAGCCTGCCCAAAAAATACACAACCCAGAGTCTAGGCACACACAGGTCACACGTGGTTTAATGTAGCACAAGTGAAGAGAAATGCTTCTGTTACACACAGAGTACCCCCTATCTTCAAGCATCCTCTCCCTCAAAGGAGTATTTCTTTTTTGGTATCTGCTAATAGCTACATCAGCAGCTCTAACTCTACATGCCATAAAAATGATTCAATTTCACAACAAGTATATTGCCTAAACATAAGCCATTTACACTTCAAAAAGTAAGTGAAGTAAGTGAAGGGCAAAAGTGTTATGTCAGATTTTATCTTACAAATATTATTCTTACTAACCAAGCAGAAATGATAGCTTGTCTCTTCCCAATAGGAGAGGCTAGTTTATGGGAAGTCCTTATATTTCCACAACTCTGTAGACAATTTCCTCATATCATCCACATCAAACTTCATATCTCTGCTATGTCTCAATGAACTATCACCGATATAGGGCACAGTAAAAGAAAAATATCAGTTTCTTTTTTTACATGTGGATTTTGAAACAAAAAAGATTTACTGTGAAGGACCAAAATCGACCCCACAAAATAGGTGACAGGAATAAATGGGTACCGGATGGTGTTGTAGATAAGCAGGCCATCTTTGGAGTCAGGAAGGCCTGCCTGGGTTCAAGGCCTACACCTGACATATATTGGCTGTATGGTAAATGGCAAAGCACTCCAATTCTGAATGCCCCCGACAACCCTCTAATATATTACCGACAAGTTGTCATTCTAAATTTATGAATGGCATTTCCACATGGGAGATTTCTTCTACACTTATGAAAACACAGGTCTGAGCCAAAATAATGATTATAATACTATAAGTAATATAATAAATATATAGATTAGAATAGAATTTTTAAAAACACCTTTTGTCAGTCTTTTTTCTCCCTGGTCTGTTTCACTTCCTCCTCCTGCTTGTTCTCTGTCCTACTGCTTTCCAGGACACTATTCTCTCCTGCTTCTTCTCCTGTCGAATCTTCTTTCCTGTGCACCAATCATATATTCCTCTGAAAGCTTGGTCCTTCTTCTTTCTCTCTCATCTTCTCCTTCAAAGACCTCATCAGATTCCATGAGGTTCAAATTATCATCTCTAGATAGATGACTTCCCAAATCAGATATCCAACTCTATTCTCTCTCTTAATTCTAAGCCTAAAGTCTTTTAAGAGGTCCTATCAAACAACTCCAACTCAACACATCCAAGAGGCAAATCATCTTCCTCCCTAAAGCAATATACTGCTTCCCTATTTCTGCTGGTGTCACCATCATCTTTCTCAGTCACCCTTGACTCTTCTCCTCTCCCTTAAATTAGCCCAAGCAGTTGCTAAATATTGTCAAATTCTCTCTACAATGCTTCTTACAATTATTCTTTCCTCCATGCACATAGTAGAGAAGAATTTATTAAGCACTGTGCAGAAGATCAGGGGAAACAAAGGCAAAAAGAATCCCACCCTGTCTTCAAATAGTTGAAGGAATGCCACATGGCTAAGAGATCTAATTTGCTCAGTTTGGTTCCCTTTGGCAAAAGAAGTAGCAATGAATGGAAGCTGAAAACGGTAAAATAGAAAAATTTAGGTGAATTAAGGAAAATTAGAACTGTCCAAATGTGGGACACAATTCCTTGGAAGAAAAAAAAGTTCCCACTCACTAGAGATCTTCAAACAAAGGCTGGATGAGCACTACTTAGGAATGTTAATTAGAAGATTCTAGTTCAGGTATGGTGAGATGATGCTGTATTCACAACTCTAAGATTCTGTGAAATGTAATTAGAGTAGAACCTTTCCTTGAAAAGGTACTCATCACAAAACAAGAGATACCTGATTTCAGCCTGAGTAAATCTTGGAAGTCAACCAGGAGCAATCAGGCATGCTAACAACCATGAAAAGTCATAACTTATTACCAGCTATAGCACAAATGCCATCCCTGGCAGCTTGGAGAATGAAATCAACCCTTTCCTTGCTTTTCACTATTGTATTACACTGTAAACCATACCTTCGGACAAAATGTCATCCTTAGACTTCTAGCTTGCAAGCTAAACTCAAGGACATTGTAAGTAGTGCTCTTACTGTTTTTATAACACATAAAAATGTCAACTTTACAAGAATATGGATTCTAAATTTGTATCATTTACCATGTATTATTACTATTACTTATTTACCTATTCAGAAGGAAAATTCTAATTTGAATCATTGTAACACGGTGATGATTTGTTGTTGTTGTTCAGTCATTTCAGTCCAAAATTTTGTGACCCTATTTGGGATTTTCTTTGCAAAAACAGTAAAGTAGTTTGCCATTTCCTTCTCCAGATCATTTTACAGATGATGAAACTGAAGCTAATAGAGTTAAGTGACTTGCCCAAGGTCAGAGCTAGTTAGTAGGTGTCTGAGGGCAAATCTGAACTTAGGTTTCTGGACTCCAGGAAGCGTAGTGCTCAATCCACTGTGTCACCTAGCTTCCCATGGTGATGGTTAGGTATTTGTTTTTAAATATTAAAATTCAAAATGTTAAATATCAACCAAGCTCAACCACCTGGATTCCAGAAAAAACATCCACTTTGACCTAGTTCTTCATGTAGAAAAGTCTTGATACTTAAAAGTTTAAAGTTACAAACTTTCTTGACCAAAAAATTTATTCTCTCTCCTTCTTGGGTTTACTGCAGAATGTAACTAGGGGCATATCAGCTGCCAAAGACTAACCTACTGAACTTACTCAAATATACTATTCGCTCTCAAATAAAGGAGAGGTTTTCTCTGATACACATGAACAGCTGGCCCCAAGCCACCATAACAGTAATAAGGATAGAATGCACAGGACATTATTGCCATTTATACCCTTCCGTTGGCAAGTAAAGTGTGTCAATGCCTCTCATTACCATTTTGCTGAAAGAATAGAGAAATATGCCTTATAATGGTAATGATAATGATGACAATAATAACAGATTTAAGGTTTATAGAGCCCTCTACAAATACTATCACATTTGACCGTCACAACGATCCTAGAAGGTGCTATTATAATCATCATTTTACATATGAGGAAAATGAGGCAGAAAGTCAAGATTCAGGATTCAAATTCATTACATCTTTCACTATGCCACAGTTCATATGTGAACTATAACAAAAGGTCTTCATTAGTCATAAGAGTCATGTGAGCCATGAGTGTCATATGGTTGCTCTCAAAGACAATCCTAGGCAACATTTATAGAACAAAGCACTCTGAAACCAATCACAGAGGTAACAGCTTCATTAAACTCTTTACCAGTCGGAGGTCTGGGGCATTGATCTGAACTTTGGATGCCACCTTTAAGGGAAGACGACAAACCAGAATGACTCTTTTTATTCTCTGGTGCATATTAAGTTTTTATTAAATACTTGTTGACTGATTGAATCTAGAGGCTGATGATTAAGGTCTGGAAACTAAATCAGAAAAAAATAAAAAGAAATCAGATTCTTAAGCCTGAAAAATATGCTAAAAGGAGATATGAAAACTATTTATACATATCTGAAGAGGTATCATATGAGAAAAAAATTTGTTTTGCATTTCTCCAAAGCTAAGGAGTTAAAAGGAAGGAGGTCTCATCTAAATCTAAGAAAGTACCTTCTAAAGGTAAGAGCTATCAACCAGTCCATCAACAGTCATTTACTGCACATCTACTAATTACGTACCAGCCACTATTCTAAGTTCTACTGATATCCCTTCACTTAAGGAGCTTAGATGCTATCAGGGAAGACCACACGTACATGTAGAGCCATGAACAAAATAAGTAAATAAACAAATGAAAGGTATATATGGGGTGGGGGTGGGGAGGCTTGAGGAGGAATACTCAAGAAAGACTTCACTTAGCAATGGTGTTGTCAAATATTACAGAAAAAATTCTTGCAGTAGGTAGGACAAAGTCCACTACAGAGCCTCCAAAGTACCTTCTAAACCTAGTAGTTAATGATTCTTACATAAGGAAGAAAAGAAGAGAAATAGAGTTGACTTACAAGAGTGAGCATCACAAATGCCCTAAAGAACAGCAATTTGGAGGGGGGAAGGCAAGGCAATTAGGGTTAAGTGACTTGCCCAAGGTCACACACCTAGTTAAGCGTCAAGTGTCTAGGGTCATACTTGAACTCAGATCTTTCTGACTCAAGGACCAGTGCTCTATTCACTGTACCACCTACTTGCCCCAAGAACAGCAATTTGAACTTGACCTGGGAGATAGTCAATAGCTATTCACTGGAAATCAGACATATAAGAAAAGAATGAAAAATGAACATTCCAACATTATGGGAAAATCTATTATGCCATAGAAGAAAAGGGTATATGAGGCAGACATAGAATACACTCAAAATAAAATCCATTCGTTTGAGCATCTGTTTACTGACTATCAAGAATAACTCTCTCTGATGGATTTTACTAACAAAAAAGGTAATAAAATTCATTCAATGGGAAGTTAATGCACAAATACACCTCATTTTCCTGGAAAACCACTGAAAACAGCTGGTGTTAATGCATCAAAAACCACAAAAGACTGATTTTGTATATCAAGTCATATAATTTTACCACTGGAAATATTGAAATTTCTGTGTGATTCCAATCAATTATCAATTTGTTTCACAAACAAGAATCTCCACATTTCTGGTGTTATGGAACACATATTCACATTACTTTTTAAAATGCTTTAGAATCTGAAACCTTTTAAAAATCATTTAACCATAAAAATGCTAATATGGAAAGTTTTGGGGAAAACGCTACAGACTGAATACCATTACCAACACAGGAAATTGATTCTCTGGATAGCTTATAAAGTTAATGAGATATTACTTAAGGCAAGAGAAACAATTAGACTATTAACAGTCAAGACAAACCAAACACTGTCATTCAATATAGTGAAACTCACTTAGAAAGAGGTAAAAATTAAGAAATGAATATGAATTTAAAAACCAAATAAGACCTAAGTAAAGCTATGACATCCAAAGTGAAGCATGACTACTTTACAGCTGGAATGGTTGGTTTAAGGTCGGAACAAATTTGTAACCAGTCAATGAAAGTATCACTAGACGGAAGACAAAGTCTGACCGACTGGAAAACCAAAAGTGGTCCTGGAAGACAGATAATGAAACACTTCCCTCCCAACAGTAAAATGATGGGGGACTACTAGGAGAGAATGCTGTATACATTATCAGAATCAGAGTGCTAGCAGAATCATCATCGTTGAATCAGAGTGGTTTTGATAAACTTTCTTAGCTAGAAAGGAGAGTAATTTGGAAGAGTCTAGGGAATGGGTAACATTTTCATAAATAATTGATACAAAAATTAAAAAAACAAAACATAGGCACATAATATCACAGTGTAAGTGTGCTAGACTAGAAGTCAGAGAATTGGGGCTCAAAGTCCCAGCTATGTGACATTGGGCAAATCACTTGGGCCTTCATTTCTCAAATCTTTAAATGAGGAGGTTGAACTAGATGACCTTTGAAGGTAACTTCTAATTGTAAATCTTCTTATAAACTTGTTCTGAAAAAAAAAAACGCTAACAATTATGGCTAACAATGGAATAAGTAGTGAGCTCCACCTCACCCAGCTGTAATCAAAGGGGCAGAATCAACTACCTTTCAGAGATGCCACAGAAGGGATTGCTTTCTTGGAGGGAAAGTTGAACTACATGACCTCAGTGGTCCTTTCTCTCAATGATTCTTTATCTCCATTTTATCCTGTATATATCTTTTCTTATACATAGTCTTCTCCATTAGATTAACAGCTCCCTGAGGGCAGGGACAATTTTTGCCTTTCTTTGTATCTCTAGTGCTAAATCCCGTGCCTGGCACATAACATTTCACCTAATAATGCTTGTTGACTTTAATCGTAGCATCATAGGGAGATGAGGAACTTTTAAAGGTAACATATTCCAACTGCTTATTTTCATATCTAGCCACCTATTTTTACAGATGAGGAAAATGAGCCCCAGAGATTCAGAAAGTGAAACTATATCTTGTCAATTCTAACTCCTCAACAGCTCTCAAATCTGTCCTCTTCCATTTAGTCACATAACTACCATTTTGGTTCATATTCTTATCACCTACTGTTTAGTCTGTTACAACAGCTTCGTAATTTATCTCATCTTCTACATCCTCTACACAGCTGTCAAATTGATATTCCTAAAGCTAAGATGTGGCCAGTTCTGCTCAAGAAGCTCCAGTGGCTCCCTATTGCCATTAGGATAAAATACCAACTCCCATGTGTTCAAAATATGGCTCGTTACATGTTAACCCCTTTCAAGGACTTTACCTTGCTGTCCAATTGGCCCATTTTCTGCTCCATGTCTAAGACTTTCTATCTTCTGCTTCCATGTTTTTGCACAGGCTGTTCCTCAAGTCTGGAACGTCCTCTCTCCTCATCTGAATTCCTAAGGATCCCTGGCTCATGTCAAGGCTCTGCTAAAGCACCACCTCCTAGAAAAGGCCTTTCTTGATTCTCCTAATTACTTGTTCCCCCTTCAGTCACTTCAATCACTAGTTGTTTTTGTACATGTATAGTAAATATTTGTCTATAAATATTTTGTAACATCCCCAAAGACCTTTACAGAGGCCAGAGACTGTTTCCATTTTGTATTTTTATTCTCAGTACCCAAGGACTTAGCATATTTAATAAATATTTACTAAATATATTTGATTAACTGATGAGACCTACCATCTAACATTGTCTAGCTGTGGCCAAAGGGTACATGCTAACTAAAACTAGTTGCCTTGAAATTTAATCTTTTCACTATCACTAAGATCTTGCTTTGGATATCTAGGTGGATACCTAGGAGATCTAGGATACCTAGGTGGTTTAAAAAGGATATCCCATCATCTAAATGGAGCACCTTATTTTACAGATAAAGAAACTCGGCCCAGAAAGAAGCTATTTTCCCACAATCACAGAGAATGGTCAAGCATTCTAACATAATAAAATTGAACTGGTATGTGATTTTTCTGTTTATTATTTATTATTAGTTTATTATTATAATCAAATAATGTCTATAAACATCAAATACAAAGAGATATCAAACGAAATTCATGAGAACACAAAAGAAAGAGCAGAAATACAGTACCATTTCTTCAGATCATCTGTTACAAACAAATGTACTAAAAATATTTGGGGCTGCTACATAGCACAGTGGATAGAACAGAAAGACTGATCTTCTTGAATTCAAATCTTGACACTTACTAGCTGTATGACCCTGGGCAGTCGCTTAATCTTATTTGCCTCAGTTTCCTTATCTGTAAAATGAGCTGGAGAAGGAAATGGCAATCCACTCCAGCATCTTTGCCAAGAAAACCCCAAATGGGGTCATGAAGAGTTGGACACGAATGAAATGACTGAACAACAAATACAGGATGGGAGGTAAGGGGAAGGTTCCTGGGCATATATATACTCCTACAAGATCAGAAACAAAAAGTCCTGTATATAACAAAATATTCTCAGCAGCACTTCTGTGGTAACAAACGAACAAAAATAAAGTGAATTTTCCATCAACTAGGAAATGACTGAACAAATGTGGCATATGAACATAACGGAATATTACTGTACTATAAGAAACAACGAGCATGAGGAATTCAGAGAAATATTTGAAGAGTTATAAAAACTAATGCAGCGTAAGGCAAAATCAGTAAAACAATATGCAAAATAAATGCAGTAATATAAATTAAAGGAATCACATAATCACATAACCAAGACAACAAACATTTTATAATTAGAATAACTCATCTTGGCCTTTTTCATTGGAGAGGTGGAAAATTCCCT
Source organism: Pseudochirops cupreus (assembly GCA_028627135.1). Lineage (NCBI taxonomy): Eukaryota > Metazoa > Chordata > Mammalia > Diprotodontia > Pseudocheiridae > Pseudochirops > Pseudochirops cupreus. Next base: position 504,491,049 of record CM053581.1, read on the forward strand.
GGAAGGTGGATGGGAAAGAAGAGACATAACTGATAGAAAAACAAAAGGAATCAATAAATAGAACCTTTAATAAAAAGAAAGGGGAGCAACAAAGCTATAAATTACTGCTTGTTGAACTTTTAGAAATTTTTATCTCCTATGATAGAAGATACGAATGAGGAGAGAGGAAAGGGGGCAGGTTGAAAGTTTTACTCTGAGATTTATACTTTAGACAGAAATGAAACAAAAAGTGAAAAATATATACATGGTTTAAAATATTTATAACAGAGAATCCAGCAAGCAAGTACTCTGCTGCTAGTAATAAGATACCAGACACAAAAAGAAATACTTTATAAGACATTCACACTGAAAATTATGCATACAAAGGAAATGCCTGATCATTCTAGCACAGCTAGCTGGCTCTCTTTCTCTATACTTAGCAATTTATTAAATTAGCTAACATTTACCAAGGAACCTAAACAACCACGAAGTTCAACTATCTAGAAGTCAGTTTTCAGCATGGCACAATAAAAACTGACTTTCATAATGTCAACCCTATAGGCTAGTGAAATACCTTATGAACCAAAGATTAAATCATAAAGTTTTAGTGTTAAATTAGTATATATTAAGTCAACATTTCTAGAACTATATTCTGCTTGGCAAATATAGTTTCTGTGAGCAAATTTCAATGCTATTATAACATAAAAATTTAGAAAAGAAATGTAGTACCATAGTTGTGGCTCACAAAATATCACCTAATGACGAACCCAAATTCCTAAATGTCACATTTCTTTTATATGAAAATACGCTTAAACTTCTTGCTCTCAAACTTCCCTACTCTTCCCTATATCAGGGAGATACTTCATACACTCCCCCATTCCTACTCGAATATAATTCTGTCAAAATATTTTAAACACACAAAAATTTTAATACTCTATTACTTTGAGAAGTTGCCCTAATTCTATAAAATGTGGAAATGTAGTTATAATATATGAAAGTCAGTTAGTGATTTAAAGTATGGCCCTGACTTAACTTTCCAGTCTTATTCCATTACACTAGTCCAAATCGGCCTTATCAACCTCATAAATGACCTTCTCCATATATCCAAACTCCAATGTTTTGTTTTGTCAGTCCTTTATGCTTAGAATATCTTCATTCCTCACCTCTATGTGCTTCCCCCAAGATTCAGCTCAAGTACCACTTAGTTAATGAAACCTTTCCTGATGTTCCAGCATCTTACTGACCTTCTTCTTATCTTATATATGCTTTATACATATACCTATATACCTACACACATACATGCATACATGTTTTCTCCCTGATTGAAAAACTTCATATGGACAACAACCATTTAACTTTTGTTTTTGTGTCTCTAGCATCTAGCAAGGGTACCTGACACATGGTTTAATAAGTACTTGTTGATTAATTGATACAGTTGGGTGCCTATTAGTAAATTCCCCTGAATTGGCAGCATGTATTCAAATTGTACTAAACTGGTAAGTGAACTAACATTTACCTAGGAACCTAAATAACCAAGAAGTTACTAGTTTACTACTAGTTGACTAGTTAACCTAACTAAAAGTTAGGACTATGTAAAATATGGTAATTAGTTCCAATCCAATGGGAAAATCGCAGGGCAACTTCAAATAATTCACTGACTTCAGGGCATTTGTTACTTGCACTCATCAAGACCTAGTTAATACACTGCTCAGAGTTGATACTCATAAAACCTTCTTACAGATATTCTCTAATTGAACTGGGTAAGAACTCTTGAGTTACCTACATACTAAAAGCATTATAGAAAATCACAACTGAGCAAACTTGTACTGATAATGATTTTGCTGACAAAAACCTATTAAATATTTGTTTCACTAATTAGAAGAATATCACGTGAAGGTATAACTTCAAAGAAGCGGTTGCAGAAAAGTCAGGTGAGACCTGGAATTGAATCCTGCCTCCAGCATTTCTAAAGCTGTGCAACTGTAGGCATAGCATTGAACTTCTCTAATCCTCATTTCCTTCATCCAGAAAAAGGAGTATAATGGGAATAATATGCTTTTCTTTTTGTGTGTGCATGTAGCTTGGTTACTTTATACAAGTAATATTTTTAAATACATTAGTCTCTACATTAAAAACATTTCCCTCAGAAATTCACATTCTGTTTAAAATTTTAAAATTCATGAAATATAAAAGCATATAAAAGACTGGTCTATATTAGTTTTATAACAATAGGATATAAAAACAATATCTAAAATATGTTTAAAAGGTAAACAGGAAGGATGGAGCCAAGATGGCAGAAAAAAGGTAGCTACTCTCCCCAAAATTCCTCCGTACACCTTTAAATAATGCCATGGAACAATTCCTGAAGCAAAAGAACCCACAAAAGGATGGAGCGAAATTGTTTTTCAGCCAAAGACAACTTAGAAAATCAGAAGGAAAGGTCCTGTTGCACCTGGGTGAGAGTGGAACACAGTCCAGCACAAGCTGCACCAGCACAGATCCAGACCAAGCAAAGCAGGAGCAGGCTTTGGGAGGCACTGAATCAGCAACAGCTGCTTCCAGAGCTCTGAGTCCACAGATAGCAAAGCAGTTAAACAAATGGTCAGAAGATTACAGGCGGTCTTCTTTGCTAACACTGAGGCAGGGCTCTTGCTTTACCCGTACTCAAATCTGCAGTCCTGGGTGGCACTAGAAAACCAGAGCTTACAGACCCAGTGGAGCCAAGACCCTCCTGACAGTTCCAGGGCAAAAAGAGTGTCATTGAGCCAGTCAAGATATCAATATTTAGCAGTTTCTACTTTAAATTCCAGAGGGTAAAAGAGTTAGGATTGCAACCAAGAATGACCTACATAGCAAAAATGAATACAATTCTTCAGGGGGAGAAAATGGCCATTCTAGGAAAAAGTGGACACTTTCAAGCATTCTTGATGAAAAGATAAGAGCTGCTTTTTGTAGTGGCAAAAAACTGGAAAGTGAGGAGATGCCCATCAATTGGGGAATAGCTGAACAAGCTGTGGTATATAAATGTAATGGAATACTATTGTTTCATTAGAATTGATGATTAGGAGGATTTCAGAAAAACCTGGACTTACATGAACTGATTCTGAGTGAAGTAAACAGAACCAGGAGAACATTGTACACTGTAACAGCAACACTGTTCAATGACAAACTTAGATCTATTTAGGTCTTCTCAGAAATGCAATGATCTAAAACAATTCCAAAAGACTCATGATGGAAAATGCTATGCTCATCCAAAGAAAGAACGATAGAATCTGACCATGCATCTAACCATACCATTTTCTCCTTTTTTGTTGTTTTTTCTTTCTCATGGCTTATCCTTTTTGATCTGATTCTTCTTTTACAACATGACTAATGTGGAAATATGTTTTAATATGATTGTACATGTATAGCCTATATCAGATTGCATGCCATCTTGGGGGGGGGGGAACAGAGGATTTAGAACCCAAAATCTTATAAAAGAGAATGTTGAAAACTAAAAGTAAATAAATAAATGAATACAAGACACACACAAAAAAAGATCAGAGCTGAATAGAAAATTTGACTTTCAAATACAAGACTCAAGAGAAGCATAAAAAGGTAAACAGGAAAGGGAAATCATAAGGGACTTCATAAGGTCAAACTGTTTACATTCCTCCATGGGAAGATGATACTTGTAACTCATAAAAACTTTCTCATTATTAGGGTAGTTAGAAGGAGTATATATATAGACAGAGTGTACAGGTATGAGTTGAATATGAAGAGATGATATCTAAAAAAAATGAGTGAGAACACACTGGGAGAAAGGGAAAAGGAGGGGTAGAATAGGATAAATCATCTTACATAAAAGAGGCAATGAAAGGTTTTTATAGTGGAAGGGAAGATGGGGGGAGGTAGGGGAAAGTGAGTGAACTTTATTTTCATTGGATTTGGCTCAAAGAGAGAATAATATACACATTCAATTGGGTATAGAAATCTATCTTACCCTATAGGAAAGTAGGAGGGGAAGATGGGAAAGTGGGTGATAGAAGGGAGGGCAAAACACTTTTGAGGAGGGACAGAGTAAAAGAAGAGAGAGAATAGAATAGATGGGGCTGGGGGAATAGGAAAGACATTTAGCAATCATAACTGGGGGGGGGGAAATGCTACAAGTTTCATTGATAAATGCCTTGTTTCTCAAACATGGAGAACTGAAACAAATTTACAAAAATAGGAGTCACTCCCCAATTGATAAATGATCACGAGATATGAACAGTTTTCAGATGAAGTAATCAAAGCTATCTATAGCGACATGAGAAGGTGCTCTAAATTGTTATTAATTGGAGGAATGCAAACTGAAAAAATTCTGAGGTACTACCCCATACCTATTAGATTAACTAACAGGTCAGAAAAGGAGAATGATAAATGCTGGAGGGGATTTGGGAAAAATGAGACATTAATGCACTGTTCAAGGAGTTGTGAACTGATTCAACCATTCTTTAGAGGAATTATGTATGCCCTTTGAACTACAAAGTCTGTATCCAAAAAAAAAAAAGACAAAAAAAAAGGGAAAAGGACCTCTATGTACAGAAATTTTTATAGCAGCTCTTTTTTGGTGGTAGGGAGCTGGAAATCAGAAGGATGCTCATCAATTGCTGAATGGCTGAACAAACTGTGCTATGTGATTGTGATGGAATACTATTGTGCTATAAGAAACGATGAGCAGGATTCTCTAAGAAAAACCTGGATTTACATGAGCTGACGCAAAGTGAAATGTACTGTGTACAAAGTAACAGCAATATTGTAAGATGATCTGCTGTGAATGACAGCTATTCTCAGCAATACAATGATCCAAGACAATTCTGAAGGATTTATGATGAAAAATGCTATCCATTCCCAGACAAAGAACTGATGCTGTCTAAATATAAATTGAAGCATATTTTTTTTAACTTTCTTTACTCTTCTTGAGCTTTTTTGGGGGGAGTCTGTTTTCTTTCACCACATGGCTAATAAGGAAATGTTTTGCACATTTCGCACATATAGCAAATTCTTGCCTTCTCAATGAAGAGGGTGGGGAGAGAAAAAGGGAGAGAATTTGGAAGTCAAAGTTTTAAAAATGAATGTTAAAAATTGTTTTTACGTGTAAATTGGGGGAAAATAAAATATGAAGTAAAATTTTTTTTTAATTAAAAAAAGGTAAACAGGCATTCACTTCTTATACAGAAGAAATTGGAATGGTAACATTCTGCCATTAAAAATAATCAGAAATTTATTTTCATTCATATATATTCAATTCACGTACTATCTTATTCCTGCAATATGCTAGTTATGTATGTTCCTGCTTCACCTAATTGCTTCCTACACTATTAATTTTCTCTTAAGATTACCATATCTTGGCCTGAGTGTTACTCTGAACAACATAGATTTATTACCTTGGTCCCAACCTCCCAAAGCTTCCGCAATTGGAGCATCACTGTGTACCCTGTATCCCTCATGGCTACATGCTGGCACATAAGCTAATATTTCACTATTTTGCCAGTTCTGCCAAAATATTTGCAAGGTGGAATATTTATTTTCAAAATCTATAGTCTTGTCAATGACTGCAGCACATAGTTTCTTATAGCCCAAGTGAGCCTTCATTGTCAAACTTCACCACACTAGAGTCATTCACAATGACACAAGTTAGCCTGGATAGGAGTTGGAGGGGTGGGGGTGGGGGGGTGGGAAATCCCTTTTAATTCTATTCCTCACTGGATCTCAGAGGAAATGATGAGAAAGTCAGTCTAGGTCCACGGAAACAAAAAACTTCAACTCATGTCTGATACCCACCACTTCAAGGGAAGGGAAGTAAATAAGCATTAAGGTGCCAAAAACCAGCTAGGCACTGGAACTTTTTTTTTTTTACAAATATTATCTCATTTGATCCTCGCAGCAACCCCGTAAGACAGATGCTATTCATATCCCCATTTTAGAGCTGAGGAAACTAAGGCAAATAGAAGTTAAGTGACTTGCCCAGGGCCACACAGATAGAAGTTAAGTGACTTGCCCAGGGCCACACAGCTACAACATGTCTGGGGACAGATCTGAATTCAGGTCTTCCTGACTCCAGGCCCAGATCTCTCCAATGTGCCATCAGCCTTACCTCTACTACAAGTAAGAGAAATTCATGACACCACCCCCAGACCCCTTTATGAGGGAGGTATGAAGCCCTGATATTGGCTCTCTGAGAAAGCTTCTACCGTCTCCTATGATTCTTTCCCATTCTAAGAGGCTAAGGACACCGTTAGGGACCACACCACCGCTAAAATGAAAAGAGAGCAGGGTAAAATGTAAGCGTTCTTCACATTGTCAATATCAATTCCCTACGATGGTAACAGTAGCCAGCATTTACATAGTACTTACTATGGGCCAGGCACTGAGCTAAGCACTTTACAATTATCTCATCTGATCCTCACACAACAACCCTGTGATGCAGACACTATTATTATGCCTATTTCACAGATGAGGAAACTGAGGAAAACAGAGATTAAGTGACTGGTCCACGTCATACAGTTAATGTGTCTGAGGCCACATTTCAAATCAGGTTTTCTTAACCCCAGGATAGGCACTGTATCCAGTCTGTCATCTAATTGTTTTGTAACTTGCCAATCTAGATTTTTGCCCATCATTTCTTCACTAATCCAAGGAATGAATTCAAACTCATTAGAGGAAATTCTGTTCTCTTCTCTGTTTTGAAAATTGAGATATTTTTCCTCTATCTTTGTGAAACCCTTTCCATTTTCCATTATTTTTCAACCATCAGTGACAGAGCCTCAGCAATCACATGCCAGAACTTTCAGGACCCAAGGATGTAGTTCTGTAGTTCTAGGCTGGGTGACTGAATTCATCCAGGGCAAAGACGTGCCCTCTTACTACTGCCTTGCTTATCTCAGTTGTGTCAACTATTTCCTATTAGTCATTTTATTCTGTCACTTCTAATATTAAAGTTCAATCTCCCTTATAGATGGGGGAGGGGGAATTGACCTGTCCCTCCCCTCTCATTAGGTATCTTTATCCCATTCACTCCAAATAAAGGTCCTATTTTATGTTTGATCTTCCACTTTCTGCTACAAACAACCACATCAACCTGATTCCCTCATTCTGAGTTTTGCCATTCCTGATACCATTTTTACAGAACCATGCCACAGTCATATTAATTGATACCTGGCCTTGCTCCATTTTCTAAGTATTCAGCTTTGAAATCTAAGTTGACTGGTAAATTGCTTTACCACATTCATATCAGTTTCATAAAACAAATCCTCCTTTTCCTCCTCAATGGGATTATTTTCAATCATGTCATCAGAATTTCATTCCTGAGCCTCTTCCATCCCTCCTGGACTGACTTTACCTAAAGCATTTTACTCCATAGGAACCTTCATATCTTTGCTCAGAATCCTTTGAAATCTACTTTCCTGTCCCTTACTACTATAAACTTGTAGTAGTTTTTCTCTAGTAGTAGAATTTCTCTCCATGATTCCCATCATTTCTATCCCAGAAACTTCTTGTATATTTCTTTTTCCTCTATGTACCCAATGACAAAAAACGCTTTTCTATGGCTCTCCTTCCATTGACCTTCACCCAAATACTCACATCACACTTCCCTCCTCTGACACTTGTATTTCTTTCTTAAAATAAGCTATCTGATTTCACATGTATAATGGTTATCATATCACTTGCCTTCTCAAGGGTTGAGGGAGAGGCAGGAGAGAATTTAAAAATAAATGTTAAAAAAATTCTAAAGTAATTGGGAAATATTTAATAAAATAAAGAAATATATATTTTAAAAGATACCATGCTATCCACTCACCCTTTTACCTACACTTTATTTTAAATAAATTTACTATCCAGTGCCATAGTCCAATCATTTGTTTGTTCCCAGCAAGTCTGTTATTGTTAGGAGGTCAAATTTGCCTCCTAGATCCTCTTCTTCTTTGCCTAACCTTGGGACATGTAGACATCTGAGATCGTGGGTTTCATTATGAAATCTTTCCTTGTGTTTTGTCTCTTGTGGAATAATGGATGTCTCAGCTGTTACAACTCTTTGTTTTTTGTGGTGACTCTCTATTATATCTAACTTGGAGAAAACACATTGGAAATCTGTGTTCACCATTCTTTTTAGTTAAAACTCCTCCTGAAAATGTATTGGGTATCACAATGTACTTCAATAGAAATACTGTTATTAAGTGTATTTAAAAATATCTTACATGGTAGCTTATACATACACAACTGGGAATGAATGAAAAAGTATTTTTAAGTCTTAGTGTTTGCCAATCACTGTGCTAAGGGCTGTAGATACAAACAGGAAAAGAAAGACAGTACCTGCTTTCAGGGAGCTCACACTCTAATTAAGTATAAAAGAAAGGTCAGCAGCAAGACAGCTAGAACAGGAAGTTAAGTCCTAAGAGTACAACAGCAGGGTTAAAAGCAAGATTCCAGAGTTCTTGGAGCATATCAGAAGTAGGTCAGATGGCAATGCCCCGGGGTCTGGGAGGCCCAGAGTGAGGGCAGAAAGTAAAGCCCAGAGGACGTTAGGACACAGTGTAGTAAGGAATAATGAGATATTCCAAAATTCTTGGTATGCAGCCAAAGCAATCCTTGGGGAGAATTTTATATATCTAAACACTTCAATCAATGAAAGAGAGAAAGGACAGATTAATGAATTGAGCATGTTGCTAAGCAAATTAAAAAAAATCTACGCACTGAAAAATCTCAATTAGATACAGTGGCAAGCCAAATGAGTTGGTGAGACCCATCTCATCCAAAATAGGAAGCCAATTGTTAGATATTATTCCCTTTAGGTGACCAATAATGTTTTATTTTTTATATGTAATCTCCATACTATGACTACACCATTTTGCATCTGTCTCCATCTGTCTATTTTAATCCCTTCATTCTTGTCCCTCCTATTGTAGACTTGGACTCAAACCCTGTGTTCCCTCAGCTCTGGTAGATGAGATTTTGTTTTATCTTGCCAGGACCTAGGTCTTCAAACCACTTCCCTACCATCTCTTAATCATGCCACCAAATCCCATACCTTTTTATGTGATATGTTCCTCCTCCCACCCCCACCTCATAAGAAACTAATCTCCTTGAGTGCTATCCTGTTTGTCTCTTTATATAATCAGCCCTTAGCAAATACCTGGCATATAGTAAGTACTTAAATAAATGCTTTAATCTATCTTCAGAGCACTTGTGTGGTGAAATAGATGGAGGGCTGGGCCAAGAGTCAAAAGGATCAGAGTTCAAATTCAGCCTCAGACACTAGCTGAGTGACCCTGGGCAAGTCACTTAACCCTGTTTGCCTCAGTTTCCTCATATGTAAAATGTGTTAGAGAAGGAAATGGCAAACCATTTTACTATCTTTGCCAAGAAAAACCTCAGATGGGGGTCACAAAGAACTGGACATGACTAAAACAAGTGAACAATAAAACCTATCTTTGGATGGACTGATTCTGAGATCCAAACAAGCAACTCAGAAATGAACTTAAGAAAGCAATAAATATCATGATTGTCCAGCCACATCACAAAATATTATAGAACTGAAATGGAAAGGGTCTCTGAAGTTAACTGGTCCAACTTCTGAAGCATGAAGTCCCTCTAAATTCAGAGTAGTGATCTTCTCTCCAGTTCATCAACCAACTGTAAACCTACTTAATGGTGCTGTCACGTAGTCCTAACTGTCCTATTTCTTCTTTCTTATCATATCTACAAGGATATTAAGATTATGTCAAATGCCTTGCAGAAATGCAAGTAAACTAATGTTTATGGCATTCCAATGGTCGTCAGTCTAGCAACTCTGTCACAAAGAAAGGTAAATTTAATCTGGTAAAAGTTGTTCTTAATAAACCCATATTGGTTCATAAAGATCATAACTTTCTTTTTCTAAGAATTTACAGAGAGACCATTAATAACCTTCCTATCATTTTTTCCACAAATCAACTTCAAGTTCACTGGTCTAGTCTGGAGCTTTTACCTCTTTGTGTCTTTGAAAACCAAAATATTTTTAAAGTCCTGTTTCAAGTACTCTTTTATTTTTCATGTGCCAGAAGGACCTTTATACCTGTCTTACTTACACTGAGTTTCAATTTAGCTTCTTTTGTTTTACCTATCTTTTAAGAGAAAGAGAAAGGGAGATACGAAAGGAGAAAGGAAAAGGAAAGAGAAGTAGTTCCACTCCCCTGCATTGCTACTTTCCAATTTCTCCTTTTCCCTTAGACTTTCCCCTTCCTTCTCTTGCCCCTCAAATATTTGAGCTTTTCTATGTCCTTATATTTTATTTTAAAAAAAAACTCAAATTTAGTTTTAGATACGGTACTAACAGGATTCTGCCATTTTTCAGTGTTAATCTTCAGTCACCTGGCCTCTCATTCATCTCCTGCATATAAAATATAAGCTTACTCTTGGACACGTCTCCCTTTAGCTTTCTTATTGGGGTCAGTCATACCCATATCATCATGATCTCATTCCTGAGAGCCTCCTATTCCCCTATCATTTATAAATTAGGCATCTATAAGTTGAAGACTCTTGGTATATGGCCTTGGGTACTCTATGGGCTTTGGATGTCATACATCAGTTTAAATAGCTATTTGCAATGAAAATTACTTAAGTCACCAGAAACCTGACAGATTGAATTAGGGTAATGTTGAACAGTACACTATTGTATTTCGGGCCAGTAACAGTGAGACATCAAAAACCTTATTAATTATTTCCATTATTTATATTTTAATGTATCTATAAATAATGGAATTGTGGTTGTCATGAAAGAAAATTCTCAATAGTACAGGAAAATAGTAATGGTAGTCTTATATAACATTTTTATTAACTATTTTCTCTCATTCGCTACATAGAACGAATAAATTTCTTGAAGTAACTCGAAATTTCTTTTGAAAACTCAGCCAAAACTGATTAACTGTAAGGACGTTAGCATACTAGTAAAAACTACCCCCTAACTCCCATTAATCAAATCCAGCCCAAGTAATAATCATGCTCTGCATTTTTATAACACTATTTATTCTATAAAATGCCTCTGCTAATTATATCTCCACACAAGATATCATTGTAGCTTTACCTCTACTGTGAAGTAGATAAAACAGGAATTATTACCCACCCCCATGTAACAGATGAGGAAATAAGAAACTACTACATCAAGTTGATACAGTAAAGAAAACTGAACCAGGAGTCAGGAGATCGAGGTTCAAGTCTAGCTTTTATCAGTAACTGTGACACCAGGCGAATCACTCAACTTCTCCAGAGCTGTTTAACTATCTGCAAAATTAGAGGGTTGCCCTAAGTGATCTCTAACTCCCATTGGTGAGTTCCTTTCCAGGGTCAATATTTGGGGGATGGTCCCAAAGCAGCCATGATTCATTCCCCTCCCAGCCACACGTCTGAACTCTCCGGACTTTACCACCATATTCCTCTGTGTAGTTCTCCCTAACTTCCCTTTTGGCTCCTTTTAACGCTATTTTCTCCTACTGGAATATATTGGAATTTTCAGGACAGAAATTTTTTTTCATTTTTCTTGTATTTGTATCCCCCGTCCTTAGCACAGCTCCTGGCACATAACAAGTACTTACGGCTTATTGTCTTGCCTTGCCTTGTAGCTCTCAAATTCTAGGATGTTAGTATTTGGCCAAGTTCATATTGCTGGTTTATGCTGGTGCCCACAGTGGGAAGCAAGCTTCCCAGTCCTAACAGCGTCTTTCTACCAAACCCCTCAAAGAGAAACAGAGGACAAATACAACTTCAAACAAAAATTTAGAATAATAAGTGACGTTTATGATTTAATACTTGTGAGTTTACTGAATGACTCTATAGAGCTTTTCTTTTCCTGAAATTAGCCTGTGCTGACAACTTAATTTTTAAAAGGACTGGCATTCCTTGTTCAAGACAGATTTGCTTGAGCTGAGCTGTCAAACTCTTATGGGGTTCAAATGATTGATTCAGACTAAATCTTGACTCCGCCTATCTATGTCTGATGCAGCACAATAGAGAACCACAAGTTAACAGCTACATACAGTTAGGTGCTAAGAAATCTACAATGATCAAGGGAAAGGCTGTGATTCAATCTGCTGAATGAGTTTGTTGTCTGGTTTAAAGTGAACAATGGAGATTGTGTGGGGCCTCATTCCTTCTAGCCAGCCATTGACCCACCATGCTCTTTGACCCTGGCCATCTTCTGGCCTACATTAACTGCTGCTACCATACCACTGGAGCAGACCTCCAGAGACTATGTCCTGGAGGAGTCTTGGAATTCCAGCATGAATGTAAAACCTTACTATATCTGAGAGCTGGAACATCTGACTATGTTCTTTCAGCCTCTATCAAAATAAGACCCTACCCAGTCTTTCTACCTCCAGTTCTGAAATCAATCAAATCAATATTACCATAGCTTTTAGAAAGGGCATTGCAAATTGACTGCCAGATGATTCCATTTAACATCTTGGTGATTTTCCAAACCAAACAGCAGCCTTACAGGAAGCAATCTGGAGTAGTAGATAGAGGGCTGGAGTCTAACATCAGGAAGACCTGGGTTCACTTCTAACCACAGGCACATATTTAATTTGCGAAACTGGGTCAGTCATTTAACCTCTTTGCCTCAGTTTCCTCAACTGTAAAATGATGATAATGATAGCACCTACCTTGAAAGGAGGCTGTTGTGAGGATCAGATGAAATATTATTTGTAAAGCTCTTAGCACATCACCTGATATGTAGAATACTCCATAAAAGTTTAGTCTCTTATTCTTACACCTTCCCAAAACATTCTCACCTAGCCACCACTTCCCTAAATATATGGTCTCTCCACTTACAAAATAATGCCCTTGATGGCAGTTATTATATGCGTATCCCCAGCACTTAGGACAAGGTCTGGCACATAGTAAGCACTTTTTCATTCACTTATTCATTGGGCTTAATATTGCACTGCTGATTTGGTATTAATGCCCCAAACCTTCCAGCTAGTCGTATTAATCAACCAGACCCAAGAAGTCATTGCTATAAGAATTTCAGGAGTACAGCCTTCTCACATAAATTATGTATGTATACTTACCTGTCTCCTGTCAAGGTACTCGATTCCTGCCTAACCTGCTAGGCTGACTACAACAGTCACTAGAACTGAGGGATCTATAATCATACCTAGATCTACAAGGGAGATAAACAGAAGAGAGCATTCTGAACATGCTACAGTCATTTCAAATATAGGTAATGCTGCTTGGACTATGTTATACTCCTGCATTTTTCCACTGGTTTATGAAACAACATGAAGATATCTTAATTGACTTCCAAGATCCTAACCATTCTTCTTCCTTGTTAGTAAATAGTCATCCAAAGTCGGCAAATTGAGAGAATAACATTTCAGTGAGAAATGCCCAGAATCTTCAGGGCGTGTTAGTGTTTCACGATGAAGAGGGGTTGAGGTTTGGGGAGGGGCAGGTGGGAAGAGAGGGAAGATAGTACAAAATAAATGAACTTACTGAACCTATTTATACTTTGGTTGCTATTTCAAAGTGGGACTTAGTTTCAAAGTCCTGTAACATAATTTGGGTCCTTATAACTATCACCACTACATTATTCCTCAATTTTGAAGGCTACCCACATCTCTCACTGATATGCTGACATAGCCAAAGACATATCAATGGAAATCCATAACAGAAATCAATTTCAAAGAATTCAAGAAACAATTTCAAGTACACCCCAACAAGGCTGAGGCTGGTGAATCTCTTGAGTTCTGAGCAGCAGTAAGCTATGCCAATCAGGTGTCCACACTAATACCAGCATCAATAATGGTAAACCCTCACAAAGGGAATCAGGGAATATGCTGCCTAAGAAAAAACTAGGCAGCCAAGGTCAGGCAGGTCACAGCACCTCCAGCAATCATGACAACTAGTAGTGGGCCTGTGTCTTAAAACTCATGTTAATCAGTATGAGAAGTCTAAAGAAAAATTAAAAAAAATTTTTTTTTATTTACGGTCATGTTGCTTCCAGCCCTCCACCCCTACCCTACCCACTCACCTGCCCAGCTCAAAGCCCCCTACCATGCACAAGAAAATCAGCTGACACAAACCACAGGCTCCACCTTTGGGCCCTGCCAGGTGGGATAACATAAGCTATTTCAAAGCGCTCCCCAGAACACACGAAGTACCTATAAATGTGTTTGTTTCATAAGGAATTTTTATGGTTATATCCAAAACTTAGAACAGACCCTTCTCCTCTTCCAGGTGGGAAAAAACAATGGGTGTTGTTTTCTAATTTGTTTTTAATTAGTATAAAAATAAAAACACATAAAATTCATTTAGGATCTTCGATATACATGGGCTTAGATATACATAAGCAGTGAAACCTTAACTTGTAAATTCATTGATCCCCAAGCAGTAAAATTTTCAAATTTAGTGCTAAATTAGTTTGGTTGGCTGCCTGGAATAATCCAATATAAGTTATAGTTACCTGGATTGAATCCTCCTGACACATAAATCTGTATGCCATATAAAAGCTTTTGACATTTTGTAAGAATATACTCTTTAAACACCATTCACTTTGTAGCACTGGTAAAAACTAGACCCCTCTGAAATTCAGGCAGTCATTTTCAATGTTCAATTATCCTTTTTTTAATAGCATTCCATCTATTCTATTTCTTGTGACTGTAAAGAGAATAAATTTTAAAATGTAAGATACCTATACCAACAAACTTTGAAGCAGACATGAAACTTTGCTAGCTTGGCAGGAATATTCAATTTTGGCATTTTCAATTATTTTGCTTCATGAACTGAGCTGTCATTTTTTAATGTTATTATGAATGGATATGATGCTATCTAGTCAGCTGATATACTCATTAACAGAATCATTAGCACAGGAATAGTTTATCTGCAACATTTTCCAACCTGATTACCATCTAAAGTAATGAGAAGAGATATAAGAAATGTGAAACCACCCTAAAAGTTTGGGGCTAAAACACCAGTGCAAATTAAAATAAATCAAGCCTAGCTTAAAACTACCAAGCTCTAGACTTCTGTGACCTCTGCATCCAGCTGCTACTTCAACCAAAATACAAAAGGCTCCACTGAGAAGTTACTGCATTTGTCAAGGCAGATACCAGTGTCTACTGAAGGAAATGGGAAGCTTCAAGGCCAGGAAGCCAGGGGCACTGAGCCTTTTCTGTGAGTCATGAACTCCTACTAGAGAAGTGTGATGAAGCCTATGGACTCCTCCTCAGAATAATGATTTAGATGCGTAATATAAGATATATAGTATAATCAAGCAAATAAATGAAAGGTATCACAATATTATTTTCTTTAAACCAAGGTAGACCACAGATTAAGAACTCACTGAAGACTAATCTAAAAGTACTTCAAGGGCTACTACCATTTTTGCAATCTCCAAAGCTCAGCCAGAGAGATCTACAATAATACAAAATATGCAGAACATCTGTAGCCTTAATTTAAACCCAGCCTGCCTATACTGAAGCAACTTCAAGAATTTCTGTGAAAAGAAAAACACAGCAAGGTTGAATAACTTGGCTCAAGCTATTCAGCTGGCCAGGAGATGATAGGTATTAAACAAGCAAGCATACATTAAACAAGCAGGAGCCCCTTGCTCCATTCTGGGGCTGAGCAAAAATAATGGATTGAAACCCCGTTGCCTAGGAGCTTAAAAACAGAAAAGTGTTGATCACATGAACAACAAAATAAAAATTACAACTAAATATGAGAATGAACAATGAAGTATTCTATATTTTATTCCAAACAAGTTCAACTACACAAAACCACAGACAAAGAGTCACTTAAGAGAAAGCAAGGACGGGCTGCAATCTGCACACAGTATGGAATTACCACCTGGTCACTGCAGTGTTAAAGTATAGATCACAGAGGCATAGGATCATAAATTTGCAGCTGAAAGGGCCCTCGGAGGCTACAGAATCCAACCTTCTCATTTTCCAGATGAGAAGACTGAGGCATTGAGAGGTTAAATGGCTTGTCTGGAGACATGCAGCTATTAAATGTTTGAGATGGGATTTCAAACCCAGAGCGTCATGACTTCACATCCAGGGCCTATCCATTATGCCACTCAGACTCTCAGGTTACCTGAACTCAATGCATTTTAGGAACTAGTGACATACTTTTGGTCAGAGACACAGCCACTCAAATTGCTTGGAAAAGCACAGCCCCACTACAATCCTTTCGGTAAAAGGGTAGACCATTAGGCCTCAACTTCTGTCCCAAGGCTTTTAGACATACAGGGAAGCTGCCGATGCACCTTAAGACTCCCCAGACTTTTTCACCACATGAAGAACAGCACAGGCCTTTCCACCTGTCCAGGCAATGGAACTCTCCTCTATGTGGTCTCCCCTAATTAGAATGAGTTCCATGAGAGCAATTTTCTATTTGCATCTTTATTGCTTAGCAACAGTAATATTTGGCAAATGCTTTTTCATTTCACTGCCCCTGGGACAAGAGAACTCACATGAGATTTTGTGGCCAATATCCACAAACGTCCATTCTACTAGGATTTAAAAGGTGCTGCTGCTGGGCAGGGCCAATGAGAAGTAAAATGAGATATAACTGTTGTGTACATTGAAATTATGAAGACGAGATATGGAAGCCCTGTCAACACAAAGTGCTGAAGCTAAAACTACAGAGATAGGTACTTGCCAAAGGTAAGCAGACCATGCATGCCACAGACTACCAAAATCATATAATACATACCCTGAGGCTTTCTGCCCTTATAGAATTCAATATCCCTCTGAAACCCATATTCTTCAGGATATAAATCACAAGGTATATCATAATCTGAACACTCATTTAAAAAAAAAGGAATTTCTTTCCTCGGTCAGACCTAGGTCATATGATTCTGACCCCGGCACCAGGGGGATACTCTGAGAAGCACAATCATCCTCCTTGATGCCAATCACAAAGGCTAGAGGTAATCTAAAACCTCATTACTTTTCCTCATTATTACGGAGCTACTATATGCATCTGGTGGAGTATTCCAGCAAACAGTCAACATATGAGACTGGAGCTCTGGAGAGAAGAGTAAGTGGAGAAAGAAAAGAGGGCTAGGTGGCAAGGCTATTCTTCACTTGGGGTAGAAAATCTCATCTTCAGAGACTAGAGGAAATGAAGAGATGGATGACAGAGAGGAATTCGGAGAGGTGGAAAAGGGAGCTATATCAACTCACAGCAGTGGGCTTAAATTCTTAAACAAAGTAGTAGGTTGAGTAATCTGCTAAAAGTGACCTAAGGCTAAAGGTCTCCTAAAGAGAAACTCAAAGTGAATAGGGCTTATTAAGGCTTATCACCATTGCACAAGTGAGGATAAAACTGCACAAATGTGCAGTGGGTCCAATAAAGGCTGCTTCATTGTTTCATACTTGGCTGGTCAAGAAGAGGAGTCAAGAAGAGGTGAGTGGTGACATTCGTCACCCAAGGCAGGGAGTTTAGCAGGGATGGAGAAAATTCAAGAACCAAGGAATCAGAGGACACAGAAGAGCCCATTTTGAAATGGCTAAGCATTAACTTGAACTTGGTTAGGGAGACAAGAGAGGCCAGAACAAGAGGTATCGAATTGCAGCTGTTTCAAGACAAGAAGTATTTCATTTTTGGTTTTGTATCCTCAGAGAGGTAGTATAGCAGAGCCGGGAAAACCTAAGTTCAGTTTCCACCATTGGCATATATTGACTGTGTGACCCTGGGCAAGTCACTTAACCAATCTGAAGAAGATATCTAGTCATGTTATAAATTAAAACTTAATAAGCATAAATATAATGTCCCACCCAAAAGAAAGTGTTGCTTTAAAAAAAAATAGCTATATAAGTATAGGATGGGGCTGAAGAGTCAAATCAAGTTTTTTACTGTTGTTCAGTCTTTTCAGTTATGTCCAACTCTTCCTGATCCCTTTAGGGTTTTCTGGGCAAAGATACTGGAATGGTTTACCATTTCCTTTTCTAACTTATTTTACTGATGAGGAAACTGAGGCAAATGGGGTTAAGTGACTTGCCCAGGGTCACATACCTACCAAGTGTCTGAGGTCAGATTTGACCTAAGAAAGGGTTTTAGTAGAATATACATTTAATATGAATCAATAACATGATGTGTAACAGTCAAAAGAACAAATGAGATTTAGACTAAATTAACAAAGGTTTAGGTCCCAGAACAAAGAAGTGATCTGTCTGCCCAGGTCAGATCATAGTGGAATACCTTTTCCTATTCTAGGCACTAGAATTTAGGGGAGACACTGAGAAGTTATAGTATATCCACAAGAATATACCTATAGTGGTCAATACAAGTATCAGAAACCATGTCTGGTTTAAAATAACTGTTGTAAAAAATTGCTTAAGCTACAGAAGACTGGGAACAAAGGGGAGATCATGACTGTCGTCTTCATTTATTTCAATATCATACCGATAGAATCCTAATAAAGCTGCCCCCAGTCCCAATATTCTGACCTCCTTATGGGTGCCACTGAACAGCAGGTATGTCCTGATTTAACCACACAATCTGGCTTTAACCACACCACAGGCCACCAGACTCAATACAGACACTGCCCCCCGGATACAACTAACATATCTGAACAGGTATATTCTTATACTCAACCACAATCACATCATCCATTTAGCCCAACAGGACCACAACACCTAATTATCCATCCTGACCAGACAGGACCATGATAGCTAGCCAATCAGAGGGTAGCATTACCAGGATGTTTGACCAAGGAACCATAGAAGGAACCCCTCCCCATTACCTCATCCCTTGACAAACCCCTCCTGCCTTTTTAGTATTTTAATATACATTAATTTCTGTTATGCAATTGCATCTTTATAAAAATCCATCTTGCTTTCTCTTTAGTTTCAGGGGCACTACTCCTCAATAAATGACAATACCTGGATTAGAGGTGGCCTGACTCTGAATTCTTTGAGACAGTGCCACTGCACCACACCATGAAACCATAACAATATATGGGAGATGGCTCACATTTTTATTCTGCATAGACACAGAGAACAGAACTTCAGCTAACTGTAGAAGGTATAGGAAAGCAGATTTCAGAATATGAAGACTTCTCAACATAACCACTTCAAATCACAAAAGCTGTTGCAAACAATGAGCAAATTTATTAAACACCTAGCAAGAACTGAAAATTGTGCTAGGCCCTGGAGATATAAAGACAAAATTAAAACAGTTCCTAGCCTCAAGGCGATTACATTCTGACAATAAAAGGAAAGCAGGCAATCTTGGAGCAGAGGGTAATAAATTTCTCTAGCAACGGAACACCCCATGGAAAGGTTGGATGAGTGTCTAGGATATCTTAGAAGAGCTTCAAGTTAGAGCTGGATTAGATGACCTGAGGTCGATTCTAATGCTGAGATTCTATAAATCTATGTATTAACAGTAACATTTCTAAAGCAGAAGAAGTGAATAATCAGCCAAAGGACTAATTACAAACAAAGTTTAACCTTCAATTATGATAGTAATGTCTATAGGGGACTGGCAAAAAAAAATCTTTGGAGATTGTGGGGGTTTTTTTAATTTTTTTTAAAAATAGTACAGATTTTTAATAAACCTAAAAATGGGCCCCAGTTATCACAAGAATAATTAAAGACCTTATTGGATCTCTCAGGTAAGGAAATAAAAGAGGATATATTATCTTCAAAGATATCAGAATAATCCCCTTGTTTGAGGGTGGCTATCAATTGTTTCTATAATTGTTTACACAAGTAAACAGTTCAGGCTCCCCCTTCCCCTTTTTCCTTATTGGACTGATTAAAGTATTTATCTTCTCAATTCTTAAAAATTAAGAGGATTGAGGTAACTATTGCCAAATAACTTTCCTGAATGTAACAGAAATTCAAGTTTAAAAATAGCTATAAAGTGCATATTATGTATAAAGTCTAGTGCTAAATGATGAAGGGGGAGAGGGGTCACAGAAGAATAAAGTTCCTGCCCCCAGGTTTAGCTTGCAAGCTAGAAGACTAAGGAAAACAGTCTCCTGGCCTTATCCACACCAAACAGGGGTAATTGACCTTTTAATCTACAATGTCAGAGTGCAAAGCTGAGTTAACTGGAATGAATTCTCACACATAAACCATCTTCCAGACAAGTGACAAAGTTTACTGTAGCCAGTAGAAGTGGGTGGAAGTTTCTAATGAACTTACCAGCAAACTAAGGAGGATGAGGCTGATGCTTATATACAAAAGGGACATCGAAAGGATCTGGGAGGGATTAACAAGTGTGAGGTGGGCCAAGTGCTACTGGGAAAGGAATGTCAAGTAGGCTAATTAGGTGATCTAGGTGGAATGGTCAGGTGTCTAGAGTGGAGCCACCAGTGATCTGGGCTGCTAAAATGTATGAGAAAATTCAGGGACTGGGTTGCTTTCAAAGACATGTTCTTTTTCCTTTTAGGGATCCAGGTCCCATCATCCCATCAGCTACCATAGGTAGACAGAAAGATTCTTGAGGGTAATATTCACACTAGAAATATCCTGGGAAAAGGTTACTTAACAATGTCTAGCACTGGCAGGTTAAAAATTGCACTAGCTACTTTAAAAAATTATTTTAGACACTACAGTTAAAAGGCAATGGTGATATGTTGGATCAAGTTATTTCTTTTATGAAGTGAATTTTTACTTCCCTATTTTTTATATTCAGAAATCCATTCTTGGCTTTGTTTTAATTTTTTCACCATTCTAAAGATCCCACCGCTCCATAGGCCTCCCCGAAAACTTTGACAAAAAGCAGTATAACTCTAACCTGATTGATCATATTCTGACTCCTACAGGAACGTCCAAGCTTTCATTTCATGCTATGTTCTCAAGGACCCCAGAGTCAAGGCCAAAGGAGAGCTGATTCATGTTTATGTATTACCAATGAACACTTAACAATGTAAATGGTTAACACTTATATTTTAGGCTTTTGAGTCCCCAGGACTAGAGTACCAATACATTCCACTAGAATTAAACCAATGGACTTTCTCTAGTAACAAAACAATAATACACTTTTATGCGATATATATCACATAAAGTGGATATCCATCATTTGGGGAATATCTGAACAAATTATAGCATATAATTTATATATAATTATATATAATATATAGCACTGTAAGAAATGAATGGCTATCAGGCATTCAGAGAAACTTGGAGAGGGTCATGGGATCTCATAGAGAAAAAAGCATAATCAAGAGAATAATATACAAACTGACTACAAAAATATAAAGGAAACAACAGTAAAAGACATCAGAATTCAGATAACGAAACAGGAGAAACTCATTATATTGTACTGTTAAGGGAAACTTCTCTGCATTTACACATTTTATCTTTTTCCTAAGATTAAGTAATATATATCAGCATTCTTCCTGATCAATAGGGAACACAGGATTGCAGGTGGTGAAAATGACCAAAAGATCAATTACTCAAATTTTTTCAAAGATAAATTCTGATCAAGCACTCTCTCTAGTCACTAAAAGATTACCAAGATTCAATTTGCATACAAAAAAAAACAACAAAATGGAATATGCAATGTAAACACTTTTAAAACAGTGGCAGAAAAATATTTAGATTTCTGTAACTAAAGAAATAGAAAGCAAACAACAAGTATACAAGAAAGGTCACCTGATTGATAAGGAAGAATTTAGCATTCATTGAGCTGCAAACATCAATTCCTACTTAGAAGAAAAATGCTTAAGAGAATTTTGGCAGAAAAGGTGATTTACTTTGTTTACTACAAGATCTCTGGCCGTCCACTTTAAACCACGGTAAATATAGTATAGTGGTTAGAAAAATAAAAAATGCTTAGAAATGGAGCATCCTGAGGAGCACCAAATTGTTTACAAGGGTAATCTTGGTCACATTTCTGGTTGGTAAAGTCTGACAATTTTTAGCATTATAAAGTGAACTACCTTAATTTTCACAAACAACTGAACTGTGGTGCTGAAATGGTTTACAAAAACAAGTAAGTCTATCCAAAAACTTCACACAAAGCTTTTTGGAATTAGGAGCAAGGAACCATAAAAATTACTTGCTGTAAGTGCATATTGGCTTGTTTTATAAAATAAGATTTCCTGCCTAGGGATTCAGCCACTGGAATTTTTTTCCATATATTAATAGATGATACTGAAGCTGGCTCTAAGGCATCCTTGAAATGATGCCAAATGCTATTTCAAAAGGCAAAAAGCCAATCAGCAACCTCTGCCATTATTCCTAAAACTCCCCAATAAAAATTGCCATTTCCCTTAGCTGACATTTTTAAACATATAAAATCCAAGTCTTAAAAAGAGCCCGTTCAAGGAGACTGCAGTCTACTGAGTTTTCACAAGCTCAGATGAAATCCTTCCACGTGCTGAATTCGAAACCCTGTTTCAATCTTTGTAAAAACTTCACTTGCACACGAATAGATGCTTGTGTATAAACGTCTTCGGAGTATGCTTTCGAGGAGTTACTTCACTCTGCAATCTATCCCCAAAATTGTTGCAAAGGGTGAAATCCACCTGTCCACTAAACCTCAAACGCAAGGGGTCTCAGGTGCTACCACAGTGACTACCCAAGTACAAACGTGGGGACGAATCAATGACATTATAAAATAGGGAAACAAGCACAGTACCAGTGGGAAGCAGGCATTCCAGCGGGGTAAGGACATGCTCCATGTCAGATTAAAAGCTTCTGCCTTAAAGATATAAAACAAAACGAAATCACTTGGTTAGACTTTCTCTTAGCTACGTGAAACGGAAAAGCCCTGAGGGCGGACGCTGGGTCGAGGAATACGAAAACCCCGGGGGGCGTGTGCTTTGGCTGGGGGGCTCGGGATCATCTCCCCCCCACAGCCCACTCAGGTTCGTGCGCGATCTTCAGAGCGCGCACCCTCTCTGTGGACCCGCAAGGAGTACTGTAAAGGGGAGAAAGCAGGACAGAACCCCCACGTGTTAATGGGGGGATGGGGAGGGATGAGGCATAAACGGGGAACGCACGTTTTCCTGCCTTCATCCATCACCCCTTGGAAGAAAGACTTGGGAGTGGGGGAGAACGGAGGTGGAGACATGATGAGAAGAACCTCAGCCCCTTCGCCTCCCCGCTCCCCCGCCCGCTCTGGTGCAGCAGCGCCGCACGCGCGCACGCAGAGGCCGGCGTTCCACTTACACAGCTGCTCCAAGAGCCACCCGCCAGGCGAGGCAGAGAGAGCAATTAAGTAGTTAAGAGCAACGGCAATCGACTGCTCGGCGCTCGTCTGCAAAGCCTCCGGTGTCTCTCGGTTTTAAGGCTGCTAGTTGGGAGGAAATAGCAAAGGCCCTGCCCCCTGGCGGGGCGCGCGCTGCGCTTCCTCGACTCCAAGCCCAGCGTGGGGAGGAAAAGGAAAAGAAAGGGGAGGAGCAGAACCGTGAAAGTGACCTGGGACGTTCCAGGCCGGGCCCAGAACCCCGGCATGCTTGCTGCGCGATCTAATACACCGTCAGGACTTGTAGGGACCTTAGTCTACATCTACCCCTACTTAGATAAGTAAATCTCAGCGAAGAGCACTGATTCTGTGGGCTGCGGCTTTGGGTTCAAATGCAACCTCTGCTGGACACAATCCACGGGACCGGGGGCGAGTCACCACCTCCCAGGTTTAGTGCCCTCACTTATTAAAGGCTGAAGGAGAGCGAAAATCCCTGCCAGGTCTAGATTGAAGATACTACAAAACTTTTGCGTATTCTAAAAGTCTTGAGGTGCAGTTTTAAGTTTTAATAACATCAAAGCAATGTTTTATATAATTTTTTTAAAAACACCTAATTTGAAAGTTTAGCTCCTTAAATTTCTTTCACATTTACTTGGTTTTGTGAATGTTGAATGATTTTTTTTTAATTTTAACAAGACGGACACCCAGTCGTGCATTTTCGTGCTGTGACAGTTTCTAGGTAACGTTTTTATTAAGACTGGTAGTTGGATAGGGGAAGTCCTCTTGCTTGGCCGCTTGGATCACTTCATCCATCTCCATTAGCCTTTTTTTTTCCTTGAGGGGTCATGTCAAAACTGCCCTGTATGGTGGCTAACAGGAAATGTTTTGCATGACTTCACACGTATTATTGATGTACTGTTTGTCTTCTCAGTGGGCGGGGGAGAGGGGAAAACTCGTGTATACAGCAAAACCCCGTCTGGTTGATCTAAAAATTAATAAATGTAATCCTTTCAGTCACTGAGCAAAAAAATGTTGAAAAGTTAATACAAAGTAGGAAAATCGACTAGATTGATGTATAGCACAAGACAGAGGTTATATTCAAATTTAGTAAGAAACATTATTTTACATTTTAAGTTACCTTTCAATTTCTTGTAAGGTTGTAGCTTTCATGCTTCTTAAGTTATCAAAGTTTAAATCTGCTCTAAGGTTTTTCGGATAAACTGGATCTGTAAAGATCTTTGCAAACCTTGTTCTCTAACAAGAAACCCCATTTTCTTGGCACTTTCACTTCACCTCGTAGCTTCCCTGGCTTCCTTAAATCCTAACTAAAATCCCAAGTTCTACAGAAAGTTCTCTTAATTCTAGGGCCTTTCCTCGGTTTAATTATTTTTCTTTTATCCTGAATACAGCTTGTTTGTACAGAGCAGTTTGCATAATTGTCCTCCCAATTAGACCAAGAGCTCTTCCAAGGCAAGGGCAGTCCTTTGCCTTTCTTTGCACTCCCAGCTTTAGCAGGAAACTGGATGTGAACATTGATTATTAACAAATATCCTGGAGAGAGTCAGAGCTTCCCCCAAGCACCTCCTCAGGAAGTACCGACTTTAAAGTTCAATTTTTCTTCAGAAGGTTACTACTGGTAATAAGATTGCATTGACTCTCCTTATCCCGGTCAGCCCCCACACAAACTTGCAAAGAATTTAATGTAAAGTAATAAATACCTACGGTCTTGAAAACACTATATAAATGTTAGCTATTACAGTTGTTCGTAGCTGGCATAAGGTCACACCCAAATTATTTCCTTAATATTAACTGGATGTTCTGGATTAGGGGTGGGGAACTCTTTGATTCAAAGGGCTGCACTTGAGGACCTAGAGGGCCACTAGTGACCTTGGGGCCACAGGTTCCCCACCCCTATTCTATATCCTTTTTTGAGGGGGTAAGAGGGGGAATCTACTAGGTACTGATGCGGGATAGGTTTTGGGGAGATTTCTAATGAGAAATCCTTTCTAGGTTCACGTCTGAAAAGAATTACAGGCTCAGCTGTCTTTTGGTAGATTTACAAAAGTTTATTGATTCACAGGAAAAAAGGAGTAGGGTGAGGAAACCTGGCTAGGAAAAGCTCACAAGGGGCAAGGGGGGGGGGGGTGTTTCAGAGAAAGTTTGGAAGTGTGACGCTCTACAGCAGGCAGATGGCCTACTAGAATGCCCACTTGACCTGCCAGAAAAGGCAAGAGCTACCAAGGCCCATCTGCGGAAGTTCTAAGGGCCAGAGATGCATTTTTAAAGATACAAAGCTGTCAATCATAAGTTTATTAAGCTAATGAGGTGTACAAAGGTGGAGTTAGGGAGGGGCCAGGGAGTGGCCAATGCTTAAAGGGACATGCACCCTTCACATCAACTGCACATGTGTTTTACCCATAATATACTGGAACAAACAGCAGGAGGGAAGAGGCAGGCGGTGTGGTTTGAGCCCTGAAACGTCATAAGGTCCACCAGCAGTCACAGATTTGAGATCAGGTCAAATGAGATATTCCCATCCTGATCTGCAAGTGGATGAGTTTGGTTTGCTAGGACAAAAGGAGGTAGTACCTTGAATGAAGAGTTAATGGTTTGAGAGGAAATACCTCTAGGCTGGGGCAGGGAAAGACAAGTACAGCTGGGGGAAGGGGAGAAACAATTAAGAAATGTGGCTTTAATAACTTAACACAAAACTGAATTAAAGTTACCCCAAAATATATTACATAGGCCATTCAGCACCTCTTCAGTACCAGGAACTGGGTTAAACCCTGGGGATACAAATACAAAAAAAAAAGACATTTCCTGCCTTCAAGGAGCTTACATTCCAATGGGAGAAGACAACAAACAAAAGGGAGATGAAAAACGGGGGGGGGGGGGGGAGGGGCACGGGGACCCCAAAAATCTCTTGCCCAAGGAAAATCAAAAGTCAGAGGCATCTTGAGGAAGGAACAGAAAGTTTTATTCTCTTCCCCCAAGGGAGAAGGTGGTCCTCACCATGGCAGGGACAAGGAGAGGAGGCGTGTTACAAAAGACTGAACAAAAATTTATGCCCTAACCTGTCAAGCTCCCTCCCCCGGCTGTCCCTTCTCCTATTGGCTAGGAGGCGGGCTCTCAGTCTTGCTGAGAAATCTAACCCAATGGTGGATAACAAAGAAGCTTGCCACTATCTCTGCTGACTGGGGGGGCAGGACAGGAAGCCAAGATATTATCCAGGTCCTTCTTTGGTAAAGGCCAAAGCAAGGGGGGAAAAGGTCACAAGCAAGGATGGACGTCAAAACCTCCTGACAAAGGGTCTAATGCTGTTAAGGTATACTAGGGTGGTGGTATAGAAGGGTGGAGGACTAAAAACTCCTGAAAGGGGCCTAATGCTAATGACAAGAAAGTGGGGAAGGGTCCTAGGTTGTGTAAACCCCTTCTCTCCATTCTGAGGAGTCTTCACAGAGGGTGCAGGGAGTGTACCCCACTCAGGTGGAAGAAGGAAGATGTCTGCCACTGGGGCATAGTGGAGAAGTTAGAGAAGTAAGTTCAAAAGTAATGCAGCTAGGTAGGAAATAAGGAGATGTCTGAGCTGGCCTCTCTCCTTAACTGGAGGTTTGGAATTATGACATCATCCAATCAAACAGGCTAGAGCAGTAATGAGATGGAGTCCCAAGGCTGATGAAAACTTACAAGATGGTGAGTTAATCCCAATAATGAACTTTCTGGGACATGGTAGAGAAGTCAGAAATAGCATCACCATATCTTTCTATTATAAACCCCTATGGTTTTGAGAAAAATCTTATTCTATTAATGAACTATTTTATACCCAAAGAAGTTTTTTTTTTCCTTTTTACTTCCTTGTGAAGGACAGGGCTAATGTGGCGCTTGGCTGCTTGTGCTTGGACTCCAATTCCAAGATCACTTTTCTCCCTAGCTTCAAAACACTACCCCTGACAGTCTTTTCCCCAGCCCAAGGATACTATGCCCAACAATAACTCATGAGTAGGCCCTGTTGAGGTTTGGTGGTTTAGGGAGACCCCAAAATTCACCAGATTCTGCCAAATGAATTCAACTCAAGTCTTCTCTCAGCCAAAGTAAAACAAAGTTTATTAAAGATTCACCACAATGGGTACTCTTAAGGAGCTTGTGTTGACAAATGGGCCAGAACAATATGACACAGACTGAGTCTGTGCTATATTGAATCTCAGCCCCTTTATGGAGGCAAGATGGATCTTATATACAGAAAGACTGTGGGAGGGATCTAAGGGTGGT
Source organism: Pseudochirops cupreus (assembly GCA_028627135.1). NCBI lineage: Eukaryota > Metazoa > Chordata > Mammalia > Diprotodontia > Pseudocheiridae > Pseudochirops > Pseudochirops cupreus. The sequence goes on from CM053581.1 coordinate 504,518,445, forward strand.
ATAGATGAGGTGTTCAGGGAGGTTCTTGACTGTGACTGTGGTCAGATTCTAGGAATAGGATTAAGGGTGGGAAATAGCTGAAGGCTACCTGGAGTTGACTGTAGGGCCAATGCAATATTTATACCATCCACCATCACAATAAAGACTTTGACTATAAGCATTGCATGATGTTTGATAGCAAAATATACCAGATTCTCCAGGTAGAGAACAGAACTGAAGCATTTGTTTAGAGACCAGAAAACTGAATACCAAAACCAGTAAGCCAATTCCATTATAATACCAAAGATATTCAGAAGCCATAATAACACTGAGAGCCATGCCATCCTTTAGCCTTCCCACAAACTAATACAAAATCAATATTTACTCATAGACCTATCTCCTTAATGAGTGTCCTCTCCCCCCAGAGTCTGACTAGCTCTCACTACCAGCTTCCTGTGGGCTCTGCTTCTCTTCAGCAAAACTCCTCCATCACAGGCTCCATGTGATTACATTCAGCCTATTAGGTGGCAGAGTTTACTTTCAAAGCAGGGGAGGTCTTCAAACTCCCCCAGGCCTATTAAGGGGCAGGGAAGATCTTCAAATTCCCATTCCCATTACATTCAGCCCCAAGATCTTTCATGTCCCTTACATAGCAAAAATACCATAACAGTAAATGAGAGTTTAGGCATAATTAGTGAAAAAAGTGGTGTCAACAGAACTTTGCAACAATATAAAAGGGATAATAGAAAAACTTTTCACATAAAACAATAGCTTAGAGTGGGGGCTTCGGCACAGTGCCCCATCCTTCCCCCCTTGAATGAATGGGGCTCAGAATCTTGGGGTAAGGGGTGAAGGTCTCTTCTCCAAAGCTACTTCAAGCTAAAATTGGATGTAGAGCTGTCCCTACCCCAAGAGGTCCCATTCAAAAGTTCAGTTCATTAGCTGTCATCTGGAGCTTGGTCAATGCCAGGTCCAGGAGGTCCCATTCAAAAGGTCAGTTCTTTAGCTGTCATCTGGAACTTGGTTGACACCAGGTCCAGAGGTGGCACATCACAGTCATGGACAGAGGGCAACATCTGGCTTAAACAATCACGCATCTGCAGGTGGGAGGATACCAAACCTGCAGAAAACAAATCTTACAAACAAGTTTAACAGACAAAAAGCCAAAAAGAGACAAATATAGGGTCAGCTGTGCTTCTGAAGTCCATGGACTCACTATCATAACCTCATTCACATGAGAATATATGTCACTGTCCAACTCGCTCTATTCAAATGACTTGATACACTGTCACAAGTTTAGCACATTGACCACTTCCACCTATCCCAGCACTTTAATCTGAGTCCCCCTGGAGGTGTAACAAAGTTGGAAACATTGGTTCAGGAGCATCTGTAGGGACAGTTCTCATTTCTCTACTCTGTCTAACATCAAGCTCATTTTTTTTATACATTCTATATAGTTTATTAGTTGGAATATCATCAATTTTCCTAAAATCAACTCCTGCTGTCAATAGAGCAGTAAACAGTTCTTTTCTTGTCAATCTATTCTGACTTTGAATCCACCAGCTATTTACTCTTCTCTCTCTAGGAAATTTATCATTTTCCCATTCTTCTAAGTCACTTAGCTGTGAAATCTTGTCTAGCACCTCTGAAAGAGGGTTCTCTATGTCACCAATTAGTAGAGTCAGAAGTAGGGGCTTATGAGCAGGAGAAGCTGTTTTCATTGTGATATTTCTATGAGGAATTGCTAATGGGATTTCATGATATGTATCTGCTTCTTCATGATAGCAGTTTTCATTACTTCTTTCAACTTTCTCAGTCTCTAAGTCAGTGGTTCTCAACCTTCCTAATGCCATGACCCTTTAATACTTGTATGTGGGAGTATCTGTATGTGGGCAGACCCGCCTGGAGATGGATAGTGGAGCGGGTGTCTCAGTTCCTAAGACCATTAGAAATATGTTTTCCGATGGTCTTAGGTGACCCCCTGTGAAAGGGTCGTTTGACCCCCCAAAGGGGTCACAACCCACAGGTTGAGAACTGCTGCTCTAAGTGAATACCAGGGTCTGTCTCCACTAGGCCACATAGCTCAACAGGATACATTCTATCAAACCAACAGCAGCTAAAGGTAACAGATTGGTCGTATTGTTACCTCCTGTCAAATGAAAGCCTCTAAAAGCTTGCTGGACAAAAGGATTCTGGCAAATACTTATAAATTTCAAGCAGTCTACTTTATCTATCACTACCCCAGCAGCTCCTTCATCAGTGATTCATACCATCCAAGTTACTAAAGATTCTCTCATCCTTTGGGTGAATCTGCTCAAAATAGCAGTAATCTCCTGTTCAGTGAAATCCTCAAGTATCTCCTTAAACATCGCTTGCCCTCACTGACTCTCCTGCCTTCTTCTCAGTATGGAGTGAGCTTCTGCTTCTGTAAAAGCTTTACCATGAAACAATGTATCATTCTGTATTGTATTATTTGCTCTCAATGCACTCTCCTGGGAGTTGTTGTCATAGCAACTAGGCTCAGACTCTACCAAAGCTATATGAACTTTCCTCCTGTTAACTTTTTGCTTCTTTTTCTGAGCCAAATTTACAACAACCCTCTCTGCTTCCAGAAACTTTCCCTGTACTCTCTCCCTCCACTTGAGACTCTCCAGGTTGCTATTCTAAAGGAGAGCGCAAATGCTGGCACTTAGCCAACTCTTGTAACAGCTCAGCTCTACTTTTACACACAATACAGTAGCCTGTTAGCAAAACGCAGCCTCTTCTACTCACTGCCTCCAGCTCTCTCCCAGGTTTTATTGGTATTCTTGCAAACATGTTTCTAAATCTCTAGGTTCTCCCTGCTGCAGCCTCTGTTCCCAGTTTTCACAGAGCCCTGTACTTTTCAACCACTCTCTTGCTGGGAGGCATAAGGCAAATCCTCCCATCCTGGGATAGCCATTTCTTCTTCTAAATTCCTTCTGCCTCCAACTAGAGGTCTGATATTTCACAATCCCATCCTCATAGCCAAATGTAGCACCA
>CM053581.1:504521944-504568824 GCA_028627135.1 Pseudochirops cupreus
CACACACACACACACACACACACACACACACACACACACACACACACACACAGTGTATCCCCAAAGCCTAATACAAGGTTACATATTCTTACAACCTACCTATCTACAAAAGTGTGTGTATGTGCGTGTGTGTGTGTATGTGTGCGCGTGTGTGCATGTGTGTGTGTGTGTGTGTGTGTGTGTGTACCTGGAGTTACATGAATAGCTTGGGAGATAGATAAATAGATAATATGTCCCAAATGATATTGTTGTTGTTCAGTCATTTATTTCATGTCTGACTCTTTCTGTCCCCTTGTGAAGTTTTCTCAGCAAAGATACTGGACTGATTTGCCATTTCCTTCTCCAGCTCTTTTTACAGACGAGAAAACCAATGCAAACAGAGTTAAGTGACTGGCCTAGGGTCACATAGCTGATAAGTGTCTGAGACCAGATTTGAACTCAGGAAGATGAGGCTTCCTGACTCCAGGCCTAACACTTTGTCCAGTATCTTATTTAGTATTCAGAACGTGATGGTGGAAGAAAAAAACAGCTATATATATATATATATATATATATATATATATATATATACTCTTCCTTACTCAGGGGCAGAACACTGAGAAAAACTAAGAAATGACATGGTATTTGGTTCAAACTTTCTGTAAGAAACATCATTAACAAGTCTGTACCTTAGTAACTTCGCAGCAGAGCTTAGCTGACATAGTGACTCTTGTTTCATAAGCTAGAAGATGATTCTTCTAGATCTGAGGTGGGAAACCTTTTTCCTATTGCAAGTCACTGACCCATAGAAAGAAAAAAAAATCACCCGTGTCTCACAGACAAGTTAAAAAAAGCTACTTAATTTCATTTTAGAAAGAAAAAACATAAAAAATTCAATCTACCTACCTTAAAAATTAAGAGTAGGTAATATAAAATAATATTCAATTAATATAGAAGCTATTAAGGTTGTAAGCGTGAGATAAAAGCAAGAGAGAGAAAAAGGAAGAGTTAAAAAAAGGGACAAAATGTGATCAGTGAGAAAGACAGTAGGTTCTAATAGTATTATCTATATTTGCATAATGCTTGTGAAAATGTTTTGCACCTATATAATATTTGTTCCTTCTAGCAATCTTGTGAAGTAAATAGAATATATCTTATTCTCATTTTAGAGGAGAATCACCAGAGGTACAGAGAGGGTAAATAAGCTGTTTTAGGTTGCAAAAGTTATTGATCAAATTGGAAATAAATCTGGAGCTCCTGACTTCATGCCAATATTCTTTCTGATTCTAATGTGGTAGGTGAAGTTAATAATTCTGCTCTTCATTGTTACCACTAACTATTACTGAATTTCAATAACCTCTTCATCAGTTAAAAACTTTCTTTTTGTGCTAAAAAAAATTACCTAGGAATAAATAAATATTTTCCACAATCTGAAGGTTTGGCAAGTACCTGAAATAATTATTTAAGCCTTACATCGTACTGTCAGTTTATAAGCTCTTACCTTACAGTCTCCTTGGCCTTCAAAGCTAGTTGTGCTGCCTTCTTTTTGCTCTTTGAGTGATTGCTACCTCATTCCACTACATGGTCACCACAAGATGGTGATGCTTGAAATCAGCAATGTAGTGGTTGAAGAGCAACTTTTGTTTGGAACCAAGAAGATCTGCGTTCAAGTCCCACATCTGATACCTACTGGTTGTGCAACCATTGGTAAGTCATTGAACCCTGCAATGCTTTAGGCCAGTAGTGATCAACTAAAATAGAAAGGTGCCACTAAATCATACATAAAGATCCTTGTGCAAGGATGTTGACTTGGAAAACCACATAGTAACATTATTTATGCTCCCCTGTACTTTTGTTTATTTTGTTAAATAATTCCCAAACATATTTTACACCTGGTTCGGGCTGCAGTAGGGAGTGTTAGTTACAGCACCATTGCAGTCTACCCTTGTGTATTTGATGCCTCTGTTTAGTCACACTTCTAAGACTAGAAGTTGTAGAGAAGGAGGCTGATCTGCATTGGTAGAGAAGGTTTCCTTACCTAGGAGTTTCCTATACCAATGAAATCACAGTTCTAATCTCTCTCTCTGTTGTTATTCAAGTCAAATCTAGGAGGACTTGTTTTGGTTTTTGGTTTTGATTGCTGTATTGTTCTAATGGAGTACTATAGAGAAAGGACAACAGAAAGAACTTCAGTGAAAAAAATCTCTTATGAATAAGTATTATTTATTACTGTTCAATTGGTGGTATCATTTCAACTGTTTTTATGAACTGAATTTATCTCAATGAATGGGAAAGAATACATTTTTCATACTTTGGGGTTTTAACTGAAGCATTAATATTTGACTCTAAATGTTTATTGAGGTACCTGTTGGTGGTGCAGCAGAGAGACTAAAGGGCCTGGAGTTGGGAAGACTCATCTTTCTGAACTCAAATTCAGCCTCAGACACTTACTAACTGGGTGGTCCTGGGCAAGACACTTAACCCTTGGCCTCAGTTTCCTCTTCTGTAAAATGAGCTGGAGAAGGAAATGGCAAACCACTCCAGTATCTTTGCCAAGAAAACCCCAACTGGGGTCATGAGGAGGCAGACACAACTGAAATGACTGTAACAACAAGAAATGGGCATAGGATGAGCAAGCCTCTGCATGACAGTACCTTTGTGCTGTAAAATGACTTTTGACCTACCTCACTCTAGAAAATCACCCCAATCTATAGTGATCTCCTCCTCTTTGATCTCAAAGTTCTCAGTGAATTTATCATTTATTTGACAATAAATCAGAAGCTCTCTATTGGTATCTCTTCTTTTGTCACATTCTCATGTGTTTATGTCTTTCATATGTTTATGATGATAATGTAATTGTACAATACACAAGTCGGGGAACTTAAAAATTCCCACCAATAACATTATTAGGAATTAAAATGGAATATATTCAGTTCAGTAAAAATATAGGGAATTAGGGTTTTGGAAACTACAGAAAACATTTTTTAACTGAGACTGGGGTGATGAATTGGATCTAGACAGAAAGTACTATGTTTCGCTAGAAATTAGGAGAGAGGAAAGTGGTTGTAAATATATACTGTCTACACAAAGTATGAGTGAATGAGGAAATGAAACGGGAAAAGACATAAAATCCTCAACTTCCTGCCACTTGCCAATTTTGTATATAGTCTATGTCCAACAGTTTTCTTATATTTCCATAAAATGGTCTCTAGGTTTTAAATGACTGATGTATTGAAGTGGACAAGTAGGGAGATAATTATCAAAGAAGTAGAAGGGAAAAATGACGGGCTCATGGTCACTTATTATCTTGCCCCAGCACCCCTTTCCAGCCTTGACTTCTTCTAGTTCCATACACAAACCCTCAATGTCAACCACATTGGTCTAGGCATTCATTACCTTCTGAATGTGTTGTGATTTCCTGCTCTCTTGACCTTGCTTATGTAATTCCTTTGGCCTGAATGCCCTCTGCCCTTCCCTCACCACTCTGCTAAATAAGATCTCATTTTTCTTTTAAGGCCAAGTGCAAGTCCTTCCTCTTTTGCTCTTCCACCCTATTTTCCTCTTTCTCACCCGGTTCTAACTATTCCAAGAAACCTATGCACATTCCAAACCATAGTGATCTCTTCCTCCTCAGATCTCATAGCTCCATTTGAATATATCATTTATTTTGAAAATTAAGCATAAGCTCAGTACTAATATTTCTTGTTGTTACCTTCTCATGTGTTTTGTCATGTATTTATGATTAAAATGCACGCCTCTTGAGGGTAAAGACCTGTGTCTTATACATTTGTGTATTCCTCGTGATTCTTATCACAGGGCCTTACATAGGCTAGCTACTCATAAAGTGTGTACTGACTGATTATTTCATACATGAATGTAATGGAACCAGGGTGGAATAGTAGAAAATTACCCAAGTTAGTAAGAAAATCCACCCGTCTTTTTTTTTTTGCAGGGGTTAGTTTCAGTTACATTTTAATTTATCAGAGCAGTCTTTTTGTCAGAGCTGTAAGCTTGAATATTAATTTAAAAATGGATTCAACCTAAAATTCTTTCTAACATAATGATTTTCTACAATGAAAATGGTTTGTGAAAGTAGCTAATGAAATATGCACTTTCTGTTAAAAGCTTTAAAAAGCTCAGTAAATCAAGGACAAAACAATTCAATGTTAAAATAATGAAAACGAATATTTATTCTTATTGCCACTTTCTAGCAGTGCTCTGTTTCTTAGAATTTCATTCATCCCTGAATTATTTTTTATAGAAACTCAAAAGGCCGTTTCCTAGACCGGGAATTATACCTCTCAAAAATCAATTATTCTTCAGGACAACACTACCACCAAGAATCTTTTTATTAGAAAATAAAACCACAGGACACAGATGGTAATAAAACTGGAATTATTTTACTGGAAAAGTCCATAAAAGGAGCCAATAATTTCAAAATCAGAAGAGTAGAAAACACACCCAAGATCTATTCCTCGATGGACAGCGTTGTTTGTATTATTTTCCCCAAGCTCACAATGAATTTCCTCTCTTCTTCTTTGATATACTGTTTACACACAAAAAACATATGTGCCGTTTTCCTGTTCACTTGGTTATGGGGACTGTGATGCTGAAACTCTTTTGACATTCCCCAACAGCTGCCTCCTTAGCTTTTCCCCTTACTCCCCTCCTAATTCACTAATGAGATAGGGGGGAAACAGTTAAAAATAAGGTTTCATTAGGTATAAATTACAAGGCATTTGTTTGAATGAACGTAATATCTAAGCTCTGTTTTGATAGGCCTTGGGGGAACACTTTGAGTATTACTCTAAGTGCTAGACCAAGCACTGAACAATTTAATAGGGCTATTAGAGTTCGGCCTTGTTTCTTTCTGGTTTTTACTTCAAAAAATATTCACAGGAAACTTCATTGCCTGATAGGAGGGAACAAAAACTTGCTTTTGAATATGTGCTTTACTTCACATGGGAGTTATTTAAGGGAAGCCTTTAAATGTTCCAGCAAAAATACAATGAAAAGGTTCTTTTTAAAAAACCTAAGTGATTCTAACACAATCATTCTGGGAAACATTAAATCTACATGCCCCAAAGTAAGGGTTTTTTGGGGTCTTCATTCCAGATCAGGATTGGCTATCCCTGTTGAACCAAGCCATTAGTTCTGGCATCCCTTTTTTCTTTTTTCAAATTTCTTTTTTTATTACCAACTTAAAAACCATTAACAAACACGACTATTTCAATAAGCAAAGATGAAAGAGAAAAATCCTGCAAGGTACAGGTTTTTTTTTTTTAAGTGCGTGCTAAATTTAACAATATAGGAACATGATTGCCCTGTTTTTTTATTGCTTTCTCAAACTTTTTCTTCCATTTGCATATTTTTAATATTGTATTCTCTTTTGTTTCTTTCTTTTTTAATGTCAATCACTAACTCCCCCTACCTTCATGCCAACGGAAGATCTCCTTTATTAGAAATAGATATGTATAGATACACTGTTTCTATCTATCATCGATGGAAACAGATATAGATATATAAATGTGTTTGTGGGGTGGAGGGGGGTGGGCAGGGAGGGGAAGAGAGGAGGGGAGGGAGAGAGGGAGAGAGAGAGAGAGCAGAGAGAGAGTGCAGAGAGAGAGACAGGGCAAAGAGAGAGAGACAGGGCAAAGAGAGAGAGAGAGAGAGAGAGAGAGAGAGGGAGAGAGAGAGAGAGAGAGAGAGGGAGAGAGAGAGAAAGAGAGGGAGAGAGAGAGAGAGAGAGAGGGAGAGAGAATGGCAAAGGAATTAAAGTATTGACTATGTCTGGAAATGTGTCTCATTCTGTACCTCTGGGTCATCACCTCTCTAACAAGAGGCAGGAGGATTGCTTTAATTATCAGTGGGATCAACTTCTCTGCCTGTGTTAGTATTCCCTGGTGATGCTTTTCACTATGACTGGGACTAAGTCTGTTGCTGAAGGCTCTTCATTTCAACTACTGGATAACAGGATTTAGCATTGGGGGAGAGGATTCAAAGACCATCCGGTCTAAACTTTTTATTTTTTTATTTTTTATTTTTTTTTTACTACAAGAAAGAACTGAGGCCCAGAAAAGGGAAGTGTCTTGGTGCAAAGTCACACAGTTGATAGCAAACCTGAGACAAAATAGAATTCACATCTTTTGGCTCTTAGGAAAATGCCCTTTCCACTGATAATATTAATAATAGCTAATATTTATATAGCACCTACTGTGTACTAGGCACTGTGTTAAGCACTTTTCCATGTATTATCTCATCTGATCCTCACAATAACCCTGGAAGGTAGGGTTATTATTATCTCTATTTCACAGATGAAAGAACTGACGTTAAGCGATATTCAAGCTCGTCCATCTAGGAAGTATCTGAAGCTGAATTTGATTTCTGGGCTTCCTGACTCCAAGTCAGGCACTCTAAGCACTGTACAACCTAGCATTCTATCACAATGTTCTCATGCTTGACTCCTGTCAAAATACATCATAACCTACTCTTCCCACCTTACTGTACATAACATCAGCCATCTGGGGCAAAGAGAGCTATGTCCTGTGGTCCTTATATCTGGGAGCTTCACTTTTTCCATATATCAACCACTGGCCATACCTCACATTGGAGTTCTCTTCAGGCCTGGCACACTGTACTGCATACTTTTCACCAGGCCAGCTTGTCACTGTCCTGTGATTCGGGTGCTCCTCTTCTGTGGTACCTGTCTTATTCTCCAATTGGTATCTGGGTTAGGAGTGAACTCTGCAGGGGATGGGCTGCCTTCCGTCCATTGTGACTAGTCCAACTATGCTCCATGATACTGCCTACCTGCCAATTTTTGCCCTCAAGAACTATTCTTGTCGTATGTGAAAAAATTCCTACTGATGGCTCTGCTATGATGATACAGTCTTCATCAGTTTATAATTTTGTTATTTAGTTGTTTTTAGTTGGGTCTGACTTTTCATAACCCCATCTGGGATTTTCTTGGTGAAGATATTGCACTGGTTCACCATTTCCTTCTCCTCATTTTACAGATGAGGAAACTGAGGCAAATAGAGTTAAGTGACTTGCCCAGGGTACCACAGGTAGTAAGTGTCTGAGGTTGGACTTAAGCTGAAGAAGAGGTTTCTTTCTGCCTTCAGGCCTGGCACTCTATCAACTATACCACTTAGCTGCCCATTCAGTCTGTAATAGGCTCTTATATTTAGGACTGGCAGGGACCTTAGAGGTCATTTGTTCTTATGTTCTTATTATTGTCCAGAAGAGGAAACTAGAAACCAGAGGCTAAGTGATTTGTCCAAGTTCAGACAGTCATCAAGTGTCTGAGCCAGAGTTTCAAACCAGATTCTGACTACAAATCTAGAATTCTTTCTATTTTTCCACAATGTTCCTGTTCACACACACTCCCACATGACTTACCCAAATCTTCCACAAGCTATAAAACACTTGACCATATATCATTCCATAACATAGCATGCAATCTCCTTGAGAACAGGGACTTTTTTTTTCTTCTTTCTATCCTCAATGCCTAGCATAGTGCTTCGCACATACCTAGTACCTAATAAATGTAAGGATGCAAACTAAAATGGTGCTTTTCTAGTTTGGGAATGTTATTTTGTGTTAGAGTTTGGGATTTGTTTTTTTTTAATGTTCTGTAACTGATTACAGAACCGTTTTTTCTTTTGTTTTGTTTTACTTTTTCTTATAAAAGTATAGGGCATGATTGTTGTTTTTTTTTTTTTTTGCAACTAACACTTATTCAGTTTCTCATTTGTGTACTTTTAGTTTCTCATTTGTGTACTTTTTTTTCCTGTAATAATAATCCCACGTGGAAACCACTCCATTGTTGTGCTTATTACTTGAACTCTTTATTGCCAATCAATACGATCTTAGCCTCGTATTTAAGGCATAATTTATGGACATATTTTGCATAATTTGCCTTCATTTCACACTGCTTTATAGCACTAGGGAAAAACATCCCAACTTGTCATACGGTTAGTATGTCTAAAGATCACAGGGAGATTTAAATCATTGTTTAGGAAGTATTTTTCAGGGAGAAGAAAATAAGACTGTGAGGAAATCATTGTATAACTCTGTTCTATTTAAATTATGTTTTTAAATGTTAGATGAGGAAAGGGCAAGTCCTCTATTAGAACAACCTTTTTGAAAAAGTATTTCTTTCAAAAGACAGAAACAGGTTGTAAAGTGTAGATCTGTGGTAAAGAAACCACCATCCTGTGAGGATGAATGACTCCTGTGCAAGTTATAGATCTGGAGGCAGACTTCGCTGATCCTGACTCTGTTCCTTCCTATTTTATGTGACATGGACAGGAGCTTCACATGTTTTGGCCTTGATTCCTCTGAGGTCAGTTCTTGTTACTATCATCCTAAGGGTTTTTGTTGTTGTTTCAGCTGTTTTTCAGGTATGTCCAGCTCTTCATGACCCTGTTTGGGGTTTTCTTGGCAAAGACACTGAAGTAATTGGATATTTCCTTCTCCAGCTCATTTTACAAATGAAGAAACTGAGGTGAACAGGGATAAGTGACTTGCCCAGGTCACACAGCTAGGAAGTTATCTAAGGCCAGATTTGAACTCAGAAAGGTGAATCTTTCTGGCTCCAGGTCTGGCACTCTATCCACTGCACCACTTTGATGCCTCTGTCCTAATGGTAGAAATGACTTAACTTGGACATAATGAAAGCTTTGACTGCTAAGGAAGGGGACAATTGCTGGTTTTGATGGGTAGGTAATGGAGGAGAACTAACGTGGTCTTTCTTTTCTTTTTTGTGGTTTTGACCAGGTAAGGAAAAATGAGCTGAAAAATCATGGCCAGGAAGTTTTGGGAAGTCTAGGATCCAGGAACCTGGAATCCATAAATTGCTAGTTATGGTGATTCCAGTGTGCAGCTAGTTACAGCTATATCCTGATCACCAATTCTCTGGGAACATAAGTACCTTTAGAAGAAGGGCCATATATAAAAAGCAAAGAGAACCTTTACAAATCCTATGAAGCAATGCTAGTTTTCTGAACCACAACCAAAGGCAATGCTTCCAAAAAGTATGACAAAAAAAGACCACTGTAAGGAGTTTCTATTTGTCCTAAAATGGTTGAGGGCAAACGTGACAAAATTGTGAACTGAGAAGCTTGTTTTTGGTCTTCCCCAGTTTTACCTTTCTCATCCCTTTCCTCTTCTTCTTTGCAAACTTTTTCCATCTAGGGACCCAGTGACTTCAAGGTCTTATCTGTTTTCTTCCCTCCCCACCTCCTTTACAATCTGTTCTTAGGATAGGACCTGTTATAGTAATTTAGACAAAGGCGTTATTTACTGAGGAAGCCTAATATATGACCTCTGTGGGAATTTGGGACAGAGCAAAATCTTCAAGGTGGAGGAATAAGTTTCAAGTGGTAGAATTTGAAGCGTCTTTGAGCTGGGTAGGAGGTGTTGTTCTTCGTTGAAAGGACTTTAAAAATTATTTGAAATCAGACAAAGTGAACGTTGTGGGTACAAACCTTTTCCTTGGTGTCAGAATCTCCGAGTAGAAACAGGATTTAGGGTCAGAGGGACCGAGTTCAAACCCTAGTTCTTCTACTTACTCTCTTTGAGCCTGGGCAAGTCTCTCAATTTCTCTATCTGCAAAGTGAGGAAGTAGGACTGAATAATCTCTAAAATCCCTTCTATTCTAAATCTATGATTCTGTGATCTTCTTCTGCCCTTCATGGAGGTGGTACCAGGTTTTTCCTGACATCTGAATCTGGTTGTTTGGATGCATATAACAATGAAACCATTTACTCCTTTGCCCCTACCCATGAGCACCTCTCAGTTCTTTACCTGCATGGGCTTCATGTAGTTTTTGGTTGTTGTTGTTCAGTAGTCGTTCAGTCATGTCCAACTCTTTGTGACCCCATTTAGGATTTTCTTGGCAAAGATACTGGAGTGGTTTGTCACTTCCTTCTCCAGCTCATTTCACAGATGAAGAAACTGAGGCAAACAGGATTAGGTGACTTGCCCAGGGTCACACAGCTAGTAAATGTTTGAAGCCAGATTTGAACTCAGAAGATGAGTCTTCCTGACTCCAGGCCTAGCACTCTATTCACTAGCACCTAGCTGTTTCATGTTTCATTTCCTTTCTATAAATAAAGTTACTTTAAAAGGTATTGAGAGTGATAAAGTAAAAATAGAATGTTAATAGTTAGACGTTAGTGATGTGCATCATAGACTGAGACTCTTGTTCAGTCCTGTCCCAAACTCCCTGAGTTTCAGGGAGGGCAGCCGGGAGCTGAACAACTTTCACTCATAAAGTTGCAAAGTTCAAACATGATGACACATGAGAAATACAATAACTGCAGGGTGCCTGGTGGCTCTCCTGAAGTGCCCATAGACTGGCGTGAGTCAGGAAGTATCAAGGAATGGGTTTCACTTTCTCCAGTGCTATGAATAGTTTCACCTTGTCTCTGTCTTCAATTTGGCTTCCCCTCATTTTCAAAACTCCTGACTCTGCTACTTATGTGTTCTGGTAGTCTCATCTATCTTAGGAAGGGTCAGTGCTAAATGATACTATACCAGGGCAACTCAGAGACCAGCCTAGAGATCAGCTGGCTATTGTCATTACTCCTTTCTCTCTTAAAAGATTTTATACTGGCATATGCCCCTTGGAGTAACCATAGGCAGCACAAAAAGTCCATCAGTTGAAAAGAAGCATGTCCATGCATTCTGCTACAATAACACTGACCTTTGCCTCCTACTGACCAGGTGGGTCTGGGTGCTTTCCATGGATCTTCTTTGTTTAGGCAGATGAGTTCATTGGCCTGTCTTTGGCCCCACTGAACCAACAAAGAGGAGAATACTAATATAGCCAGTAGTCCATAGGGTGGGCTTGCTTTGAAGAAAGAGCTCATCTATTTTTTTTCGCATTGGAGGGGTCAGAAGATTAAAGTGATTCTCAGGGGAGCTGCATAAAACATTGGGCAGTGCCATATTGTAATTGATTGCTTCTGCTTAATGTATCTTGGACACTCAGACAAGTGGACAACCCAGATGTGAATGCAGGGGGAATGCTCTGTGTCTTGTTTTTAAGCTTGGGAGTTGTCAGGTGTAGGGTAGTCCATTTTCTTTCTGGGGGTCTCAATGAAGGAAGAATCAAACAACAAGACCTGAAGAGATAGAGAGGCTCTTATCAATTAGCAGCTGGGAAGCTTCCTACGTTACTAGAAACTGTTTTGCTCTCTGATTCAAAGGACTCATGGGTTTTAAGGGCCCTGGTGTTGTCCCACGTAGCAGCAACTAGCATACTAGCATACCCAGGATGGCTGCTAGCACAGGTTCTTAGATCTGCTTTACTAGGAAAGATAGCTGCTTAAGAGGTTAACAGTCTTTTTAAAATTACATTCATTAGGTCAGGGGAAAAGTCAGCACCCTGAACTTCAGAGAAAATATAAACAGAGAAAATATAAGCAGAGAAATGAAGACCAACAGACAGGGCTCTGACTGCCTGAATCAACTATACTTTACATACAACCCTAGATCAAGAGAGCTTTTACATCTGAGTAGTTGGGGAGCTCTGAACATATAGTCACTCAGAATCTCGACCAGGAAATCATAAGATCCTTTTCATAAGCAAGCCCCCCAAAGCAAAATACCAACTTAGAGTATATATACTCCTCTCAGAGCCAGAAGGTATCACAACCCTCAGTGACTCAGTACCTAATTAGAAATTAGCAAAAGGTGTGAAAGCCTTCCTACAAGCAAGCCTCCCCTAAGCAAACTTCCCTTAATGGGCTCCATGTGAGGTCTATTAATGGGTGGGAAGATCTTAAATCCTTTCAACATTACACTGCATCAGCTGACTTCAAGGCCACACGAGAAGCAGGGTCCCTTTAAGACCTCAAGAAAGTAACTTGGCCAGCCTCTTAACCAGCACACTGATTAAATACCCAGAAAGCTATTAGGACAACTTGCTGCAATTAAAACAACTTTGAAGGGTTGTACTATTGTTCTCAACCCTAGGACAATGTTTCTTAAACATCTATAAAGAACTTTTTTTGGGAGCAGAGAAGATGTCCTCACTGAGAGTTGGAGAAATGGAATTCCTCCCCTTCTTTTTACCTACGGGAGGATCCCAACTCCTTTCAATTGAGGTATAATACATTGTGAATCATAAACTCATGCCTAGAAAATGAGAGAGGAAGCAAAGAAGTGAGTTTCCCATTTTTATTTATGGAAAGTAAGAAATTTGGGGGGAATAGAGAAAATTCAAGAATAAGTCCAATATACATTATGGAGAACTGGGCATCTTTTGGATACCTTTTATACCTGCTCTCTGACCACATCATTCTTTAAAACTTGGGAATTTCCTCAATTTCCAGCATTTTAAATTCAACATCCTGACTTCAAATACCAAAGTATCACATCAGTCCATTTGATTTTTATCATGTCCTTTTTGTTATATCTTGGACTGTAACAAAACCACTGGAGAGTCCTCATGTCTCTGAACGCCTTTCTTCCCACACATCCTGGGACGGTCCCTAGACTGGCTGGGTAGCTCCGTAGATACTTTTGTTTGCATTGGCTCTCCTCTGCCTTAGGGCATCAAGGTCTCTGGCGATGGTGGGGTGGTTGGTCACAGCAACTGATCAAGGGAAGCTGACCAACTTAATTGGGGTCAGGATAGTATTTATGTCACTAGGATGTGCAGGACTGAGGTCCAGAGGAGCAGGTATGCTGAGTGATGATGTCAGTCTTAAATAGGATTTATTAAGCACCTTCTACATACCGGGAACTGTGCTAAGTGATAGGGAGACATAGAAAGGAAAAACAAAACAAACCCAAGCAGCTCCATCTCTCAAAGAACCGGCAGTATAATTGGGTAGACAACATGCAGACAGCTATGTACAAACAAGATACAAGCAGGATAAAGCTGATCCAGGTCAGGAGAGAGGGGAAATTTGTATATAAACAGAATGTAAGCTCCTTGAAGGGACGGACTCTATTTCTTTTTGCCCTTGTATCCATAGCATCTTGAACTGCCTTATGCTTCCTATATGCTTAATAAGTTTTTTCTTCCTTTTTTTCTAGTTAAAGGAGCCATCCCTTGACTCACTTCTTAAAGAGGCCTATTCACTGAATGGGCATTACCTCACTCTAAGTGAGAACCTGAAAAGGACTTAGCCTAAAAGGTCCAGGGTCTCCCATTGCATCCTGAGTCATCTCCAGTCATCCTGATGAATATTGGGCCACTGGACCCAGATGGCTCTGGAGGAGAAAGTGAGCCTGGTGACCTTCCACAGCCCTCCCTCCCTCAGATCAAAGCCAACTGCAAGTCATGTCATCATTTCCCTAATGCCTAGAGTCCTCTTCAAAAACAAAGGATGGACACAACAAGTTTAATAAGTGTTTGTTGAGCTGAACAAAAATGACTTCAAAGGGGAGTAAAGCAAGGTGGAATCCTGCACCAATCAGGCTTAAGAATAGGAAGTGGCAGGGTAGATAACTAACTATCCTAAATTAATATACTTGCCACTGGACCCAGATGACTCTGGAGGAGAAAATGAGGCTGGTGACTTTTCATAGCCCTCCCTCACTTAAAATCAATTCACTTGCATGTCATGGCATCACCTCTCTGATAGCATAATCTTTGAGAATGAACAAACAGCAACAAGAAGACTACTTGCCCATAATGAATGCATGGTATAATCTTCCTTAATTCTGCAGGGTAGCTTTCTATCTTTTTTTATAGTATTAGAAACATTTCATTTACGTTGTTACTGTTGTGTTGTTTCAGTTGTGTCTGACTCTGTGACCCTGCTTTGGGGTTTTCTTGGCAAAGATATTATATTGGCTTCCCATTTTCCCAGCTTATTTTACAGTTGAGGAAACTGAGGTAAGCAGGGTTAAGTGCCCCAGGGTTGTGACCCAGCTAGTAAATGTCTGAACCCTGATTTGGACCCATGGAGATGAGTGTTCCTGGTTCCAAGCTTAGTGCCCTATCCACTGTGTCACCTAGCTGTACTCTTTATTTATATGGTAGCTAGGAATTAATCATGGGTTTGACAAATTCTTTTTTTCCTTACGTTATTTCTCCTCCCACTTTTTTCTTCTTTTCTACGTTTAATTTCTGTTTTCTCTTTATGCCTCGTTTTATTTTCATCTTCCTATCATTTAAGCATAGGTTACCGGAACGACAGAGAAGGGATTCAAAATGCACAACTTGTTCACTCTCTTAGACAATTACATGTGATCTTTCCAAATACTCACAGACACAAATGACTCATAAAGGTGTCATTTAAAAAACAAATATGCAGTTTTTAAAAGGAGAAATTATCCTTTTGCTTACATGGGTTATAATTCTGATGGGGGAGGAGTCTGTTTAGTCGAGGACTGAAGTTTTGATATTAACTCTATGTTCTATCATTTGGTATAATAAAAATATCAAGCAATCAGAGCTTTAAGGTTTACAAAATGCTTTATTAATATTACCTCATTTCATCCTCATAACTACAGTGGGAAGGGGATAAATGTTATTGTTATACTGATTTTACAGATGAAGAAACTAAGGTGAATGGGAGTTAGGCAATTTGCTGAGTTGCAGTACAGCTACTAAGTGTCTGAGGACAGATTTGAACTCAGGTCTTTCTGACTCCTGACCCAGCAGTCTCTTTGTTGTGCCACCTTGCTGCCCTCTCATTACCTCATATCTCAGTAAGATCACCCAGATCTGATGAAAGGTCTGGAGAAAATGATCTTATGGTGCCTAGACTCATAAGACTGATTAGGCAGAAAGTCAGTTTTCAAAGAGAAATAGAGATGCTAAGGGAAACAGACTATATCTGTCCTCATGAGGAACCTACTCCCAGAAAGGGTGTGGATGTCCCTAAAATCACACAGCTGGTTAATGGCAGAATCGGAACCAGGACATAGATTTTCTGATTCCCCAGTCCACCAAGTGTGTGTGTGTGTGTGTGTGTGTGTGTGTGCGCGCGCGCATGCGCATGTGAATTCTGCTCTTCTGTGCTCATCAGGAGAGTCAATTAGTTATATACAATTTAGTGAACTCTTCCTGAGTTCAGATCTGGCTTCAGAAACTTACTAACTGGGTGACCCTGGGGCAAGTCACTTAATGCTGTTTTCCTCAATTTCCTCATCTGTAAAATGAATTGTAGAAGGAAATGGCAAACCGTTCTAGTATCTCTGCCAATAAAACCTGAAGTGGTATCACAAAGAGTCAAATATGCCAGAAAAATGATTGAATGACATAATAACATGAGAAAGGCACTACTGGACTGGATTGGAAGAAGAGAAAAAACAAGAGATGGTTTGCAAGAGGAAAAGAAGAAAAAAAGTCACTAATTGGAACAGATAGAGACCAATTTACACAACTGTAATTCCGAGTATATTCGGCCAATCAGAATATGTTCACTCAATGGTTAAAATCTGAGTTCTCAACCAGAGTCTCAGATGTGAATTTTATTTATAACAGTTTAAAAACACATGTCATCAGGCTAATGATTTAATATCTATTATCACAAACCAAATATTAATTATGCCACCAGTAGTTAGTGGTAGTCATGACAGCCCATAAGAATGTTGACATACTAATGAATAATCAGATAGTTAAAAAATAGTCCTTGAGAAGTGAAATGTACTTTCAATTATTATTATTCACAATAGTGATAATAACTGATATTTATATGCTTTGTTTTACAAAACACTTTACATACATTATTTCATTTGAATCTTATAATAGCCACATGAGCTAGGCAATATAGGCAATAGTAGCCTTATTTTACAGATGGGGAAACTGAGGCCCAAAGAAGTGACTCATGGTATCACACAGCTAGCAACTGTCAGAGTTAGGTTTCAAAATCATTTAAAAATCACAGAAAGAGTCCTGGATTCAGAATCAGAGGCCCTGGGTTCAAAACTTGCCTTTGAAACTTCTTGCTAATCATGTAATCTTTCTATGCCCCAGTTTCCTCCTCTGAAAAATGAAATGCTGTATTAAATGATCTCTAAGGTCTCTTCCAGCCCTAAATCTATCATTGTAAATTTTTCATGACTCAGTCTCTCACATACCATATTGCCTCTTACTCTTATTCAGGGCGTCTGTCTCATTAAGCAGCATCCAGATTTGGTGCTTATGCTTTGGTTAATGCCCTGGAGGAATTTTAGCTTGATCATCCCTAAAATGAAAGCACTAAGTTTCTGGTTCATTTAGGCTGAGTAGGAAGGCTTGTGTCTCTCCAGTCTTCCCAACCTTTCTCTTTTGGTAGGTTAGGGGAATATTCTCTCCCAGACTGTTGCTTCATGAGGATGGGGAGGTGTCTCTTCTAAATTCTTTATCACCTACTACTCTTAGCATATATAGTGCTCTATATGCATGGAGGGCTTAGTAATTGTTAGCTGAATTTGAATTTGAGTTAAGATTTGTCTTGGGGGTTTGGGGGAGAGCAAGGCTAGGAAAATTATCTCTAAAAACATTATAAATCTATGTACTCCAAAGTGAGAGGAGATGAATTTCCTTCAAAGAAACATCCCTGGAGTTATTAAAATGTAGTTGAATTGTTTTGCCACTGTCTCTGTGCAGAGGTAAAGTGTAACCTTATCTGCAGTTTGAAGCAATCATGGCTAAAGAGCAATATGAGTTGAGTAAACCAAGGGGGTTGCTTCCTTCCTCATTTTGATACTAAACAGTGCAGGCTGTTATTAAAACTGTTCTTAATAAAAAAACAAAGACAAAAGAACCCAGCAAAACAAAAAGAAATAAAAAATCAAAACACCAAACCAAAATAAAACAAAAGAAACCAACTCTTTAATATCAAATTTACAATTGCTTTAGGGTACAATAAGGAGACAGAATTTAAACTGAAAGAAAACTTTAGATATCTCTGGGCAGGTCTCTATTTTAGTCTATTTATCTCCATCTGCTGTCATTCTGTTTCTAATATTGGTTTATTACCAAGTCAAAAAATTTCACTTAATCAGAAGTTACCATGAGACTGGCATACTAATCTTCTTCCCTTGACCCCCTTGCAAATGAACACTCTCCTATATGACACTGAAGAGGCAGCCAAATAGCTTAGTGGACTGAGCACTGAGCCTGGAGTCAGAAAGGCTTGAGTTCAAACCCAGGCTCAGAAACTTACTAGTGGTGTGACCGTGGACAAATTATTTAACCTCTGTTTGCTTTAATTTGCTGGAGAATGAAATGGCAAACAACTCCAGTATCTTTGCCAAGAAAATTCCATGAATGGCATGAGGTCGCAAAGAGTCAGACACAACCGAACAACAAAATCATATTGAAATTACAGATCTTATTTCTTAGTGCTATTTTCAAACCCTCCCTCTGATGGCACCTACCTGTGTGATGTTGAATATGTTATTTAACTTCCCAGTTCTCAAACTCTCCATCTGTAAAATGAGAGGCTGTACTAGAAAGCATCCAAAATATCTTGAAGCTCTAGATCCATGATGTGCCTCCTTGCCTGTGCCTGGATTATTATTCAATTAATTCTGCTTTTACATTTAAATGATTATATTTTAATCTTTTTTTAAAGTTGTCCCCTCTTTGTTCTCTAGGAAAGACCAAATGACTCTGGAATTTTAAAACAGTAGGATCAGGGAAATCTGTGGGATCATATAGAAAATTGAGTAAGAGAAAATGCTTTAGTTGTGTTGAAACTGGGGACTAATAAAGACATTGATTTCTTACATGGCTTGGGGAATTAAGCTTAGCTCCAATTGAGAGAGAAACAGAGTGGGTATCAGGAGAAAATAGACTTCCTGGGGAGCTATACAGGAGAATCAGAGGTCAGGAATTGATTTGACATCAAGGGCTTGACCAAGGTCTGACCAAGAGATTTCCACAACTGGACTTGGAAATGATTTTAGGTCCTAGTAATTACCCGTAAGTATATATATATATATACACATGCCTGTAGTAAAACAATTATATACTCCAATTATACTCACCTTAGAATATGTTGCATTTGTGAAACCTTGTTAGGGGGAGGATGTTGGAGATTAGGGAGGGAGGTAGCTTCCTGAAGCCCCCAAGTGGTGATCAAGATATCCCAGAAGTAGCAGCCAAATAATTGCTGCACAGGCACCACAAAATTTTGACTTAGGACTGGCTTGGAGAAATTGTGGTACATTTCTCCTCTGCTTTGATCATGTCTAGTCAATGTTCTAGGGCATCTACACTGTCAGCCACAGCCAAACCATGTAGGGCAACCTAGTCCAGATGAATAATCATCTTTTGCAGTTGGCCATTGTCCATCCTAATAAGACAGTATGAATTAAAGAAATCAATCCTTTTTGGTCTAATTGTAATTCTCATTTAGATTCCAGGTAAAACTATCCCGGTTTTTCCCCCATGTTGTTATATTTTTTGGATAACCGAATACTTGCTTATCTGTTGAAGATAAAATATATATAAGAGAAAGGAAAGGTATGCCTATAATTTTACCTTTGTAAAGTCTGCTAAAGTACTCAACAAAATATCTCATTGTGGTCATGGAGGTTATCTGAAGATCTTGATGGTATTACAATGTTATGCATACTTGGTTAAATTGAAACCACTTCACTTCAAGTATGGCCCTAAAACCTGGTCATGTCTCTTATCTGAGGATCAGCCTAGTTAAGTAAAGAAAGGTTCAGCTCTAAGGGGCTGGTTGTTAGGGGATGAATTATTTGGCCATAATAATTCATGAAACAGTAAAATGCAGAAGGGCCCTCTGTCCTATGTCCTGTTCTTCTTTTGTGACAATACCAGAGTAGCAGAAAAGAGAGAAAGAGGGTGCCAAGGAGCACACAACTTTTAGACTGCGTAATCCAATGATCCATGTGATGACACACTGGAATAAATGAAACATGACATTATTTCCATTCTTGCTATATATGAAACCATAAACTGTAGGAAAGTTTCAGTTAAATGAAAGACAGGATCACATTTACTAAGCCCTCAGTGCATATAGCTCTTTTTAAAATGGCAAATAAAGGGGTTAGTGGAGTCAGTTCATTGTATCAGCAAAGCCTAGAAGACGTAGCCATCAGGGGGCTCTGTGATTAGCACTTGACCCTATTCACTGTGGCTAATGCTTTACTCAATGACAGATAGTATTCTGGTATAATCAGCAAGCTCTCTCTAGATCTCAAAGAACTTATTATTCTCCTTTCTTTCCTATACCCCCTTTGTGTGTAGTAACACCTTTCTTTCTTTTGTCTAGGATCTATAAATGAATTATGTAAATGGATCATAATTCATTATGTCCTTAACCTTTTCTATGAAAAGTTTTTCCCTTTGGCCTGCTGCCTACCCACTATGCTTTCTATAGTAACTTGAGCTTCCATGCATTGTTAAAAATAAATATTTGACCAAAGTAATAAAAACATGGTAAAATTACAAAGCATAAATGAGGGTCAATGTCAATTTGTTCGTCCACTCACTCAATCACAAGCTTTAATCTTCCAGCTGAAACTGTATCATTCTTCTCAACCCTCCAATAATGGATGATAAGGGGTGATTGCATCTGGGTTTTTGTGAAACACTTGCCTCCTCACTAGAGAAGACACATGGCCTGAAAATCATTTTGTCCCAGTTCAGGAGCTCAGTTCATGATAACCTCTGGTCTAGCTTTGTGTAGGTCTAGATACTTACTTGGCTCTAGTTGCTCTCTGCTTTACCAAAAGCCAAAGTTCTAATAACTTCTTTCTCACTTGTTTTACTATATTCACTAACCATATCTGAATCTGGACTATGCCACCCAAATATACAGCCTTATTAATTATTGTTGTTTGTCCTTTGTACTGGAAGAGGACCAATGATATTATGATTTTGGGGTCAAGGTACAATGCATTTGACTATGGCTGATCAGTCCAACACATACTCAGAAGGCTCTTCCACTTTTTTTTTCTTTTTTTGGGGGGGGGGGTAAAGCAAGGTAACTGGGCTTAAGTGACTTGCTCACGGTCACATGGCCAGTATGTGACAAGTGTCTGAGGCCAGATTTGAACTCAGGTCTTCCTGACTGAGGTCCTCACTGTGCCACCTAACTGCCTCCCCTCCTTTTTTTGCAGGGGGGAAGGCAAGGCAAATTGAGGTTAAGTGACTTGACCAATGTCACACAGCTAGTAACTGTGTCAAGTGTCTCAGGTCAGATTTAAACAGCACAAATAGTCTGTTTGAACATTTGGGATGGAGATGTCTCTAGATTTGCACATCTCAAGCATTGCTAGCAAAATCTTAGCAAAAGTGTCTCTTGTTTGCGACTCTATTCTGATCACCATTTTTGTCTCTTCTTGTCTGCTCTAATATCTAGTCTCCTTCCCTCATCCTGTACCTATGTTAGGCCATGAACCATTCAGGTGAAATTGATGTTAGCACTATCACAGCCATTAGAAGGGCTGTTTTAAAGAAACATCATGTCATGAGAGACAGCCATTTCACCTTGAGATTTTCATGATAAGCATAAACAAAAAGAGCTTCATGAATGTAAGTATAGCTTATATAACTATCTAGTGCAGAGGATAAAGAGGTAGAAGGAGTCAATGTGATAAGACTTTCAGAATTAAAATCAATATGAACACTCTAATACTTGGTGACTTTGACAGAAACATGGGCAAAAGTGAAAACAAAAAAAAATGTTAGAAAATATGGTTCAGGATAAAGAAAAAGAGGCCAAGGCCTTTCAGACTAATTGGAAACTTTGAAATTCTGTGTTATATGTTTCAGGCTGCTCGTGACAGTCACATGCCTTTCCATTGCCTTTTGTGTGATACTCACTTTTGATTCTTCAAAGACTATAATGTTCTGTGACTTACAGCCTTAAAACAAAGCTGGTAGAATATCAGTATTAAAGAGATAACTCCTTATCTCTGGGAAAAGTTCTGTATTACTTTCAATAAACTTCTGCAATTTCCTAAAGGCAATCTAGCCTGCTTTACTCCTCTTGTTTCATTCTGGGTCCAATTCATTGTCTATCTGAATGATCAGTCTGTGCTATCTTCCCAGTTGTACTATTTATACAACAGAAAATCTATAGGGATTGTTCATCAGAAAAAACAAAAATTTCTCTCTCTCTCGATATCTAGATCTCTCTCATGTATAGATCTTGCTATAGGTAGATAGACATGGATGGATATTTCCCGATAGAGATTATCTATCAGGAGAAAACTATACACACATATAGTATTATACATGTACATAATTGTGCAT
This sequence comes from Pseudochirops cupreus, assembly GCA_028627135.1. Lineage (NCBI taxonomy): Eukaryota > Metazoa > Chordata > Mammalia > Diprotodontia > Pseudocheiridae > Pseudochirops > Pseudochirops cupreus. Next base: position 504,543,114 of record CM053581.1, read on the forward strand.
GCATGCATTTATGCATATATACATATGTGCATATAACTACGTGTACATATAATATGAATATGTATGTATTCATACGCATGTGTTCATATTAGTGTATATGTAATATACTCTATAGGTGTATATGGATATATAATACTTGTATTTGTACATAGTTTTCTTTCAATGGACAATCTCTATAGGTTTCTCATCCAATTGCATGTCATAATCTGAAAATCTGATATTTCTTACCTACTTATTTTTTCCTCTGTGAATAGTTAGGCCAAATACTTTGGCATGAGCATAGATCTCTTCCAGAAAGCTTTGATTGTATTCAGATTACTGATTCAGGAATGCTAATTCAAGAATTACTACATCATTAAGGAGTTGCTTCCTATCTGGTTAAAATGTAATAAAATTTGTGGGTTTTTTAAGCAATATTATTTGGTATTCACCATCCCCAAAGCTTACTAATTCTTTTCTTGAAGAAAGTATCCAAGGTCTTTGAATATGCAGATTCTGTGTAGTCTACCAGTCTTTGGCCTCTCTCATTCATTATTTCTGATGGATAGTTTCCAATATATTTCTTCCCTTGGTGATCGGTCTCTCTGTATTTAGATAGGTTAGACCTTAGAAAGCAGACTCAGTCAATTGCCAGCAGTCTACCTGACATCTTATCAATATGTTAGAAAATGCTATGTATTACCATGGAGGGGAAAAGCAGGAAGGTGAAAGGGAATGGGTCAACCTTACTCTCACTGAATTTGGCTTAAGAAGGGAATAACATACACATTCAATTGAGTATCTTACCCTACAGGAAAGCAAGGGGTAGGGGATAAGAGGAGGGATGATAGAAGGGAGGGCAGATTGGGGGGGAGGTAGTTACAAGCACATATGTTTGAAAAGTGACAAGGTCAAAGTGGAAAATAGAATAAGTGGAGGGCAGGATAGGATGGAGAAAAATATAGTTAGTCTAAAAAAATAAAAAGAAAAGACTATGGTAACTTCCAGAGCTCAAAGTTCCCTCTGTGTCATCTTCAAGTGTCAACGTAGAACTTTTGCATATCTCAGAATTATTCACTATTCCTTTGAAAGTTATAACATAAATATAAATAATGTTGTTTAATGACATTTATTAATATCAAGTGATGAGTAAAGCAGGAAGATGCACATTCATAGAACTTGTTGATAACTGTCATGGAGGAGATCTAACAAAAAGTTGGAGTCAGACTTGGATACTTATAGATAGTAAAGTCTTTCAAATCTAATCATATCTATTTGCATATGTGGCTGTGTTGATTACATTAAGTAATCCAAACCTCCTACATGAGATTTATAATTACCTAAAGGAGTTTATTCTAAGCAATCACAAGGAAAAACCCAATGGTAAAGGATGCATTTTGTCTGGATGGTGATAATGTAGTCATACGGACCATCTAAAAAATGGTCCAGTAAATTTATAGCTACTATCTTCCATCCATCCATCCATCCATCCATGCATCCATCCATCTATCTATCTATCTATCTATCTATCTATCTATCTATCTATCTGTCTTTGATAGAAACAACAATTTGACAATGAAATGGGTACAGAGTTGCAAAGCAAGTTCAACTGCCTTTGGAAAATTGCAGAGATGTTTTAATTAGATTCTCCCTAAAACAATGGACTTTTCTTTTTAATACCAATTTTTGCTCAATGATGTTATGTGGCAGTAAGACACATACCAAAATGGCTAAACAAGTGCTAAAATTTCCAAGGAAGTGAATCTGAGAATTTGATAGTAACTCTAAGGGCCCATTGTAGGCCTGAAAATGTGATGCAAGTTGCTTCATTTCAATTCATTTCAGTGAGCTTTTATGAAATACTTACTATGTACCAGATACAAGTGTTGCAATTACAAAATTAAGTGAACAATTGCTTAAATGCTCACTATGTGCCAGGCAGTACATTAAACACTAGAGAAAGAAAGGCAAACATCCTGGTCCTATCTCTCAGGGAGCTCACATTCTAATTGGGGAAGACAATGCACAAATAACTACGTACATTCAGGGAGGTCATTTCAGAGTGAAGGCACTGTGGTGAAGAGAGAACCAGGAAGCCCTCATGCAGAAAGCAGGATTTGCTCTGAGTGTTGGAGATGGCCAGAGAAACCAGGAGACAAAGATGAGGAGAGAAACCATTCCAGGCACAGGAGACAGCCTGTAAAATGGTACCAAGCTGGTAGATGGAGATTGTGTACGAGGAAAAACAAGATCAGTGCTCAGTTGCAGGGTACTTGGAGGGGAGAAATAAGCAAGAAAACTGGAAAGGGAGGAAGGTGCTAGGTTGTGAAGGGCTTTAGAAGTCAAACAAATGATTTTATATATGATCCTGGTGGCAATAGGGAGCTACTGAAATTTACTGAGTGTGTGTGTGTGTGTGTGTGTGTGTGTGTGTGTGTGTGTGTAACATCATCAGACAGATATGTATGTTAGACAGATCAGATTGACATGTGAGTGGAGGACAGACTAGAGTAGGGAGAGATCTGAGGCATGGAGATCAACCAGAAGTACAGGTGTGAGATGTTGAGGCCCTCTCTAAGGGAGAAAGCTGTGTAAGATAAAATCTAAACTGTCTCTTATCTCAAGGAACTTACTTTCTACCAGGCAGAAGGGAAACAACATGTATACAATTAAGAAATTATGTAGGAGAAGCAACATAAAAAGTATCATATAAGAAATTTGTGATTGAAAAAGAAGATGAGTTAGTCATGAGATAAGGGATAACCAGCAGACAACCTGTTTGCTCCATTGGTACCCTTATGGTCTCAAGAGAATACAAGGAAGGCCCCAGGCACTCTGGATGGACCCCATGTGTTAAGCTGTTGGAAGGACATAGACAAGATACATGTAGAAAAGATGGGGCATGGATGGGTTGCAATGTGCCTCTCTGGAAGAAGCCCAAAGATTCCCTCCTCATCCTTGTCTCCTGGCTTCCTTTCACTCAGATGAAATCTCAGTTTCTGTAAGAGGTCTTCCTGGTTCATTTCCATTTAATGGAGTAAAGGAGGACCTCTAATGTCTGCATAGTCTTCAACAACACAAGGTCATGGCCACATTACTGTGATATCAGACTATGTTTTTTTTGGCAATGTTAATGAATACTAAAAGCAAAAGCATTAAATAAAAATACTGACAAACTGAACACAGCAATATATTTAAAATATTCATTAAGCTCAAATAAGATTTATATCAGGAGTACAAGTATGGTTTTCTCATTAGAAAAATAATCAGCATAATAATTTATATCAATAATAAAAAATACAAGATCATTAATAATATCAATTGATATATTAAAGAATCCAAAAATATACAATATCTGCTTTTGTCAAGATACTGAAAAGCATACAAATAGAAGGATTTCTCCCCCCCCCCCCCCATTTTGGCAAAACATTTCTGAAACTAAAAGCTAGCATTTTATGTAGTCATGAAACATTATAGGCAGTCTCATTAAAAATAGAGCTGTGAGGAAGTGCCGTCCACTTTCACCATTAGTATTCAATGTAATTATGTGAGTGTAAGAAGGGAAGAAGGAATTTAGTAATTCTAGGGCAAGAGAGGTTAAAATATGTGTTTGCAGAAGATATGAAGGTATATTTAGAAAAACTGAGAAATTCAATTAAAAATCCATCCGAGACCCTAAATGACAAACAAGATAGAAGAGTGTAAAATATTTCTTTGATATAATGAAATATAAAATATGCCTACAAAACCTTCTCTGTGTATCACAAATAGAAACAACCAGAAGTTGATCGAAAGAGAAAAATGACATTTTCAGTTTGATAAATTTACGTCACATATTTCAAAATCAGGGAATTCTGAAAAAAGAAATTGTCAAGAAGAGGGTTTTGCCCTATCTGATCTCAAATTATACATTAAAAAGGAATAATGATATAAAATGCTAGCACAAAAGGGGTAACAATAAAAATATTGCCATTCTATAAAATGAAAGGAAAATGGAACAATGAAAAGAGGATACAGAACAATGGAAGAACGGGAAGAAAACTAGAATATACACACAGTAGACCAGTTGTAAGGCAAACTCAGGATTATAAATCATCAGATAGAGAAATCATTATTCAGTAAAAGGTATTGGAAAAATTATACAATAACATGATGAAATGTAAGATTGAGTCACATTTCATATCATATTAAAAATTAATTCCATGTTTGTAAATGTGGAAAATATAAAAATCAGAAGAGAAAATTATAATACATTTGTCACAATTGTTGAGAGGAATGGTTTTTAACCTATTGAATAAATGGGCAGAATTTTAGGAGACAAAGTAGATGTGTTTGATAACAAAAACAGAATGTTTTTCCACAACAAAGAGCAATGTATCAAAAATAAAAAGAAAGAGATAGCAAAACTTTTTTTTTCAGGAAAAAATTTTGATAAAAACCTGATATTTGAAATTGACATAGTTACAAGAGCAATGTCCATTCTCCACCAGATAAATGGTTGCAGGCTGGAAAAACTCAACTGGTCCAATCTTTCCATTTTATTGATGAGGACAGTAAGACCCAGGTCATTGCTGTGACTTTTTCAGGTACTAGATAGCAGTTAGGATCTGAACCCAATATTTTTAGATTCTAAATCTAGAGCTGTTTCTATTAAACCACATTGCCAAAGAATATAAACAAGCATATATTTAGGAGATAAATATAAATAGTCAATAATCATCTGAAGTAATGATCAGACCCTCTAAAATCAAAGAAAAGTAAAAGAAACCTTAAAGGATTACCATAAACCTATCAAACTGGCAGAATTGTAACAAACAATAAAGTCAGTGTTTGTGAGAAAAACAGTTACTATGAGACTACTGTAGAGCTGTGAATTAGATTAATTTCAATTCAGGAAATACTTATTAAGAACCTGCTTTGTGCAAAGCACTGAGGATACAAAGACAATGCAATCTTTTGGAAAGTAATATGATAATATGCAATGAGTTACCAAGCTCCTTATACCCTTGACTTAGTGACCCCTCTACTTACTAGTACTCTATCCTGAAGGGGTTATTAAAGGGGAGGAAGGAGAAGGAATCTATCTCCACAAAATATTCACAAACACTAATTTGCAATAGCAAAAAAAAAATGGAAGTAACCTCTGAGTCTAAAAATTGGGAAATGACTAAACAAATTTTGTAGTAACAGTGCAATGTAATAACAGTGCATTATGGAAAATGATCATAGAGGTAGAATTGGATGGGACTTTAAAGATCTTCTAATCTAACCCCCTCATTTTTCATGTGATGAAACTGAGACTCAGAAAGATTAAGTTACTTAACCAAAGTCATGCACACATTCAGTGAAGCCTATTTCTGACTCGGGTCATCTAATGACAAATCTAACATTCTTTCTTCTACACAATGCTTCCCTTCATTGAGGTGTCCTCCCACTAAAGTGTTGAAAAGAGCAATTATGGTCTCAGATCTGACTACCTTAAGACCCAAAAATAGTACTGCTGGACAAATGATTCCCTAAGATTCCCCCCCCCCCCATGGTGTGTGTGTATGTTGATTATTTTTCTAATGAGAAGGCGTACTTGTATTCCTGATCTCTCTCTCTCTCTCTCTCTCTCTCTCTCTCTCTCTCTCTCTCTGTCTCTCTGTCTCTATCTCTGTCTCTCTATCTTTATGTCCATATCTGTATTTGTATCTGTATGTCAATTATACAATATGCATTATGAGATCTCAGATAAAAATTCCATTGATTTCTCCTACATGCTTTGAGGAGTCAAACATGTCCCATGGCATTCCCTGCTGACTTTCTGGACTCTCAGAGTTGAAATAATGAATATTGCATCAGAGCAGTATCACAGTAAGTCTTAGTCTTTCCCCTCAAAGCACTTTCAATGAATACTAGCTGTGTGATGGTGGGTGTCTTTTATCCCCTTATTGCTTCAAGAAACTCTCTAATTCTATAAGTTACAGATGAGTTGTGGATACACATTGGCAAAAGAAGTTTCCACACTAGAAATTCCCTAGAATGATGAAATCACAGTTCTGGACTCCTCCTCAGCATCCTGCTCCATGATAAGAAATTACAACTATTAAGAAAACAAATAAATAAATAAATAAATTATGAAATGAAGCAGACTCAAAAAGGAGGATCTTAAGACATTCTGTGATTTAAAAAAATCAAAATCCGATACTATTTACACAAGAACAAGAGATTATGGTTGATAGTAGCAATTAATTTTTTGACTTGGAAATGATTTTATTAATAAAGATGTTGAAATGTGGGGATACCAATTTAAGTACAAAGCTTTTTTGATCTCAGCAATCACCACCCTAAAACAATAGTGGATTTGGTAGTCTTATTCACAACTACAGTAATAGTTTATAAAGCTTTTTATTAATATTCCCTCTGTTAATCTTCCTCTGCCTCCTTTTGACTGGGTCACACCTCTTTATTGGGGTCTGATGACCCTGGACCCTTGTTCTCAAAGTCTGAGGCTGAAGTCTAACTCATCTGAAAGGCTTAGGTTGACTGCTGCTGATATCTGCAGAGGAGGTGGATGGAAGATCTTGGTTGGTAGAAGGAAGATCAGACTCATCAGATGCTTTAACAGGCTCTTCCTCCTACTGACTATCAATTTCCAGTCTAGCTTCTAAACTAATTCCTTCAGGTTCTGTCTCCACAAATACTTCATATCCATTATCACCCTTCCCTCTTTCTATAGTTGTGGATAAACTACCAGTGGATTTTGTCACCATTGGAACAGGCTGAGATGTGTGCTCAGAAGCATCAGTGGCAGTAGTTTTGATAAATACAGTCACTGGAGCTACAACTTGTAAGGAGTAGTAGAAATATTTCAGTCACCAGATTCTTCATCATGTGCTAGAAGAAGGGTGCTTCATATATCCCCTCTTGAAATGCAAGCTGACCAAATCAGAGTGGCTAGACTTGTTTGTGGAATATCTTCAGGGGATCGAGACTGGAGCCTAGGAACACCAGCAACCAGAGGTGAATAAATTGATTCTGCAAATCCATCTGTATGATGAGGTACCACCAGATTCAGGGTACTTGGCACAGTTTTGTCCTCTTCATCAAAAAAGTGCTTCTGCATGCTACCTATTGCAAGAGTCAGTTGACTCATCCAACTCATCCTCATCCAACTGTCTTTGTATCATCTGGATTCTCCAGACTGGTGGTCTCACCTCCTGAAGAAGTACATGGATGTTTAGTTATGGGGGAAATGGGTAAGATGGCCTTTGGGGTGACTGAGGTACCCTATCTTTAAGATGCTGATGATCGTAGTTGTTCTCTAGAATTCTCATGGGGCAGAGATGATTCTGTAACAGAACCTCCTTCACCACTGTTCTGAGAATCTGTGGCTCTCTGGCTACTTTCATCTCCTGTCCTTTCCTCCATCTTGGGACCTGGATCAGCACCATCACCACCCTCAGTATCATCACCTTCACAGCCAACATTGCCATATGCACCACCAGTGCCTTCATTATTGTCTTCACCTTCATCTCCTATCCCCGTGTCTTCATTGTCTCCTTCTTCTTCTTCTTCTTCTTCTTCTTCTTCTTCTTCTTCTTCTTCTTCTTCTTCTTCATCATCTTCCTCCTCCTCCTAGTCCTCTTCTTTACAATCATTTTGATCACCATCATTGTCTTCATCATCACTGTTCAGCACAATGAAATCATCGCCTTTGGACTGGTCATCCTGGCAAGAGGTTGTAGTCTGCTGATCTGACTGCATAGATCCAAGATGAATTTGAAGGGACTGAGAAATTTCTTCACTATCCTCCATAGGAGTATAATCTCTCTGAATGACTCCTCCAACAGAATCTTGTGAATCCTGATTTATACACTCCCCATCAGTTCTGTTTTCTGCCATGACTTCCTCCTCAAGTCCTAAGGGGGTATACTTTTAAATTTGTTAAAGAGAGGCATATCTATTGTTTCACCAGAGACTTGATCTGATGTCTCTATGGCGCTATTGCCTTCCTCTTCATGTGCATGTTTAGGCAAAGATGAATGTAGAGTAGTTGAAACTGTACCAAATACTGCTGTCAAAGTGGAAAGTCTTTTTTCAATCAGTGAACTTTGGACAACTTCTACAATGCAGGGGGATGGTTCTTGGCTAGAAGGCTCAATCTAAGGGTGACTTTGTTGAGTGGGCTACACAAAGGCTGGAGCCAGTCTTTGTTGCTGAACAGTTAAAATAGACTGAGAGATAGAGGGCTGGACATTGGGAGTGGTGGAATGAATGGACCCTCTTGTGCTTCCAAAAACTGGAACATGATCCACAGGTCCTTCTGATTGCATAACTTCTTTAGATTTTGTGCCATGGGTATCACTGTAGCTGTTGGAGTGGTGGCTGGATTTGTAACTGTTGCAGGTGTGACCATTGGTGGGATATTAGCTCTAGGTGTTGACATTCCCAGCTATGGCAGCAGCTATCACTTTGCTTGGAGTAGAGAGTGCAGGAAATGGCTTGATATTGGCTCTTGGTGGAGCTGATGTATTAGCAATTCCTCTTTCACCTGAAGCCGGCCTTGTTTTGAGTGTGATCTGTCTTTGTTGTTCAGGGTCCTTTCTAGTAGTGTCCTGAGGTTCATCTCTTTGCTGAAGGTATCTTTCTTGTTGTTCCCTGAGTTCCCATTCCAAGTATTTAATTCGACCTTCATACTGTGATTTAAGAGTCATCATACACCCGTCCAACTCATCCTTCTGTTGATCTAACGCACCATTTCTTTGTTTAAGCTCTTCATTTTCTTTAGTTAGTTGATCTTTGACACCAGCTAAGTGTGCCAGCTTTGCTTTGGCTGCAACAAGAGCCTTTCTCATTTTGTCTTCCTTCTCAGTCATATGTTGCTGCAGCTGCTCCTTCTGTGTGGTTTTGTCTTGAAGATCCTGATGAAGATGTGAGTTGAGACTCTTCTATTTCTGAAAATTTCCAGCTTCAGACTATTTTTCAAATACTGTCTTTTGAAGGTTCCCTATTTTATTCTCTAGAGATTTTGTTTTTAATTCAGCTTGATCCAGAGTTTCTTTGAGCTCTTGCACTTTGTGGACACATACTTGTATTTCAGTTGTTTTCTAAGAAGACTAAGAAGTCTCCCTTACTTTATCATGTTGTGCCTAAAGCTCTTAAGCAAATAAAATATTATTTTTCAAAAGTTAAAATATATATGCTTTTGATAAATTTCAAATAATTAGGCTTACATATTATTTGATTTGGGGTGTATTTATTTGAATGTTTTTAATGATGTTTGCTAAATTTATAATTATGCGTTACTGTAAAGAACATTTATCAACTCAAGTTCTAATGGTGAGAACTCCAAAATCAAGCCAATACAAGGGGATCTTTAAATTCCATTACTATTACAATGCCTGGGCCATTCATGTACTTCTCCTTATACTTCTTTAATCTTGCCTTTTTTTGTCTCTTTTGATGGCTCTTTTTCACCTTCCTAATTCTGAGGACATCCTCTAAGACTCAGCTCTTTGCTTTCTGTTCTTTTTCTACATTCATTTTTTTCATTTTCCAATTATCTGAAAATCATTTCTACTTGGATATACTTGAAATTCTACCCTCTGGGGAGGTGATGGGATAGAATCACAAAATTTCAGTTCAGCACTTGCTTTCAGGGGTCATCTCATTTAACTTATAACGGAATGAGAATCTCTATAGTATACTTGAAAACTACTCATCCAGCCCTTGCTTAAAGACTTGGTAGGGAGGATTTTATGCAATTTAGGATTCCTAAAAGAACTCTGGGGAGAAAAAGATCATGTTCCAAATGGTGACTTTATAGAGTAAACAAAATTTGGAACTGAGTCAAATTAATGATTTATTTCAAGGTGTGGACAGAGGAAGAAAAAATAAGTTGAAGCAGTGGTCAAAAGTTGGAGAAGTCCACAAGGAGTCAGATAGCATACAATGAAGGGGAAATCTAGTTTTTGTAAGGAGCTGGTTTGTTTCATGCGATTTCTTTACTAGAGAGAATAGTCTTTTCTAAAAATGATGTCTTTACTCCATCCTCTTTCTTATGTATTTCCTTAAATTCTCCATTTTGGTGGTGGTGGTGGTGGTGGTGGTGGTAGTGGGAAATTGGATCTGATTTCATCAGAATAGGAAGATCCAAGTGAGACAACTCCCTCTACTAATTCACGTAGCTACCTTCTCTGCAACCTTTGAGAGATGACTAGGGCATTGGGAGATTTAAGCAACTTGCCTAGGGTAAGGTAGAAAATATGTGTGAGAAGGGGGAAATTAAACCCTAAGAGGCTTTGTGCCTCCTAGAGTAGCTTTCTGTACATTGTGCCATAGTTGATGCTACCTCTCTAGAAAGAGAATCAAATAATGTTAATTATGTAATTCCTACTCTTCACCTCTCCCCACAAGAAGGGGTCATCTGGCCCAATTCACTCATTTCATAGATGAGGCAACAAAGGCCCATAGAGGTAAAGTGCCTTGCTCCAAATCACATAACTACTGAGTGGTGGGATTCATCCAACATCCTGGTCTAATTCCTCTAGATCTTTTAAAATTTCATAAGTATGGGGCAGCTAGGTGCACAATGAATAGATCACTGGCCCTAGAGTCAAGAGGACCTGAGTTCAAATGTGGCCTCAGACACTTAACACTAGCCATGTGACCTTGGGCAAGTCACTTAACCCCAATTGCCCTGCCTTCCCCCCTCCAAAAAAAAAAAGCCAAAAATATTCACAAGTATTAGCGTAACCTATGGTTACACAGGTTGTAAGGGTAGACCTGGGATTCAAATACTAGATTAATACATTTGAAGAGCTCAACAGATCAAATTTGCTTTCAAGTAAAATGATATATATCACTAGGTGGAGTAGTGGACACCTAAGTCAGTGAGTCTTGGACAGGACTGGACAATTTGTGGTCTCCCTGAGTCTTGGTATATTCTATTATCAAGACAAGAGTTTAGACAGAAGCTTATGACTTGGGAGGCTGTATTCCATATAAACATATGTAGCCTAGCTGCATTCTTGATTTTATATCAGCAGTATTATAATTAGTTATTCTAATTATAAGGCAGGTAGGTGGCACTCTGGATAGACCAGAAAGACATATCTTTATGAGTTCAAATCTGATATCAGACACTTATTTACCTATGGGACTCTGGCAAGCCACCTCACCATATTTCCCTCAGTTTCCTCATCTGTAAAATTAGCTAGAAAAGAAAATAGTAAGTCACTCCAGTATCTTTGCCAAGAAAGCCCCAAATAGGGTCACAAAGTCAGACACAATTGAAAAATGACTGAATTATAACTATATATTACATATCATATAATAATATCATATCATATTTTAATCAAAGACACTGTGAGCAATTATCTCTTTTCCTAGAATTTCTAACCAAACTGGAGTACTTACTTTCATGACTCCACTGCAATGATCAAAAAGGAAGTGTGCTAGAGTGCAAAAAGGAGAATGTTTGAGGCAGAAGAGAACCGAGTTTGAATCCCACTTTTGACAGTTACTAACTTTGTGGCTATGGGCAAGATACTTAAGCTTTCTAAGCCTCTGTTTCCTCAACTGTGAAATGGAGGATGGCTAACCAAATTGTGGTATATGAATGTGATGGAATATTATTTTGCTATTAGAAATGAGGAAATATATGATTTCAAAGAGCCACTGAATGACTTTTATGAACTGATGAAGAAAGAAGTAAGCAGAATCAGAATAATTTATACAACATTAATATTATAAAACTGAATAATTTTGAAGATTTTATAAACTGAAAAAGAAATTAATAGAACAAGAGAACAATTTATAAACTATTGACAGCTCTGTAAAACGAATGGTCATGATCCATAATTCTAGAAGACCATGCTATCCTGACAGAGAGGTGATAACTTCAGAGTGCAGAATGAGACATTTATTTTTTGATGACAGTCAATGAGGGAATGTTTTCTTTTTGTCTACCTATACATATTTGTTATGAGGAATTTTTCTTTTTATTTTTTCCAATGGAGTGAGGGTAGTAAGCAAAGAAAATAGATTTCTGTTAATTAAAAAAATTAAAATAAAATTAAGAATAACATCTGTAGTAACTACTTCCAAGGATTCTTATGTGAATCAAGTGAGGGAATGTTTCTAAAATATGTTATAGGCCTTATAGTTCTGTATAGCAGTTAATCAGTCAGTCAAGAAATGTTCACTAAGATCTTATTATGTGGTAGGTACCATGCTATGCACTGGTCAGATGGGCGACAATTATTATTTCTTACATAAAAGGCCTTTATTCCCATTCCTCTGCCTCTCCCAAATCTGCCTATTGTGGAAGGCTTCAAAAATTTCATTTCCTTTAGGAAGTCTATTTTCTTGGCCATTCTGTTTATCACTGATCTTTTCTCTGACTCTACTTTTAAGTATTTGGCATTTTTTGGCCTATTTGGTAAGATGTTTCTCCTGTAAAGGAATAAATTGGATATTTAGTACGTAGAAGTGGGAATGATTTAAGAGAGTTGTGCAAGAGTCTGGTCATCCTTGATTAAGTTGACCTTTGAGGTTCTGCTTATTCAGGCCTAGGGAAAGGTAAAAAAATATATTTTTTTTTTTTTTAGCATTTGAGACGTTAGGTTCAACACTTATTTCTGCTACTTACTATCTCTGTAATGTTGAGCAAGTTGGACAGCCTTTCTGTCCCTTGATTTCTTCACCTCTAAAGTATGGGGCTTAAATTAGATGCCTTCAAGATCCCTTTTCAACTTAAAATTTATTAAGCAAATTGCAGAAGCTGATGAGATCCTGACAAATAGCAGAAAACTTTCTGCTCAAATGAAGTGTTTTGTACTTCATCAAATCTAAAATAGAAAAAGAACTTTATTTTCAATACATGTTAAGTGGATTTTTGCTGTTAAATGAAAGGCAGAAGGAAAAAAAAAAACCCAAACGAACCAAAAAAACCCTTCAACTCCATTAAACTGCCTGCATTTTAAGAACTTTGAGTTTTAAGACAAAGCCAGTAAGACGAAACCAATTATTAAGTAAAATATACATCAAATTTGTCATTCATCTGTTTGTTCAAATGACTTCCAGTAATTATACCAGTATTTAAAGTATAAGAATTTCAAAAGTAAAGGTTTTGATTCTTCATTCCTATTTTCTTTTATCATATGAGTAGTTTTAAGTACTTTTTAGAACTATGCCACAAAGGTCTCTGGATTGAGAATCAATTTCTTTTATCAGCTCATATGGCTCCTCCTCCTCCCCCAAAATAAACCTTCCCCCCCAACACACCTTTTAAGTTGTATTGAAAATTCAATTACTAATTGTTAGAGGAACCCTGAGTTCATGACTTAACCCCAGTTTACCTCTCTTAGGTCCTAACATTCTCATCTCTAAAATAAGGCAGATGTTGGGGGGAGAGTCATTAACTAGAGGATCTGAAGAGCATCTATAGATGCCAACATTTTATAATTCTATAGATGACAAACTGGAAATTACAAGATTTTTATTCTCTTGGGAAAGTCCCTTATTGTAATCACTGGAACATGCAATATTTGTGGTATGGAGTCAACCATTGTTAAGAGGAATTTGTTAATGTATAGTCACAATACTCCTATATTTGGTGCCTTTCAGGAAAATAAAGAAGGATCTCAGTTTCATTGGTTTCAACAGAAGAAATTTAAAAAGACAGACAATTCAGCAGAAGTTTAGGACCACAGAGGGTCTACTGCTTGAATGAAGAAATGATTAAATGAATAACTATTTACTAAGCATCTATTAAGTGCCAAGCACTATACTAGGCTCTGGAGATACAAATACAAAAGTGAATCAATCCTTGTCCTCACCAAGCTTACATAATAATTGAGGCAGACAACATCCACACAAGGGAATGATAGTTAAAGAAGGGAATTTTGATTTGGGAATTCTCAGGGATGATAGAGCTATAGGGAAGACAATTGTCAGGCCCTTTCCTATAACAATAGAAGTATAAGAGTGGGGATGAATGGAATCAATTAATCAGTTATATCACCCAAACCCGCTTAGCCCAGACACCTTTATCATGTGAGAGCACTTCTGTTGAGTCAATTAAAGACATAAACTAAGTGTAACAAGGTCTATATACCTTTATTGAATCATTCAAAGACTAGGTTTGAAAAGTCCTAGATCAATTAAGAAGTTCCTGAAAGCCAAAGGATGACAAAAGCATATTTAGATTAGTTGAGGAAACTTAGTTATGCCCCAAATAGCTTGTATAAAACCAGCAAGCTATTTGGAACTAGAGACTGGACTGTTTGGCAGCCAAGAGGAGAGAGCCATCCCAGCCAAGCTCCTTGTAAAGCCAAGCACTAGCAGCTTTCCAGAGGATTGCTACTGTGAACAGTTTTAAGGTTCTGATCACATAGAATAGTGAACTCTCTATTCAGCAGTAAACTAAAGCAAAACATTCCCAGAAACCAAAGTACAGCATTCACAATGCTATAACATAACAACTTATCACTAAAGTAGCCACATAGTTTTAAACAAAAGATATCATTCAGTAAATCCTCAACTCAATCATCCTTAAGGAGCAAGCCTCCTTAAGTGACACAAAGTATGACAGTCAAAGTTCTTCACCCCAGGTCACAGTGTCTTAATCTCTCAGTCAAAAAGTCTTTTTTCTTCTTGATTGGAGATTAGTTTCCAATCATCCTTAACTCAATCATCCTTAAGAGGTACAAGGTACAAGAGTACAAAAGTTCTCCCACCCCAGACCATAGTAAATCATGATCTTCTCAGTCAGCACTAAGTAACCAAGGAGTTATCTTTTCATCTTGACTTGAGGCTGGCTCCCAGATTCCATGGTTCCTCTTCTGTGGGTCCAGCTCCTGCCTGAATCTACCCAATAGTCACCTGAATTCACAGGTAGGCAGCTCTCAGCTCCTAGTCCAGCTCCTTGATCAGTTCCTCATTCAGTTCCACATTGAAGCTCACAGTGTCCAGTCCACCTCAAGTCCCTCACAGTTTCTGTTTCTGGGAAGACAAAGCTTAATAGAGCCACAATAACATTTGTACACACTGCCGACACCATCATCAATTCACTATCTGCCTGTGAAATCAACACAGACCCACCAACAAGGTCTGAGAACTCATCACACACCATGAGTATGGTCCCAGGACCTCTGAAACCCTCCTCCAGGACTTCTGTAAATAGACAACAAGAAAATCCTCTTTCAGGGCTTCCAGTAAGGTCCCAGGGCTTCTGTGCAAAGTATCACAAGCAAAAATCAACACAGATAGAACAGAGTGTGGGTCTCTACAACTGTTGCCCTTCTTAGTTCTGCTCTCTCCCAGCTTGGGCTTCTCATTATATATATGGCCATTAGCTCCTTTCTGTTCCACCCTTTCCTGTTGCATCAGCAAGTTCTTCCCACTGGGGGTTTCAAAAGTTCTGTTTCTTAACAAAGACTTGATAAAATCATCAGCAAGGTTCAAAAGAAACTTGAACTGAAACAAGGTGCTAAATAATTAAATAACTGAAACAAGGTGCTAAGTACTTCTTTGCTTGCCATTACACTCCTGAGAAAGAATCACTTGAGGCTGGAGGAAAAACTTAACCTTCTCCCTCTATCTGTCCTGAGCCAATAGAGGGTGTTGTGAATTATGGACTTCCTCTTAACATCTTAGCAGTATCCCCACATTAGCTGACATAGTGGGAATCAAGAATGAACAAAAAATTGTAGGGGAGTCAACTCCTCTTACTCAACACTTTAGCTCTTAGGACCCATTGATATGCTTCTATTTACACAAAAGCAATAGTCACAATGCTGGCACAAAGATATCTTAAACATAACCCATCACTACTAATAAAGCAAATAAATAATTTTACAAGTACTCATTCAAACAAATGCATGAATAATAAATAAATAAGTAAATCAAATGCATACATAAATTGGAATTATACTCCACTGTCCTACCATTGTATTTGGTGTGTGTGTGTGTGTGTGTGTGTGTGTGTGTATAAACATATGTATGTATGTATAGATATCTATACATTTATACACATACACATACGTGTTTCTGTGTGTGTGTATACCCTCTCTGAATGCTCATTTGAACTCATACTCAGTGCCTTTGTTCAATCCCTCATCCCTTTAACAATGGGACTCATAGCAGAACACAACCCTTTAGAAATCCTGTTTTCCTCTGAATTGTCCCTCTGAAGGATGGCTTTGGTTAAACAACTCCTGGACTATCACGTCATCCTTCCTTATTCAGAAAAAAAAAATTTGTCCCTCCTCTAACTTTCTATTTCCTTAATCCCACATTCTCCATTCTGAGACCCCACTCCTTTAATCATTCCCTTCACTTTAACATTTGTATTTCTTTCTTTCCTCTGGTTCCTTCTCTTCTTTCTACTACAACTGACAGATCTCTTCTTTCACTTGACCCTATTGCCTCCTTTAATTATCTTTTATTCTAATAAATGAAAAAAAATTTCCTAAATGGCCAATCCTTAAATACTACCTTCACTTCCTCATCACTATTAACACCCTAAAATCTGCCCCTTCCCAGTGCGACTGAACCCTCAAGGGTCACCAATGATCTTAATTGTCAACTAACAAATCAACTTGAATTTTCAGTAGCCTTTTCTTATTCTTCATTTTACTTGTCCTTTTGACAACATGTGACACTACTGGGCACCCTGCTTTCTTGGATCTCATTCATCTCTTGGCTTCTAAGACTTTCATATATCTCTTGCCCTGACCTCTCTTCCAGCCTTCAGTCCAGTATTTCCAAATTCATGCTGAACATTTCAACTTGAATTTCCTCAAGGAAACCCCAAACGTGTCAAAAAATGAACTTTTCAGTTCTTGCAAACCAAGTTTCCTTTCCTACTAGTCTGTTCTTGTAAATGGTGCCATCATTCTTCTAGTCTTCCAAATATAAAACCACAGTGAATACAAGAAAAGAGTCATATTAGTAAATTACTCCTAGATGCCATATTGCTATGGTCCTGGTATTTTGGGTCCTTTTAGCAAGTGATGCAATTACCAGTTTTCTGTGAAGAGACTCTAAAGATTTTTTTTTCTCTAGAAGAGCCAGGTACTGCTGACACTTCCATGAGGCTCTCACCTTTAGTAAACAAGGTCATTCATACCTCTTTAGCTCCTGAAATCCAGACTTCACAAATTCTTCAGTAACTACCAACAACTGACACAGCTGACTGGGGAGAGAAATAATATAAAGAAAAACAAATCCAAAATTTCCTTTTTAAAATTGGGTGCTGGAAAGGGTAGAATAGGGAGGAGGGTGGGAGGGTAATATCCAAAAAAGGGAAAATTAGAGTAAATAGGGTACAATCAATCACACCCATTTTGGTGAGTGATTTTTTTTCTTTTTAAACTTTAAGTCATCACAATGCTTTGTTAGGCTTTTAATTAGTTTCTAATGAAGAGCTAATATGAATCTTCATGTTATGGACTCATAGAATTCCAGAACTGGAAGGGACTATGCGATAGTCATCTTGTCTTTGAAGCATCCTATCTGTGATTTCTTACTAATGAACTCTAGTCTAGCTTTTCGATGGATTTATGTACTTTTTGTTATAGGGAGTTCCTGAAAGTACCCACTGAGCATATATCTATTGGTAGGGAAGATACTGAGTTCATCAAGAAAATTAATGGCTAATTTTTATTTCTTTTAGGGGTCCTGAAAGTGAATTATTCTCATTTATCTAACATGAATTTGGTTTTCACCTCTGCTTTCTTAAAGAATAACACTTGACCCTATATTTCTCATAGGAGCAAGGGATATAAGACATGGAAATGTTATAGCTATATACAGAGGAAAAAATTCATTTCCTTCCAGTACACTAAGCATATAGCACTAACTAAATTTTTCCTTGGAGCAGAGCTAGACAAGGAAAGGAAAGGATATTACTCAGTTTTACTTTTTATAACCCTTTGTTCCCTTCTAGGCTCAGCTCAAATGCTACCTCTTTTAAGAGGATATTTCCTAATTCCCCCTCTTGTTAGTACCTACTCCACAAATCACTATATATTTATTTTGTACATAGTCCATATTTACTTTGCCAGAAATGTATGACATACCCTAAGTAGAATAAAAGATCTTTGAAGGGCCATGATGGTCCCACTCTTCTATCCCCAGCACCTAGCTAAATGTTGGTCATATTAATAAATGCTTACTGATTGTAATTGAATAGTAAGACCCCACATCCATCAAGGTTCAGTTAAGAGAGACTCCAAAAAATCAGATGATCGAGATCCTCCATTTTGCATGATTTGGAAATGTTCTCCCAAATTTAAATCTGTAAACGAACTTGGGCATGTGTGTTTTAAGTTTGGGCTCTACATCTGAATGGTATTTCTGATTGCTTTACTTTTGGTACAAAGTATTGTCCAAGAAGATACATAGTAGGAAACATATAACTCAGAGGGAGGGAAAGAAGGAAATGGAAGAACATCTATATAGCACCTACTATGTGCCAGGTACTTTGCTAAGCACTTTACAAATAATTATCTCCTTTGATCCTCACAACCCTGGGAGGTAGGTGCTGTCATTACTCCCATTTTACGAATAAAGAAATGGAGGCAAATAGAGGTTAGGTGACTGGCTCAGGGTCATATAACAAGTAACTGTCTAAAGCTGGATTTGAACTCAGGTTTTTCTGTCTTCAAGTCCAATGCCCTACTATACCTCCTACCTAGCTGCCTGTAGTTGATGAGAAGCATCACTATTCAGGCAAGCATTCTATAACTAGTTATTGGGCTATAGTCTTAAGAAACAAGTAAAAGTAGGAACTAAGGAATGAGGTACATTAAGTGATGTGGTAATATGGGACAGAGGACTGTGAATCAAGAAATATGAGTTCTGATCTTCGCTTCTCTACTAAGTTGTTGGAATTCAATGTTTTCCTAACAATTCCAACTTGTTACTACCATGAACTTTGTATTATTCTTAATAATTAGAGCTCCAAAAGTGAAATGGGCTGCCGCAGAAGGTAGTGGTTTCTTCCTCACTGAAGGTCTTCAAGGAAAGGTTAAATGATCTTCTGAGACTGATCTGTGAGCAGATTCTTATTTGGGTGTGGGTTGGACCAGATGGCTCCTGAAGCCCTTCTAATTCTTTAGTGTCCCTTACTCTGGAATCAACTAGATGAA
This sequence comes from Pseudochirops cupreus, assembly GCA_028627135.1. Lineage (NCBI taxonomy): Eukaryota > Metazoa > Chordata > Mammalia > Diprotodontia > Pseudocheiridae > Pseudochirops > Pseudochirops cupreus. The sequence goes on from CM053581.1 coordinate 504,562,235, forward strand.
TGACCTTGGGCAAATCTCTTAGCCTATTTCTAGTCAATTTCTCTTTATGTGGAGATCTGAATTAGTTCATCTTTAGGGCCTCTGACAGTCTTATAGCAGATTCTATGATTGATTGAACAAAAGCAAAAAATGAGATGGAAATCTGGGAATTACAAAGTAAAGTCAAAACCAAATTTTTACTGTCCAACAAAATGATCATCAGTGGATTCATTAACAAGAACATAATACTAACCATAAAAAGTCTAGATTGCTGTGTCAAGTCCCTGCTTTCCTTCCAGGGAAGCTATGACTGCCTTGTGCATCATAACACTTGACTATAAATTGAGAACTTTTTTCTGCTTCTTCCATCTGCAGGGGACAGTGCTTGCCTGTGTACACAGGCCATGGATTTTGCAATTCAAATTCACTTGCAAAAAAACTGGATTACTCAGAGCAAAAGCAAAATGTTTCCCTTGGGTATGATAATCAGAATAATACTTACAGGCCTACTCTATGTATCTGATCTTACCTGGGTGATATATATGACAAACTGAACTGGCCAAAAAATTTGCCACTTGAGGAATTCGGACTGATTTAGGGTACAGAGATGCAAAGCTAGTCTTATTCATGGATGGAGTGGGTAACTGCTTTGTTGCTTAGGTTTGAATAGTCCTAAAAAACTAACTAAAATCATCTTCCAGACTGGCTTGTCTCTGAGTCTAAAAGTTCCTCAGTTTGACACATTCTTAAAGGTCCTTCTTCAGACCTATATATTTTATCCAGGTGCAGGCATTATGTTGTTGTATTCTTAGATCATGGTCTTATGCAAAGAGCTAGAACCCAGGAAAACTTGTTTTAATATTCTGGCACTGTTGCTAAATGGTCATAGAAGGCAACACAGCAAACTTGATAACCAGGAGATCTGACACAGCAGCTTTTATTGTGCTATCACCTAGCTGTGTGACCATGGGTAGGCAAGTCATTTCAATGCTCTGGAACTCAATTTCTTCACTTGTCAAATAAAATGTTAGACTAAATGATTTATAAGGTCCCTTCCAGCAATAAAATTCTGTGACTCTATGATATTGGATAAATAAAAATCTCTCTGACCCTTATTTTCTTCATCCAGAAAAAAAGGATATTCACGATTTCTCTAATTTCATTAAATTATTGTGAGGATCAAATGAAGCAATGTATGAGAATGTTCGGGAAACTATTAAGTGTGTATATATGTATGTATATCCCATATATATGCAGATATATACATATATCCTGTGTATTTATACATATATATCCTATAATACATACATACATGCATATATACATATATACTCTATATATGTATACCCTATATATCTACATACACATATTTATTTACTTGTCTATATATATATGTATACATATAGTAGGTATTTAATAATTACTTGTTAAATTGTCTATCTTATTTCCCATCTTATTAACTCAGTGTTAAGCACAGTAGGTATTCAGTAAGCACTTATAAAAATGAGTTGAAAAAATGGTATGGATGACCTATTAGTACAAATTACTTTATCTGATTACTTGTTATCACTTCTTGTCATCCTGAAAGTATAGATCATAGACCTGAGACCAACCACTCGATAATTGCATTTTGAGGGAAGGGAGGGAGTAGGAAGATGTCTGGAACTTATGATCCTATTAAACTTCTGTATTTAAATATGTCAGAGCTTGTGGGATTTAGAAATGTGAGGGGTCTTAGAAATCATCCAATGCAACCCTCTTATTTCAAAGATGGGGAAACTGAATATATATATATATAATTTAGATAATTTTTCCAAATTCAGATGTGTTGTTATAAGCCACAGAGTTGGAATACAAATAGGTTTTCTGACTCAAAATCTGCTGCTCTTCCTATTTTATATCAGGGCATGGGAAACAGTACAGTAATAGCTTACGTTTTTTATAATGCTTTCCTAACAACAATCTTGTAAGGCGAGGCACTATAAAGTATTGCTCCCATCTTATAGATAAGGAAACTGAGGCTCATGGGGGCTAAATGACTTGCCAACCATCACCTAGGTTGCAAATATTAGAACTGACATTTTAGTAAAGGACCTTCAGTCTCCAGTCTAGTGCTTTTCCTACCATTCTCTGATGTTTCCATGTTGAAAGAATTTTGGGTTTAAAACCATGGGGTCTAGGTTTTATTTTTTTTTATTTTTAGCTATTTTTTTGGCGGGCAATTGGGGTTAAGTGACTTCCCCAAAGTCACACGGCTAGTAAGTGTGTTAAGTGTCTGAGGCTGGATTTGAACTCAGGTCCTCCTGACTCCAGTGCCGGTGCTCTATTCACTGTGCCACCTAGCCGCCCAAGGGTCTAGGTTTTAGTACTGGATAGTACCTGGTTAGCATCTGGATGACCCTGAACAGGGTAATTAACCTCCCTAAGCTTCAGATTCCTCTTATAATAAATGAAGGTTTGGATTAACTGATCTCTAAGGTTCCTTGTAGCTCCAGATAGCTGTCTAAGGACAGAAGGTAAGGAGGCACAGTTCACAGGCTAGGATCCCCAGTCTTCCCTTTTTGTTCCTTTTTTTCCTTTCAGAGAAATGTCCACCCCTACCTTTCATCAGCTGATGTCTTTCTGATTCTAATTGCCTCAAAACTAGGAAAGGCTCTTACACTATCATTTACACTCTAACTGGAGTTTATTCACACCAACTACCCAACTTTCCCAATCTATTTCCATCAGCTCTCTTTGACCTATTAATAGAATGTCAGGCATTAGCAAGATAGAGAAGACTTTATTTAATTTTTTTGAAAAAGAAGGTCAGGAACCTTCTCCTTGCCCCTTAAATTATGAAATAATATTATACTATACCTTAAACTGATTCTGAAAATAATATACCTAAATCAGTTTCAGTTATTTTTAGGTTCCTGGGCAGAGTGCTGGGGCAAAGGGAGTATGAGGTTACCTATGGCAGTCTCCTTTATCCCTTCCTCCTCCCTTAACACTTATCCCTCCTTTTTTCATCCCTCTTTATCAAGATCTGTTTGGTCACCTCTCATCCTGCTGCCCCAGTCTGAGTTGTCTTTTACCTGACCTTTGTCCAGCTGTCACATAGGTTGCAGGTAATCTAACATCCTCACTGTCCAGTTTCTGCTGCATCAAGCCCTCCAGCACCATGGAAAACAATATTCAGAGCCAGAAAAAGTAGGAAGACTAGGGGAAAGCTAATTAAGAGTTCCCCAGGTGTTTGTATTTGAATGAGCCAACAGGAGAGGACTGAAGAGGAGGTGGGAGGGAGCACGCAGCCCAACATCACCTGTGGAGAGGGATTTGATGAGCACCTAAGTGGTTTACAAATATTATTTCATTTGATCCTCAACAGCCCTTGGAGGTGGTTCCTATTATTATTCCCATTTTAAAATTGAGGAAATTGAGACAGAGAGATTAAGTGACTTTCTCAGGATCACACATAGTAAGTGTCCAAGGCTAAATTTGAACTCTGATCTTCCTGACTCCAGGACTACTGCTCTATCTGCTGCATCACGTAGCTGCATCAGGACTTCCTGCCTCCAGGAATTCTAACATTAGGGAGTAAGATCCAGTCTCTGAGTGTGTGCATACACTAATATTTGAGTAGATCTGTGAGTTTAGTCATTTGAGATTCCCATCAATGATATCAAATGCAATTCACCTCATCCGTATTTGTTCATGCAATTCTTGTTCATGTACTTTCATATATCACCATAAGGAGGTCACTCAACATACTGGAAACATTCCTAATGTTCTTTTTACATAATGAGAATGTCAGTGGAGCATATGAATTGCCAGCCAATTATCCTAAATTGTAGGTTTGATCATATTACCTCATTACTCAGTATACTTCAGGGCTCCCTCTTATCTCCAGGATCAAATACAAAGTCCTTTATCCCTTAAAATTTTTCAAAGCCCAGTCCTTTCCAACCTTTATAATAATCTTGCTATCTGTTCCTCTCCCCAGGCTCTACTATCCAGCCAGATGGCTTCCTTGCTCTTACAACATGTCAATACACTTCTTATTTCTGGGCCTTTGAGCTGACTTTTTCCCATGCCTGGAATGTTCTCCCTCCCAACCTTTTACTCTTAGAATTCCTGTCTTCCTCTCCTAGTTTAGTTAATCTCTTAAAAACAAAACAAAGCAAAACAAATTTAGTATACAATAACCTAAACATTATTTCCTGAACATTATACCTATTAGAGGGTGAATAGCATCATTGTAATGGTAATGGATATTTGAAGATCTTCCCTCTCCCTTGTAATGGCAAGCAAATAAGCACTTAGCACCTTGTTTTAGTAGAGCCTTGCCCTTGATTATATCAGGTCTTTGTTAAGAAACAGAACTTGTGAAACCACCAGTAGGAGGAACTTGCTGATACAACAGGAAGGAATGGAACAGGGAGGAGCTAGTGACCAGAATAAAAAGCTGAGCACAAGCTGAGAGAGAGCCAGAACTGCTGGGAGCATGTGGCTAGTATGAGTGAGAGAGGGGCATTCTTGCTTAAGGGAGCCTGTTTTGTTTTGAAAGCCTGACAGAGGAAAGGTTTGAGAAGGCTTGGGAATGTTGGTGTTCACTGCATTGGTTACGTGTACCAACTTTGTGGCCACCATGATGAATTTGGCTTTCTGGTTTGAGATTCAGCTGACTGGTATTTGAATAAATGCTTTGATTCTGTCCTCCATGTGGAGATCCTGTTATATTTTAATGATTCACTACTACACGAGCATATTCATAGCTGCTGTGGGTGCTGTGAATATCATATTGGCATTATAATCATTCATGTGGTTTTTACAGGTAGAGGATCAATAAGGGACTAAAGTCACAATCTATGGGATCAAAAAATCACTGACTTTGCCCTCTGGTGTTTTTGTGACTCAAATAATGTTGGGGGACATCTCAGCCACAGGAAAGCTTAGGATTCTGTGGAAATATTAGACCAATTTTGATAGGGAGGAGAAAGAGAATTCTGTGAGTTGTTTGTGACCTTCTGAGAACCCTGTGTTTTCAGGGTTCTTCAAGTCCTTTGGATCTTTTGATATTTCCCACCTTGGACTTACATAAGGGCTATCCTGTACCAAACTCACTCTCTCTCTCTGTCTCTCTCTCTCTCTCTCATTCATCTATTTGTCTGTCTATCTATCTATCTATCTATCTGTCTATCTATCTAAAGATCCATCCATCCACCCATGCATCCATCCATCCTTTAGTGCTTGTATGGGAACTAGGAATTCCACTTCTGCGGAAACCTAAAAACAAGCTATAGTAAAAGATTTCTTTTTTAAAATTTATTTTTAATTTTCAACATTCATTTCCACAAGATTTTGAATTACAAATTTTCTCCCCATCCTTCCCCTACTCCTCACCCCAAGATAGCAAGCTTACTGACTACCCCTTCCCCCAATCTGCTCTCTCTTACATCCTCAGCCATCCACCCTCTAACTTTCTAGTAAGGCAAGATGGATTTCTATACCCCAATGCCTGTATATCTTATTTCCCAGTTGCATGTAAAAAACAATTTTTTTTTAACATTTGCTTTTAAAACTTCGATTTCCAGATTCTTTCTCTTCTTCCCTCCTCACCCACCCCCCCGGGAAGATAAGCAATTCAGTGTAAGTTGTAGTTATGTGAGTGGGTGTATATGTGTGTACATGTATACATAGACAGAGGGCACAGAATCAGTTGAATAGGAAGGGATGATATCTAAAAAATAATGTGATTCACCACTACATGAGCATATTCATAGCTGCTGTGGGTGCTGTGAATATCGTATTGGCATTATAATCATTCATGTGGTTTTTACAGGTAGAGGATCAATAAGGGACTAAAGTCACAATTTATGGGATCAAAAAATCACTGACTTTGCCCTCTGGTGCTTTTGTGACTCAGGTAATGTTGGGGGACATCTCAGCCAAAACATTTTCTAGTAGTTACCCAAAACATTTCCACAGTAGTTATATTATGAAAGACTAATTATATTTCCATCCAACTTATCTTGCCCCCCACACTTACTATATTTTCTACTTTGACTCTGTCCCTTTTCAAAAGTATGTGCTTCTAACTACCCACTCCCCCAATCTGCCATCCCTTCTGTCATTCCCCCTCTTATCCCCTTCCCCCCTACTTTCCTGTAGGGTAAAATACCCAAATGAGTGTGTATGTTATTCCCTCCTTAAGCCAGATTCAATGAGAGCAAGGTTGACCCATTCCCTTTCACCTTCCTGCTCTTCCCCTCCATTGTGACAGTTTTCTCTTGCTTCTTTTATATGAGATAACTTACCCTACTCTATCTCTCCCTTTCTCCTTCTCTCATTATATTCCTCTCTCACCTCTTAATTTTATTTTTTAGATATCATCCCTTCCTGATAATATTCCAAATGGTGAAATTGTGAGGAGAGAGAGGATTAGATTGAGAGGAGACAGGGAGAGTCAAAATGGGGTTGAGCATGGAAGAGGCAAGAGATAATTGTTACAATAGAGGGGGAAAAGAGGAAGGCAAAAGGGAAAGAGTCAACCTTACTCTCACGGAATTTGGCTTAGGGAAGGAATGACATAAACTCTAAACTGGGCATCTTGCCACACAGAAGAGTAG
>CM053581.1:504569324-504591140 GCA_028627135.1 Pseudochirops cupreus
AACCTGTACACAATCACAGACACTTCGTACATATGATGACCAACCTTGATAAACTGGACTATCCTCAACAACGCACAGCTAAAAGACAAGCCTCAGGATGGAAGGAGACATCTAAACTCAGAGAAAGATATAGAAAGACTATAGTTTAAATGGAGACTGAAGCATAACATGCCATCGTTCTTTTTCATGTTTGGTTTTGCTTTTTTTTCCCAGTGATCGCTCATAGGTTACAACTCTTCTATATAACCAAACTATTGTACAATGTGAAAGTATTTGCAGATCCTATACATGATTGCACGCCACCGTGGGGGGGGGGGGAAAGGGAGGGGAGAAAATCTGAAACTCAAGTGATTGTGGAACTGAATCTTGTAAATTAAAAGTAAATAAACAAGTCATTCAAAAAAAAACTTCACTAGAAGAACTTTAGTTTGTCTGTGTGAGGTATTTGGTCAATCTCCTTTTGGAGGACATAGTTCCCCACCATTCTCACTTGGAATAGTTTGGCCATTTTGCCAATTTCATTTAACATTTCTAGCTCAGGCTCATCCTTGTAAGATATTCTATTGGGTATGCCTCTTGTTACATTTTTATATGTAGAAATAATTAATGAGCTTAAGTGGTAGTCTTTTTTTAATCAGATTTTTTTTTTATCTCATTACTAGTTTATGTTTTCTTCTCAAGATACAGAGTAAAAGAAGGCAAAACAGGCATTAGATTGCTTGGCTATCTAAATGGAAATGGAGGGTGATGCTGACATGGCAGACATTGTTCTCAAGAAATGGGAAGTATCAATCCCCACTCTTGCTGCCATGTTAATGATGACCTGATGTAAGCTTGGAAGGAGGTCTATAGTGGAATATCCTAAACATGTGCTATTAATCATGTGTTATTTAACATTTTTATCAGACTTGTGGGAAGGGTTCGTAGACTGCTTATTACATTTCAAGGTGACACAAAGCAAGGAGAAATAAATAGCTAAGGATACAAAAGTGTCTGACCATCTAGCAACATTCAGTAAAATTTTAGAAGATGAAATTTAACTACAAAGTTTTACACTCAGTGAAGAAATTATCTTTAAAATCACAAGATTGGAAAGGTGTAACTAGATAGCAAGTTTTCTTGATGAGAGTTTAGGAGAGAGAATCAAACTATAGAAAAATGAGAAGGAACAGTTATATCTTTCAGATCTGTCAATTTAAAAATGGGATTTTAATCAGTTATGATGTACAACACAGAAACTGCTCTAAAGACCAAAATAGACTATATTGGTAATATAAAAATAAAACACTTTTTCAAAAATGAAAATAGCCAGATTAAGGAAAGACTATAGATTGTGGAACATTTTGTTTTAAATAACTCATGAAAGTCTAATGATAAAAATCTAGAGGGAACTAACACAAATATTTATGAATAAGAATTATTTTTCAACAGGTAAGTAAAGTATAGGAACAAACAGTTCCCAAAAGAAAAAAAAACGGAAACAATATGTAACCATGTAAAAAGTTATTAAAAGAGAAATTAAAACAAAAACAAATTTTTCTCACCCAACCAAACTGGCAAAGATGGAAAAAAACTGGGGCAGAGGGGTGGATGGGGTTCAGTGTTTGCAGGAATACTGGAAAATAGGCACACTCATATACCACTTGTGTACCTGTGAATCAATCCCACAATTTTAGGAAGCAAAAACAAAATAGTCCCTTTCCTCAGGGAGTTGTTACGTCTTTGTACTTCCATTGCCTAGCACAGTAACTTTAACCTAATTGGTATTTAGTAAATGCTTGCTGAATTAAATTGCATTAACCATGCCATGTAATTCCCTCTTGGCGATTCTAAAAGAACCTCGTCAATAAGAGTAGTGTTCCCTGCAGTTGACTGCCTGCCATGCCTTAGCTTTAAATGCTCTTTTTAACAGTCTAATGATCTTTTGGTTCCAGGGAAGTCTTTCTTTCCAATACATTATTTCCATGGGTGGCAAGAGATTCCTCATCTTTTGTGCCTCATATCGTCCATAAATTGATTGTGTCTGAGGCTTCCTTATGCAAGGGAAGTATCCCTGAAAATATCATCTGGAAAGTCAACTTGAATTCTCATTTTTGTAAGCTAAATTGGACTTCCAGGATCTCCCCATGTGATAATTCACCATAAATAATATAGTAGCCGATGCTGTTCCCCCCTGCCCTGCCCCCTCTAAACCAACTTAAAAACACATAGTAGCAAGGTGTATCAGCAAGCACCCTAGCATACACAGGATGGCTGCCAGCACAGGTTCTTAGATCTGCTTTTCTAAAGGAAAGCAACTCAAAATGGGTTAACAGTCTCACTTTAATCAATCAAACACGTATCATTTACCTAGTTCAGGGGAAGAAGTCAGTACCCTGAACTTCAGAGAATACAAACAGAATACAAAACACAAGTTACAAGCACATAGAGAAACAGATCAGCAGATGGGCTTCCACTATATCCATACCTATTCAGTTACCAGAGAATGAAGCACCAACATCTGGGTTTTTCAAGGCCGGGGGGGCTCAACGGCTTCCCAGAGTCTTGTCTGGCCAAATCACACAACTCTTCTCAAAGTGAGCCCCAAAGCAAAACCTCACATCAGAAGTTTATATAGCCTTCTCCTGGATCAGAAACTGTCACAGCCCTCTTGTCCCACTGCCCAATCACAAAGTAAGAAGGCATAGGCATTCCTGAAGAACAAGCCTTCTGCCGCAGGCTCCATGTGACCACATTCAGCCTATTAGGGAGTGGAGTATACTTTCAAATCTGTGAAGGTTCTCAGAGCCACTTTAGCCACTTAAGCCTAGGTCCTAAGGGCAGGAAAGATCTTCAGATTCCCGTAACACAAAGGTATGCTACTCTTATGGGTGGCTCAGTAGATAGAGATTTGAAGTAAGGTGGACCTGAGACTCAGACCTGCCTCATAAACTTATAACTATGTGAGTCCATGTATAAATCATTTAACCTCTCAGCCCGTTTTCTCCTCTGTTCAATGGACTAACAGAATCTACTTCACAGGGTAGTTATGAGGATCAAATGAGATAACATGTGTAAAACACTTTGTAGACCTTAATGTGTCATGTAAATATATTATTTTTTTATTATTATAATTGAAAGGCAAATCAGTCAACAATAAGGGACTAGTCTCCTATGATTATTATAAACTATATACCTAATATTTAATCTCTCAGTAACTCTACCTACTCTGTGAGAAGAGTGTCCTTCTTTCATAAGCATGATATAGCTCAAAAGGGCACAACAGAATCAGGTGGAATGCAAGTCCTTGATAAGAATTGTTTCCATGACTCTCTGATTTGTTCCTCAAGGATTAGGTGCTTTGCTTCCTTGAAGTTTATCATTACGTAGATGGCAATATTATACAAAAATTTCTGGAACCTCATTCATATCTTTGCCTCTCTTTGTCCTTCTTGTTTCATAAGGACCAGAAGATCCTGGAATTCTGTGTACTGCATACATGTGATACACATGTTCATATTTGTACACATATGAAATTGTGCCCATGTTTGTAACAGACATGTGTGTTGTATGTATGCGTCTAGATATGGACATACATACAAGTGTGCATGATTTATATCCATAAGTATTTGTGCACATATATAGTGGTATGCCCAAATCAGATTGTACTGGCTCAATAGAGTCAACTGTAAAATTTTCAGGAATTTTGGGAGCCAGTTGTTAAACTAGCCAGTGAGCAGTTCAATTATCTCTTCCACCAGTGACATAATTTGTTGCATTAAAAGAATAGGCTTTGACCACAGAAAAGCACAGGGGCAACTAGGTGGTACAATACATAAAGTGGTAGTCCTGGAGTCAGGAAGACTCATCTTCCTGAGTTTAAATCAGGCCTCAGACACTAACTAGCTGAGTAACCCTAATCAAATAACTTAACATTATTTGCCTCAGTCTCCTCATCTGTAAAAGGAAATGGCAAAGCACTCTAGCATCTTTGCCCAAAAGAACCCAAAAGGGATCACAAAGAGTGAAACATGACTCAATAGCAAAGTGGATTTTCAATACATTGTTTTTCTACTTTCAATGATTGTGGCTTTGATCATGAATATTTGAAAACAAAGTTAATCATTTTGTTTTTATGGTGTTAATATATGGCAAGAAAATTGTTGGAAAATTTTCCTAACATCATGATTTGACACTGTTTAAATCATCCATTGTTATGATCATTTGATGATTCAATTCTGAAATAAAAACAAGCCAATCATTTTAAAATATTTCTGGATAAAATTTATTCTGCTCATCACCAAGCTAATAAAAATTAAGCCAAGCTAGAAACTGTACTTAAATAACTTAAAATTTAATTCATTAAAATTGTTCAAGTACTGGGACCTAAATGAGCGGTATATAGTTGATGAGCTGCTGCAGCTGTATTGTACACATCCTGCATTACATACATGTTTTCCTGTAATTCTTCTGGTATGACAAAGAGTTTAGCTAACCTTAATTTCTTTCAAGGCCTTGTTTAATGACTGACATTCTTGAAGAATTTCCATTATTTTCAAATGCATTGCAATCAAGATCAACTAACATTGAGAGAGCACAAAAATTAATCAAATGCTCCATAAGAGCTTTGGAAAATTTAAAGTTTTGTTCTGGAAAGCACGAGTCTCACATTGAAGATTTGATTAAGTCAGATAAATTTAAAGACATTCCATTTAATAAAAATAATAAATTTAATGCCCTTCCTAGGAATATATTACTAGAATATATAATCCAACACATGAACTTACATCTATTATCACAAAGAAATGATGAAAGTGCTTTAAATTATTTTGATTTATTAGAACCATACACTTTGACTTAAGAAAAACTAACTTCACCATAGATAGCCATAGAAAAAAATTGTATAATTTAGGTCAAATTTTAAAACATGAAATTGATTTGAATGATTTGGACTTTTTTGTCAACAATAATATGAAAACAAGCAATTCTCCAATCTCTATGACTATTCAAATAGCTTAAAAAAAAGATACTTAGTATTGCTATAATCAATAGTGTTGACACTGAAAAAGGTTTCAGTTTAATGAATGTAATTTTACAAAGGGGAGAAATAGTTTAACATTAAATAACGTCATATTTAATGATAAAAAGAAGTATTGGGAAAAGAACAGTTGGATTAGGATGCAGCTCTATTTGTCAAATCATGGCTGAATTGCAATCATAGATTGACTGTGCATACAAGAGTTCAGCACAAAATCAGTGAAAGCATTGCAAGAGAATCAGTTAGATAAATAGTTTAAAATAAAGAAGATAGTTTATTTTTTATTATTTTTAAATTGTGTGCTATACATCTTTTATATCAGTAAAATTTACAGCAAACTTACATGTGAATATATATACATATTTTTTCAGAAAGCCAGCTGCTAAATATTTAGCAACATACTACTACCTATAAACATATGCTATTGTGTGTTTATATATTATACATGTTTATCCACACACATATATACATATATAAACTATCATCTATATGTGTGTGTTTATATGTTTGTGTGCTGTGTCGATATAGATATGAATTCTATCCTAGTAAACAATATTCATAAATATGATTACACCTAGCATAATACATTGGAAATGCTCTAGTGCTCAGCTGACAGTATCAGGGGTGCTTCATTTAATTCCAATTATATTTTCTTGGGGAGTAGTGATAAACTAAAGTGTACCTAAAAAGGAGTGACCAGGATGACAAAAGTTTAAGAAATGCATCATATGAGGAATAATTAGAAGAAGCAGATGACTTAAGAGAGAGACATGAGAAATGCCTCCAAAAACATGAAGGGTAAACATATCAGAGAAAAAATCAGGGTATTCTTTCTTTTAGAAGGCAGAGTGTTGATCAGCGAGTGAAAGGAAGTCTATAAATAAGTTTTCTCAAAATTAGAGCTAACCAACAATGGATCTGACTGCCATGTAAAATAATGACCTCTCCACCTGTGGAAGAATTTTGGTAGATGCTAGATGGCCATTCTTCCTACCCCTCAGACGTATATATAATCTCTATATTTATGCTTCTAAATGCATATCATGCATTTTAATGAGCTAGTTGCTCCATATACATATATCATATTTCCCTGTCATACTATAAATTACAGAAAATCTCTAAGATATTTTTCAGCCCTATGAAGTCACAAGAGCAAAGACTATGTCCTTATGATGTATAAAACTGTCTTAACTCCTTGCCCACTGCCACGAGTAATGTTAATTACTTAGTGCCAAGAGTAACCTCAAGAAATTCTTCTCAACAATGATGATGATGATGATAACTAAGCCAGTACCAATTGGTGATGTGCTGCCATGATGTTAATTCAGCACTTGTTTATCCAGTGCTAGAGAAAATGTTTATTTGTTTGTGTCATCTATAAAGTGTTGGCTGTTAGAGTGAGGGCCAAGAATCATGAGTTTGGGGGGTTTATCTCCATCACCAACTCTGAGTGAATTCAATTTGGCCATTTCTTGGCTCTCAAATGTGGCCAATCCTGCTTACTTCGATGCATATGAACTTCACTTTAGGGAAGAAAAAATAATTGACAATAAATCAGAGAGTATAACTGGAATCTTATCATTCAGTTAACTTACATCACAACTTCAGAGTTGCTTTATTTTCTTCATTTTTTTGAATATCATGGGTGGGTTTCAATCTACCTTGGTTGAGTAATTCGCTGCATTGATAAGATCACATATTAATCCAACTCTTGAAGTATTCAGCATAACAGTTTCCAGAACTTTAGGACAATGGAGGAGTTGTATTTAATTAATGTAAAGATTTGAGAAAAGATGTACAATGATCCTAATTATTCTGAGTGAGAATTGAAATAATGGTCAGTTTACATTTTTCATGTTTGTATACTTTGAACAAGAAATGTTTCTAACTCATGAATTTTTAACTTTACTACTAGGATAAAACAAAAGACTTCTTTTTGGATGACTGAAATATGTAATGTGTGAATACATATAATCAGTTTCCTATATCTGTGAGTTTATTCTTCTTATATTTCAAAATCTGCGATCATAATCTCTCCACACTCTAATCCACGAACTCTTTTAATTGTCTGAACTGAACAAAATAAAATGTAACACCTGCTGGCCAACTCTTTGTTAATGAGTTTCTCCATCAAGGATCTTAGAATGTAAACATCTTGAGAAGATGTATTATTTTCATTTTGTCTTGGTATCCTCAGCTCCTAGCACAGACTCTGGCACATAGTAAGCACTTAATAAATGTTTATTAAATCAAATTGACTTTAGACAATCTAGTTTTTGAACTACTGGATCTATATTTCTATCCCTTACAAGTTAACAAAGACATTTTGGCATAGTAAACATAGTACTGGTCTTCAGTATTAGCTGTATGACCATGGACAAGTCATTTAAAGCCCCAATGTTCTCATCTATAAAATGGAGATGGAATCTGTCTTACAGAATGACTAGGCATCCCAAATGAGATAATATGTATAAAGCACTCTATACATGTCAGCTATTCTTGGCTGGACATGTCAAAGCTTCCGGAGGTCATTTTTTATTACAAATTTAATAGAGTTCATTAATGGAAAAATTACAATGACTAATCTCCAATGAAACATCTGTCAATAGTCATATTTTAGCAATGTAATATAAGTTTCATAGCATTTGTCAAGTATTTTCCTTCACACTGACAAAAAAAAAGCAAGCTAACTGGTAGGGCAGGATATCAGTCTGGTCAGCTCAATAAAATCCTCAATTTAAATGCCCTACTTTCTCATCTGCAATCATCTCAGCTAAATCTAAATAAGAATTTCTTTCTGAATTGTAATTGAGTAGCTTCATAGTACAGAAATTATATAATTGCTATTTCAAAGTCTTCCACTGGAATTTCCTTGGATTATAGAGACAAGGAAAAGGGATGATATTGCATGATTTTATCACCATCTCTTAAAACAATACATTCTTTATACTAACCACAGAATTATAATACATTGCAGAACAGTGTCTGGCACACAGTAGGCACTTAATAAATGCTTGTTGCCTAACTAAAGGTTCCTGATGCACAGTTTTAAGCAAGGAAAGAATAAAAGGGAAGGTAGTGTGGAAAGGTCATAGATGCTACATGGGAGTCAGTCATAAAACATCTTTGGAATAAGTTCATATATGACTGATCTTGCCATATCCCATATTAATGATGAAAACAAGGAAGAAGAAGACAGACATAATGTGAAAACATAATACTGGGTGATTTCTCCTACTTCTTTGGCATTTTTTAAAAGATTCTTATTTTAAAATGTATAAGAAAATGCAATATAAAAAGGCTCTCCTGGCATAGCCTTTGATAGCCTGAGGTCATCTTTGCACAGCAATAAGGCATCAAAGTAGGACTTCAGTGATGCTGATTCTACAGAGAACTTAAGATCTTTAATGTCTTAAAATTTTGACTCACCATGTTATTTTTGCCCCTTAAGATTTTTGTTTTTACCAATAATTCTCAGTTTTCTTCCCAGGGAAAAAGTAGGTTTAATTTTTTCAACAAAATTTTAATAGATGGGAATTTGTCCCAATTTGCCATGCCAAGTTGATCAACTAGGTTATTAATCTGTATTAAGAGGCCCATTCCCATACCCTTTGGGCACCCACTATTGGCTTCCTCCCCTGTTCCACCTTTCAGCATTTTCACAAAGGTTGGGGAGTTAGAAGTTAGGGGGGGTAATGGTTATGACATGGGGGTATAGGCTATGATCTGGAAGATGCCACTACCAGAGACTGATGTAGAACAGCTGATGTCAATAGGGTGACAAGACCAGAGAACGAGCAGGCTTTTTGTATGATACAATTTATCCAAACCAGAGGAAAATGCCATTATAGATATGATATCCAAAGGAAAAAAGTCAACCTAATGAATGAGGGAGATTCAGAATAGAAGTTGTCGTGTAGGAAAATGGTGCTAAGGAAGAAGCAGAGTGGATAAGCTGGAATATTAAAGAATATTTAGGTGGAATTCAAGCTAAGGGTTTTATGTATATGCACATATGTAATGGGGTGGAGTGGAGAGATGTAAAGTCAAAATCAGGGGATAACCAACATCAAAGATCCAGGTAGCCAGTAGATTATGGTTAGGGTCAACAAAAAGTTTAAAACAGCTGTAGCAAGAAAGTAGCATCAGGACTGTACCCTATTGTGTCAAATTGGCAGCAGGTAGCATTTGCTTTCTGGAAAAGAGAATGCTTCCTTCCCACAATAACCCCCACTCTCATCCCTCATGGTCTTCTTTCGCCTACTATCCTCAGAATCAGATTTTCAAGAGACCCCTCTTTCAGAATTCTATTTTCTCCCTCAACCCCTACTAGGACAAAAGTCACACACAACACCTTTTACAATACATTTTCACCCAAGGCCTGTTAACCTCTATGCTAGTGCCAAAACCTCCTCCTTCCTCCTATCCTCTTCCCACTGGAAAAAAAAAAACCTTTAAAAAAAATGACAAGCTGAATTTTCCTCAGAGATAGTTATGACTAGTTATGGTTCCAAGGTTAGAAGCAGACCCAAATTGTATCATACAGAAACTGAACTAGCCACAAAAAGGGCAAGTACAATTTCTTCCCCTTTTTGTACTGGACACCTCTGTGAATGTGGCCCATGGGTGTTATAGGAATCTTGATCATGGAGTTATTGTGGAACCTGACAGCCAGAATAAAATTAAGGGATATCCATTAAGTTTCATTTGAAAACCTGACAATACTCAGACTGCCATCACCAACTCATTCATTTGGTAATGTGTTTGACCAAACTCAGTTAAGTAATCAGTCCCTGCCTTCGTGGAAATTTCGTTCTAATAGGAAAAGACACATACCTGTTGACTGAAGGCTGGAACAATTTTTCCTTTATAAGTAGTATAAACAATGGCTAGTTTCCCAGACTATACCAAAGAATACTGTTTATCCTATAATATAATTTAAAACCCTGTATTTTCAAATAATAGTGATAGCTGAAATTGACATGCTAATTCATGATTTATAAGTCATTTTACACATATGATAAGTGAAACTTACAATGCTATGCGGAAAGTGCTACAGGCATCACTGTTTCTGTTTTCCAGATGAGGAAGCTTGGGATTAGAGACATTAAGTGACTTTTCCATACTTACACAACTAGGAAATTTCAGGGATAGGGTTCGAGCCCAGGGATCTCCTGAATCTAAAACCGGTATAATTTCCACTATACCACATTGTCCTCTCATTGCAATGGATAGCAAAAGCTACCATTTTTTTTCCATATTAGATCATAAAGTCGCAGAATGCCACAGCTGGAAGAGATTTTTCGAGATCTTGCAGTACTCTCATTTTCCAGGAGAAAACTCTGATCCGAAGTCCGAGGTCCTATGCAAATCAGGGGCCAAGCCAGAATTCAAACTCCAGCCTTTTGATTCCAATTCCAATGGTCTTTCCACTATATCAAAAGTAAATTTGGGAATAAATTCTTTTTTAAAAAAATCATAAAACATGATGCTTTGAGAAATGCAGATTTAATTAGAGGAGGATGAGAAGGTGAATGGAAACTTCTGTGGAGATTCTCACCAAGAATTCCGGAACCTGCAAGACTTTAGAAGTTGATGACACTAGTTCTTTATTATGTGTATATTCACCTCAAAAGTTCTGCTTTCTTTCTCATTAATATGGGTTTTTCATTATCTCTGTTCTTATACTCAACCATATGGAGAGTCAGGAATAAAAAAAAAAGTGTGGGGAGATTGAGAAAGAAGGAAGCTTTTCTTGTAGCTAGAAGTGAAAAATAAAGGGGAAGAATTTGGGTTTCTGGCACACAAGCCTCCTACCCACCCTGCCCCCACTAGTTTTTTCCCCTTAGCAAGTATCAGCCCACGGGTGCCCCTTCTGGATTCTGGCTGCCATCACTTCTTATTTACTAGACCCTCACACTCCAAATTATCTATGGGTAGGAGACCACAACACAAGGTATTGCTTTGACCCATCCCCCTTTCCTTCTATCCCACTATAACATCATCATCAACTTCTGAGGGAATTTAGAAGGAATTTGCTACAGAACACTAACATAGGGAGGATCAGTCTTAAATGACAGCTAATAAGTTTTCAGTTTTGAGGAGTTGTTGTAGTCAATTCTATACCTTGGCAACAGTTACACAATATTTACTTACTCTTCCTGACTCCCTCCAACCTAATTTTTCTTTTCTTTTCTTTTTTTGTCTGAGCCTGGACCTTGATGTTAAATTAGTCCTGGTTCTATTTCTGTAATTTTGACTAAAATTCATTTATCCATGATCATGGCATAGTATAATAAACAACGGACTTGGTCTCAGATGTCCTGGGTTCAAATTCCAGCTCTCCTACTTGCTTACTACCAATGGGTAGTCAATTAACTTGTCCATTTCCACACTTTTAAAATGAGAGCCCTTGAGTATATGATCTCCATAGCCTTCCAGCTCTAAATACCTCAAGATGACATATCGCAGACTGAGGCCTAATCAAAGACCCTTTTCCTACAATTACCCATATCAATTATCTCAGAATACATTATCTTCAAAGTACTAGTTCAAGTTTAGGAATGCATGTTCTGATCATCCTTATTATCAGCGATTCCCAGTGAAACTTCTACATCTGGGCTCTAAAGCTATTGTCCCAAACCTTGGTGCCTCCCCTTACCTTTTCTGAATATCTCTATGCCCTGGCCCTTTTACAATCTGCTTGCCTTCTAGGCTCACCCTTTCTCGTTGCTCTGACTTCCCTGAAAGAGATGCTACAAATTGGATCTTTCAAAAGTTCATCTCTTAATGGAAAAATTGTCTGATCTGCCTACATGATGTGAAAACTGGGACCAGGATACCTATCTTCTGCACACAACATGCTTCTCACCTTACACTTCTCCAAATTTAACTTTTTCCATCAAGTTCTTTCAGAGGACATGGATTCAAGTCCTACCAGTGACACACTGAGTGACTCTTAGGCAACTCATTTAAACTCTGGAGCCTCAGTTTCACCTATATAATGAGGAAGGTTAGACCAGATGGTCTCTTCCAACTCAACGTCTGTAATCCTGTGATCATTTCTGAACTCATACTCCCAAGCAGGTTTACTAGGGGTACAGCATAAGAAACATTAAGAAAGAAAACAGCCTAGTTACAGGGAAAACCACATGAAATCTAGTTTTTGTCTTTGAGATCCCTATTGTTGAGGTCTAGTATCAGGACTCTGTAATGTTGGTCCTTGGCATAGCAATGTTCCAACAGCCACAAAATGCACCCCCTGCTTGTCCTGCCCCTACCCAGTGCTTCCAGGCTTTTATTAAAAAATCATAGATTAGATGCTTCTAAAGTAGTCAAAAGCACAGAGGTTAATGAGGCTTCTCATTCATATTTCATGATTGCTATTTGCCCTTTTGCACCCTTGGGACCCACCATGGACCATTCCAATCAATACAATAATCTCAAGAAGCACTAGACAATTAGAAGATACCAGAAATAATCCATAGATTCTTACTGTATTTAAAGTAAACCCGCTGAGTTAATAACAGATAAGCATAAGCTAATGTCCCACCAGAATTCATCTTTTTTTTCAAAATAAATAAATAAATTACCTAGTTTTTTTAAAAAGAAACGAAATGTGCAGATTTCATTTTTCTAGTTATTTCCTCTTCCATAAGCCTGCCTTAATAATGTCTACTCTAATATCTAGTTTTTGAGGCACTCATCCTGTTTATACTTTGCATTATAAGACTTTAGAAAAGCACTCCCATTCCAAGCTATTCATATATACACGGTAGAAAATTATCAGATGAAAATGACAAAATTCTTGTGCTAAAAGTTTAAAGTCTATGATTTTCACTGTTCATCCTCTATACCTCTATAATACTTGATATTTTTCCTAATATGTTGGAACATATTGTTTGTATATTATATCCTCACCTGAAGTCCTTTTTTATTCTCTTTGGCATGTACTATTAGTCTGTTAGTCACAAATGCAGAGGCCCTGGAACCCAGCTAGTGTCATGAAATGGGAATGAGGGTCAGGGACTCTGTCTTTCCCTACCCTACCTAGTGGAGAAAAGGAGCAGGTATTTAAATCAGCTTTGGCCTACTTTTGATGCTGGTATACCCCTGTTCAGATCAACTCATCATCCTAAGAAAGTCATGTTGCAGTGTTATATAGAACTAACTGTGATCATTCATGCCCCAACATCTAATTCTACTGGACTCTTCTTCCCCTGGGGGCTCTATCTTCCCATGCAAATCTTACAAAGACCACAGATCCACATCTGATTCACAGAAACAATAAAAGAATAACTGATTGTTATTCTCACAATAACTAATACTGGAACTTCTATGTATAGGAGGCATTAGGACCCAGATTCCCACACATAGTCCCCTTCACTTCTGAGCTCAATGCAGATCCAGGAACCACCAGCCTCTGAACTGCCCTAGTGCTCACTCATTCTCCCAAATACAGACAGATTTCTGAACCTCTGGTATTAGGTCACTCAGACTTGCATTGATTGCAGTCAGGGTTCAAACTCCAAATCCATTTGCTTCCTTTGACATTGAGTGCTCTCTTTTCAAATACTGAGACTCCAGGGAGTTCAAAAGAGGGCCATTCAAATATAATATTTTATAGAACTCTTTCCTCGCTGTTCTTAGGATTTTGGAATTATTCTGGGGATAATGTGCTATGTCCTAGTGTGTGTACAATTGTACCAGTTAGTTACACAGTTTTAGGGCAGGATATGGAGGATTGAAGGGTCTTTGGTTCACTCTATGAGCAAATCCAAAGTTCTGAAGGGCACAATCTCCTAATCAAATGAATTACTCTATCAATAATATTACATTTTCATCCATATTCAGCTCCCCAAATTCTCTTTAATCCATTCTCTACCTCTTGTTGTTGATGAGTTGTTTCAGTCATGTCTGATCCCATTTGGAATTTTCTTGGCAAAGATGCTGGAGTGGTGAGCCATTTCTTTCTCCAACTCATTTTACAGATGGGCAAACTGAGGCAAAAGGGTTTAAGTGACTTGCCCAGGGTCAGATAGCTAAGTAAATGTCTGAGACTGGACTTGAACTCAGGAAGATGAATCTTCCTGACTTCAGGCCTAACACTCAACTGTGACATCTAGTTACCTACTCTTTCATAAACACTCAGAAGATGGTCATCTTGAGAGACTAGTGACCACCATTCATTCATTCCATATAAATGTTTATTCTTTGTCCTGTGTTTCTTCTTTCTCTTCACTGCATGGTTCATAATACTTTGAGACTAGTCACCACCAAAGAATGCATCAACACCATTGTCAAGGATATCTTGCAACATATCATGAACAAGTCAATTGAATGGACTTTGATAAATAACTAGATAACTTATAAATTGAGTTAGTACATTTGTCCGTAATTTAGAATATTTGGAACAAGCATGTAAAATGGATACTGTGTTGTGCACAGAACTAAATAGAAGGAATGGGTTAGATGTGATATGATCCCACAATAGTTGTTTTTAAAGCCCTTAATTTAAGGGGGAGAGGAACTAGCCATGGACTTCTCTGTGTGTTTACTACTTGAAAAATGTGTTAGAATTTAGCAAGTGTGCTTTTCTGAACTCTTCACACACATTAAAATGTCCTCTCCAGTGACTTTCAAAGACTATTTGAGAGGAATCAAACTTTCCCCCTTTGATCCTTTTTCTTCCTCTGCTATTAAACTCTTCTCAAGATCTAAAAGCTGGTGAAGGTCAAGACTCAGTCATTCTTTTGGCTGGACAAGCAGAAGTCCATAACTATGAAGCCTCTGTTGAATGCTGGTCTTAGTTCACGTTGCTTCTAACTTGGGCTTTTCAGAGCCCAATATTGATTTCCTTCTACAAAGGAATAAATCCTTTCATGTTGTAATTCCATAAGCATTGCAGAGGTTCTGGGAGAGGGGTAGTACAGGGTGAGGGTAGAATTTTCATCTGATTAAACAATTTCAAATCTCAAATAAATTGCTCCCTTAGCTCTTAATGTCAGTTTGGCAGGGACTAAATCATTTCCCCCTACCATTAAATCTAATATGGCAGGTATATATTAATTTTGGTGTATTTCGGTGACACCTGTCATGGAAGCTATATGGATAGGTGAATGGGAATTATTAGATGATTTCATATTTTTCATTAATGAGAAATGGATTAGACACTTAATAAATTTAAGTGATTCCTTATTTTACTCTAACTTCATAGTAACAGGCAGCTATATATAATGGTGAAGAACAATTTAGGTAAGCAAGTATTAAAAATAAGTATGCATAATTCTGTTGCTATTCAGCTGTTTTTCAAGGTGTTGTATGAGGGTTTTTTTTTCTTTTCTGGTTTACTTACCTCATGGGAGCTTTATGAAGATTACTACCTATCTGGCAATTAAATTTTGCAAAGTGACTTGGACACCTCAGAGGAAAAAGACTTTTTAAATGCAGAATGATAATAATTTCCCTAACAGAATAGAATGTGCCAACTATATTAAGTGAGCAAAGTAACATGTTATATTTCTTCTCCTAAAGAAAACATTTTTCAAAATGTATCCTTATATCAAAAAATGGCAATATGAGACAATGCTCATTGTTATAAGATATATAGGGTCATGGAATTACACAATTTTAGAATTGTGAGGAAACTTAGAAATCACCTGGTCCATCCTTATCATCACTGAAATGAGGACACTTAGGCAAACATAGACTAAATGACTTACCCAAAGTTCTACTGATGTGCTATTTAAGATATTTCTAGTATTCACAGTGTTGTTGTTCTTGTTAAGTCATTTTAGCTAGGTCCAACTCTTCATGACCCCATTTGGAGTTTTCTTGGCAAAGATACTGCAGTGGTTTCCCATTTCCTTTTCCAGCTCATTTCACAGATTAGGAAACTAAGGCAAACAGGTGTGAGTGACTAGCTATTATACATAGCTATTAAGTGTTTGAGGCTAGATTTGAACTCATGAAGGCAAATCTTCCTAGTGCCAAGCCCACTGTTCTCTCCACTGTGCTACCTTAGCTGCCCACATATCCCCAGTGCCTGGCACATAAACAGATGTGTAATAAATGCTTATTGATTGATTTCTGATAGAGGTTTGTGCCAACACAGAGAATGCTTTCTCAGAAATGGGAACATTGAATCATGAATGTTCAGTTCTAGTTTAGAACTCACTTCTATTCCTTGAACATACAGAAGGGAGAAATGGGCAAAATGTAAAAACAATGGGTAAATGTAATTACAGCATTCATAAGAACACAGAATCATGGGATTTAGAGCTTAAAAGGACCTTGGAAATTATTTAGTTCATCCCATCTCCCACATCTTACAAACCCAATTCAATTCACCAACACTTACTAAGCCCATACTATGTGCAAGGCTCTAACCCAGGAGGATGTGGCATTGGTTTAGAGGAAGGAACACCAACAGATAGTTGACAGTAAAACAGCGTCTTCAATCTCTTTGTCCCAGTGTCAAGTGGGGATGGTTTATGAAGTCTAAATCTTGGTCCTTCATAATATGGGGACTGGTAATAAAAAGGGGGGACGCAATTATTTTTTCTCTTATTCAACCTTATACCTGCATTTGTGTAGAATTTAAGTTTGTGAAGTGTCTTTACATATAACCATATAAACCTGTGAGATAAATAGAACAATATTTTTTATTTCTATTTAACAAATAAAGCAACTAAGGTTTACAGAAATTTACCCAAAGCCACATGACTAGTAGCTGAGTAAAAAAACAAAAACAAACCTCAGGCCCACTATTTTTGATCCAGTACTTTAAGTATCATACCCCCAGCAAAGAAGTTAAGATGGCACTAAAAAATGCATAAGCTATCCTAAAATTGTCATAGGATATCTTATTAGCATTCTCCCTTAAAATATTATTGGCTCTATTTCATTAATATTTTGAAATACTATGGCTATTTTTACTTAATGAAATCCCCATCCACTCTTTGCTTTTCTTCATTAAATAATAATATCTTCCTAAATCTTACAGTGGTTTAGAAAATGGCATCTAGTTGCAAAAACCTACTTTTGATTATTTTTTTTTCATAGCATTTAATGGGAAAAACCCAGTAACAATTACTCCTTTTTTCATGGTGTTTAGTGAGGAAAACCAATTTACAATTCTTTTTCCATTGGGTTAGTTTAATTTTTTTTTTGCATTTTGCATCAGCACTTATACACATAATCATATCTTTGATAATGCATGCCATTTTCTGATTTTTTAAATGTCTGGTTCTATAGACTCATAACATTCTCTATTTTGATTTGAGTCAGAATGTGAGGAAAAGATTCTGCAGCTAATCAAAAAATAAACAACCTAGAAATATATTAATCCAGATGGAAAAAATTATCAGTCTTTATCAGATAAATATGAACTTGTTGGAAACAAAAGAAATTGTTGCTGGTGTTAGTCCTTTGTTCTCTGTTAGGAACAAAGACATCATGGAGTACTGTCTTGACTTGAGCACTAATTAGATTTAAGTGAGGCAGAGTTGTACAAAGTCATCAGCTTCACTCTCTTTTCCTAAGTCATCAAAGTGCAGTGGCAAAACCAAGTCATAAACGAGATGTGGTGGATAACCTTGGTGTCTATGATGTCTGATTAAGCTCTAAGTACTCCACTGTGCCTACTTCAGCTGCCTTCATGGCCACCGGAACAAATTGTTCTCATCCACCCATTCCACTGAGGGTGTCTTCACGGGAAGTCTTGACACTCAGGTCCTCCTGACTTCAGGGCCAGTGCTCTATCTACTGTACCTCCTAGCTGCCAAGCCACTTTGCATTTCTCATAATAGCATCTCCTCTGCTTTGTTGTGTGAAACTGTTTTTACGTTACGGAGAACAAGGATAAGGAGGACAAGCATAGTAAGGAGTCTAAGAGAATTAACATGTCCGTTTTGCAGTCCTGACAAGCCAAATATGGCCATATAAGATTGGTTTTGATACATTTAAGAGTATTTAAACCCATAAAAATATTTTAAGCCAGTCAGGGGTTTTAGTATACCATCTTATTTTCCTGACTGTAACAACAACAACAAGGGAACGTTGATATATTAGGGAAAAAAATAGAAGAGAAGAATCAGGACAAGCACATTCTTGTAACTCAGTCACTAACTAGCTGATGAACCTTAGGCAAGTCACTGACCCTTTGCAAACCTCAGTATCCACACTCTTTTTTCTTTTTGGTTAATTAAAATTTCTTTAAAGGAATAATTATAAATATTGTTATTATATTTCCAAAGACGCTAAAAGCACTCTTCTAAAATTTTAATTACTACCCTAAAACAAAACAAAACAAAACAAAAAGGCAACTTCCTTAAATGGAATTTTAGAGTTGTAAGTGACTAGAGCAATATAGTTTTGTTGGGTGTACATGAGAAAACAGACATAGGAAACATCTGGTTTAATCAAGGTCACACAGCTACTTAGTGGCACATATTCTACAAACCCATGTTGAAGAACATAGAATGATTGAATGTCATACCACTATATGTCATCTTACCAGCACAGTAGGTAAAAGAATAATCATTGCTTTAGCCTTACATACCATATATCATTTAATACTTTCCCATATAGTATTCACCCTGTTTTGTGGCAGCAATTCACTATAAACTCATGTTGAATTTATTGAGTACTAGCACCCTAGGGTCTTTTCCCTTAGTGATGATTCCAAACTGGCAATTTTCTGTTTTATGCTTTATATTTTTTTCATCAGATTCTGCCTTTCCCTAGTGAGTTAACTTGCATTTATCCTGATTAAACCTTACTCTATTGATTGCTGTCCTTTTCTCTAACATCTCAGGATCTTGCTATATATTAATTCTGTTTTCCATGGTATTAACTTTCCCTCCAGGCACCTGATAACATTTAGCAAAGTTTTTGAATCTGCCAACATAGAATAACATCCTTGTCAATTTCTGTTCATTCCCTTCGATTCTAAGAGGACCACATAAGGATGTGTGTCTTACACATTTCACCTTACTATGAGGTATTTTTTTTTACTTATTTATGGTTTCAAAATTTTTCTCATCTTAACATCCTACCCATCTCCTAATAAAAATATGAATTCAGAGTGCAGATTGAGACTTTTAAAATTTTTTAAAAATTTAAAAAAAAAATTGATCAATGTAAGAATTAGTTTTGCTCGACTATTCATGCTTGTAACAGGGCTTTTGCTTTTTACTGCTTTCTGAGTTGGTAGGGGCTTGGGGAGAAAAAGAAGGAGGATTGTTATTTGGAAATAAAATAAAATTCAACTTTAAAATATTTCCCTCATCTTTTCAAGGAGAAAAACACAGATAAGCATAGAAGTAACTGGGGGCCCAAGGGCATCTCCCTCTAGTGAATCTTTGGCATCATCCCAAAATAGCAACAACACTTTAGCTCATTATTTCCCCTCACTCAGATTTTACCTTAGTGAAATCTTTTGGGGTGGAGTCAAGATGGTGGAATAGAGGCAGGAACTTGGCATGAGCTCCCACTCCAACCACCTCCAATACCTACAAAATATGATTCTAAACAAATTTTAGAGCTATGGAAACCACAAAGTGACAGAGAGAAACAAATCTCGGTGTGAAGACAACCTGGCAGGCCCACAGGAAGGGTCTATCACATCAGACTGGAAGCCGAGCACAGTCCCACTGGAGCCACAAGGTCTGAGACCCAGGATGGCCCAACCAGCAGCAAAGACTGGCCACAGCAGACTTCAGGAAAGTGAATCACCAGCAGCTGTGGCTGTTTCTCTACTTCTCGACCCATAAATGCCAAAGAGAAACAGTGGGAAACTCTGTTGGAACCAGGTGATGAAAGAGCACACGCTGGCTTCTGCCCCAGGGTGAGGGGTGGCAAAAGCATGGTGGCCACAGCTGCTGTTGTGTGGCTGCCTCCAGAGTTCCTGGCCTGCAAATCATAGGGAGACCAACTGACCATTTGGAGGGTAATTGGTCCTGCTTTGACCTGCTTAGATCTGGAATGTGGTCTTGGATGGTGGTACTGGGGTGTGTGACCAGTGTGCCAGAGCTTAGGGTGTCTGTAGACAGGGCGCCCTCCTCATACCTCTGACAACATTTGCAGGAAATCCCAGCAATTTGGGACATAGCTCTCTACACTCTGAAAGCAAAGTTCTACCATAGCAAAGAGCTCAAAAGTCAAATAATTGGCTGGCAAGATGAGCAAACAGAGGAATCAAAATCAGACTATAGAATTTTGGGGGGGGACAAAAAGGATCAAAGAATGGAACAGGAGGAAGACAATGAAGTCACAACTCCTGCATCAAAAGCTTCCAAGAAAAATTTGAACTGGTTACAGGCCATGGAGGAGCTCAAGAAAGATTTTGAAAATCATGTAAGAGAAGTGGAGGAAAAATTGGGAAGAGAAATGAGAATGCTCCAAGAAAATCACAAAAAGCAAGTCAACAGCCTGCTATAGGAGACCTAAAAAAAATACTGAAAAAATAATACCTTAAAAAGTAGACTAACTCAAATGGCAAAAGAGGCCCAAAAAAGCCAATGATGAAAAGAATGCCTTAAAAAGCTGAATTGCCCAGATGGAAAAAGACTTTCAAAAACTCACCAAAGAGAATAATTCCTTCAAAATTAGATTGGAGCAAATGGAAGCTAATGACTTTATGAGAAATCAAGATACTATAAAACAGAATCAAACAAATGAAAAAATAGAAGGCAATGTGAAATATCTCATTGGAAAAACTGCAGACCTGGAAAACAGATCCAGGAGAGATCATTTAAAAATTATTGGACTACCTGAAAACCATGATCAAAAAAAGAACTTAGAAAGCATCCTTCAAGAAATTCTCAAGCAAACAAAATTGCCTTTAAATTCTAGAACCAGAGGGAAAAATAGAAATTGAAAAAATTTACCAATCACATCTTGAAAAAGATTCCAAAAGGAAAACTCTAGGAATATCATAGCCAAATTCCAGAGTTTCCAGGTCAAGGAGAAAATATTACAAGTGGTCAGGAAGAAACAATTTGAGTATTGTGGAAAAGTAATCAGGATAACATAAGATCTAGCAGCTTCTACACTAAGGGATTGAAGGACTTGGAATATGATATTTTGGAGGTCAAAGGAGCTAGGATTAAAACCAAGAATCATCTACCCATCAAAATTGAGTATAATGCTTCAGAGGAAAATATGGTCATTCAATAAAACAGAAGACTTTCAAGTATTCTTGATGAAAAAACCAGAGCTGAACAGAAAATTTGACTTTCAAACACAAGAAGCAAGAAAAGCATGAGAAGGTAAACAGGAAAAAGAAATCATAAGGAACTTATTACAGTTGAACTATTTACATTGCTACATGGAAAAACAAGTATTGTAACTCATGAGACTTTTCTCACTATGATGATAGTTGAAGGGAATATATATGCATACATAATTATATATGTATGTATGTATAGGAGGGTGTATGTGTGTATAAATATATATGTCAGTGTGTGTATATGTGTATACATGTATACATAGACAGAGGGCACAGGATCAGTTGAATAGGAAGGGATGATATCTTTTTTTTTAATTTTTTTTTTAAATTTTATTATAGTTTGCATCATTCATTTCCACAAGATTTTGAGTTACATATTTTCTCCCCGTCCCTCCCCCACCCACCACCCCAAAACAGCCATCTCGGTGCATCCCCCCTCCCCCAGTCTATTCTCTCCTATGTCACTTTTTGGTAGGGCAGGATGGATCTCCCAACTGCAGTGCCTGTGTATCTCAAGTTCCAGTTGGATGTAGTCAATCATAATAATAATAATAATAATTGCATATAG
>CM053581.1:504599998-504670746 GCA_028627135.1 Pseudochirops cupreus
TTCAAATCCCAGTATCATTACACTGTGTTACGCATTATTGCTACTAATGTTATGCAATGTTGTTCATGAACAACTGGCATGGTACATATTGCATATTTCTATTCATGATTTACACACATAGGAGCTGAATGGAACTCTGCCATGTGGTGTTGTATGTTTAGTCCTGTGCTGAGTTGTATCTTTAGCTTGTAAGTTACATTTTGTTGCACATACCACAATTATAAACTATGTATTATGTTCATCACATGGACTAATGTTATCTTCATGCATTTCTAGTGTGAACACCATAAATTAGTCTTATAAAACAAGAAAAGAGTGGAACTGGATAACACCTCAGACCCATCCAGGTTCCAAGGCTGTCTTTTGCTTCTTTTTGTATCTCCAGGGCTTAGCACAAGGCCTGGCACATAGTAGACACAATAAATGTTAATTGATTAAGATCCCTTGAACCTATCACTCTAAGAACTTAGAGAACCACAGAGGCAGAACAGCAGCAGCACCAAACTGACAGACTCATCCTATGTGACTTTAAAATAAGCAACTGTTTTAAATTCCTGTGCAATCTTGCACCACACATAGAGATCTTTTGACTCATTTGCTTGATTTATTCAGTGACTTTTGTATAGTTACTAAGTGTTGCATGGTTTCCATTTTCCTTAATGGAAAAAGGAGAGTGAGAAAAGGTAGTAAAAATGGAAGGGGGGGGGCTGTTGCTCTTTGCCCTGTAACTCTCATTTCGTTCAAATTAGTGTTGCTGCAATTCAGAAGAAATAAGGCAAGCCCTCTCCCTTCAGCCGTTACCCCCTGAATCTCAGTTCCCTTCACTTAAAAAAAATTTTTTTTTGTGAGTTCTGGCTATGCTTCCGTCTCACCATTCCCCTTCACTGAAGTATAGTATAGCATGCAGAGATGGTTTCAGGGCACACTAACTTTTACTATCAAGGTGTATGTGTGTATTTCAGGGTAGGGAGTATTTATGGTCAATAGTAACCTTAACTACTTGAGTTAATGTTGTTTGCCCAAGTTCAAACTGCACTACATCACTGGGATGGGTCCCCTGAAAACAGCTACTGGGGTACCTCCAGGTGCCACTGTCGTCTGCCAAGCTATTGATCGTTAGATTTGTCGTCCTCCTGGGTCAAAGGCCAGCTTTCTAGTACTCTCTCAGCATGAGAATGCTGCATCTATCTTCCTTACCAGCCTCCTTTCTCTGATTCCAGTTTGAATCCTCTTTATTATTTCTCTACCAGTTCTTAGTCCCTGTTACTATCTAGTGTTACATTTCTCCCACCTCTCCTTCTGAAGGTCTGCTCCCTAATCTTTTGAGATCTGATCCTTAGGGGGAAAAGGGCAAATATCTATTACAGGGGTAGGGAACCTGCAACCTCGAGGCCACATGCAGCCCTCTAGGTGATCAAGTACAGCCCTTTGACTGAATCTAAATTTTATAGGACAAATTCCCTTAAAAAAGGATTTGTTCTATAAAACTTGGACTCAGTCAAAAAGCCATACTCAAGGACTTAGAAGGCTTCATGTGGCCTGGAGGCTTCAGGTTCCCTACCCCTGATCTAGGATACAGATACTTGTTTCTGCCCTCAAGGAAGTTACAATATAATGAAGGAAGCTAACACACAAAAGAAAGTTGAAAGAAGAGGGAGGAGAACAGAGTCCTGTTCAAAGGCATGCAGCTGGGGTGGGGGGTGGGGGGCAGGAATGAAGAGATGGCTGATCTGGAAGCCCTCTTTAAAGGGAAAGTTTGGGAGGAGTTCTTTGCTCTACTCTTCAGTTCTCCAATCAGAGGGGCAGAGGGTACTGAAAATTCGGATGTAAATTTTTTACATTTGCACTTCCTACTATTTTGCTCTAAACTTGGACCGAAATTTCTACTAAGATTATAGGTATTTTGAGCAGAGTATGCCCCAGGTTTAGGTGGGAGGGGATGTTGTGTAGATACAATAATGTTCTTATTAGTTGTTGTTGAGCCACATCAGCCACATCCAATTCTTTGTGATGCCATTTTGGTTTTTTTGGCCACAGGTTCCTCACCCCTGAATAACTTTCTTCTACTTTATCACCCTGTAGTTCTTCCTGATATTTCTAAAGGAGCCTATTCATTAATATGAACCTGTTTTAGATTGGGGCCACTTGCCAGCTCTAGCAAGGTTACCACTCTTACTTTATGTAACTACTAACTTATTAATAAATAAGAGAACCACATTTTCAAAGTAGCTTGTGTTTGTTTCCATTACACATATGAGAATTCATAAGATCTTCATTTACATGATATCAGAGATATCCCAGACCTGTCTTTCAATGCCTGGAAAGAAGGTGATATCAATTGTTTAATATGATGAAGTTTCGATATGATGAATCCTACAATTCAACAAAGTGATTAAGTGACGACTATGTGTAAGTTGCAGTGTTAGACTTGGGAGATAAAAATATGAAAAAGATAGTGCCTTCCTTCAAGGCACTTTTAGTCCAGTATGGCCATGAGAAATGCATATAAATAACTATCATATAAACCCTGTTATGCCATCCACAAATTAGAAATCTTGGCCTTGAAGTGCTCAATTATTCTTATTTCCAAGACTGTGTGTATATAGAGCTTAATTTCAAGTTTGGATGTGATACAATCCATTGGCATATTTTGAATAGCACTAAATTATATGCTGCCAGTCAGCTTTTCATAGTGGTACCTGCCAAATATGTTTATTAACAACCAGGGAAAACCAACGGATACAGATGAAGATTCCAAGATCTGAGAAACCTTGGTGGTTACCATAAACAGTATTAATTGAATACATGAACCTCAGGTAACCCAAAATAAGGCACCTGAGAACTTTGAGCTTCCCTTGGGGAATGTTGCATCAGTAGACAAAAATACTGTAATGTTTGGGCAAATCCTCCCCATATCACTTTTCTTTGTATGGATGGTGGTGAAAAAAACTGTAGGATAAAGGGTTATAGATTTTCAAGAGATGATACAAGTCAAGAGAAGGGAGCATGGCTCTTGGGGACTCCAACTTTGCTCTGCAGAAGACAACATTTTATGTAAGGAAGGGCGGGATTTCAAGCTAAGCAATGGAATACTGTACCCAATACAAAATGTAGGAAGGGAGTTGATATTACTCAAGACCTCCTGGTTATGAAAGAACTGAAAGAAGGCCTTAGACATTTAGGCCAAGAGACAACTCTGGATCTGATATGTAACAGATTCTACCGGTCTAAGATGGTGACAGGTATATGTATGGAATGTGAGACCTGCATTCATTGTATTTAAAGGACAGTGCTGCTAATTCATACTGCTTATAAGAAGGGAATAAGGATCAGAAAATTTTTGGAGCTTGGGTATATAGAAGTTTTTTCCTTTTGCAAGGATATAGGAAGAAAAAAAACCATATCATAATAGTGACAGATTGCTTCATCTGATGCATATAGATCTACCCAACATGAAATAATAAGGCTTCCACAGTAGGCAAAGTATTGTGGGAGATGTATTTATTGGTATATGCTTTCTTTAATAGGATCTATTTTGATAAGGATCAAAACTGAGAGAAAAAGTATTCAAGGAGGTCCTAATTTTGAAAGAAATCATTAGTTCTATAACCCTGCCTTATCACCTTCAACATTGTTCCCAATCAGGGCATTTTAATTACATATTGCTAAACATGTTAGGGATCTTGAGATCTGTCAGAGTTAAGTGGAGTCAGCACAGGGCCTTTCTAGTTTACACATATAATTTCACCAAAATCATAGTAGTAGCTTTATTTCCTATGTGGTGATGTTTCTTCTGAGCCTTGTTTGTCTAATGATTATGTTTTAAAGTTTCAGAAGACAGAGATGGGGAGACTAATAACCAATATATACCTTGTCTGAAAAATCATTTGAAGTAGGACTATTGCCTATGCATCATCACCTCATGTTAGTGAGGAAAAAAAATGATGATATGATTGAGTTCAATGTCCTGCTATAAAATATTTGTGTTCTAGGAAAATACAAGATAGTGGAGCAATAAAGAGCCACCTCATACCAAACAGTTGGAAAATTGGATAATTTTCCCATCTAAATGAAGTAGCAGAGATATTACAATCATCTGCACAGAGGAGAGTTATCCTAATGAACTGGAGGTCAGGTGTGACCTACATTTAAATAAACAGGTTTTAAAAAAGGCTGGACTACAAGATGGAAATAGACAGCTATTGATTTACAGTGGTCACATATACGAAGGGGATGTGGCCACCAATGCAGATAATGAGGCCATTGTGTACTAGTCCTCTTGAGAAAGTCAAGAAAGCCTTCCAAGATAGTCTTGGCCTGACACAGTCTTCTACCTGAATGGGCAAGAGGACTGAATTAGGGATACCCCTTTATTGTCTAATCCAGTAGGGAGGTGATGTTACCCATTAAGTCTTACTCATTAGGAACCCAATAAAGTGGTTTTTCGCCTGGGTCATTCATGGATTAAGGCCAGGCCAGAAGGTCTGACAGTGACAAGGGAATAGAACCAACATTGATTCTATCTAGTAACCAGGTTGACAAATCCATGAATAATAGGTGAAGTTATGGATGTCTTCAATATTTTGTTATTTAAATTTTGTTTCCTGCATAGGTTGTGAATAGTGTATTTGTTCTGGATTTGGGACCTGAGACATATTTGCATACCTAGAGTTATCCAAAATATCCTCACACTGAACAAAAGATCATGAAGTATTCAAGAGTTGAGTGGGAATTTTTATAAATATGAGATAGGAAGGTAAGCTTCACGAGGCTTCCCTCTAAAAGAAAACATTATTTGGGAATAGACTGTACAACTTTTTATGTATTTTTTGTGGGTGGAATTTTTTTTGGTATATTTTTGCTTAAAGACTTTCAGCTATGTGAAGAAATTATTTATTTGGATCACTTACTACATACTTTGTGAGGATGAAGTAGCCTACCCAGAAGAGTGGGATGTGGATTCTGAACTTAATGTACATTGGGAAGATGTATTTGCAGCTGGGCAACTTGAGTCTGAATCCCACCTCTGTCACTGCCTATGTGACTCTGGCCAAGTTACTTTTCTTCTTTGGACCCATTTCTTCATTGTAAAATGAAGAGATTGGAGCAGATGCCCCCTAGGATCTCCTCTAGCTCTAACTTATTATTTTATATTCCATTATGATAGAATAGACAAAACAGACACATAATACAAGGCAGCATGGCATAAATGTCCCAAGAGTGAAAGAAATGGAAAACTACAGGAGTTAAAAGGAGGAAGTAATTTCTAATTGTTGGGGAATGTCCAGAAAGCTTTTATAAAGATGGTCTGAATTTTATAGGCGTGATAAGATTTCAGTAGTAAAGGTTTGAGGAAGCCTTGTTTCCATATATTAATATTAAAACACATATGTTAGAATGTTATCAACAAGGATAAGAATAAAAGAAAACTTCAGGAATTAAATTTATCCAGAATCTACTCTGTACCAGGCACTGTGCCAGGTACTAGGGATAAAAAGACACATAATACAGACCCTACTCTTAAGGAGTTTACAATGTTATGGTTCAGTGACACCATTTTTCATCTCACAACTAAATATATGATCTGTGATGGGATGCAAATTCCAGCAGTAACCTATTTTTTTCTCACTTTTCCTCAAGAATAATGAAATTAAATGATCTTTATTGAATACATTTCATCCAAACAAGAAAGCCTTAGGTGAAAATTATTGAAAATTTGTTCTGTAGTGATCTCTTCTTTTGGCTTCCTAGACAGTTGCATACTCATCAAAACAAGCTCTTGCCTTTTTACTATTATTATTAATTCTCCATTTGAAATAAATTTTGTAGCTCTTATTTGAGTCTAGGTAGGGTGTATTCTTGACAATCAAGGAGCCTGAATGAAATTTATGTATATTTGTCCCCTATCCAATCATGTATCTAGTTTTATTGCTTTTTGCTTGGTTTATGCAGAAAATGATGGTAATACCATAGGCTTAGTGTTGCCTAGAATAATTTGTATGTTCAGGCAAAGCAGATATAATGAGAAAAGACACAACTGAGCATGGTCAGAATAATCCTGCAATATGAAACTACAGCTCCATTTATCTTTTGAAATGGGCAAGATTATATTACGAGATGATATTTAAGCAGTTCCTTGATATTCAAAATGAAAGATTGTACATAAACACAAAAGATACTTATTAGAATTCTAGACAGGACCACGGGACACAGATTTCCTGATCATGGTGAAAGTCAGGGGACAGAAAGCAATTTGAACTTGAGCATGATATACTGTTAAAATGTATATTCTTAAAAGGGATGCAACTTAGGAGTACTCCAAAATATATTTAAATATCTCAAGGCATTAATGAAAGAGAAACTCTTCATATGATATACCTAACTTTCTCCCTTTTAACTCACTCATTTCCCCACTTAAATATTATACAAATCTTATTTGTCTTACGGAAGCTGCCATAAAATATCAGTGTAAAATCAATCAAAAATGATTCTTCTGAGTTATTTTTAGAAGATCATTTTTAAAAACTTCGATGATTGAGTAAAACAACTCTTTTTGGAAGAATTACATTCAATTCGACAACCTCATTGCTACTTACCTAGACTATTTCAATAACCTCCTAAGTGGTATCCTTCCCTTGTCTTTTCATTCTCCAAATCATCCTCTACACAATTGATAAGGTGAATTTCTTTAAAATCAGGTCTTATCATGTCAATCCCCTACTCAATAAACTTGAGCAATTCTGTAGGAATCAAATAAAGTCCTGCTTGGTGCTTAAAATGCTTGATAACTTGGCATAAACCTCCTTTCCAGACTCCCTTTCATAGACTATTTCATCTAGTTCAATTGGTCTTCCTGCTGCTCTTCATACATGATACTTCATCTACCATCTCTGTGCTTTTTTTGTATACCGTTGGCTGTTCTCTATGTCTGGCATGTATTCCCTTCTCAGATCTGGCTCTTTGAATTACCAGTGTCTTTCAAAACTCAACTCAAGGATCAACTTTTATCTGAAACCTTTTTTTTGACTACCAAGTTTCTAGAACTTTCCATTCTACCCTACCCAATTACTTTCTGTGTACATGCATGTCATACACATGTATATTTAAACACATATACCCATATATGTATACACACATATATAGTCTCCCTCAATAGACCATAAGCTCTTTGAGGGCTGGTACTGTTTCCTTCTGTCTTGATGCCTAACGCACTGTCTGGCATGAAATAGGTACTTAATGAATGTTCATCGATCAATCATATTGCTGTGCCTACTATCTGAGCATAGCTCCACCATAGATTGTCAGGTTGAGCACAACTTAACTTCTATTTTTTATTTTTTTCTGTATTAAAACACCCCACTACCCTTTACTCAAAGTGAAGCAATGCTTTTGTCTAAATTTGTATTAGTGTAACTTAAATATTTTTAAAGAGAAAAAACCCACTGACGAGTATACTTAAGTCAAATCTGTGACCCACTTATGCAAATAACAAGCCCTAATGTCTCAGTACCCACATGCTTTATTGAGTTGCTAAGATACCTCCTCCCACTAAAAACAAAAAAAAAAACAACCAAAAACCCACCTCATTATCAGTTATGTGACCTTCTGCTGATGGGTTTATTTGAACTTAACCAGGCAGACATTTATATGATAGATACACAACCCTTCACCAATATGATCTCTTAGCAATTCTCCTCTACTGAAATAATCTTCAGCAGCCCAGGACCACCTTCAAATTATAATAAGGCATTAGAATAGGATTTTAACAGAAGACACATATATTGATTATAATGACTTTTTTGTTTGTTTTAGATAAGGTAAATTCCAAATAAAGGCCTAAAAACATGCTAAAATTCCTTAGTCATAAAAGAAATGTTTCCTCTTCCTCCTTCTCTTTCTTCTTCTGATTCTGATTCTTTTTCTTGTTCTTGTTCTTCTTGTTCTTATTCATCTTCTTCTACTGCTGTTCCTGTTACTTCTACTTTTAAAAACAGATAAATAGAAACAAAAGTTGGGAGAATCATCAAAAGATCCAGATATTTTTCGGTAAGTCCAGAACTATAAAAAAAGAATGAAGTTCTAATTTCATAAACTATACCTAGAATACTCATCTTGACTTTTTATAAATTGCTAAGCTGCTAATTCATTGATTAACTATAGTCTTATCTATAGTTTGGAATATCAAATTATTTAAAGAAGGCTACTTTCAAAAGCTTATTTGACAGTATAGTGGAGTGAGTGTGTTTTATCATTGCCTTACATGCACATCAAATCCTTACATAAGAAGAAATCTAAGCAATCAGTTGAAACTTTACTTTTTTTTGGAAGAACACTAGACCAAATGATAGTACTGGCTCTACCAAATTACTAGCAGTGTGGTCTTAGATTAGTCACTTAATATCATGAAGCTTCCTCTCTGAAATAAATTTGATGAGATAATATCCAAGATCACTTGTAGTCCTAAATTCAGTCATCCTATGATTGTTTGGTTTGAAAAAGATTTGAGCCTGAATTAAGTACGTTTTACACCAAGGGAAATCATTCTTGTGATGCCACCCTTTGAATTTTAGGAGTTTGAAAACCAAATTATTTTTCCCTTCTAGAAATTACAAATTTTCTTAGACAGTCTGAAGGTAATTGAACCAATGGTGGTATTCTCCCTAAGTGAAATTATTTACAATGAACAGGGTTTGGGAAATCAGAAAGTTTTTCCAATGTTCCTGGCATCTCTGCAGATACCCTTAGTGGACTACACATTTTCCTTAAGAGAAAAAATACTTCACTTTAGAATATTCTTGTTAATTATTTTTTTTTCTGAATATATTCTTTCACTAAAAATCAACAACCAGCTCCATAGTATTCTCATAGTCATATCATATTTTTTCTTATGAATGATTTCCGTGTATGCAATGAATCTATCTTCTATTATTATGGCACATATTTAGGAATTTCCTTACCTACTCCTACAACACAGCACCAAAGTACCTACCACATACCCAAAATCTCATTGTAAGTTTCAACTCATGAATTTACCACTTTAAAGCAAAATGATTTTTATGAAAACTTGGATTAATAGCTCAGTCCTACCATTCTAGGACCTCAGCAGCTATAACTTATGGACTGCAGAGTTTTGTTCAGCTTTCTTTTGGGCTTGAGACATAAAGCTTTATGAGACCAGATCAAGAGAGGCTACTTATTTCCTACAAAGTACTATGCCCAAGTGACAAGACTAGATAAATTGGTAAATAATTAAGTACCTATGATGTACAAGGCATTATGATAGGTAATAAGGATGCAAAAATGTGCCCTGCTATCAAATTCACATTTTGCTTGCCAGTTTTCCCAGGTGCCACTCCTTATCCAAGTGGATAGTGACCTGAACTTGGAGTGAGAAAGGCCTGGAATCAAATCCTACCTTGGACATGTACTAGATGCAAGATCCCAAGCAAGCCATTTGATCTCTGTGTACCTGATTTTCCAAAATTAGAAGGTTGGACTAGGTGGTCCTTGAGGTACTTTCTACCTCTAGAGCTATGATACTAGGAATGATTTCAAAGGACTTTTGCATTTGGCGCTCTTTTCTATACCTTAACTTAAAGCCACCCTCCTGGCTTCCCCATTTCAGAGACCTGAGACACCCTTGCCCTATACTCTACTATCCCACATCTCTTCAATTCTTCAGTCACATGCCACTGCCACATGGTCCAACATCTGCTCCCTCTTTCTCTTCTATCTCCCAAAGCTACCTACTTTGCATGAGAAGAATACTTCTTAAGGTTTATTTGGTGGTAGAAAGAGAGTACACAAATTCAGAAATAATATAGTAGGGATAGTAACCAGAAGTATGTATAAAAGAAATCTATCTAATCCCAGACTTAGTAACGCTAAACTTCCTGGGTTACCCAATTCTCTGTATGCTAGAGAGGACCTACCTCCCTTGCAAAGCCCAAGTGAGAAAGGAATTTTCTATTTTAGAATAATCTCAAGTTAATTTTTTGATCTGCCCAACTGGGCATGATGGGGTAACCTTATTCCTCTTAGTTTAGTTGAAAATCTCCTGATGAATGGTATATGGGAAGAGAGGAGTTCTCCATATAATATTAAATCAACATTTAAGTAACTAGATATCTTCCTTCTTTCCTACACATCAGTGAAAGGAAAACAAGGAAATGCAATCAGTATAAAGTGTTCTGGTCACCATAAAATCATAATATAGCCCACCACAAAAAAGTTGACAAGAGAAAATCCTTACAGCCTGAAATTCAGGTAAATGTCACCAGGTGAAAGATGTTTTTTAGCTATGTTTTTGTGATTCAGTAGCAAGGATTCCTAGTTGCTGAAGTGAAAGAAGAAATTGATATATTTTTCAAACAAAAATGCTTTTTCTATAAAATAAGTTCTCTATTCAAATAATGTTAAGTATTAGGTAAACAAAATAACATGTTAAAAACAAATTGAGCATTAAAATTACAAGATGACTATTAATAGATCTTTAATTATAAGTAATATGCAATTTATACAAAAATTAAAATATTTACATAGAATTCAGTACCTTCATTAATCTTTGCCTATCAAACCTTAATCTACTCTGAGACTAACTTTCAGATTTAAGTGTAGAACAACTTTTCAAATTGCCTCTCTTTTTAGTCAGAAATTTTATGTGGAACTTCTAAGTCACTTACTCTTAGAGTTCCAGAGCTTCCTGGACACAGAGCACCTGAATATCTATAAAAAGCCCTCCAAAGCAGGATATAGTTTCCTCACTGCTTTCTGGTGATCAGAGTAATTGATCAAACTAGTTTCTTTCTGTCGTTTTTCATGAGGAATAAATTGACATTCTCCATGTAGCTTTTAGTGCCACACAGCTTTACTCAAGTCAGGATATAAAGGGAGAAGCAGGGAGACAAATGCAGGAAAAGAGAGTGAAACTGATGAAGAAAGGAGAAAGGATAAGAGGAAAGAAGAAGAAGAGAAGAAGAACAAAGGAAGATAGAAAAGGTGAGAGAACTCCTGGGTCGAGTTCTCTAACTAGCTTGCCTGATCATTGATCAGATATACCTCTATGGACTTCACTGACCTTATCTAAGGTTCCCTTCCAATTTTCTTTAAGTCTTTAAATATATTTGGAAAATTCTCATTGCTAAGTCCTGATCCTACCTCTATAATATGTCATCATCTGCTCCCTTGCATATCTATACTAGTTCAGACCCTCATCAGCCTCAACCTGGCCTCTAGTCTCTTTTCTTTCCAATTCCTGTTCCTCATAATAATCAATAATCTTACATACAAACATGACTATGTCATTTCCCCTTCTCAGAAATCTGTTAATTCCCTACTGCTTAAGGCACCAAAGGTGCCAGACTTTTTCAGGTGGTCTGGAAAGTCAAAACTCTTTTCCCATAATTTCAAAATGTTATTTGCCAATTAAAATCATCCTCCCTTTTCTAATGGCCATTCTCTGTGACTGGATTTTCTTCATATACTTGAATCAAAACTGTATCACAACAGATTGGGTGCAGAAACAGATAAGAGAATATCTTCTTTAGGCCAGATAGTAAAGAGATTTGCAAAAGTCTATAAAACAATGTTACCCTTCTCATTACTTTTTTCGAAGAAATAGTTATTTTTCATAAAATATTATGTTAACATGTAACTGATTTATTATTTTTAATGAATTCAATACATTTTTTAAATGATCAGTTTTAGTTTTGAATATGATAAATATAAACAGATATAACCCCCATAAACAAACTCTTTTGGATTCTTAATAATTTTAATAGTGAAAAGCAGTCCTTAATAATTTTTAAAAGTATGAAGGTTTCTGAGACAGAAAAGTTTGAGAACTACTGTACTAAAGAATAAAATCCAAATTTCTTAGCCTGACTTTTAAGACTATATATAATCTCTCAGCTATATTACTAGACTTTTTTTTTCTGTTAGTCTCCTCTATGCACCCTATTTTTCCTTCTAACTGGAACTATTCCCTAATCTCATCTGCATTTATTCAGGTCATTTTGTATTATATGGTATGCACTCCTTCTTCCTGTCATAGTTGAGTTCAAGTGTGACTGTGTCCATGATCTCTTTAATCAAAAAGATCTCTCACTCTTCAGTTTTTCATAGAATATTTTGCTTTGATCTTTCCTGTGCTGTTATCATAATTCACCTTTTATCTTATTTATTTTGTACTTATACCTCTCTTCCCATTAGATTTTAAGTTATTTTAGGGCAATGGACTTGCATAATTTTTCATCTTTCTATTCACAACCATTTTTGTATATTTTGTATTCACAATCACTTACACATAGTAGGTGCTTAATAAGCTTCACTAGTTTGAATTAAATTGGCACATCTCCCGGATACCTACTGTAACCTTCCTTTTCCAATCAAAAGAATATTTCCCTTCATCTTACCAATTATCCTTATGCCTCCAGTTCTCTATTCTTTGGATACTGAATTCCTGGAAACAATTGATTATCTCTAGCTACATATAATATGCTTCTTTAGTAAGCAGCTGCTACTTACTTTTAAACATGCTTATTTCTTAAAAGGGCTGGGCACAACCCTCCCCCTCCACCTAGCACATACATTCTTTTTTTCCTCTAGAAAACGCACTTGAAAATATGTTGAAACAAAGCACAAGTAGGTTTTAAAATATCAATATATAGTGGTTTCTCTATAGGACTAATGACTATAATTGGGGGGCAAGAACTGGAGCTGGGGTGATTTTAGCCCATTAGGAGTTGCTTAAGCATTAGGCTGGAGGAAGCTTTGCTGCCCACTGGCTATAACTGCTCAACAGTGGTGGGACAGAAGTCAGTCTATAGGTCAGAACCTGAATTTCTATGCTGAAAACTTTAAATCAATTTTAGACCGTGTTTGCTTCCATACTGAGATATGCGGTAAGTGGTAGGAGAATTGGAATCAATATTTACAAGGTATTTTGAGGCTCTAAAATAAAAGATATGTATATATCTCACACTATTATTCATTGGGTTGTTTTTATTTTTGTTCTTGGTCCTAACAAGGTGGCTTTCTCTCAATTATTTCTTTACCAAAGAGAATATTGCTGTTATTTCAACTGTTAAGTTTCTTCTGGAGATTATGTGAAAATGCAGGGGGTTACTACATAGACTCTCAGGTGGTATACTCATCTATACAAGTGTAAGTTAACTTTTATTTTCCTCCATTAATTTCATGGCAAACTAGAAGGAAGAGGAAAAGCAGCATGTTTCCATATAAGTATAGTCAACATTGCCGGATGTAATCAATTTCTAAAAATATACTACTGCCCTTTCAGCTAGAATTGTAGTATTATTTTTAAGGAGCAAGTTGGTACTTTGGGATTCTGCATTACTTTAGGAGGCATCACAGAGCATTGGCTTTGGAATCCGATGGCTTAGATTCAATCTCCACGTCTACCATTTACTAGGTATGTGATCTTGGCCAAGTCATTTAATTTCTATGTCCCTCATTTTTCTTATCTACACAAACAGGATAGTAACACTACCTCACAAAGTTGTTGCTACTGGAGGACCAAAAAGAATTTCAGTGGGAACCTTCAGCCTCAAGGCCACAGGTTCTTCTCCCCACCCCCACCCACTGTGCCCCTTAATGCTCACTGAATATATTTCCATCT
Organism: Pseudochirops cupreus; assembly: GCA_028627135.1. Classification (NCBI taxonomy): domain Eukaryota; kingdom Metazoa; phylum Chordata; class Mammalia; order Diprotodontia; family Pseudocheiridae; genus Pseudochirops; species Pseudochirops cupreus. The sequence goes on from CM053581.1 coordinate 504,613,638, forward strand.
TGAATGACAGATATAAAAAGTGTCTGAAGAAGGTGACCCAGCAGGTAGGAATAATCATCATCTTCTTAGCCTTTCCAAAGAGCAATGGCATTAAAAAGAAGGGACAGCCATTTGTTGAAGACAGAACAAGGGTTTTCTGGCTCTAAGAAGGCAACAAAATAAATAATGGTTGAAATCATTTTGAAAATTGTCGATGGTTATTAAAATATAAGAACATTTTCATGGAGATTAACAGTGTGAAAAAAAGTAATGAGTGGTATTAGGGCCAGGAAGTGGTGGCTTGTTGTAATTTGCCTGGTCACCCATACCTGTCTTGTTCATTCCTATCTTGTTCATATTATACTTTCAAATTCTTTCTGACTATCTAGATTCTAATCATCCTTCAAGGCTCATCTCACATTTTATTTCCTCCATCAAATCTTTCTTGATTCCAGCCAACACTGATTTCCTCTTTTCTGAATTTGTTACTTGCTTTGGTGACTTCGTGTTTTCATCGTTGTTCAGTTCTTCCTAAAGCAACATGCACCAAAACTGTCACAAAACTAAAAAAAATTAAAATAATTTTATTTCTATCTTTTGTGCCTTTTTACATTACCAAATTTTCTCCCAGTATTCCTCTCCTTCCTCCTCCCAGAGAGCAATCTCATATAACAGTCTTTCAAAACTAAGGTCAAAGGAGAAGAGAAAAAAATCAACAAAACAAATAAATACGTTTTAAAAAGTCTGAGTGTACACCCAATGTTCCACACCTGTAGACTTCCCACTTTTGCAAAAGAGGGGGTAAGGGTGTCTTTTCATATCTCATTTTTGGGGGCCATTCTTGATCTTTGTAATTTCAAAATTTTTCTTTTTGATTTGATTCACTTTTTGATTGTTTTGCTTTCTTGATTCTGTTTACTTCACTCTGAATCAGATTATATAATTTTTCTATCCTTTTCTCTATTCATTGTATTTATCATCTTACAGCACAGTAATATTCCATTACATTAATGAACTCCAATTTGCTTAACTACCCCCCAATTGATGGGCATCTACTTTGTTTCCAATTTGTTACCACCACAAAAATGGGCTTGGTTAAATATTTTGGTATATGTGGGGACCTTCTTATCAATGACCTCCTTAGGGTATAAGCCTAGTAATGGAATCTCTGGATCAAAGGGTATAGACATTTTAATCACTTTATTTACATAATTCTAAAGAGATTACCAAAATGGCTTTTAAAAGTGCTTTATTGGCTTATCTGCCCAGAATCCTTCCAACATTAACTATTTTGTGACCTTTGCCAGTGTGTGGTACAGAAAGTGAAATCTCAGGATTATTTTGATATGCATTTCTCTTATTATTATTGATCTGAAGCATTATTTCATATGTTTATGGATTTATTTGGAATTCTTTTGAGAACTCTTTGTATATACCCTTTGTCACAAAACTTTCAAGTGAAAGAGAAAGATATTTAATGCAGGGTTGTATTTTTTTTCCACAAAATGCACTGTTCTTTCCCCTACTTGATTCTTACATGTCACAAAAAAAATTCATAATAAAAGAAGTTTATGATGTGAAAATATTCACCAATAGATAATAAGCTAACTACGAAGAAACAGAACCTTCCAATTTCATGTAGTAGTAGTGATTGTAGTAGTAGTAGTAGTGTTGTTTAGTTGTTTTTCAATTGTGTCTGACCCCATTTTGGGGTTTTCTTAGCAAAGATACATTTGCCATTTCTCCTCTAGCTCATTTTACAGATGAGGAAACTGAAGTAAAGAAGGTTAAGTGACTTTCCCAGGGTCACAGAGCTAGTATGTGTCTGAGGCTAGATTTGAAATCAGGTCCTCCTGACTCCAGGGTCAGTGCTCTATCCACTGTGCCACCCAGCTGCCCCCAGTAGTAGTTATTTGGTACCTCAAAGTTTGCAAAGAGCTTCATATATATATGTTATCTAATATGATTTTACTATCAGTGATATATTTCAGAATGGTGATCACTAATGTGTGCTGGGTAGTTTTGAAACAAAAGCTAGTAGACACTCAAATACTTGCTGTAACAGCAATCGATTTAGCAAATACTTACCACTTAGTAACTTAGGGCTAAGTATGGAAGGTGTGAGCTCTGTCCCCTGTTGAGAGGGCATGAACTTCTCCTGTCCTGATGGCAGGAGGGGACTGGCTGAGACAGGAGGCCAGTGTGGGTATATAAGAAGAGTTCTAGAGACAGAGAGACAGAATTGGGAATCTTCCTCCTGGTGGCTCCTGTTGGAAGAAGCAGGATTGTCCCAGCATCTGGGAGCTGGGCTGCTGGACTGAAGAACTGAGTTGGAGTTTTCTTGAGAGAGAGAGACAGAGAGACAGAGAGACAGAGAGGCAAAGAAAGAGAGAGAGAGACAGAGAGAGAGAGAGAGAAACAGAGAGAGAGAGAAAGAGAGAGAGAGAGAGACAGAGAGAGAGAGAAAGAGAGAGAGAGAGAGAGAGAGAGAGAGAGAGAGTGAGTTTCTCTCCCAGCATCTGGAAGCTGACTGAGAACTGAGTTGGAGTTTTCCTGAGACCAGAATCTGGTGAAGGTTGCCTGGAAGGCTGAGAGGACTTGCCTGGAAGGATTCCTCCTGGGTCCTAGGGCCAGCTGAACTGCAGGAGGACTGAAGAAGCATGACCGGGATAAGCCCTTGTTGGTTCATGGCCTGGCTGATTCTTGAGTTCCCAGCAACAGAAATGGTTTGAGATGTTCTGGACCCTGTGAAGCTCAGTGTGTGCCAGGGACTGCCCTGAGGACTGGACAAGGACCTGGGAGCTGTCTGCCCCTGAATCCAAGTGACTGGTGGATTCAGGAAGGAGCTGGGACCATGGAGGGGGATCCAGGGAATCAGAGAGACCACCCCAAGTCAAGATGAAGAAAAGGCCTCCCCTTGGATGAAATTAAGGTGTGCTGGACACTGAGGGATGGAGAGTTTGTGTGGTTTTCTAATGACTGTATTTGTGATTAATGATATTTAATAATTGTGAATCTAGATTAGTGACTGACTAAGTTAATGGTTGTCCCATGAGTGGAAAATTGGTTATTGTATGGTGAATTGATTGAATGATTAAGTGAGGAGGGTTTCCCCCTTAGGGAAACCAGATGATTATTCTTTTGTTCCTTGTTCTAAATATTGTGGCCACTGTAGTGAAAACTGTGTGGCCATTCCAATGTTAAGCTGTTGTGAACACTATTTTGTGATTTTCTGTGATAAGATGTAATGTTGTGAATATTACATTATGATTTGTTGTGAATGTTTGCCTTAATTTGTAATGGAATAAATGGAGTGTTCACTATACTGTGTAATCCGAACCTTAAAGGTTGTTCACAGTAGCATTCTTTTGGGAATCTGCTGGTGCATGACATTACACTTGTGGAATTAGTAAATAATATTATAAGTGAAATCAGAACATATTAAAATTATAATAATATTCTGGGCATTCAGTTCAATTAAAGTCAATTTATCAAGCATTTTATGAAGTGCCTATTGTGTGTGAGGCACTATGATAGGATACAAAAAGAAAAATGAAAATACTCCCTAATTCAAAGAGCTTATATTCTACTGGAGAAACATAATATGTACTCAGATAAATGTATACAAGATATTTACAAAATATATACAAAGGAATTTTGGTGGGAGGGACATACGCTAACATCAGGTAAAGCCTTATGTAGGAGGCAGCTCTTAAATGGTACAGCTAGACATTCTAAGAGGTGAGGGAAAGAATTCTTGGCATGAGAGGTGTGTGGGTAAAAAGCATGGAGGTGAGAGTCTAAAATAGGAACTTTTGACGGGAACTGAATAGTGTGTGAAAAGGATCAATCTGATGGATTCTAGGAACCACCTGAATGAAGACATGTGGCAATTTTTATGACACATATCATGTGAAAATGTGAAAAAAGTTCTGTTACACTGTGTGAACTACTAATTTGTCAATTGCTCAGTTGTTGGAATTACATTTTAATTTCTAAGTTGAGTTTTCCTTTCCCATGTCAAAGTGCCTTTAAAAAAACTTTTTAAAGACAATGTCACCTCTGGGGTCAGTTTGCTTCTTTGCTTCTTGAGAACTGTACCCAGACACTTTCAGGAGCTAAACTTTCAGAATATTGATTCCACTATGGCTATGTTCAGATTCATCAATGAAGAAGAGCTCAAATCTATGAAATCACAGATTCATTGCAGGATTAGTTACCACATAGTGAATGTGAATATAACCCAGATGAGTGCATTGGTTGTGATTATAGGTTTTGGGAAGAGCCTCTATGAGAAAGGACTATTTAATCCAAAAACAATAGTGTGAACATGTGTGTGTGTGTGTGTGTGTGTGTGTGTGCGTGTGTGCATGTGTGTGTGTGTCTGTGTGTGTGTCTGTGTGTGTGTGCGCGCATGTGTGTGTGTTTGTGTGTCAGTATGAAATATGGGGATTTCAAATATAAGGATGAATATTGAATAAATGCTGATGAAAGACTTTTCTTGGTGTCTCTTAAGGAGAGAGTAGGATATAGTTTTACATCCTGTAAGATGTAAAGTAGGTTCAAATTGTAGTAGAAGGGATTTAGTCTACATTTTTCTGAAAAATCTTTTGTATATAAATTTGTGAGACAGTGAAAGAACTTTAATGAGAGGAAGCAAAGTCTAACTTTCTCAGAGTCAGATGAATGGAGCAAAAATCAACCTTTTGGGGATAGCTAGAGTACATATAGTCCTGCTTAGAGGCAGAAGAAAGAACAAGATGACCTTTAAGGTAGCTTAGAGCCCTATCAATTATAGGATTATAGATATAAACCTGGTAGTGACAGTTAAGGCCATCTAATCTAACCTTATTTATTTTATAGATGAGAATCTTTGAGGCCTAGAGAGGTTAAATGACTTGCCCAAAGTGGTTCTTAGGTAGTTCAGTCAATAGGTAGTACTTGGGAAAAAAAGAATTTATTCATTAATTCCGATTCTATTAATAGACCCTCTGACACTTATATACCCACTACTAGTCAAGCTTTCACAGAAAGTGTGTTGGATTGGAAAAAGCACTGGATTTGGAATCAGAAGGCTTGTCTCATGATAACGTATATAGCTATGGGCAAATCACTTACCTTGCTGGTATTTCTTTTTTCCTGCAAAATGGGGACAGCTTTGATCTCTGTCCTCTCTGACAGCTTTAAGTGCATGTCCTTATGAGCTGAGTTCAATTTACTACTCTGACACTGACTATGAGAATGACCTTTTAGCTTTCTTCTCAAACCCTCAGTTTTATAACTTATAAAATGGAAACAATAACATCTAAATTATCTACAGTGTGGGGGAGGGTTGCTAGGAGGAAAGTGCTTTTATTAACCTCAAATATTAATATATACATGTAAACTATTTAGAGAAAGTCCTCTATTTTAGAAAGCTCCCAAAGAGAAAATCATACAAGTCCTCAGTGTATTACTGTGGCTCTTTTAATTTGTCAATATAGCTACTTCCCCCACAGATCATAGACTATTCCCACCTTTCCATTCCGTGAAATTCTTTTCATTATGATCCCATAAAGCCCCTCTTAAGGGGTATACACCCCACGAAGCAAGGTCACAATGAAAACTGGAATATTTCTTATATACTTTGCCAGGAAGTCATGTGGCCCTTATCAGTGACAAAATTCCTATTGTTGAAAAGAGTGTCACTTCTAGAGAGTGCTTGACCTGTGCCTTCATACACTGTAGATATGTAATACCATTAGCTGTGTTGTCCTGCCTATTGGTAGGACAACAAGATGATAACCAATCAGTAGTACAAATATCCATACACCAAAAAGATGTAGGTAGATTGCCTAGAAACAGGTCATAAGACCAAAGAGATTTCCTTTTTCCCACATCCCCACCAACATTTGTCATTTACCTTTGTCTCTCCTCAAAAGTGCTTGCTTCTGATTACCCCCTCCCCCAGTCTGCCCTCCCTTCTATCACACCCTTCCTCCTTATTCCTTTCCCCCCTACTTTTCTGTAGGGTAAAATAGATTTCCATACCAAGCTGACTATGTTATTCCCTCCTTAAGTCAATTCTGACGAGAGTAAGATTCACTCATTACCTCTTACCTTCCCCCTCTACCCTGCCACTATAAAAGCTTTTTTCTTGCCTCTTTTATGTGAGATAATTTATCCCATTATACCTCTCCCTTTCTCCTTCTCCCAATACATTCCTCTCTCACCCCTTAATTTTATTTTTTAGATATCATTCCTTCATATTCAGCTTACCCTGTGACCTCTGTCTATATATATTCCCTCCCACTACCCTAATAATGAGAAAGGTCTCATGACTTACAAATATCTTTCCAAGTAGGAATGTAAACAGTTCAACTTTAATAAGTCTCTTATGATTTCTCTTTCCTGTTTGCCATTTCATATTTCTCTCGAGTCTTGTATTTGAAAGGCAAATTTTCTATTTAGCTCTGTTTTTTTTTTTCTCAAGAATGAATTAAATTCCTCTATGTCATTGAATATCAATTTTCTCCCTCATGGATTACACTCAATTTTACTGAGCAGGTAATTCTTGGTTTTAATCCTAACTCTTTTGACTTCCAGAATATCATATTCCAAACCCCTCTAATCTCTTAATGTAGAAGCTGCTAAATCTTGTGTTATCTTGAGTGTGGTTCCACAATACTTGGATTGTTTCTTTCTGGCTGCTCGCAACATTTTATTCTTGACCTGGGAACTCTGGAATTTGTCTATAATATTCTTGGGAGTTTTCCTTTTGGGATCTCTCTCAGGAGATGGCCATTGCATTCTTTCAATTTCTATTTTACTCCTGGTTCTAGAATATCAGGGTAATTTTCCTTGATAATTTCTTGAAAGATGATGTCTAGGCTCTTTTTTTGTTCATGATTTTAAGGTAGTCCAATAATTTTAAAATTATCTCTCTTGGATCTATTTTCCAGGTCAGTGGTTTTTCCAATGAGGTATTTTACATTTCCCTCATCTTTTTCATTCTTTTTGTTTTGTTTCATAATTTCCTGATTTCTCATAGAGTCATTAGCTTCCATTTGCTCCATTCTGCTTTTCAAGGAATTATTTTCTTCAATGATCTTTCAGACCTCCTTTTCCATTAGGCAAGTTCTGCTTTTTAAGCTACTCTTCTCCTCACTGGCTTTTTGGACCTTTTGCCATTTGGGTTAGTTTATTTTTTAAATTATTTTTTTTTATTTGTTATTTTCTTTAGCATTTTTTTGGGTCTCCTTTAGCAAACTGTTGACTTGTTTTTCGTGATTTTCCTGCATCACTCTCATTTCTCTTCCCAATTTTTCCTCTACTCATCTCCCTTGATTTTCAAAATTATTTTTGAGCTCTTTCATGGCCTGAGACCAATTACTATTTTTCTTAGAGGTTTTGGATATGGGAGGTTTGACTTTGTTGTCATTCTGAGTGTATGTCTTACTCTTCCTTGTCCTCAAAGTAAGATTCTATAGTCTGAGTTTTTCCCCCATTTTAGTCCATTTTTTCCCAGTCTATTTCTTAACTTTTTAACTCTTTGTTAAGATAGGGCTCTGCTTCCAGCATGGAGAATATACTGTCCCAAACTTGAAGGGTTTTGTGCAGCTGTTTTCAGAGATACTTCTAGGGACCTGTAATAGTTCTTCCAAGATGTTATGATCTAAGATGGTATACTCCTCTCCCGGCCTCTGCTCTGGTCTGTGAGTGACCCCAAACACTCTTTTCTGCCCTGGAACTGTGAAGGGGTTCCCTCTCCACCGGTGCCACAAGCCCTGCTATACCAGCACTCCTCCTTGCCCCAGGACTGCCGCCCACAACTGTGACCCAGATGCAAGTATGGGCAAAGCAACAGAGTCCTGCCTCAGCCAGCTAAGTGATAGCTATAAGCTCCTTCTGATCAATTGTTCAGTCCCCTTATGGTCTGTGAACTCAGAGGTCCAGAAAGAAATGCTGCTGCTGCCACCACTGCTAATTCAGTCACTCCCAAGGCCTGTTCCTGGTTAGCTGGGGCCAGGGCTGTGCTGGGTCCAAGACTGGATTGTGCTCCTCTCTTACCTAGGCCTTCTGACCTTCTAAGCTGTCTTTGGTGTTTGTGGAGTGAGAAGTCTGGAAATTGCCACATCTGCCAGTGATTCAGTCCCCTGAGGCCTGCTCTGGGTTTGCTGGGGCCCAGTCCATGCTTGCGTGTTTTGTGCTGGATTGTGCTCCTCTCTTATCCTGGTGCAGCAGATCTTTCCTATTGCCCTTCCAGGTTGTCTTGGGCTAGAGATTTGTTTCACTCTGTCTTTTTGTGGATTCTGCTGCTCTAGAATTTCTTTAGAATAATTTTTACAGGTATTTGGAGGTGCTTAGGGGAGAACTCAAGCAGTCCCTGCTTTAATTCTGCCATCTTGGCTCTGCACCTCAATAAACAATTTTCAAAACAATTGAAAAAAAGTTTTTTTTGGGGGGGTGGAAAAGATAGTAGCATCTGGGCAGGGTAAGGAAAATTTCATGCAGAAATTGATGTTTGAGTTCAGTTTTAAAGGAAATGAGGGATTCTAGGATGAGAATATGAAGAAAAGGCACATTCCAGGAAATGCAGACAATGGGAGCAATGGCAAGTAGATGGAAGAGCTAAAACACATACCATACACAAGAGGAATAATATAAAACAAGGTTGAAGAGGTGAACATTTTGTGAAAGTAAAACTAAGATGGCATACTAAGATGGTGTACTCTTCTCCTGGCCTCTGCTCTGGTCTGTGAGTGACCCCAAACACTTTTTTCTGCCCTGGAACTGTGAAGGGGTTCCCTCTCCACTGTTGCCACAAGCCCTGCTATACCAGCACTCCTCTTTGCCCCAGGACTGCCACCTATGACTGTGACCCAGATGCAAGTATGGGCAAAGCAACAGAGTAAAGTAAAACTATTTGATTCTAAGATAAGAGGGAATCATAAGAGTTTACTGAGGGGTGTAGTGATGTGATCAGACCTTCACTTTAGGAAAATCACTTTGGAAAATGTGTGGATGATGGGTTGGAGAGACTTAAGGCAGGGTAGCCAGTTTGAAAACATTACAGAAGTCCTCCGAGAAGGCTCAGACTAGCAATGGTGGCCATCAGAACAGAGAAAAAGGGATGGATCTGAGAGATGATATGGAGGGAGAAAGGATAAAGTTTGTCATCTGATCAAGGAAATGCAGCTACTGAGATGAATGGAGCAGGTGGGACACAGAAGTGTGGGGTTAAAAACCTGAGCAAAGTGCCAGTGTCTCTGACATGGATGGATTGTGCTGCTCATGTGACCCTCCATGAACTTTAATTCCTTGAGTCAGTTAATGCATTCCTTTTTGCAGCGAGGTATGGGTTAGTCCACAGCTGTGTGCATACTATTCTCCCAACCCCTGTTCAAGGAGCAGGGTGAACCCAGGACAGCAGAACAAACAACTTCTAGACTTCACACCAGGTGCCTGCAAACACTCTCAGTGCTAGCCTCCTAGGAGGTTCCTGGCTCTTTATTCTGCTTCATGGTGTTGCTACATAATCTGGGCTCTGTGCCAGCACTAGTGTGCTTTTAATGAAGAAGGCAGTGCTTGCTCCTGAGAGACATCTATGCAAGCTGCAAAGTATGTCACTTTATTGAAAAAAAATAATGCTTAAAAAATAGAAAGATGGTAGCAACTTCAGAAAAACTGTAAGAAGAGATGAAAAGCATAAGGATCCAATGAATGTACAGGGCTGTTAGAAGCAAGCAAAGGAAAAAAAACATTCCCTCATTCTTCTCTTGATGACTATATAAAATGGTCTACCTTTGTGCATTTGTCTCTAAACTGAATAAAAGAAGGGAAAATGGTTTCAAGTATAAAGAATATTTTATCCCAGAAAGTACTGCCTTCTGCTTCATACATTTATCACATGGATAGCAGAGAAAAAGGATCAACATTTCCACTTAAAATTCAGTTTTGTGGAAGAGGCAAAGGTTTGATGAGCATCAGAATTCCTCAAAAACAGTGGAACTTGTAACAGTAATGGTCTATGCTATGTCTTGTAATTGCAGACTAGGTTTTTTTAATCAAAAAAGCATATGTGGCAGTACATCTTGCTGAATTATTTTCCCTGAAACCATGTGTGATAGAAAATTCCCTATGCCAGTGTCTGTACATGGCCTCTCAAAGGCAAACTCAAGAGCTTTCGAGACTAACCTCCTAGATGGAAGGTGCTTCATGGCCCAGCAAGTTACTTTGTTTAAAAAAAGATTTGTGGCATATAAATCTTACGTTTCACTCTAAGTCAGTTCTTATGGCTTTTATGAGCCCTGTGCTAAAGGAATAAAAGGAAAAGAAATATTGCAGCCCAGGCCTAGGCACATGGCAAGTGCTTAAAAAATATCCAGCTGATTAATATTCTTTTGGTACAAAAGGGGAACATTTTCATTGATGATTGCTTTTTCATTTCTTATACTGTAACTCAGATGGGAAATAAATGGAGGGGAAAAGGCCTAAGAAAAGATGAGGAACAGAGCTAAATGTTTTCCCAAAGTCTGATCATTTAATGAGATCTTTTATTTTTTAAGTCATCTCATCAAAATATATTTATGAACTACCTAAATTTGCTAGGCCCTGTTAGAAATAGAAAATAAAAAATATTACATTGTCTACGACCTTAAACACTTTACAATCTAACTAGGCGGATACAAAGCTACAAACTGGTGTGAGGTTATCAAAGCTTTGTGCCAGAGTGTCTGACAGCGTGGGCATGTGTTTCTGGTCTCTGGTCAGTCAGTCTTTTATTCCTCATGGCTTTTTACCAGTGCTGCGGCAATGACCATATTTGTGGCACAACTGCCTCTCTTATCCAGCTTAGGGTCACAACTGCTTGAGAGGTTCTGTCTTGGGGTCAGGTCCACCATACCAGAAAGGTACTTTTGTATCTAGGAGTCAAGAGACATGACCATCATTATGTTGTCTTTTACTGTATGCTCCTTGCCTGCTGACTTCCCTCTGTCTTCTCTTGGGACCTGTAGGGTTTGGGAGCATAGGCCAGCCTCTTATGGGAATACGTTGCCCCTTACTTTGAAAGACTACACTTGACTAAGAGATACTGAACTCTGTACCCTTACCATGTGAGGGTAAAGATTAGTTCTGTGTCCCAAGCTGGTGGCTCAGGGTCTTTCCCCCAGTGGGAATTTGCATTCTAGGGAAGTCTATCTCCAAAGTCTTCCTGTCTCTAACAACTCCCAGATCTAAATACATAAATACTGAAATAATAGTGAAATACAAAAGCGGTATAGACCATTAAACCTATGAGTTTCGAAGATGGAGAGACCATAGTGGGATGGAGTGGGTGGCAAGCCTTCAATGAAGAAAAGTTGTTGAGAACTTTCTTATGGTCTAAATTCTAATTTGGAATTAGAGATCAGTGTTTCTCTTCCTCTTGACAACTCCCATCTATTCAGAATCACTGTTCAAGTATAGCATTTCTAGCCCCATTATTCAAAGGATAATGTGTCTTAGTAATACATATTTCAATTCATTTTTGCTTTGACACCACTGATAGAAAATTCCTATGTATGACAAGTATTCAGTCTCTTTCCTTGGATTAATCACCAGTGCAATTCATTCTTTGGATAGTGGTTGCTGCCTATAAAAGCTGCTTTTGTTTTCAGCTCATTGTCTCACTACATTAGCATCACAGAACCATAGAATCTTAGAGTTGGAAAGCACCTCAGAGGCTACCGAGCCCAACCTCTCACTCCTGTATTTAGTGAGCAGTTGTCTACAAGTCAGTCCAATTTATTTTTTAGTGGATCACATTATTCAAATTAATCTAAGTCACTTTAGAGAAGAGTGTTGTAAGGATGCTATTGTTAGAATTCCAGGAATCATAAAGATTTTGGATACAGGCGGAAGTCATTCACCTATTCTGAGCTAATAATGTCTTCTTAGTTTATAGTTTACAGTTAATTCTATAGATATAGTCAGGCGATAGATCAAGAAAAATAATTTTCTCCTTACTTTTAGAACATACTATAGCTTCCTCTAAAACTCTTCTTGTGCTTAGATTCATAATAAATGACAAGGGTTTTTTTGTTTCTTTGTTTTTTGTTTGTTTTTGTTCTGGGTGTTATATTTTGAGAAAATTGTCTTGCTGTGCAGGAGAAATTTGCCTCTTGAATCTAATTGATTCTAAACCCAAGGAACTTAAACATGAGGCAGGGGGTGGAGATAGCCTTTCATTCATCTATCCCACTATCAGTTTTTGGATTTACTCCATAAACAATGCTGGATGTATGACTGAGATTAAAAGAGGTCACCGAAGCTCTTAGCTGACTCTATCAATATGAGAATAATTGAGTCAAATAGTACAAAGGTAGATGGGGAAGATTACAACATAGACTTAGAGTCCACCATAATAATGAAATACATATATGATTATGAGGGGTAATTCTGACACTAGCATCCTATTAATTCAGGTTCTATTTCAGAATGCAAGTCATTGAATAGTTAACAAAAGGAGGCTTGCTTAGCTCCCACATAGCTAAGATATGCTACGAGGGTACAGCGGCATTTACATTCTACAGATATCCCTCTCCCCACCCCTCCATATTGAAATGCATCAGGTCAACAGGAAAGATTAGGTTGATCCTTGTGGTTTTCAGACATCCAGCAAGTCATAGGGACTCCAACATCATGTGAGTGGGACTTGAGATCAGAAAGCTGTATCAAGGGAAGCACGTGCCAATCAGGTCTTTGTGGACAGCTTTTAGGAAAAAAGAAATCTCTATGGATTGAGGAGGGGAGAAGCCTGGTTCTATCTATTGGTTCTATCACATTAATAGGGCCATCACAAGTCCTTAGTTTAGCAGGTTCAGAAGTTCAAGAATTCACACTAAACAAACCTAAGAGAGACTGAGTTAAATCCAAAATATGAGATTGTTAACTATAGCAGTAGATACTCTTGCCATAAAGGTCAGAAATTATAGCTCCCTCAAAAAAAAGTCTCATAATATGTTCCTTATCTGCACTGTTAGCCATTTAAGCCAAATGTCTTTAGGAATACAAATGTATGAATTCACTTTCATAACCACAGAGTGTTTGTCTGCACTTTCGGTAAATTGGACAGTTCGGAGGAGAACGGACTGGTGTGAACACAGGCCTTCCAGGGTTGCAGAGCCATTCACAGTCTCCAGGAGAGAGAGGAAATAAAGTTATATGTAGGACCAGTGCAGAATGGCATGAAGTCCAGAAGAGGAATATGAGAGGGCAAAGAGAGAATCTCTCCCTTCCTCCCCGGGTTCCCAGGACCAGGTTGATTGTAGAGTTGATGTGGGGTAGTATATTCTGGAACGAGAGAATGGGACAGAATGGGATGGGGTGGGATGGGATGGGATGGGATGACTTGGAGGATTTATACACACAGATAAAATTAGGAAGAAGCTTCTGGGAGGCATCTACTAGACCTAAAAATAGTATTTATTTATTTTAAAAGAGAGCGGGACAGCAATTAACAAGAAGCAGTGTAGGGTAGTGAAGAGTCCTGATTTTGGAGTTAGAAGAAATTTGATCAAATCCTCCCTCACTTGTATATTGGATGTGTCACCCTGGTCAGTCACTCACTCTTTCAGAAACTTAAATTCCTTATCTGTAAAATGGGTATAATAATATTTGTTTCTCTCTATTTCATGGAGTTGCTGATGAAAATACTTTGCAAAGCTGAAAGTGCCATGTAAATGTGAATTATTACTAATAAGTTTAAGCTTCAGACTGGACCTTTTGGGGGCCTCTAAAGGGGATCAAGGCTGAGGGGGTATTAATCCTCTAATGGTAACATGAAAATGGGTTACATTATATGGTCAATAACAAAAATTTGCTTTAGGAAGAAGGGAGGAAGAATTCATAAAAGGAACTGTCAATAGTCTGGTCCAATAGAAAAATCGCTAGACTGGACAACTAGATTCTGGTCCTGTCTTTGCCAGAAGCTAGTTATGTGTACCTGGATAGCTCCCTGCCTCCTTAGGCCTCAGTGTCCTATAAAAATCTATTATGTGATTATTAATATTAAAACACATATTAAAATAATATTTTATTATAAGTAGATGTCATTGGATTGGATGACTTCCAAGATCCCTCTATCTTACATTCCTATGATTTTGTGACCTATCTCATGTAGGTACTATGTCTCGTTTATATCTTTAAGCCACCTGGCTTTCCCTGGTTGCTCTTGCTTTCAATAAGTTTAACACAAAGGTCTTAATTAATTCTAATAACAAATCCAGTGAAGTAGTTGCATGTATTCAAATTTGAACTATTCAAAATTATAATTATGTAAATTATGATCACTGGTTCTAGGCCAGTGGAAATATGCAATGTGAATCCCAATAATTCGACCACTTCATGGTCCACGTGAAGAGACTTGGCAGTAGTTTGGAAAGATTAGACAATATGTAAATACATACAATTGAAATTAGAGTATAAGTATAGAGGAGAGGTGTAAACAAATGTCATTAGCTATCAGAGGAGGGAATAAAACCTTTTTTTCATGAAGCCAATGGCACTTCAAATGAGCCTTAAAAGATGGGAAACAAAACAATGGATTGAAACAGTGGTGAAGTTTTTGTCCAGCCATAGGGATGAGAAAGAGGCAGAGAGGACAGGATAAGTCTGAGATTGATGGCGTCAGATTTGATTGCAGTGATGAGGATGTGAAGGGAAAAAGTGTTAAATCCAGAAATTTGGATCCAGATTGTCAAGAGTCTTGGGTGCCAGGTTAAAGAGAGGGGATTTTATTTAGTGAACAATGAGGAGCCATTGAAGATTTTTTTTTCCTTTTCAGGGTAATGACATGATTGGGACTATGTATTAAGAAGATTGGTTTGGCAGTGGTATTCAGGATAGTTTAGAGAAAGAGAGTGACTGGAAAAATGGGGCAAAAACATATTACATCATTACGATAGGTTCTACAAGCAGATAGAGCACCAGGCCTGGAGTCAGGAAGACCTAAGTTCAAATCTGGCGTCAGATACTCATTCACTCACTAGCTATGTGATTCTGGGAAAGTCACTTAACTGTTTGCCTCAGTTTCCTCATCTGTAAAATGAGCTGGAGAAGGAGATGGCAATCCATTCCAGTATCTTTGCCATAAAACCCCAAGTAGGGCCATGAAGAGTTGGACACAAGTGAAATGACTAAAAACAACAAAAGAAGTTCTGAGGACCTGCCCCTGAGTATGGTATGTATTCTGTGTACTGAAAGTGTGTGTTCTGTACATTCTGCCTCTGTACCTAGAGGCAGTAGGTCATAGCGAAAAGGATGTTGGACTTTGAATCAGGAAAACTGTTGTCCACATTTTTTCTCTGTAATTTACTAGCTGTGTGGAAAAGGATAGATGAGGACAATTTGTTCCATGAAGGTGGCTGAAGCAAATGCTGTGGAGCACTTAGAGCTAGGTTGAGCATCGAAGATGCCAAGGTTATCCACTGCATCCTGAGCCATCACCAGTCATTCTGATTTTTATCTTGCCATTCAATGACTCAGGGAGAGTGAGGCTGACAACTTTGTGCAACTTTGCCTCATCTAAATCCAATTCATGAGCAAGTCAAGACATCACCTGTGATTGTCAGTAGTCCTCTTCAGAAAATGAAAGACAAAAAATGTATTGCTTAACCTCTCACTGCCTTTTTGAAAAATGAAGATAAAAATATCTGCCATATGTCCTTCATGGAGATGTCGTAAGCATCAGATGTGATAATATATGTAAAGTACTGTGCAAACCTTAGAACTCCATGTAAATGGCAGCTGTTATAGAATAAAGAAAGGGGAATTGAAAAAGAGATTTGGCTATGTTGGAGGTGTAATTGATAAGTATTAGAGAATTACTTTGGAGGCAGAACTGACGGCATTTATTTTATATGTGAAGTGAAAGAAGCATAGGAGGTTTTCTGGGGTTTCTAGCTTAGGTGTTTGGAGGGCACAGAGGTGATAATGATGGGTATAGGGAAGCTGGGAGAAGGAACAGGTTTAGAAGGAAAGATGATGTTCAGTTTTGGAAGTGTTGGGCTTCAGATGCCAATGGGACATCCAGGTGGTGATGTGTTATAGGTACGTGGAGGTGAGGATCGTTCAATTTAGACTTCTACGTGTATTGAGTACAAATCCTTCATCTACTTGCTTAAATGAAAGAATAAGGATGTGTCATTAACACATTATTTATCTGTATATATGAGGATGATTTTTAATGTGATTGAAATTTTATTTCCTCTTAAATAGGGTAAAATAAATAATTTGCAATCCTGTTTACTGTAATAAACCCTTTGGAAAATCCTTTTCTATAGAAAAAAGAGAAAGTTCAGCCCAGACCCTTTAAAATTGCTAAATGTTCTGAACTAGAGAAATTCAAATTAATAAAGTTTGACTCCATTTTTTAAAACATCTTTTTAACACCAGAGTCTAGCCAAATGGAATCATGAACGCCAAAGTGAAATGAATAATACTAATTTTTTGAACTGAGAATTGATCTTTGATATTAAAATTTTAAGAAAAATGGTGAATTTTTAAAAATGGCTTTGTTTTTCTTTTCCCTTAAACCTAATGAAGCAATTTAAATTAGGTGGAATGATATATGTTTTAAAAACCATCAAGCTGGAACCAAATTTGAAGATGCAAAAATTTACTGAAACTGGACAGAATTATTATTTCATTCAGTTTGCCCCCACTATTTTGCAACTACAATAATCTTTTGCATTAAATAATTGATGATCAGGAGAAGTTAAAAGGGAAAAAAGATTTATCTGTACCTTAAAATTATTTTCAGACATGATCATTTTCTCTGTTCTGATCTTCTGTATTGTTGGGTTTCTTTTTTCCGTAGTCATTTTTTAATATTCACTTGCTGCTAAATACCTAAGGCTCTATAACTGAAGATTTGATAGCTAACATACCCATGAGTAATAATGATGAACAACTGGATTCCAAATCATGAAGAATATTCAGTAAATTTCTTTTCCAAGTTTCTACCAGGCAGTAACTTGGCTACCTGTCAGTTTATTTTGGGACATATCAGGCCTTGACAATATAGCATCCTTCGTTTATTACTTATACCTGAAAAATTGTGCATTGAGTGATGTGCTTGTAGTTTAACTTATGCCTCCCAAATAAGGCACTCAGAGCTTCATATTGTGAAGATTTGTAATCCTATCTATTTAAATTGGGTTAAGGATGCATAATAGGTGATCTCCTATTTATCCCCCAAAATATCATAGATGATAATTAAAGCAAAACATTAAACAGGAAGTGCAAAATAGATGGTGTGTCTCCCCAAAGTACAACTTGGGAGGAAAAAAAATCTTGTAAGGCAACAAGAGTGTACTCTGTGATTACGTGCTCTGGGCCAGTTCGTACTGTAAGCATGATGGGGATTACAAATGTGCTTGTTCTGGCAGCAAGTATAGGCCTATTAACTGAAACCAGCTGTTCCAAGAGAAATGTTATGCCAAAAGTATTCAAAGGATATCTTAATTTAGCTCTAGGCCACGTTTCTTACCGCAGGGGAAAAAAATTCAGGAACTATCATTTCTATTCAATTAATGCAATCCCAGTGATTTTATGCAGCACAAAAAAGCATTTTAAGAATAGCCTATCTATATTAGATCAGCCTCTCATTTTGATTTAACAACTTCTTCCCACCCATTTCTCTAGGCTAACTTATCTATTTCTTCTATAGGGATACACAGAAAGAATTTTTATTAGACTGATCGAAGAATGCATGAATTCAATGTAATTTCACAAACATTTAAGTACCCGCAATGAGCAAAGGCACCATGCTAAGAGCAGGGGATGCAAGGACAAAAATGAAACATTCCCTGGCCTCAAGGAGCTTACATTGTATTGGAAACATTCTGTAGAGTATTATGAAGATAATATTGTTTTCTTTTCTATAAAATGAGATGGAGAAGGAAATGGCAAACCACTCTAGTATCTTTGCCAAGGAAATCCTAAATGGGGGGATTGAAGAGTCAGACGCGCCTGAACAACTCAACAATAGATACACATCTACAGAGAGAACTTTAGGATTTGTAAATAGTTTTATGCATATTGTCTCATATGAGCCTCACAAGTAGGTTTTATTTTATTTTATTTTGTCCAGATCTATGATTTCATTGGTGTAGGGAACTCCCAATGAATAATGTCACTTCACTAATGCAGATCAGTCTCATCTCTGAAATTTAGGGTCTTAAAGCTTTACTCAGGAACACTGAGAGATAAATTGACTGGTCTAGGATCATATAACCAGTAGGAGTCAGAAGTGGAACTTGAATCCAGGTCTTTCTGACTCTAAGGCTGGCTTTTCATCCACTACTTCAACGCTACAGCAAGATGAGGTAGGTATTATCATTTATCCTCATTTCGCAGACAAGGAAACTGGAGCTTTAAGAGGTTAACTGACAGTCACTGAGTGTCATTAGTCTATCACGCTGACTCTGTTTTTGGTTATTTTCCTAACTTCTCAACCAGTCTGGTATGGCTGAAATTTTTCTTCTTCACTTTTACTTCTACTTAGGTTAGTAAGAATTGTAGTCATAGGAGCCTCTGTAGGTATCTTGGAATCTATTCTATCCCTAAGTCATCTTTGACCTATGACACAGAAGTGTCAATATGAATCTAATCTCTGGTTTATCACAGCTAACCTACCCATTCTTAATCAAAAGAATTATTTATAGATATAACATATAGACAAGTGTATAGAGTGACAACCACATTCCCTGTTAGTAATAGATTCAGTAAAGCTGCCCATGGCACACAACAGAGGGGATATGGGTATATATAGCTTAATGATTGATGTGGTCTCCAATTTTTTTGATTGTGTAACTTCTATTTAGTAAAAAATAAATCCTGCAATTCCTCTCTATGTATTTACTTATTTATAAGTTATATATATATATGTATATACATACATATGTGTATATATATTATATATGTATATATGTTGTTGTTGTTGTTCAGTTGTTTCAGTCATATCCAACTCTTCCTAACCCCATTAGCAAAGATACTGGTTATTTGCCATTTTCTCCTCTAGCTCATTTTGTGAATGAGGAAAGTGAGGCAAATGAAGTTAGGTTACTTGCCCAGGGTCACACTGCTAGTAAGTGTCCAAGGTCAGATTTGAATTTGCAAAATGAATCTTCTTCACATTAGGCCGGCACTCTATCCATTGTGTCACCAACTGCCCATATATTCTAAACTAATAATTAGACATTAAATAGGATGAGATGCAGATGATATGATAATACTTGATTTTAGAGTCAATAGGGAGCCACTGGAATTTACTAAGTAGAAGAGTAACAGTCAGACCTGTTGGACTTTTGGAAAATCATTTTAGCAGATGGTGATTAGGAGACTATTGCAGAAGTGCAGGTGAGACATGCTAAGGGCCTGAACTAGAATGGTGGCTGTGTGAGTAAACAGAAGGAGACAGACGTGAAGGATGTTGAGGTTAAAAACAAGATTTGGCAACTGATTAGATATTTGTAGTGAGTGAGAGTGAGTAGTTGAAGATTTATAGCAAGGTTGTGAACTTGGAAGGCTGGTGGCTTCCTAATGGGTGTTTGGGAAGTTGGGAAGGGGGACAGGTTTGGAAGGAAAAATAATGCAATGAGATCTGTTAATACAAATTTCAGCACATTCATGACTGCTCATCCTGCACGACTCACTCTGTCACAATAAAAATGAAAAGGGATTTGGTGAAGGCTCTTATTCATTGGTCACAGTCCTAAAGTATACATACATACATACACATACCTGTATCTGTATCTGTATCTGTATCTGTATCTGTATCTGTATCTGTATCTGTATCTCTCTCTCTCTGTCTCTCTGTCTCTCTCTCTCTGTCTCTGTCTTTCTCTCTCTCTGTCTCTCTGTCTCTCTGTCTCTCTCTGTCTCTCTCTCTATCTTTCCCTTTTCTCTGCCCACCAACCCTCCAGTCAAAAGGAGCAGAGTGTAGGTATCCTGGGCTGAGGAGGCTAATTTTCCCAACAGCAGTTGCTGAGCTTTACCTGCTGGTCAAGATGCACAGGTCAAGATTAGGTTATAGTCATCATAAGGGGCCACTCAGGGAAGAAAGGAAGAGGTTGGGAACATGCATATACCTGGAAGTGGGGACATGTGTGGGGAGGTAACAGTGGAAAGGAAGTGTGGTTGTGTTGTAGATAAACCTTGGGAATAGTTACTATGGGGAGGGTGGCATAGGATCCAAGTTTCCTACCCTCTAACTGATCACACACCTGTTGGGTCATGGCACTGCCCCCCAGGAAGCTGCTTTCTCCCCCTCCGACATATACTTTGAGACCACTAAAAGGATTATGTAGTTTTTAATCAACAGTCATATCAAGAATTCATCTCTGTGAATCAAGACTTACATATTTAAGGAAAGTAGTGTGATATCTAGGTCTAATGAGGTTTGTATTATCTACTCAGGTTATCACAAGGATCTGATGAAATAAGATATGTGAAAACAGTTTGTGACTGGAATACTATAAAAAGTATGAGCTATTATTACTCCTGGCTAGCAGGGAACTTGCTTGGTCCAACTAAATTTATACCAAATACATGAATATCCTTAATGATTAGCACACATTCACTGAACCTTCTCTGTCAGAAATAGGCTTTAATGCTGTTTCTTTTTTTTTTTCTTTTTCAGCAGCAGCAGCAATAGACTTGCACTGTTCTATTCACCCTCTCTCATCTAGCTCCCCGAGAACAAAGGCAAATATTTGGAGGATAGTTGAGGAGGTCAGTGTGCAGCCATGGAATAGAGTAAGTATAAGTTCTTTGACCTCGGCCTCATTAGTACTGTATTCTAACCAGCTAATGCAGATATGAACTGTTTCCAAATATTTTATCTCTTGTGTTTTTCTACCAAAGTGAATATCTAGTTGTCTTTTCATTATCAGTTGCTAGTCTGTTAAATTAGCTTTGAATTTGCTAAGGCAAGTAGACAAGAGTCTTCTGTGAAGAAATGCCAATTTTACCAGATGCATCAGTTTGCATTCTGCATAATGAATTTTATTATGCTAATTGTCTAACAGGGGTGGGGTACTTGCAGCCTCGAGGTCACATGTGGCCTTCTAAGTCCTCAAGTGTGACCCTTTAACTGAATCCAAACTCCACCGACCAAATCCCATTAATAAAAGGATTTGTTGTGTAAAAATTAGCCCCAGTCAAAAGGCTGTAGCCATGGACCTAGAAGGTCCAAGGCCGCAGCTTCCCCACCCCTGACCTCTAGAGGTTACAAAGCTCTGTTCTCATGAGCTTCTATCAAGTTCATCTGCTCATTTTTCAATAAACATTTATTTCAAATATAGACCTTGTTGCTTGTTGTTGGGGGAGCTGAGAAGTTTAGGTAAGACATAGTCCCTACTCTCATTGTGCTTCCAGTCCATTAAAGTGATTCCCAATTAATCAACAAGATATGCGCTTTTAAGTCTAGATCACAAATAAAATTAGACCAAATAAAATGCACTCTGTCTCTCTTCCTTGAGGCACTTTGATACGTAAAGCAATGGAATCTTTCAATATTATTGCAAATTTTGGTTGATTAAAATTAACTAATGGACATTAACTTCTCCATTGTTTATTTATTTATACACACACACACACACACACACACACACACACACACACAATAGAGTTCGCTTTTTTTAATGAAAGAACCACTTGGAAAAATTTTCCAGACAAAATTTCCTTAACATACAGAATTATCAGTCCAGAGTGACTTTGAGTGGTAACTTACTCCTACACACAAGAACATAAAAATCAATATAATTTTTCAAGCTCTTCAAAAAAGATTTTGTCCAAGTAGTTATTATGCCTAAAAAGAAATTCATCCATTAATTTTTCTGGTGCATCTGAGGAATTGTCAATGTCACCTGGTATGTTAAGCATTGGACAATGTTACTTTTTTAGGAGAGGGAATGTACCTGTGATTTCATTGATACAGAGAACTCCTTAATGGGGAAACTCCCTCTACCAATCCAAATTGGCATCTTTTTTGAAATTTATGATCTTACAGAGTTGCCTACGGCACCGAGAGTTTAAATACCAAAAGTAACACAGCCTGCATATGTCAGGAGTGACACTTGAACTCAGCTCTTCCAAGCTTCAAAGCCAGCTCTCATTGTACCACATTGCTTTTTACTCTTTCATGTTTGTTAAATGTACAGAACATATAAAGTGCTGTCTTCAGTTTGATTATGTCCAATGTCCTTCTTAGTTTCATTGTTCTATTTTGATAATATGGTTACTGAAATAGTAAATGACCATATAACGAAAAAATAGATTTTCTTTTTTTCTTTATAGGAATTATAGTAGAAGTTATAGGTATTCTGTGTAGGAATTATAGTACAAGTAAATGAAAATGTAGCTCTATTCATTAGAATTAAAATGAAAATAAAGAAAAATATCCCTGATGAAAGGAAGTATGGTGTAGTCATAAAACAAACAGTATCATTTGGAGTTAGAAAATCTGAGTTCAATTTAATGGCCTATTGCAAATAATAATAAAAACAATAAATACTGATCATGAGACTTATATAGCAGTTTAAAGTCTGAAATGTGAAAATACTTTACGTACACTACTTCATTTGAGCCTCATAACAACCCTGTGATGTAAATATCACAGGTATCATTATCTTTGTTTTATAGAGCAGTTCAAGGACTTGCTTATGGCCACACAGTTAGTGTCAGAGTCATGATTTAAATGCACTTTTTCCTGATTCTGAGTCTAGCACTCTACCTACTATGGCATTGGTCCTTAAAAGGTGGTCTGGGGACCTCTGGGACTACCCTTTCAGGGTGTTCACAAGGTTAAAATTATTTTCATAATAATACTAACATTTTAATTTCTATTATGATAAATATTAATCCACCATATTTCTATGACCTACATAAACCAAACCTCTTTGGGATGCTTAATACATTTTAAGATTGTAAAAGTGTCCTGAGACCAAAATGTTTGAGAACCACACACTATATCCTACTCTTACTTTCATATTTACAAACCAAGGAAAATCACTTAAACTCCCAGATCCTCAGTTTTCTGAGTTGAAAAATGGGAACGACACTACTACTACCTAACTCAAATAACTACAACCTAACTGACAGGTATGACCATGTGAAATAACTCTTCCTCTAGGGACCTTAGTTCCCAATTACTCACTATGTGAGTTAATGTTTCTAAAATACCTGGATATAAAACAAAGCTTTATGTCATTGCAAACCCCCATGATCATCATTATTATTTCATCTATTTGTACATAATTATTCCTCCCTGAATTTTTTATGATAATCAATGATTCAATGAATTTTAAAGTTGGAATTTTTGTAGCAGATATACAAGGTGATTTTTTTTTAGTAGAACATGTGTTTTTGTTTTTTTGCAAATTTAATTTTATACCTGAGTTGTATTTGTCAAAGGAAAAAAAAAGAGAATTAAAGCAGGCGAAAATATAAAAAGTATGGATGAAGGAGTGCTAGAAATTTCAAAAGAGATTATTTAAAACTTAATTGCCTTCCTCTTTTTATGGTCATTAGGGTCAGGTAGCTTCTTTATTTATCACTTTAGGTTTGTCATAAAGCAAAGACTTTTGCCTTCAAAGCAAAACCCAAGACATTCCAAACTTTATTTCTCCACAGCAGTAGCAAGTTGTCTATCAGAGACACTATAGGAAATCCTGCTATGGCACATATTATCAGATTCACTGCCTCATTGCAATACATTTTTGAATTTTGGGTGCCCAAAGTTTGGCCCATTCCAGTAATGTTCATTTTTTGTTTTTCATTTCTTTTCAAATAAGAGAATAGATACCCTTCACTCAGTAAGAAAATTACATCCTACAACGATACATCTAAAATTCCTAGACTCATCTAAAATGTCTAGGAACTCTGTCATTAAAACCATCTTAATGATCTTTGAAAAGAGAATGTAATCATTTTTGGTGGCTGGAGGAAAGGTGACCTTTTCTGTGGATGCTGGATCCTCATAGGCATTTCACAAGCCTGAGAAAGTGAAAGACCCTTAAAGAAACTAGCTTCAGGTGCTTCTTCTGCACTGCTCAAAATGGGATCCATTTCGACAGCTTTTCATGGTCTGTTAGAAGTACATTAAACAAGTGTCATAACTGACAGTGTCCTAAACTGCAAAGTACAGATCAACAATTTTCCTGACAAAGCTAAACTTGGGGGAAAATACTGGAGGCAGTAATCTTCCCTATTTTCTACCCTTAATCAGTATGTATTCACAGGCACGGTAAGGGGAAAAATGATTTTCACAGAATAGAATTTCAGAAGTGGAAGGGGCTCTACAGATCAGCTAGCCCAACCCCCTTACTTTATAGGTTGATAAACTGAGGGCTATAGAGGAAGAGTTCTTTCTAACTCTCACAACAAGTGAGTGCCTAACTTGGAACTAGAAACCAGGTATATGCCTCCCATACCAGTGTACTGTCTTTTAGAGCAAGACCTTTTAAACTTTTCCCACTCATGACCTCTTTTGCCTGAGAAATTTTTATGTGACCCTGGCTATATAGGTATATAAAATAGGTATATAAATCAAACATTTACTGATAATAAATCATAAAGAAATTTATTTTAAAATAATTCTTTGGCATACATATAATTTTACCTTTTATTAAAGATGAAAGAAAATTGCATACTGATGAGATGGATGTGATTTTTTATTTTTAGATAAAGAATTAAATCTTGGTGGAATATTTGATACTGCAGGATATAGAGCATCTTCAACATTTTTCAGAGTTGATCAATATTTTGATTTCATAATCATCGATCCTGAGAACGCCATTTCACACGAATATGGAGTACAAAATGGCAGAAGTATGTTTAGGGCCATTTCAGAAATTGTTGGAAATTCTGTTCTTTTCCCAAGTCAAAACACTGCAATTCATAACATATAATAGTCTTAAATCTGAGCTAAGGTGTTTCTGGCAGCGTTTGTTGGTGTTGTGTGGCATGATGGTATGTTCGGTACAAAATGTACATGTTGTATGTTCAGAACCAAGGCCGCAGTGAAGTTGCATGATACAACGTGGGTAAGCCCTGCCAGAAACACTTGGATTCATTATGCATTTGATTTAGAATTAATCCCTAAGTCTTTTCCTTAGAGGCATCTATCAGCGAAATAAAATAAAATTTAAAGCCATTCTGAGTTTTTAAGTAAGATGAATAAGATTGAAACATCTGAGGGCAAGCCTGATTCTTTTTTCCTTCTGAGATTCTGTGGAATTCTTTAATAGAATGGAGGAAGTATTTCAAAAGGAAAACAAATTTGGGGGAAGGGGCTCTGAAGAGAGTCCAAATCTGGAGAGTGATGGGTGGAAGAATGTGACCAAGAGAAGGGAAGAAGAACTCTGAATATTTGACAGCATCAAATAGATTGTATATTCTTCCCAGTAGGGGAAGGAGTCCAGGAAATGGTGGAAACCCTGGCACTCCAAAAACACAAAGGGAAACCATTCTGATGAGAAGGGGAAAAGGAGAGTTGTCCAAAGAAGCTAATACGGACACGTAGGCAACTCATCAACTAATTTATATTTTAAAAAAACCTATCTACAGAGAAAGAATATAAGAGAACAATATGATCCTTCAGAAATAGTAAGGAATGCTAAAGGTCTAAGTTAGATAACATTGGAAATGGCAACATATATTTAACTTGTTTTGAATCATTGAAAAAGCGTGATAGTATTATTTACAATTATGGTCCAGGGAAGAGATTCTTAGCAAAATAAGGATAGAAGAGAATATAAAAAATAAAAGATTATTTTAATGACATGTAATTGGAAAATCTTTTGCTTGAATGAAGCTAGAATAAGAAGGGAAACTGTTAAGAGAAATAAATTTTTGCATTAACTATCTCTGAGTTTCTAAAATTCAAGATATATGATGAATTAAATAACTATATAAATCCAAGAACCGTTCTCTAATGGATGAGTGATTAAAGAATAGGAGAAATTAGTTTTCAAAAAGATTTCCCTTACGTGGCACAGTGGATAGAGTACATGATCTGGAGTCAGGAAAATCTGAGTTCAAATACAGATTTAGATGCTTAATACCAATATAACCCTAGGCAAGTCATTTTACCTCTATCTTCCTTAGTTTCCTCATCTTAGAAATGGGGATAATACCTACTTATTGTGAGAATCAGATGATATAGCATTAGTAAAGTGCTAAAAACCGTAATAAGCCATTATTATTGTTAATGATATGAATGCCTGCTGCAAATCACTAAGCAAAATAGAAATTAAAACAACTCTGACATATCATAAAGCCAGCAAATTGGCAAAAATGACAAACAATGGAAATAGTACATCTTAGACACTAGGTCACAATTGACTTTTGACTGCACCTATGAACCCCATCTCTATTGGTAAGTTCTTCAAAAAGCTTCCTTTTGGGGGAAGGTCTCAGTCTATCCATTTCTCATTCTTAGCTATAAACCATCAAATGGATACCTCCCTCTTTCCCCTGATTTTCAGCTTCCCTATTATGTGTTGTCTTCCTCCAGGTCATTTCTTTGAGCAGACTATCTTTCTGACTATAACTACATTCCTAGCACTTAACACAGTGCCTGACATGTAGCAAGCACTTAATAAATTCTTGTTGACTGACTGATGAATTAACGTTGAAGGAACTATAACAAGATTGGAACAATAATGAACTGTTGGTGAAGCCATGAATTAATCCAGCCATTCTGGAAAACAATTTGGAATAGTGCCCAAAAAGTTACTAAAATATCCACATTCTTTAACACAAGAGATTCCAATCTTGGACTCACGTCCTAAGGAAGTCAAAGACAGAAAGGTCCCATGTATAACCAAATGTTCATAGAGGCACTTTTTGTGGTAGTAAAGAAAGTGGAGCAAAGTAGGTGTCCATTGACTGGGAAATGACTAAAATTCTGAAACAAGAACATACTGCAATATCACAGTGCCATATAAGAACCAATGAAAATGAAGATTTGAGAGTAACATGGTAAAACTTAAATGAACAGATGTAGAATGAAATTGAATAGAAAGGTGAGGTAGAATCCAGGTGGAAATGGGATCAGAATTGCGACAATCACAAAGGAAAGAACAACAATCACAGTATCTAATAGTCCTGATAAAACTTGTTCTCTGGAAAGACAATGATGTCTGTCTAGCATTCATTTATAACAATGAAGGAAGGCAGTATAGTAGCATGTAAAAAGCATTAGACCAAAAGTCAGGAGACTTGGGCTCCTAGGCTGTCTCTGCCTCTACGTCATGTAGTCATTTCACCTTTTATACCCCCAGGCTTCTCATTTCTAGAAAGAGGGAGTTTAATTTCTAGGTCTAGTAGACATGGATTCTATGTTTCCTTTAATTCACACTAAAGAGTAAATGATGGCTAAGTCTCAATGCTTTGACCATCTGGGGATATTTCTATTTTACTAGCTAGTATAGTCATAATAGTCATAAGCCAAAGAAATGACTTTCTATGATGGAATTTCAGATGTCAAGGAGTGAATATTCTTTCAGCTTAACTTAGGACCCATACAAGTCTTAAGTTAAATCATAAAATCACACAAGCAGCTACTTATTCTGTCAATGTGTATTTCCTTTCTAATAACAGGTTGAATACCATACATAACTCAGAAAATGATCTTTTGCTCTGTAGAGTTTGCACCATAAAGACATAAAGAAGACACTCTGAAATTTATAAATCATAAGCAATTTTCACTCACACAAAATGCTCTAAATTGTTGCCTCAGAGTTGAGAATAATCCATATTTTAGGAGGGTCTTTGTCGTCTGTACTCAATGGGAAATGAGCTTGGACAACCTCTGTCAATAGGGTCATTCTGTGCTGTTTCTGGAAGTCTCAGCAAAAGTAATGATGGCTTTTAAAAAAATTCAACCTTTCAAGATTTCTGTTGCTATAAAACTCTGTCTACAGGAAGAAATCATTTTTGGATTGCAGCTTCAGAATTTGGCCCTGCCAAAATATGCTTGACCAAATTTAAAACTTCATTCTAGTGACAGTTTATCAGTTTCCTATTCACCTTCCCCTTCTTTAAGAGCATTATTCTTCTCTGTGAGAATACATCTTCCTAATACAAACTCTTAATAACCCAAGGGACTCACTTTGACATTCCCTGAAGCTTATCCAGCCTACAGCACAGAGAGGCAGTGTTTTTCTTTCAAGTCTTTTGCCTCTTTCTTGTTCTACTGAACATAAAAATAGATTGGAGAAATATATATTTTACAAGTTGAGTGGATTATTTGATTCTGGACCTGTATTTCTCATAAAAAGCTTTCATCAGCAACTAATGCAAGGTTTCTGAAAGTGTAAAATACGCATCTTAACTTGCTTGTAATTAAATTATTCTAGTTAATATAGATGCTTCAGGAACTAGGGCAAGAGAAAGAAACATACCTTTTCATGACTCTATTTCAATATTCATAGCCCTCTTCTAGAGAGAGCCACTCATTATACTTCCCTTATAACTATTTTAGGTAAAGCCATCCCCTTCCTGATTAGGACCCACCATGAGTTGAAGGAATTTAAGAGAGATGACTGCATGTAATGGGGTTTTATCCAAAACAAACATGGGAAACCAAGTCAATCAATTGATCAACAAGCATTTATTTCTTAAGTTCTAGGTATTAGGTTAAGTGCTTGGAATACACAAGGACAAAAATGAAATAGTTCGTGCTCTCAAGGAGCTTACATAATATTTCTTTAATTTCTTTAATAATATTTTATTTTTTTCTTTAATAATATTTTGTTTTTATTTCCCCCCCAATTACACGTGAAAACAATTTTTAACATCTTCATGTTAAGTTTTGAGTTCTAATTTCATTCTTCCCTCCCTCCCCTGCCCCTCTCCCTGTGATGGTAAGTAATCAGCTATACATGGGAAATCATGTAAAACATTTCCATATTAGTCATTTTGTACGAGAAGAATTGAACAAAAGAAGAAAGAGAAAAAAATAATATGCTTCAGTCTGTATTCAGACGACATCAGTTCTTTTTCTGAAGGCATATAGCATTTTTTATCAGGAGTCCTTTGGGGTTGTGTTGGATCATTGTAATCCTGAGAATAGTTAAATCATTCACATTCTTCGTTGTACAATGTTGTTACTGTGTATAATGTTCTTCTGGTTCTGCTGACTTTACTTTGTATCAGTTTATGTAAGTCTTTCCAGGTTTTTCTGAAATCATCTTGCTTGTCATTTTTATAGGACAATCATATTCCATTACAACCATATACTACAACTTGTTCACCCATTCCCTAATTGATGGGTATCCCCTTGATTTTCAATTCTTAGCCATCACAAAAAGAGCTGTTATAGATATTTTTGTATAAGTAGAAGGAGCTTCTATTCTAAAAGAGTAAACAGAAAGTGGAGGTTTAAGCTTTGATAACTTAGAATTGTACTATGGTTTTGAAACACCAGTCTCCTACAGAATCTGTGTATTTAATTGTTGGGTTTTTAAGTGGATATAGAAACTCTGAAAGAGGCAATTCATTTGTTATCTGAAGAGAATTAGTTGTCAAAACTGAGACTGTGAAATACAGAAAAGACTAAGAGAACTTTTCTGAGAGACTGAGTTAATCAAAAAGAAAGATTCTGAAGAGGCATTTTGAGGGAACTGAGTTTAACTATTATCCTGTGGAAAAAAAGACTCCCTGCCATTCTTAGCTGGATGATGGCACTAGGTTTCCAGAGTTTGTGGAGAAGTCAGCAATTGCAATTGGTGGTTAGAAGTCTCTCTGATGCGTGATCCTCCTCACAGCTGATGTATCACTGAAGTACTTAAATATATCTTAGGGTCATTTTTCGGGGGGTGGGGGCGTGAGTTACACTGTTAATCAATTCTAAAGTCAGTAACATTAATGATTAAATATATGGAATGCAGGATCAATGTTGAGGGAGAGATGAGCAAAAGCCTATGGGGAAAACTAGTTTCTCTAGTATATCTATAAATTGAGGTGAAGGCTAAAAATAATGAGATTGTGAATTTCTAAGGAAACATTAGGACATGCCCCTCGATAATAATGATTACAATTGCTTACGTGCAGATAATGCCCCAAGATTTGCTTTGTACTTTCAATCCTCAACATTTGTGTGATTAACTTTTGTGACTTTAAGCACTCAGATGATTTTATTAATAACTTCATTTTCACATTTTCAACCATGTATATTCACAGCTATGCAAAGAAGAGGAAAAAATAAGAAGCTCAATGAGCCTTTTGAAGGTTCATTGTGGAGCAGCTGGTATCTTACTAGGTGCTTCCTTGGTCTTGCTCACTATGCAATCATAAAGAATGTCCCATGAAGTTATTGCATATTTTCCTTGTTTGCCTTTAAAACTGAAGTTTTGTGTTACAATTATGTCCCTGATGATCTGATCAAGCTGGTGTGTTTTTCATGATCTCCAACACCATCCTCCAGGGGTGAAGAATAGAGCATCGGAGGTGATGTCAAGATCTCACTAGTCTCAGCATTTTCTGACAGCAGTGACTAAAGTCTTATTATCCTCTCCCCTGGTTTTCAGACAGTGGTCAAGGTGGAGAAGTTGACAGCAGTAGCTCATAAAGTACAATGCTATATTCTATACTAAAGTACAATGCCTTCACCCCCCCATCTGACACAGAGAAAGGTAAGATTGAAGTTTTTAACTAGTGTTAGTGTTAAGAATTTTATTTGCTGTATAGTATTTACAATACTGAAGATTTCATATGTTATAAAAAATGAATATTGTCTGAAATATATTTTTTTAATTGAGATGTTAGCCCAAAAGGTTACAGACTTCTAGTGAATTTCTGGCAAGAAAAATGTTTTGCATATTACCAATCTTATTTTGTGGACTGTATTTTATGGATTATTTCATGGTTAACATATTAGGAAAAGTGCATATTATTAGAATTAACTTGTTATAAAAATTATATGCAGAAAAGTATATTTTTAGAAATCTCTAGTGGAAGGGGATAGGGGTGTGTGTGTGTGTGTGTGTGTGTGTGTGTGTGTGTGTGTGTGCGCACATGCGCATGTGCACACAGGAAACTAACTTCCAATTTTCTAGAGGTTCAATGTATCAACATTTCCATTTTTACTTTCACACTATTTTCTGGAAGGGTCACATCTATGAAAACTGAGGATTGACTGCATATGTTCTCTCATTTGATTCTCCCAAAAATCTGTGAGGTAATTGCTATTATTATTATTATGCCCATTTTACAGATGAGTGAAAGAGGTTATGTGACTTGCCGAGGGTCACCCTGCTAAAATATATCTGAAAGAGGATTCAAACTCAGGTTTTCCTGATGACAAATCTTGCACTCTCAAGTAGAAAGTACAGAAATGTGACAGTTGTATTTAGAGAGGAGTGAAAGTTGGTATGGTTGTTGACTAGTTTAGTGTAACCCAACAGCCCATACAGTTATATGTGGGGTGATCATCCCTAAAACTCTGCTACATGAGTATTTACAGAATATATAAAAAATGAATACAAGAGAATTTGGGGGGACTACAGTTTGAAGGGATTAGTAGAGGTTTCACATATCAAGTCGTACTTGAGCTGAATCTCCAAGGAGAGTAGGGATTCTAAGAGACAGAGGTGAGATGGGAGTGTTTTATGGACATGGAGGACAGTCTACACAAAAGCATAGAGATGAAAGAGGGAATATCATATATTCCAGCATGATTTGACCTTAGATGCATATTATCTAAAAGGGCTACTTGGAACTCTGAAAAGTGGGAATTTAGGAGAAAATTTGGGCAGTGTTTTCTCTAGCACTGACTAAAGAAGAGATTATACAGAAGAGGTTGGAGCAACATCTTAATTCACATTTTCCCTTTGTAATTTTTAAAAATCGAATTGTTTATTTACTTTTAGTTTACAAGATTCAGTTTCATAATCCCTTGAGTTTCAAATTTTCTCCCCAATGTTGGCATGCAATCAAGTATAGGATCTGCAAATACTTTCACATTTGACATTAGTTTGGTTGTATAGAAGGGTTGAAACCAATGGAATGAGCAATGGGAAGGAGGAAACAAAACCAAACTTGGAAAAGAAAGAAAGCATGTAGTTTGTTTCAGTCTCCATTTACACTCTGTTCTTTCTGGGTCTTTCTCTGAATGTAGACATCTCCTTCCATCCTGAGACTTATAGAGTTGTCTTGTAACCTTGCGTTGCTGAGAAGAGTCCAGTTTATCAAAGATGGTTGTCACACATACGTTGTGTCTGTCATTGTGTACAAATTTCTCCCTTTGTAATTTTAATAACAATAACACCTAGCATGTATATAGTGCTTTAAGGTTTGTAAACTGTTTTACAAATATCTCATTTTTCTCTTCACAGTAACTCTGGAAGGTAAGTGCTATTATTATCCTTCTTTTCCAGATAAGGAAACCAAGGCAAACAGAATTAAGTGATTGCCCAGGGTTATATAGCTAATATGTATCTGAAACTACATATGAACTCAAGATTCCTAGCTCCAGATTTATGCCACCTACCTGCCTCATCCTTATTTCTTCCACTAGTTAAACAATATTTTCATCTTAAGTAAAATGGCATGGAATAGCAGGGAACAATTCAACTTGAAGTAAAAAAAGAAATGAAAAAAGAAAAAAAACTCTAAATTTAGTTCTTAATCTTCCTGGATAATATGGTCATGGGAAGGTAATTTTTATCCCTGTCAGTCTGTTTCCTCACCTCTTAATGGGTCTGCAACTTCTTCCACCTTTAATAAATCTCCTCTTCTGATCTCCATAAGCAGCAGACACCAACTTGTCTTTTTCTTTCCTTTTTTTTTTTTGGCTTTTTGGAGGGCAATTGGGGTTAAGCGACTTGCCCAAAGTCACATGCTAGTTTTTTGTGTTAAGTGTCTGAGGTTGGATTTGAACTCAGGTCCTCCGGACTCCAGGGCTGGTGCTGTATTCACTGTGCCACCTAGCCGTCCCTTTTTTTCTTTTTCTTTCCTTTCCTTTTATTTTTTTTTCATTTTACCAACTTGTCTTAATAGACAAGTCCCAGGGGTAGGACACAGAAGACCCTGGGTAACCCCAACCCTCCAAAAAAAAAAAAGACTTAGAGCCTAGAGATACACTCACTCTGGGAAGAAAGAAATAATCACCTCTTCACTCTTCCACCCAACCCAGCAAGACACAGAGGGACTGCTGGAGTCCTTGAAAAATCATGAAGGAGACAAGGCAGAATAGATTGAGAACAAAGGGAAAAGAGGTGAGGGCAGAGAGATCACAGGGAGCCCCGCTTCATTCAGGCTCAGTTCTCCTTCCCAGCTTGAGTCAGGCAGTGCTAAACCCAGCTCCAGCCTTCCAGAGACCCTTGAGTGCAGAAGAATTGCTTTGCTCAAAGCTGAGGCAGGTTTGGCCTTACTGAGTAAAACAGTTCCTAAAGGCAGGTCAGGTGGAAGCCTGACGACTGCAGGAGCTCAGCTGAGCCCTGGCCCCACGTGGGGCACCAGTGGCCTGATCCCAGCTGGGGGAGAAAGGCCTGCCAAGCCTAAGCACTCCAGAAGCCTATGGCAGGGACCCAGCTGGAGAAGCCCGCAAAGTGTGAGAGTCTTAGAGAAAGATGGCAGGCAGAGTCTGCAGTAGGTAGGTGGCTTTCCCAGAGCCCTGTGGCAAGAAGGAACCCAGAGCCAGAGCCACAGTGGTTCTTTTGAAGGAGGGGCCTAGTCTGCCTCAGTATGCTGAGGGTCTATTGGGTGGTGCCCAGGCCATTCAGCTGTGGAAATCTGACCCAAGCCAAGCGTCTTTCTTCCCCCAGATACTGAGGTGGAGGAGATGAGCAAAACAAGGAAAATTGGAATTTGAAAGTAGCCCAGGAGGTGAACCCTAAAAGAAGACAGCAATTATATATCAAATTCACATAAATCCTGAGAGAAAAAAAACACACACAAACAAAAAAACAACCTCCTGGCTACAGGAGGGAAAAAAAAAAACAAAACGAGAGAATGGGGAAGCTAGAGAATAAAGAAAGGCAAGGAAACCTGTCCCCTGACAGCAATAACTGATTGCCTTGAAAATTAGAATGGGCCAGACAGAAAACTGAGACTATAAGACAACAAGAAATCTTAAAATCAAAAGATTGAAAACAAATAGAAGAAAGAAATACAATGTAGAAAACAGTTGACCTGGAAAATAGGTCAAGAAGAGAGATCCTAAAAATTATTAGACTATCTGAAAACCATGATGAGAAAAAAAGTCCAGATATCTGGTTTAAAGAAATTTTGAATGAAAATTATCTAGAACTCCTAGAAGAGAGGGCAAAATGAATAGAGGAAGAAATCATTGATTGCTTCTTCAAGAAAAACCCTCCAAAAAGTAAGTCCAAAAGATACTCATAGAGATTGACTCTCTCTCTTCCACCATCTTTACTATCTGTTGTAGATCTGGTTGAAATGCAGGTCTTCCTGAGGCCTAAGACAACATTCTCTCCACTAGGCTGTTCTATCAT
The DNA here is from genome assembly GCA_028627135.1 of Pseudochirops cupreus. Lineage (NCBI taxonomy): Eukaryota > Metazoa > Chordata > Mammalia > Diprotodontia > Pseudocheiridae > Pseudochirops > Pseudochirops cupreus. The sequence goes on from CM053581.1 coordinate 504,648,104, forward strand.
TTGTAAATATGGAGATAACAATATCTATAGTACTTATTACGCACATCATTGGGAGGATCAAATGAGATAATGTATGTAAAGTGCAATACTCATTCATTCAACAAACATTTATTATATAAATGTCAGCTATTATTATTATGTCCTGAGTGTGCTAACCATTTTTCATGAATATTGGTGTGCTTGGCAGCTATATTGCTGTCTGGAAATTGATTATTAAATTGGCTTGCTATGAATTAGCCTCTTGCAAGTTTGGGCTTCCACAGCAAATTTCCCAGAGCCTGTTAACTCCTGGATAAGCTCTCAGTTAAGGTTACAGATTTAAAATTAAGTTTGATAAACACTTATGGAGCTCTTGCTATACTCACAGCATATCATAAAGATTCTGGGGAGCATAGAAATAAGGCATAGTATTCCCTGACTTCAAGGAGCTTATAATTTATTTGGGAAGATGTGAAGTATAAGAGACTGTGTGGTGTAGGGTAAATAACATGAACCTTAGAAGTCATTTTGACTACTATAAATACTCATATTAAATAAAAAGGACATATGAAGGAAGATGCTATCTGCATCCTGAGAAAAAACTGATAAATAAAACTATGTATAGAATGAGTTTACATGTATGTATATGTGTATATACATACACATATACATACACCTACACACATATATATGTATAAACATATTTGTGTCAAATGGTAGCCATTTCTAGGGTGGGGGGGAGGGAAAAAAGAAATTTATATATAACTTTATTATATATTTAAAAGGTTTAACAGGTTGTACATAACATATTTGTAGTTTTATGTGCAATTATCTTTTTATTACACTGTTATGGAAATGCTTGCTTTATTCCATAAATAAAAAAAAAAAAGAACTGGAGATCTAACTTTGAAATCCAGTTCTGACTTTAGCCATGGGACACTTGGCAAATCCTAAAACTTCTCTGAGTCTCAATTTCATTACTGTGAAAAGGAGATGCTAATAGTTGCACTCCCCACTTCTTGAGCTTTTTGAGAGGAAAGCATTTTCTATGTCCTATATAACTATGAAGTACCATAATGTCACATGGGAGTATATAATTGTTATACAAAACAGACCATGGTAAATTCATACAACCACTGGGTTTATAATTAAAGGGCCTGTGTTCGAATCCCACCTCTTTAATTTGCTACTTGTGTGAACTTTGAAAAGTAATTTAGATTTTCTGGGCCTCAGTTTCCTCTACTGTAAATTGAGAATGTTGACTAGGTAATCTCTAATGTCCCTTCCAGTACTAAGATTCTATGAAGCTGGATACAAAAAAAAAAAAAAAGAAAATAGAAGGCTTTTCAGGGAGAAGAATCATCACTGACTCAGGAAATAACGATCGAATTTGATCTGAGAATTTGAAGATCAAGTTATATTTTAGCAGGTAGAGAATGGAGAAAGGGATAAGAGTTCATTCCAGGCTAAGGGAGCAGTATGAGCAAAAATGTAGAGGTAAGAAAGGATTGAATGTTTCTGAGAAATGGTGAATAGATTCGTTATTTTAAAGCATAATGGACATGGTAGTGAGTAATATGAAATGTGGTTAGAGTGATGGGGTGATACTGGGTAGTACAGATACCTTAATACTTTGCTAAGGAATCTGAACTTCATTTGATAGACAAGAGGAAGCCACTGAAATGTTTTAAGTAGGGAGTTATATGATCATCTTTGTAAATCAGGAGTTTTCTCAAGAATTTATTGCACATAGTTGGAAAGGGAGTGACTGATTAACAAGCCATTGCAATGGTTTAAACACTTGATAATGATGCCCTAGACTGGAGTGGCAGCAATGGGAATAGAAAGGAGAAGATGGATTCCAGAGATATTGGGAACATAGAATTGATATGCTCTGGTGACTAGATATAGGAGTTGAGGGAGAGGGAGAGGGAAAAATGAAAGATAATCAGACTTTGAGATTATATGACTGAGTAAATGGTGGTATGACGGGCTGGAGATAATGATTAGCCAGACTGCAGATGGCTGAGTTTACGGTCAGTCTTTCAGGGCTGCTGGTCCTCTATCACACAGTAAACTTGGGTTTGGCCTTATAAGGCCAAGTTATCTTTGTATGGAAGATCTGAACAATGAGACTTCTCACAAAGGTGAAGGGATGTTAGAAATTGTCAAGAAATCTTTGAACTCTTAGCAAGGAGGTAAGGAAGTTATGATATGCTCGACTTAATGATGCATAAGCATTTCTTCTACTAGGGGAAGAGTATTTCTCAAAATAAGATCATGCTGCTAGTTAAAGTAGTAAACCACAAATTAATCTAATCCCACATAGGGGCTTGATTTTAGCACATGGCCTTATTTCTATGGGGAGGAATTCATATAGCATCTTACCTTCATCATGAGATGGATTATAGTCACACATAAGATGCTGACCAAGTAGTTTCCGAGGTGAAAACAGAACCTTTTAAGTTTACTATTGTGAGAAGCAAAGGTACCCTGGGACTATAGGGTGGAGAGACTTTGCAACGATATGAATGGAAAGAGAGCTCCAGTAGGCATTTTGAAATGCAAGTCAAGCAACTGGGCATTTGAAGTTGGCTAACCCCATTCACCATTGACTGACTACCATGGATCCTTATCAGAACCCTGCCTGGACATTGTAGAACTTTCCCTCCTCAAAAAGATTAAAAATATAATAGTTTAACATTTCCCTCTGCTGCTTTGTTTTCCAGAACTAACAGAGATTTACTCCAAAGTTTCTGTTTTCTAATCCTCTTCATAATTTCTGATCTAATAAGGCCATACAATTCAGATAAAATAAGATGAATTTCCACTTTTTTGATCTATATGTTTATTTGTGAATGGGAGACAGAGAGAGAAAGAGAGAGAGAAAAAGAGAGAGAGAGAAGAAAGAGAGAGGGAGAGGGAGACAGAGAGAGAGAGAGAGAGAGAGAGAGAGGAAGAGGGAGAGGGAGAGAAGAAAGGGAGAGAGAGAGACAGAAAGAGAGAGAAAGAGAGAGAGAGAGAGAGAGAATGAAAATGAGTTGTGATGTATAGGGATTAAAAACAACAACCAAACAAACAGAGCTGATACTACTGAGGTCCAAAGTACCAGGCTGTTCTTCTCCTGTAAGGAGGATTGAACTGCTTTGAGAGAGAATCTTACAGATTATAGAATCTCCTAATAGCAGAGAAAGATAAAAATATATGACTCAGGATCAGCCACCAGCTGACTGTCATACATAAAGTAGATTTAAAGTGGTAGAAAGAGTCTAGGCAAGCAATTTTCTGATGCAAGTGTTGTTGTTGTTTAGTCATTTTCAACTTTTCATGACCCCATTTGGGCTTTTCTTGAGAAGATACTGGAGTGGTTTGCCATTTATTTCTCCCAATCATTTTACAGATAAGGAAATTGAGGCAAACAAGGACAAGTCACTTGCTTAGGGTCACACAGAGAGGACATGTCTGAGGTCGGGTTTGAACTCTGGAGTATGAGTCTTCCTGATTTCAGGACCAGTGCTTCATCTAATGTACCACCTAATTGCCCAGTAATGGATACTTGACTTAGATATTAAAGATCTTATCATAAATAAATTAGAAGAGCAAGGAAGAAAGTACCTTTCACAACTAACAATAAGAAAGAGTTCAGGACCAAACAAGGGATATCACAGAAGATAAACATTTTGATTACATAAAAATTTTTTAAAAAAGTTTTTCAGAAACAAAACCAATGCAGATAAGATTCTAAGGGAAAGAGTTAACTGGGGAAAAATCTTTGCAACAAGTTTCTCTGACAAATATCCATAATATGTAAAGAACGGAGGCAAGTGGCTTTGGGCAATTTTATTGCCCCAATTTGTCCTTTTCCAGTTAGTTCAAAGACTTCTATCTACTTCTGAATGAGAGGTGGAATACAATCATTGAGCAAGGAGAGGTCACTCTTACAAGACTGGTTAAAGGAAGGAGATGAGAGAATAGAGTGCATCCCAGAGGAGAGATTAGTCCTTCACTTTTTATAGCTAGATCTGGAAGATATTTCTACCACCTAGTGGCCCTACAGTGTCCTGCCCACTTCTCTCAACACAGTTTTTCATCCTCACTGTGACCTCTAGTCACTCCATTCTTCTTTGTTCTCCTAAAATATCAATTATGCTCAGGACTCAGTTTTCTCTCTTCACAGTTTTGGCCCTATGGTTAACCAGTTCTACTGTACTGGCTTCTTTAGTCTTGAATGCCTTGTTCCCTTTCACTAGTATCATTCATGACCTGCCAACCCTGAACCCTGGCCAACTCCATCATAAACCTTTTGTATTTATAATTTATAATTTCTATTTTCTCTAGTTTCCAAGGAAGAGTCCCTTCTGAATAAAAAAAGGGTAATTCCTATTTTTGTGTCTTTATCTCATCTGTGTGCATGTGCATGTGTATTTTCATTAGATAGAGCAATCCTTTATCTGTCCCTTTTTACCTTCTTCTTCTCTGCTAGCCACAAAAATGCCTCTTTCCCATCTTTAAAAATGATCACTTGACCTTGCCATAATTCTAAGCTATAATTTTCTATCTCTCCTCTCTTCTACTAGCAAATTCCTGAAAGAAATGTTTATGCTTGCTCCCTCCACTTCATCACCCACTCATTTCCTAATAAGTCCTTTCAGTTGGTCCTGACCGTACCATTTTACTGAAAATACTTTTACCAAATTTACTAATGATCCCTTAAATGCTAAATCTAAGGACAGCTTTTTAGTCTTCCTCCTCCTTTACCTCACTGAAGCATTTGACCCTGTTGATTTGCCTGTCTTCCAAAATAATCTATCTTTTTTTGCATCCTGACATGAGTCCTTGCTGGGTTTCACAACCTGTTTGATTACATTTTCATTTCTTTTGTAGTTTCGTTATCTGTCTCCTGCTTCCTAAGCATCTAAGGCCCTGTCCTCAGTCTTCTTTTCTCTGTATTTCTCCTTTGGTTATCTCAGCAGCTTTCAAGTATCATCTTTATGCAGATGATTCCCAAATGTGTATATTCAGTCCCAATTTATCTCCTGAATTTTAGTCCCACATTGCCAAATACATGCTGGACATCTGTGCCTGGATAACCCATTGGCATTTCATCACTTTTCCTCTAAATTTACCTCTCATAAAGACTTGTCAGTTTTTGTTAAGGGCACTTTCATTTTTCTAACTTCCCAGTTTTATAATATGGGTTGTCCTCAACTCTTCTTTGTCCTTCAACTTTAATATAAAACCACTTATCAGGATATTTATCTCCACAATATCTCTGGCATCTATCCATAACTCATAAACCAACATAAACCAACATGAGGTCTTCTTGTCTCTAATCCATCCTTTATAAATCTTCCAAAATAATCTCCCCAGGAAAGAAGCTTAACCATGGCATTCTCTTACTTGAAGGCCTTCACTTTGACTATTGGTCTGAGGAAAGCATACAGATTTTTTAGCTCTGTGTTCAAGGCCCTCCATAATCTGACTCCAGTCTAGCTTTCCAGCTTAATTTACATTGCCCCTTCTGCACACAATACTCTAACCAAGTGTGACTATTAGCTTTTCTCTGAACTCAAGATTTCATCTCCCATCTTAGTGCATTTGTATATTTTTCAGGCCTGGAATGAATTACCTCTTTATCTACTTTACCAGATTCCCTTCAAGATTCACCTCAGTTTCTGTCTTCACCAATAAGTTTTTCCTGATTATCTCACTAAACATAAAATAAAATAGATCCAAGAGAGCAAAACTTATGTCCAAAAAGGTAACAGTGGTCTTGAGGCTTTTGCTAATTTGTTGGCATTTTTCCTTTTCTATTTAACTTGAGTTTACTTAGCTGTGTTTTATTTATTCTCTCAGTAGACAGTAAAAGCCTTCACCTCAAGAGCTGTTTCATTCTTATCTTTGTATCTACTGAGTCTTGCATGTAGCAGGTGTCTAAGCCTTCACCTCAAGAAGTGTTTCATCCTTATCTTTGTATCTACTGAGTCTTGCATGTAGCAGGTGTCTAATAAATATTTTTTAAAAAATAGAATTAGATAACAGATTTTCAGGAAAGATAATCAGTTTGATTTTGGACGTGCAGTTTGAAGTGCTATTGGGATATTTAAATAGAAATTCCAGAAAAAAAAGATCAAGATGTGGGTCTTTTGGCTTTGCAGAGTGATCAGGGATAGAGGCATAGATTTTTAAGCTTTGTAAAAATGACAGTTAAGAGACTGATTTCTGAAATACAAACTTGGTGGAGGTATGAGAATTTGAAGTTAAAGGATGAAGACACTGCAAAGTTTTTCAGTATAGAGGGAAGACTAGTAAAGTGATAATAGATGGACTGTCTCAGCCTTGGTAAAGTAAGAGGCTAGGTTATCTGCTATTGTGACTGTAGGACTGAGATCTTAAGGAGAGAAGAAAAAAAGGTGTGAACTGTTATTGTGCATGGAAAATGAGACAAATAAACATTAAGAATGAAATAAATGCATTGCCAAGCAACATAGAGGGTCTAGCTGAGGTTATAGAAGCGTAAAATTATAATGGATCTGAGAAAGCAAAACTTATGTAAAGAAAAGTAACCACAGCCTTGAGGTCTTTGCTAATCACTGCCCTATCCCCTTGCAATAACAGTAACAGATTTGGTCGTATCTGCTCTCTAATTTTCATTTTGAATAAGTGAACTTGAAACTCAAAACAGATTTAATAAAAAAGTTATAAATGGGTTATAAATTGGGCAGCACAATGAAGGATTGAGAGGGAAGAATGACCATAAAATGTCCTGGAGATGAGAAGAACAATAAATGAATAGATGTTAAGGTAGAACCAATCCTCTTCATCTACATCCTGGGAGATTTCTTTGTGGAAAACCCTTTAAGAATAACTTGTTTTGTTTTTAGTGCTATTGAAGAATGGAAAATAAGCATATGGAAAAGATGACACGTTCTTACTTGTTTCTTTTGTCCATTCACATACTTATTAAATTTCTTAGGGATATATCTTGCTTTACCCTTGACTTACAGACCAATTCAGTTCAATCCATATGACTCATACAGTCTGCACCAAGCAGGAACTTATTCAGCTTGTTAACTCTGAATCCAAGTATATGTCGAGTTTCTAATGTGTGTATAGCACTTTTCTGGGTTAGAAATATAAGAAGAGGGTAATCAGCAGTGTCAAAGACTACAGAAAGTTAAAAAAGGATAATAATAGAGAGGAGGACATCAGATTTGGCAATTAGGAGATCACTGGTGTCTTTGGAGAGAGCAATTTCAGTTGAATGATGAAGTTGGAAGCCACCTTCATATTAAGGATTGTTTCATTTTTGTCTTTACATCCCCTACATTGGTACATTGTTCAACTGTTCACTCATGTCTGACTCTTTGTGACCCCCATGTGGAGTTGTCTTGACGAAGATACTGGAGTGGTTTGTCATTTCCTTCTCCAGTGGATTAAGGCAAAAAGAGATTGAGTGATGTGCCCGGAGTCACACAGGGAGTGAGGGTTGGAGGCAGGATTTAAACTCAAGTCTTTCTGACTGAAGGCCCAGTACTCTATCCAGAGTCACCTAGCTGCCTCTCTGTGCATTTGATGCATAGCATTTAATATGTGTTTGCTGATCAATATTTCTATAGCACTTTCCATTTTATCACAGAATCAAGATTCAGAAAGATCTTGGAAATAATTTAATAAAATGAAATTGAATAGGGGATAGATGTAAAACCTTGTACTTAAGTTTGAAAAATCAACCTCAGAAGTAAAAGATAAGGCAGGTATGGATATATAGCAATTTGCAAGAGATGTGGAAGTTTTAGTGGACAAACAATCCACTGTGTAATGAATACTAAAAAGGCTAATGCAATCTCAGGCCACATTAACTGAAACACAGTGTTCAGGACTAAGGAGCTCACAGGCCTTCTGTAGTCTGTCCTGATTAGAGTACATATTAAGTGTTGTGTTCAGTTCTGGTAGCTCTATTTTACAAAGTACATTGATAACCAGGGTGATTAAGGGCAGGAGATATTGCTCTATGAGAATTGGTTGAATGCACAGTCAGTGTTTAACCTGAAGAAGAGATAGGGGAAGTGGGAGGAGAGGGAACATTATAGTTTTCCACAATTATTTGAAGGATTTTCACAAGAAAACAGGATTGAACACTGCTTGGCTCCTAAGGGCAGAAATATGAGCAAAGGGTATAAAATGAAAATTAGCAAATTTCATATTGACATAAGGCGAAAAAAACACCAGCAAAACAATTGCCTAACAATTATAATTATTCAAAAGTAGAATGGGCAGCTTCTGGAGATGGCAGATTCCACCTTGAAATGATATCACTAAATAATGGATACTGGAAAGCAGAGGCTGAATAATACAGGCCTTACCCTGAGGATATGGGTCAGGCTTTCTGATTTACCTTATACACATTGTTCTGATATATTAGAATCTGTTTACTTTGGAGATTTTTTTGTGGGAGTATGGCCCTATATAATATTTACTCATCTTTAGTAGAAGGTTTTTCAATTAATTTGTTTTTCACAGAATGAGAATTTATTTTCTCTTGCTACCACCTTCATCTCTTACTAAAAGAGAAAAGAAAAACAAAGATTCTGTAACAAACACATAATCAAGCAAAACAAATTTCTCCATTGTCTATCTCCAAAAATGTGTCTCATTCTGTATATTAGGTCTACTACTTCTCTTCTAAGAAGGTGGGCAGATTCTTCATCATGAGTACTTTGGGGATCATGGCTAGATATTGGGTTATAGTCAGGGATAGCTCACTGGATGCTGCTAGAATTGTGAAGCTTAGGGAAAACTCTCTTGGGGTGACTTCATTCCAGGTTAGCTCTGCCCTTCAAAAGGAAAAGAGAATTGCTTTCCTAGGATTGGTTGTGTTTCCACACTCGATGCCTTCCGGGATTGTCCGTGCCCCTCTGCCATTAGCAATTCAAACTTGACTTCTTTTTGATCAACCCCTGGTAAAACCATGTTTACTGTGCTTTATGGGAAATTAAAGGGCTTCAAGAGAGGGGGTGGATAATTTTGAATATATGCAATTTTCACATTATATGCAAACTTTAAAGCCTAACCCCTGAGTAAGTTGTGATGCCATTATACATTACAATTTGCATATACTTTATCCTAACTGAAAAAAGTATACTTTTACATGTTAAATCACTCTGCTTTTATGTTTGAATGGATATATCTTTGCTGCAACTATAGCAGTACCTTTATACCATAAAGGTATTAATATGTATTAAATGGTTCATTGTTAGCATATTTTTTTTCCTTTTTGCCAGGAGACATTATATAGTTATAGGGTAAGAGAATAACTGATCCAAGAAAAAATCAGGAGTCAGTATTCCTCATTTGGCCTCATTCTACTCTCAAGGGACAGAGAGAGAGACTGAATTCCACCTCAGGCCTCTTTACCTGGTCTTTTGCTTTCTGAAGAGAATAGACAAATAGTCACACAATATTATATCATGGCATGCTATTTAGTCTCTTTCCCTATCCTTTCCTTGCCTGCAGGGGACAGAAACACACATGCCATTCCATCATGTTCCTTCTATTTCCTGGCTTGGCCTGTTCCTGCCTGAATGGAAAAGCCATCTCATCATTGTCCCTCTACTGCTCTCCTTTGGCTCAAGCTTCTCTTGATGCTGGATATGGAGATCTGGGAATCATCTGCATAGATGGATAATTGAACCAATGGGAGCTGATGAAGTCACTAAGTGAGATAGTTTAGAAGGAAAGTGGAAGAAGGCCCACAGCAAAAACCTTATTGGGTGTGACAGGAAGTACCAGCACAGGACATGTAGCACAGGTCAGATTGACAGAGAGAGAAATAGGAGAGAGCAATGTTGTGAAAATTTAGAGAGGAAAGGGAATCCAGGACGAGATGATGGACAGTGTTGAATACCACCTAGAGGTCTAGATACATTGGGAATGAGAAGAGGCACTTAGATTTAGCAATTAAGATGTCAATGGTAGCTTTAGAGAAGGCAGATTCAGGATGATAGTTTGTTTGGCTTATGATTATGATTTCCTTGGTTAATTTCCCCATTTTAATCTTGCTTCTCTCTATCCTCACCTATTTCCTGTTGAATTTGATGTATTTTCACATCACCCTCTGTGAATGTGTGTGTGCGTGTGTGTGTGCACATGTGTGTGTGTGCCCAAGCATGCACATGCATGTACTACAGTCTGTGTATTTAACTCTCCTTTGCCCTGTTCAGATAAGAGTGAGATTCATTTTTTTCCTGTTCCCTACCCTTCCTTTGGGTTTGTATATTCTTTTCACACACCTCTATTATCAGAAATAATGACTTATTTTTCCTTTCTACTTGTGTGCTTAAAACAAAACACCTGCCTTCTATTTACCGTACTCCCCCCAAGAACCCCATAAGAGAATCTCCCGCCCTCAGGTCGTCTGCTTTCCTTTCTAACTTTTTTTCTTACTTTTTTTTCTTAACACTCTTTGAAGATATTAAGATTCTAAAGGTAGTCTGCTCCTATGAGGATGTTAGATTGCATTATCATATTTCCCTGACTAATTGCTCAAATAAACTTACTTTCTAGGCTTTTCTCAATGCCTCTTTTTGCTTTCTAAAGTTTCTACTTAGCTTTGGTCTTTTGATCAGGAATGCTGGAAAGTCCTTTTCTTATTAAAGGTTGACTTCACATCCCCCCTTCCCCTTCCTTTGCCCTTTTAAGGCTGTCCTCCCATTATTCTCAGGCCAGGTAAGTCTAGTTTTCCCATAAGGACATTAAAACCATCTTCAAGACTTGATTGGTTTTTGAGTTCAGGGTTTCTTTTATTTTTAATCTCTTTCTAGAGCCTGGTATTTAAGAGTTTGTTTAATAAATGTTTGTTGACTAATTATATATTATGTCATTCAGGTAATACAATTAGTATAAGTATAGAAAATGTTTAATGAGGCATTTAAAATATAAAACACATGTCACTTAATTTGTTCTTAGCATCATTGGATAACATAGGATAATGAGATCTAGATCCGGAAGGGACTTTGAGACTGTTTAGCCCAATCATTTCATTTTATAGGTTAGTGAACTGAGGCCCTGAGAAGTGAGGTTGGGCAGAGGGGAGGACAGAAGAACAAAGATTGGGAAGATATGGTTTATGGTTAAGAAATGGAAGCAACAGACAGCTAGGTAGTGCAATGAGTAGAGCATTGGCCCTGGAGTCAGGAAGACCCGAGTTCAAATGCAACTTCAGATACTTAACACTTATTAGCTGTGTGACCTTTGGCAAGTCACTTAACCCCAATTGTCCAGCCTTCCCCCCTCCAAAAAGACCAAAAAAAAAAAAAAGAAATGGAAGCAGCTAAAGGATTGTACATTGCGCAGAAACCTTATACCTGTAAATCATGATAGTGAATTCAGATACAGAGCTAGAGATCTGGTTCTTTGTCTCCAAATCTCATGTTTTTTCTACTGCTTCATTCTAGTCTCTATTAAAATAGTTTCTATTGTACCTGAGACTGGCTTGAGAGTATACTTATCAATGCTGGAATAATTCATGATAAAGAAGTGAAGATACAACAAGGAAGAGAGGGAAGGGTTATATTCCTCATGCTATAGCCACAAGAATGACCCAAAACCTTCAGGTAGTAGAATCAGGTAGCTTGCTGATTCTCACAACTTGAATGCTGATAATATAAAACAAAGATTCTTAACCTGGGGTCTGTAAACTTATTAGACGGATAGATAGATATATAGATAATTACATTCCTTTACATTTGGTTTCTAGGACAGTTGGCTTCATTTGTACTCACTTATTTTATTTTATGCATTTAAAAATGTTATTTTGAGAAGTGGTCCTTAGGCTTCAGACTACCAAAGAGATCCATGACACACAAAAAAGTTAAGAATCTTACTTTAAAGATTTGTGATCTGTTTCTTTTCCTTTCTTGGTTATCTTCATTTCAGTCTAGCAGACTATGGAGATCCATGGCTGGGATTAAAATAGTTTAAAAGAAGAATTATTTAATTCAATTAGTGTCAAATGTAGTAAGTCCTTTTATCTGCTAAATGCAAGGGGAGGCCTGATAGCTTAACTGAAAATACCCAAGGGAGAGGAGCTTGTGATATTGAGAGAAGAATATTAGGGCTGGGCTTGGCACCACCAAGGTAGAGCTGAGAAAGGGTAGGAAAGGGGTCTAACCAGGGATATGACCAGAGAATATTAGGCAGGAAGATGAGTCAGTCTATGATGGTTTTGTGAGAGGTTGCACTTAGAACTAGACCCATGATAATGTCAAATTGCATACTGCTTCTTATAGGTCAATTCTTCACTCTCTGCAGCAAGGCAGCAGCTCAGGTATTAGGGTTATTCCAGGTTTTTAATAGGGGAGGGATTCTCTTGAGGCTGGTTTTGCAAACATCAGCTAAGTAACTAAAATGCATAGAATTTTCATATTTGAGAGGTTCAAGGGAAGGGGAAGAACTGAGGAAATCAGATGCAAAGCAACAGGAGGAGATGCAGTTAGGAAAGTCAGTCTATTGGATGGGAAAAAAGACTGGGTCAGAAAACTAGAGTTTTCTGCAGACTACAAACACTGGTGTTCTAAATTTAACCTGCCCCTACCCCCTCATAATTTCTGCATTCCTAGAATAGTCTTTTGCTCCTATGAAGCAAACCATCTGTTTGGTTGCATTAAGGTGATTGTAGTTAGTGGGAGGGGAGTGATTAAATAATAATAATAGCTTACATTTATAAAGAGCTTTTAACTTTTTCAAAGCATTTTCATGTACTTTGGTTCATTTCATCTTCAGAAAAATTATATGAGTCTCCAGGACAGTTATTTTCTCCATCTGACAAATGAAGAACAAAGCAGGTAAAAGCAAGGAGTAGAAAAGCAGGAGAAATGACTGGGGAAGGAGATGTAAGCAAATGAACAGTCTTAATGAGGCCAAAAGCACTCTATAAGCAACGTGAACAAATGAGGCAAAAGTGAAAAGTACTGTTCAGGTTTTCATTTAGGCTTCGTCTGTGTGCGGGTGGAGCTATTAATATTCCCAGGGAATTCTTTACTCATTGATTTCCTCTCCTCTCTGCCCAGCTGTGTTCCTTCCTTCATTTTCTGATCTTTGTCTTCCAAATAGTGCTACAGGAGTCCTGTGAACACAGGAATCATCCCATTTCTTCTGGAATGTTTCAGGGTAACAAACTGCAATCATTACAAAAATTTTAGAAGTGAAGGGTACTTTGACTCCAATAGGAGTTCTAGGCAAATACCTTAGGGACTTCAGTGTCATTTTTCCTATCTAAAACGTTGTTGTTCGGTCATTTCAATCATGTCCATCTCTTCGTGACCCCATTTGGGGCTTTGTCAGCAAAGACTCTGGAGTGGTTTGCCATTTCTTCCTTCAGTTCATTTTACTGATGAGGAAACCGAGACTAAGACCCAAATCATTGGGGGTTAAGTCATATTCCCCTTAGTCACATATCTAACTTTAGTTGTGATATACTTCAAGTTCCCAAAGAGGTAGACTTGAACGATATTGCTGCCTGGAAGATACAGAGTCAGCCTTGGAGTCATAAAGCATTGAGTTTAACAATATCCAATTGATTACCATCTTAGGGAGGTGTTAGGGAAGGAAGGGAGGGAAGGAGAAAATTTGTACTCAAAATTTTGTATAAAAAAGAATGTTAAAAATTGTTTTTGCATATAATTGGAGAAAAGATAAAATAATATATAAAAAGGATTGGGTTCAAGTCTCAATATTTTTATACCAGGCCAGTCTTTTAACCCCTCACTCCTCTAAGCATCTCTCCAAGACTATAAATTGCTGAACTTTTGCTGAACTTTAATTGAGGAGGGGGTTTCACCAACATGATTTCTCAATAGCAATAAAACTGCGTGTCTGCACCAAAAATAGATTCAGATCTCATTAGTAAAATGAGGAAGTTTGGATTAACAGCAGCATGGTGTATTGGGAGAGTTAAGAAGACTTGGGTAAAAGTCCTGACTGATGAGTTTGAACTGTGTAACTGGGCAATTTGTTTAACCTATCGGTACCTCCAGGCAATTCTCTAAGACTATACATGTTATAGATTAGTTACTGATCAGTCTTGGTGGAGGAATTTTTGATGCTGATCATTAGGAGTTCCTCATGCTAGTTCATAATAATTATTATTTTTAAAAGGCTCTTTAAGTTCTAATAGCTGATATTTCTTCTTCTCTTTGCCTATGATGCGTATTTATTACCGATAGTTGGAACAATTTTACAAGATGTGAGTGTGATAGTAGTGAAGAGACTGAGGTGATGGCCTGACACCCCAAATTGCCACCACAGGTTTTCTATGAATATCTTTCTTTGAATTAAAATATGGTGTGATGGAAGGTACACAGGGATGGAAATGAGAGAATGTGGAATCAAATATAAGTCCTTCAACAAGGTGGCAGAGCAGATGGAGTACCGAATCAGGAAGACCTGCCACTATGTCCTCATCTAGAAAATAGGCTTTTGTGAGGATAAAATGAGGTATTTATAAAGTCCTTCGCAAACCTTAAAATTATATAAATGATGGTCATTATTATTATTGTTGTTGTTGTTGTTGATAACAGTATCAACAACAGCAAACGATAGTGTCCATGCAGCCTTTGGCAAGTTACTTATTTCTATGAGAATGTTTCTTCATCTCAATATGAGGTTGTGGTTGTTCAGTCATGCCCAACTCTTTAGGATTCAATTTGGGGTTTTCTTAGTAAAGATACTGAAGTGGTTTGTCATTTCTTGCTCCAACTCATTTTACAGATAAGGAAACTGAGGCACACGGGGTTAAGTGACTTGCCTAGGGTCATATGGCTAGTAACTGTCTGAGGCCAAATTTGAACTCAGATCTCCCTGACTCCAGGCTTGGTGTTTTATGCACTGTACTACCAAGCTGCCCCTACCCTTCTGAAAATAAGGAGGTTGGCCTAAATGAGTTATATGCTCTGTTAAAGTTCTATCATTCTACAAGGTAATTATTGAGTTGTCCTTACGGGCATAATATGGGACTAGATGTTGAGGAAGATTTTTTTATTTTTTATTTTTTTATTTTTTGCTTTTTTTGGAGGGCAACTGGGGTTAAGTGACTTGCCCAGAATCACACGGCTAGTAAGTAGGTCGAGTGTCTGAGGTCGGATTTGAATTCAGGTCCTCCTAACTCCAGGGCTGGTGCTCTATTCACTGTGCTACCTAGCCGCCCTGAGGAAGATTTTTAAAAAGTTGAAAAATATAATGAAAAGCTTGTATTCTCCAGGATTATATAAACTAAGAGGCAGATCTAACCACTTCTGCTGCTTCTGGTTATACATAATCAGTGACAGCTCCCATGTTCCACTGGGTAATTCAGGTACAGATAAACTTGTGTGTTTGATTAAGCTAACAGAACCCTGAAGAGGTAGGGAACACGAAAAACACACAAAGTTTGGGAATTCTGTCATTTCTCCAGATTCCCCAATAATTTCCACATATCATGAGGGAACCCTCTTCCTTGCATTGGGGTTATGTGTGGTCATGAAACAATTACAAAACAGTTAAAGAATGAGTGTGATTAAGTTTTAAAGTGAGAGATACACACAATACACTAGTGTGCAAATTATTTGGACAATCAGTAATTTTAACATGGCTTTCATTTTGTGACAGCTATGATTATGCAAGGGTGATTCTACTAATGTTAGATTGGCTCAGAATGTTTGACTTTATCCAGATGAAACTGAAGTGAGTTGGCATTCCCACTTTTAGTTCTGTCTGTTGAATGCTGGATTTTGTACCATTCATATGTCCATTGCTCTATTTTGATATGTTTTTAAAGAAAATTTTGTTGTGATTTTAAAGAAAAGATATTAATGCAAAGAAAGATGTAAAAATTTTATCTCTTTAAGGCATATGTTAGTGACTAGTAGAGTTATTACTGTAGTAGTTGTTACAACTATCAATCAATTCTTGAATCGATCAAACCCATAGTGAAACATACTTAGAATCAAGGATACTATTTATGGGACCGTGAGAAAGACAACCTCTTTTAGCTGCCGGAAACTAACACTTTTTTACCAGAGCACAGATGATTGAAATCTTGAGGAGGGAAATTACTACACTAATGATATCAAAATCTACAATGTATCAATACTTTAAAAGCATATTTACTTAAGGTGGTTAGTTGCTTATAGAGTAATTTTGAAGAACCTGTCATGATGTTTAACACAGAAGAGTCTTCCATATAATATAGGAAAGGCTAACAAGTAAAGGAAAAAAGAAACAACAGAAGGTGGTTTTAAAGTCATAGGTCTTTACAGCATACAAATCACCTAGTTCAACCCATTACTTTTATAGAAGAGACAACTGAGGCCTACAGTGCTGAAGAGACTTGTCCAAGGTCACATAGGTAGTCATGGCAGAAATGGGATTAGAACCTACATTCTCTGACTCCAAATTCAGTGCTCTTTTCTTTGTGACTCAGTAAATGTTAGACTATTTCATTCTTCTATTACTAAAGTAGATGGGATTGCATATGTAGGTAAATTTATTTACTTTTTACCTTTTTGTATCTGGTGGATTGACTTCTCATAAAAGACAGTTTCTGTTAGGGAAGAAATTTAGCCCTGCAACGTCAAACTCACATTGAATTTCCTATGTCTCAGGAGAACATTTCTAACTGTCAGAATAGGAACAGCTAATAACCCCAAAGATTCTTTTTTGACAGCCCCTGGAGCTTAAAAAAGTCATGTCAGAGACACATTTCTGGCATGTCAGGAAGCCACTCTCATGATGTAACTCATTCTATCCAATGTCAGCATTTCCATGGCAAGGTATAACAAACAGCGCAATATAGTGGGGCCGTTTCAGTATCTTTATCTTTATGCATAAAAGTGAAGTATCATGATAGAGTCCTGGACTTGGAGTCAGTAACACAAAGATTCAAATCTTGCCTTTGTTTCTTAGAATTCTGTTATCCAGGGCAAGTGACTTAACCTCTTTGTGACTTAGTTATAGTTGCTAGGACCTGTCTAATAAGCTGGTGGTGTCAAACTCAAATAGAAATGGAGGCTGTGAAACCCATACATAAGAATCCCTGAAGGTTGCAGATTAACTTAGAAAACCCTATTTTAACATTATCTATGTTCTGTTGTATTTTTAAAAATCAATTTTGTTACATATTTTCCAATTACATTTTAATCCACTTCTAGATACATCAGAAAGTGTTGCTGCCCCAATGGCCATGTTTTTGATACCTCTGTATTAAGCAAAAATGGACATTGATCTGAAGTAGTAGAAGAAGTTCCTACAGTGGAAGTTTTCCATGCTGATAAAATCAATCCTTCATATAACTTTGTACATATTGAATTATATCCTGTCATGTGTGTTTTGTAAATAACATTGATTAGGAACATATATGCTAAGCAAATAATGCAATGTTTGTTTACTTGAATAATAGTGTAAATGAACTAGTTACAGGTGTTTGTAAAGAATATTGAATGATTTTGGTTTTGGTGCTTTCTCTTCCCATGCTGCTGCTGTTTCTCCTCCTCCTCCTCCTTTTTTTCCTCCACTTTAGAAAGAAGTTCCCACGGACTTTGTCCATATTTACTTGGCAATCTTCTTTACCCAGTTACCACTTTTTATAAACTGAGGCAGGCCACTTGGTGTATCAGAAAGATCATCAGGTTGAGCCTTAAGTACCTGCTTCTAGTTTCAGTCCTCATACAGAGTTTCTCTCTTTCTGTAACATGAAGGGGACTGGAAGTAATAGCAGAAAATGAGCTAGCAAATAGATGGAAGAGGTTACTGATTGTAGCTTATTGTAGCAAATAGCCTTTTTCCTTTTTAATTAAATTTTTTTTAATTAATGGAAACTTATTTTTTCTCCCTTCCATACCCACCCCATTGAAAAAGAAAAAAAATCCTTGCAACAAATATTCATAGTCAAGCAAATCAAATTCCCTCATTTTCCACGTCCAAAAAATACATGCTTCGTTTAGTGCTCCAGATTCATCCCCTCTTGGTCAGGAGGCTGTACTGCCTAATCATTGGTCACCAACCTGTGGGAAAATTAGCAGGTAAAAAAATAACATAGAGGAGGGAAGGATTAGGTTAAGTATTAGTAGACCCAGGGTCACAAAGCAAAAAATCTTTTCAAACCCGCTGACAGCTATAACCACTTCTAGTGAATCATGCAGGAATGAAAAAAATATTTGAAAAGATAGCTGGAAAGCATTTCTAGTGATTATGAAGTCTTTATTAGAACAATGAAATTTGGATTCTTAAGTACTGTTTTTCATTTTTATTTCAATTGAAAATTGGAGCACTGGATGAGAAAAAGAGATATGGTAAGAGAATAACTGTTGGTTACAAGGATGTCATCAAAAATGGGATTTTGTTTTTTGACCATGAGTCAGATATAGTGATGTAGATTGGGTCTTGGCTATAAATGGGGTACATCTTATAAAGATTGAGAAGAATGTTTTAAAATTAAAAATAGAGGAGCAAGGGAAAACTGCTCACATAAAACTGTACATCTAGATAGTGCAGAGAACATCAGGTATGGCATAGAAAGAATAGTGAACGAGGCATCCAGCAAATCACAGGAAGAAATAGAACTTGCCCTTTATGTGCATTTTTCAAAGGTGTAGGCTGGTAAATTGATTTCCTTCCCTATGCCTTCAAGCCCTAATACAAACCATTTTCTAGCTGATCAGAAAAGTTTAGAAAATCAAATAAGGCCTTATTTTTTGTTTGAACAACCTAAACACAGGACATAGATTGTACCTCTGACAGAGAAAAGTTGACTAGCTGAAGTTGATATCTGAAAGCAATTTTGATATAGTGTTTGAAGATCAGTTATTACCAGCTGGCACAAGAAGAGTATAATACTAAGGGTGAGATAAATGATGAATTTATTTGAATCTAATGATTTATATTTAGATACATATATAATTTAAATAATATATGCATGTGTAATTTAAAAATTACTTAGTACTTACATATTATATGTACATATACATATGTGTGTGTATATATATACACACATATATATATATATATATACATATACATATATATAATTTAATCCTTGAAACAAACATGTGAAGTCGATATTACAAATATCACCCCTATTTTGAACATGAGGAAATGGAGGTTTTGGTGATATTTAGTGATACCCAAAGTTAGAAAGTCAGCAAATCTCAGAGCTAGGTTTCCAATTCACTTTTTCTGATTTCCAGCCTTAGAATCTTTATACCTTTCTAATTCTCTTGACTGAATAGAACTATTTGTTATTAAACCATTTCAGTTGTGTCCCACTCTTCATGGCCCCATTTGGGGTTTTCTTGGCAAAGATACTAGAATGATCTGCCATTTCCTTCTCCAGCTCGTTTTACAGGTGAGTAAACTAAGACAGTGTTAAGTGACTTGCCCAAGGTCCCTCAACTAGTAAGTGCCTGAGGCCAGATTTAAACTCAGAAAGAATCTTCCTGATTCTAGGCCCACCACTCTCTCTACTGTGCCACTTAGCTGCACAGAATAGAACTCTGGTAGTATTCAGTTTGGAGGGATGGCAAGAACAAGAACTAGATTACGTAGAGATAACAATAAAATTAATGGGAAACATTGTTCACTCCATTGGTTACAACCCTTCTATACAACCAGACTAATGTCCAATTTGAAAATATTTGCAGACCCAATACTTGATTGCATGCTGCCATGGCAGGGGGAGGCGAGGGAGGAGAGAAAATTTGAAACTCAAGACATTATGGAACTGAATCTTGTAAACTAAAAGTAAATAAACAAATCAAATAAAAAAATAAAAAAAAGATTAATGGGAAAAAGGTATTTAATTGTGCCTAGATATTACCTTTCATTTTAATAGTGGATACATAATTTAGAGAGTTTTACTGTAATAATAAAGTTCAAAGAATTATACCAGATGAAAAGACAGAAAGGTTACAATATGTACTGGTGGGAGGACTTTTACTAATGAAATCAAAGTCCACCAAAGTAATAGTAAATTAATTTACGATTTTTGCCCAACTCTTTAACATCATTCCCACAATGGACCATCCTGGATATAGCTAAGGAACATGGAACCTGCAATTGTAGAAGTATCAGACTGATAGAAAAATCTACAGCACAGTAGACAGATGTGTGGTAGATGTGAGCAGATTGCAGAATTTTTACAATAATGATTTTTCATGAGTAGTCATTTAAAAGATTTTAATATGTATGATGGGGAAAGGTGGAGAGGCCAATCCTGTAGGAAGACTGAGAGACAATAGGTGGATAGCCTGAGTAGTACATTGATATTCCTGAGACAAACTGATACTATAAGGAAGCTGTAGATGAATTGTGATCTGCATCTTGAAAAAATTAGGATGAGAAAGCCGGAAGGAATACATATGCTGATAAAATTATGCGTCCACCCAAGTGATAGTTTATGGTTACTCTCTGTTATTTTAATAACTTTATCTAGTACCTTATGTCTTCAAAGTACTTTCCTCCTAACATCTCTGTGAGATAGGTAATAGAAGTATATGATATTTATTTTTCTTGGGAAACTATGTAATTGAATGGAATAACATGACAAATTTTCTCTTTGTTCATCATGCCGATGGTGAACCTGTGTCTTTAGAGCATGAAGCTAAAAGTAGTTCAGTTTAATTAAACAAGTATTTATTAAGTACCTTCTATGTGTTATTTACTAATAGCATCATATTTCCAGTTGGAGGCAACAGATTTAGGAGGAAACAGTCACTAATGTATTAGTCCTCCCAAGTCTAACATAGAAAGTACCAAAAATCATCACTATTATAGTCAGAAAAGAATAATTAACACCTTGGGAAAGAGAGATACCATTACCCAGAAAGTACAATATTTACCTACATTTCCAATAAAAGCAAAACTATATAATACATGCCATAGGAATACGGAGAAATAACCCCCAAAACAGACAATAGGTTTTTTATAAACATCTTGTAGAAAACTGGATTATAAAAAACATAGAATGTAATGCTTGTTTTTACCCTCATTTAAGAGGAATTTATTCCCACAGGCAGATGGTTATGTGTGTCCTGTAATGCTTACTTGTCTGGGAGCCAGCTTAGGTCTGAAGCTATGAAACCTGTGGAGGGTTCTGTGTATTTACCTGACAATAATCAGAACTGGCTGTAGAATCCCCATTATAGCGGCTTAAGGGCAAACTGTCTCAGAATTTTGTTAACCAGTTGCTAACATCTCTAAAGAATGCATATTTATTTCTGTATTAGCATGGAGAAGGACTTATTCAGAATAAGATAGGACTATGGTTAAGAAACAGTATAAAATCAAAGGTAGAGAACACCCTATAATTTTAAACTATCATAATATCTAGCTTCTCTCCAGGTCCTTAATTTAGCAATTTTGTCTGGAACACATGTGTAAACCGAGGACTTTGAGTGGCCAAAATTTATTCCACAAAGTTCATATACTCCAGTTCTTACACATTACTCAGAGGAGCTTTCATGCACTCATTCAGAGCTTACTGATCCTTTGGTTGACTTATTTTTTGGGAAAATATCTATTAAGCTTTATTATCTGACCGCTCAGTTCAGGGGAGATTAGAAGTATCCAAGTGGAAAAGGTAGGGAGAACAAGTAGAAAGAGAGGGAAGCTAATAAAGGAAATACACTGATGGCAATGAAAAGTGATAGGTGACAATTTTAGGGAGAGGAAGAAAAAAATTAATAAACTGACACAAGAACTGAAAAAGCCTGACAGTCTTAGCTGGTCATTAGTGTAGGGGCAAACTTTCTTCAATACCTCCATAGACCCTGAGGATATCTCTACATTACAGTGAAGTACAATAATGGGTGCTCACCATGAGTCATTCAGGGTATATATTTTGTGCTCTTGTTAGTAGTTGCTGAATGTGAACTTTAAATTTAAGTTCTCTCAGAAAGTCAACCAGGGAGCCTTTTGTTGTCAGCATTCTTTTTTACTTCCCACTTGGGAGTCTTGTGTGCCAGAGCTGTGTCTGATGCTGTCCTTTTGGCTGTGGTCAGTTTTCTCTTATTGGGTTGGGTAATTGATGATAAGGCTTTTCTTAGACAGCAGAAGATTGTGGTTCTTCAATGTCAATGTCCTGACACTCTGCCCTCTGAACCTTAGCAAAGGTTTTAGAGCCTTTGAACTTGAGCTAGAAGTAAGGATTAAAATGTAACACCCAGATGTCTTAATCACCAAAACTAATAATGACCTAGTCTTAATCTTCATACTTCTTGATCTCTCTGCAACCACTGCCAAGGGCAATCTCCCTCTTCTCCTTGATACTATCTTCTTTTTAGGCTTTTGTTACCACTTCTCTGTCCTGTTTCTCCTCCTGTCTGACCACTCCTTAGTCTCATTTACTGGATCTTTGTCCAAGTGACATCATTATCTTTTTTTTTTAATAGCTAATTCAACTTTATTTTTATTTTTTTTTTGCTTTCAAAGCTCTCATATTCTTTTTTTTTTGATATGAGATTCTTTATTAAATTTTTTTGAGTTACATCTTTTCTCCCCGTCTTTCCCCCGCCCACCACCCCAAAACAGCCATCCCAGTATTGCCCCCCTCCCCCATTCTATTCTCTCCTATGTCACTTTTTGGTAGGGCAGGATGGATCTCCCAACTGCAGTGCCTGTGTATCTCAAGTTCC
>CM053581.1:504671246-504712203 GCA_028627135.1 Pseudochirops cupreus
TATTACTAGTTGTGTGACCCTGGCCAAGTCATTTAATGTCTTAGTGCTCCTGAGCAACTTTTGAAACTATAAATTGCAGTGAATAGTCTAATTTAATCTGCATTGGTAGAAGATATTCTTCATAAGGAGTTCCCTATACAGATAAAATATAGTGACAGTTTTAAAATGAAAATTAAAATGTGGTAATATATGTATAATACTTTATAAATCTTAAAGTATTAAATATTAGCTATTTTTATTATTATTATCTCAATTATCTGGGAGAGGTAAAGAATCAGTCATTAATACTCAATTAAAATTCAATTCTATTAGTATTCATTTAGACCTGATGATAAAGGTAAAAATCAATCAGTTCCTGTTTTCAAGACTTTATCTTGAGACAGAGACAGAATAAAGTATATTTCCATAGGTGAGGAAGAAGGAAAGACAGAGTATTAATAACTGGGGGGACAGGGTGGAGGGCAAGGGAGATCCAGAGGAATTTCACAAAGAAAAGCACACCTGAGCTGATTCCTGAAGGAAGATAAAGGTTTTAGTAATAACCAGGAAGAGCATATTGTGCCCACGAGGAGAGCTACACAAATTGAAGGAGGCAGGAGATAGAAATGGAAAGCTGAGTTAGGGGAAAAGGAAACCCTTTTCTGTTGTCACCATCACTCAAAACTATAAGCAAATAACACATGAAGCCTTAATGTTCACAGGGAGAAGTGAAGAAGGAATTGGAATGATTTTAATCTTGCAAAGAGAAAGAAAAAAATGTGATTGTAGACGACTGAAGGTGGTGCAGTCTAATGGAAAAGATCATTAACACTGGAGTTAGGTTCACTGGGTTAAAATCTGGCCTATGACACTGAATAACTGTTCTGGGGCAAGTCACATCATTTCCCCACTCCTCAGCATCCTTGCCTATAAAATAAGTGAGAAGAAACATTATACTACCTAAGTGGCATCAAAATTCAAACAGCAATGGTGGCTAGTAAACATATATAGGGATCACAGTGGGTATATATTGAGTTAGAGATCCACATATTAACATTATCCATGTTTTGCTGCATTTTTATCTAATTTGTTAAATAGCTCTCAATTAAATTTTAATCCTGCAACACTCAGGAGAGTTGTGGGCCACATGCTGGTTCAGCTGCCTATTAGACACTTTCGGACTGGATTTCCTTTGAAGTCCTCCCCAGTTCTAAATCCTAAAATTCAAGCTGTCTAGTTTGGTACTTGGCAGAACACCAGAGATTAAGGGGAGAAATGAGGTGGAACTGCAAAGGAGAGATTGCCATTTAGGGTCAGAGGAAGACAAGTTAAATTGGTGCTGAGTCATGAAAGAAAAAATTAATTCTGAGTATAGTATCTGGAGCCCCAGAAGATTTTCCATTTGTCTCTTTTGCTCAGAGAGCCTGTTATACTGCCCTGTTTTCATCTGATTTTTTTAAAGTTTGTTGCATTTTATGTTAAAGATGGGACTTTTATAAGCATTTAAAAAAAATTCTAAATACTAGTCTCAATCTGTACGGTTCTGGTTGTATAGGCTTCCCTCCTACCACCTGGTGGCAGCTTAAAATATTTCAAGGGAAGAAAACAGAGTGTATAATAAGCTTTCTCTTCCACCAAACTGTAGCCCAGGCTTGTAAATGGCAGATGAGACAAACATTTTATCTGCTTGAACTGGTCAGATTAGCAGAGTTTAAAGTAGATCCAGGGACCCACTCCACCTCATTAGAACCAATGAACAGTTTATCTCATTCTCTCTGATTCTGCTAATCTGAATGACTAAATCCACATTCGTAGGAGGGCATTAATGTATTGTTGGCATAGCTGTGAATTAGTATAGCCATTCTCAAAAGTAATTTGCAGCTATGTCCAAAAAGTTACTGAACTGACTTTGACTCAGCAATAATACTGCTTTGCCTATATTAATAACAAGAACAAAATAATAACAATAATAAAAACTAGTATTTATATGGGCAGCTAGATGGATAGAATGCCTAGCACAGAGTCAGGAAGAAGCCTGAAGAGTTGGAAACGACTGAAAAACGACTCTCCACACAAGCATTTATACAGCACTTTTAGGTTTGGGAAACACTTTACATGTATTACCTCATTTGTTTCTCACAACAATCCTGTGATGTAAAGGTGCTATTATTATATCCATTTCACAGATGAGGAAACTAAGACCAAGTGTAGTAGTTCAGTGACTTGTTCAGGACTTTTTCATTTAATTTCTCCCTCTCCCCTAAAAAGGGAGGTAGGGTGGGGGATTGTCCCTGGTCAAATCTTTGTCACTGATAGGAAGAAAAATGTAACTAAATGCAGTTGGTATTGTATCCCATAGAACATTAGTAGGGATGAGGTTGTAAGCCCATCTCATTTACTATTTGATGAAGCCCTCCTGCAAACTTCAAGGAAAACAAATGGCTCAACAAGGGGGCATAGGACTTTGGAAAGAAAAACAATCCCATTTTTAGCCACTGACCTAGTGGAGAGGCTTCCTCAGTGGACCTTTAAAAAGAAGCTCCTCCACCCTCTGGAATGGGCAGCCATACATACTCAATGCACAGTAAGGGCATTGCTTCCTCACTTCATGCCTCCTCAACAGCAAGTCATAAGCATCCATTAAAATTTCTAAGAAAGGTGCAGTATACAGTAAATGGGAAGGATTCTTTATGTCTATCCCCTCTCCTGTTCTAGTGGAGAGGAATCCTAGTTAGTACAAATGAAAACAAGAAAAGAAAGGAAATAGAACATGAAGAGGAACTATAAAACAATAATGCAGTTTTTCTGTACTCTGGAATGTTTGATTGTTTTCTGACACTTGGGAAACTAAACTACTGATTTTAATGTGTTTGATCACTCTCACCATGCAAAAAATACTGGGTTGGTCATCACAAGATTTGGGTTCAATTCCTGGCTCTTTTACTTATTGCCTGAGATAAAAGTCTTGGCAGTGGCAGTACCAACTACACCAGTAGTCTTGCTTCTAGCCCAACTCTCACAGCCATCATCTAGGGAAGCAGCTCAGGTGAAAAAGGGGTCCAATCACCCCCCCACCACCAACTACCAACTAAAATTGTCACTCACAAGGTGGACAAGTCAGCCTAGCTGAAGCAGCAAGTCATTTTGAGGATTACAGGAGTTAATATGTACCAGACAGGTCAAACTGCCATCACTACCTTGCCTACTATCCCCCCTCAAACTCTCATGGAGACTCCCAAGGACCTGGAGCTCAAGAGCCTTCAGAACAGTAGCACTTCCAGGTCAGTGATCATAGCCATCATCCTGGGAAGCAAATGCCACGATGTTACGGCCTGAGAACTGCCTTACAGAGGCTACAAGCCATGTCTATTAAAGATTCAGAAAAGAAAGTTCTTGTCACCTTGGCACTGTCAAAGGCTTCAAAATAAGGAACTGACATGATTTTATCAGTAGAAATAATATTAAAGAAGAATCATAACTCTCTACTTTGCTTCTGGAATCTGACCATGCAGCTAAAAACTTCCATAGATGTTATCTCTTTGAGAGCTGATACTATCTTGTTTTTCTGCTTGTATCTCCAATACTCTGCACAGAGTACTTAATAATTACTTTATTCATTCATTGATTCAGCAAAAATAGATTCCATTTTTGCTCATGACTTTTTCAGTGCTGGTCTAGGTAAATGGATTTCCACTTCCAAAAAAAATGTGCTTTTTTATTTTTAGTAAAGGAGAAAATGTCACTGAAAATGAAGGGGTGGTACATAGGTTCATAGAATTATACACTATTAGAACCGGACCTTAGTGATCACATAGTTCAGCCTCCTTATTTTGCAGATGAAGAAAATGGGACAAAGGAAGGTTAAGTAATTTTTCCAAGGTCAAAGTATCAGTAGCATAAATTGTCCTTATTTCATTTTTTAGAGTATCAGGTTGACTTTGCTCCTTATGGGTAGAACCCCGAACCAGAAACTACAAAGACATATTTTTATTACAAGGTCTGTTAATGACTAGAATACCTAGCCCATCTTTGATGTTTCATAAATATTATTGGTGATAAGCTGAGCATGGTAATGTCTTTTCAACTAAATGGAATAAATATTAATGAAGTCATTTATGTGAATCATTCTTGAGTCTATTCAGAAAGCCTAATATAAATATATTAGAGATGACATTATTGATATTTTCAATAAAATTGTTAATTGAATTGGAATTTTCTTGTGGCACAGCACAGACTTTTAGTACAATGGTCTTGTTCTTATTCTTCCTTTTTTTCCTCCCTTGAGACTGATTGTCCTTATCTTTCTCAAGCTATAAATATAGAGGCTACTCATGGGCTCAATCCAAATGCTGATTGGCATGGACGTTTTGACCTACTCTATTTCTGATCTTGACTAGTTTCCCCTCATTAAGCAGTCTGGCTGTTTCCTGTTCCCAGGAGTTCACCATACTGGACATACTATATACTACATTCAATCAGCTGTGGCCCCATGGCAGTTCAAAACTTCTAAATTCAAGAGATCTACTAGTCTCAGCTCCCTGGTAGCAGGAAATATAGGCATCTGCCAATATAACCAGCAGTAATTTTCTTCTATAAAATTTATAGTGAAGCAAGAATCATCATTGTCGCCATTATTATTTGACAAACTATTGGAAATCCTAGCTATAGAAATAAGACAAAAAATATTAATTATAGGAAAATGCATGGAAAAAAAGGAAGAACAATTATCTCCATTTGTGAAAATAGTTTACTTAAAAAACTTTAGAATCAACAAAAAATAAATCAAGATAAATAGTTCTACAAAGTGATGAGATAAATAAAAACTATTATTTTTGTATTTTTTAACCTAACTATCCACTGTACCACCTATCTACTCATGTATGCCATGCTAACAATTAGACATTTAATCTGTGGTAGGTTCATATCATTAATTAATATATTACAACCTCCTAGACATTATCTGTGAGGCAATTAGGCAGCATAGTAGATAGAGTACTGGACCTGGAATGAGGAAAACTCATCTTTCTGAGTTCAAATCTAGCCTGAGACACTTGCCAGCTATGTGACCCTGGGCAAGTCACTTCACTCTGTTTGCTTCAGTTTCTTTTTTTTTTAAATTAACTTTTGTTTATTTTTAGTTTACATCATTGATTTCCACAAGATTTTGAGTTACAAACTTTCTCCCCATCTTTCCCCTACCCATCCCCCCAAAACAGCAATCCCACTGTATAACCCTTTTTCCATTCTGCTCTCTCCTATATCTTCCCTGCTTTGATTTTCTGGTAGAGTAAGATGGATCTCCCTATCCCAGTGCCTATATATCTTATCTCTCAGTTGCATGTAAATAATAATAATATTTTTTTAACTTATGATTTTAGAACTTTAAATTCTAGATTCTTTCCCTTCCTCCCTTGTCACCCACCCCCACTGGAAAGATAAGCAATTCAATACAGGCCGTACATGTATAGTTACGTAGACTATCTCCACAATGGACATATTGTGTAACACTGACGATACTTCGCTCCTTTCTATCCCACCTTCCCCTTGTTCTGTTCTCTACTCTGTCCTCATCTGCAAAATGAGTCAAACAGGAAAATGGCAAATCCTTACAGTATCTTTGCAAAGAAAACCCAAAATGGAGTCACAAAGGGTTGAACACAACTGAAAAATGACTAACAACAAAATATTTTTAACAAAAGCAAGGAAAAGGGGAACAAAAAAATACCATTTAAAACAGAATGCATTAACCATCTATAGCAAACGAGACTTCTGTAAATGCAATCGCCAAGCAATTTTTACAGAAATAAAAGCCTAAATGATTAGAGAGGTAAGATCATGCAAGCAAAGAAGATATCAAAGTTTATCTATAGACTGAATACCATAGCCATTAAAATATGAAAGGAGTATTTTTTTAAAAATTAAACCAAGTAAAAACAGAACTCAAATGGAACTATCAAAGGGCAAGAATAGAGAAATAACTAAAATATGTAGGAAAGAAGATGGCTCATAACCATCTTACCTTGTACCATACCATGTTGGTTTATTTTTCCTAGCTGTGAGTTACATACAATCTCTTAAAACCAGTCTGTCTAATTCAGAAAAAATCTCAGCACCCCTAGAGACTGTGGGCCTACAACTATTCTCTGGGTACTGTCCTATTGATTTTTTCCTCTGTAACATCTCTCCTATATGACTCCTCTCCTTTGACATTGCCACCATTTTGGTGCTGGTCATCTCATCATCACCTCATCACCTCACATTTGGACAACTGCAGTAGCCTATTGGTGAGGATGTCTCAAGTCTCTCTGCACTCTAACACATTCTCCAATCAGCCACCAAAGTGATTTTCCTAAAGTTTAGGTTTGATATTATCATCCTCCTACTCAATAAGTTCAGAGACTCCCTACTTCCTCTAGAGTCAAGTAAAAAAATGCTCTGTCATTCAAAACCCTTCATAACCTAGTCCCCTCCTACCTTTTTAGTCTTCTCACACCTTCTACTCCCTGCCATGTATGACACTCCATCTCCTGGCTCTGGTAATTTTCTCTGATTGTCCTCTAGACCTAGAATGCTCTCCTTCAACTTTCTACTGACTTTCCTGGATTCCTTTAAGTCCCAACTAAAATGTCATCCTTTACAAAAGCCTTTCCCAACCCCTATTAATTCTAATGCCTTCTCTCTATTTCCTAATTGTCCTCAATATAGCTTGCTTTGTATATATTTGTTTGCATACTGTCTCCTTTAGACTGTAAGCTCCTTAAAGGCATCTCCAGTGCTTAGCACAGTGCCTGACACATAGTAGGAATTTAATAAATAGGTACTGATTGGTAGGAGAGAGCAATTATATGTATACATTTACATTCCTAGGCTAGATGAATATGGAGACTCAAATGGTATAATGAGATGAACCAAAGATGTTCATGGCTTCTTGCATCCTTCTCTCTTTAATTCTCTTTTCAATTATCAAGTATATATTTTTCTCTTTTCTGCCTTCCCCATCAAAGAGGGAAAAGGTTAGTTTAAAGAAGAGAAGAAGAAAAAGAAAACTCTTGTGACAAATATGCATTATCAAGCAAAACAAATTCCTATCTTGGTCAAGTTGAGATATATTCACTTCATTCTTCATATTCTTATATTATTTCTCAATCAAGAAATGGGTAATATTCTTCATTATTGGTCCTCTAGAATCATTGCTGATCACTGACCAGAATTCTTAAGTTTTCCAAAATTGTTCACTTTCATAATTTTGATGTTATAGTATAAATTGTTTTATTGTTTCTGCTCACTTAAGCCTACATCAGCTTATGGGACTCTTCCTAGGTTTTTCTACAACCATTTCTTTTATTACCTGTATCCTTTTTGGTACAAGTACATCCATGTGATATGTACATATATACTTTTTTTCAGTTAACACATTTTTTTTCTCTCCTTCCTCCCCTGAACTCCCATCAATTAAAAATTTTTAAAAAATTCTTTGTAACAGAGATATATACTCAATCAAAATAAATTGCAACATTGGCTATGTCCAAACAAAGTGTTTCTCATTTTAAATCTTGAGTCCATCAACTCTCAGTCATGAGGGTGGATTTTATTCTTCATTATCAGTCCTCTGGGGTCCCTTTTAATGATTGTGTTGATCGGAGTTCTTAAGTCTTATAATGTTATTATATAAATGCATTTCCTGTTTCTGCTAACTTTATTCTCATCAGTTCCAGGATACTCTGAAACTGATCATTTCTTCATTTCTTACGATAAAATAGTAATCAATGATATTAATATACCATATTTTTTTAGCAATTCACCAATGGATAAGCATACCTCTTTAGCTTCCAGTTCTTTACCAGCACAGAAAGAACTACTATAAATGCTTTATTATGCTTTTTTTTTAGTCTGGTGTCATATAGGCCTAGTTGTTGTTTCACTGGGACAAAGTATATGTGCAATTTAGTAACTTTTGAAATATGGTTCCATATTTCTTTCCAGAATGACTAGACCAATTCCAAGCTCTGCTAACAGTGCGTTAAAATGCTTATTTCCTCACAGTTCCTCTACATGTGTTATTTTCCTTTTGGGTTAATTTGGCTAATCTGATGGGTGTGAGTAAAACCTCAGAATTGCTTTAATCTACTTTTTTTATTTGCACCATTTTTTTTTACATGGCTGCTGACAACTTGGATTTCTTTCCTTTAAAACTATCTGTTCATATTCTTTACCATTTGTCAATTGGAAGATGGAACTTTCTCTTGCCAATTTGAATCAGTACATTGTATAACTTGGAAATGAGATTTTTGCTCTCTACATACCCTGTTATGACCTCAGGGTTGTAAGAGAACATGTATGTCACTTCTCTCTAGTAAAGTGGAAAGACTATTCTTGTACAGTCCCCTTGCTTAATTACTCTTATTTAGATTTTGCTTGTCTATTTGTTTCCTGGATTCCTGTGTTTGAAGTTCAAAGCTTCTTTTTTTTTCTTTTAGACTTGAATACTAAAACTTAGATAAGAAAAAGAAACATTATAAACTTACATATTAAAACTTAAATATAAAACAATAAAAGGAAAAGATGTCATGTGCACAGCAGAATGTAAGGGAGGATTCAAAATGCATCACAATAAATTTCCATTTTAAGAAACTCTATATAATAAATATTACATGTTGTATTGAAAGCTACCCATCTTTTTTTTGCTTCCTTGTCGGTTTTCTCTTGTTCTCTGCTGTACGCTTTTTACTTTGTTCTTTTTTCCCCCTTCCTCCCCCCTCTGCTTCCCAGGCTACAATTAAGCATAGATATATTTATATATAGATATTGATACATACATATGCATATACATATATACACATGCATACATACATACATAAAAATATACTTCCCTAAGAGATTCTACTCCTAATCTTTGTTTTTATGTTTCTGTGTATCTCTTATTTCCTATCCCTCCTGATTCCTCTCGCTTAATTTACCCCCTCCTAAGGATCCCTCCCTTATCTTCCCATTCCCATTAATCTAAACAACCTTCAATATCCCTCTTTAATCTATTCCCTCACCCTCCTTTCTACAGATCCCTCCCTTATCCTCTCTCCCATCCCTACCCCTTAGAGTTTTATTTCTTTCTAAATTTAGAAGAATTTATATTCTTCTAACTGTATATGTACTATTGCCTTTTGAGCCCATTCCTGATGAAAGTAGGTTTCCAGAACTAAAACCCTCCTCCCTCATCTAATTCCTCTATATCAGTTCTTCCTCTCAAAACTCATTTGTATGAGATAATTACTCTTTTTAGCTGTTCCTGAATGGTTTTACTTGTTTAAGTCATATCAGGCTCAGGTCTACCCCAACCTTTCTTATGAACTACCCAATTAATAACAATCTTAGACATACATTGCATATTTTATATACATAAAAGGTAAGCAATCTGTTCTTATTGAATTCCCTGTAACTGGTCTTTGGTATATATACCTTACATTTCTCTTGGCTCTTGTATGTCAAATCTTCCATTAAGTTCTGGTTTTTGTTTTTCTTTTTGTTGTTGTCATTTTTAACAAAGTCCTGAAAGTCTGACAATTTGTTAAATATCCACTTTTTTTCCAATTCAGGATTATGCTTAGCTTTGCTGGGTGTGATATTTTCAACCAGAACCCCAGTACCTTTACTCTTCAACATAGTGTTCCAAGACCTGTGGTCTTTTAATGTTGCCGCTGTTAGATCTTGTGTGATTCTAATTGTGACACTGCCACACATAATTTTTTTTCTTGTTTCTTGTAATATTTTCTCCTTGAGCTGGGGTTTTAGAACTTGACTATGACATGTCTGTAGGTTTTCTTCCCAGGATCTCTCTCAGGTGATCAGTGCATTTTTTTCTATTTCTATTTTCCCTTCTTGTTCTAGTGCTTCAGGACAATTTTCTATAAGTATTTATTCTATTATTTTATTAAGATTCTTCTTTATTGTGGTTTTCCGATAGTTCGATTATTGTTATATTTTCTCCTCTCGATCTGCTCTCCAGATCATTTGATTTTTCTTATGAAATGTTTCACATTCTCTTCTATTTTTTCATTGTTTTTATTTTTGTTTTATTATTTCTTTTTCCCTTATAACTTCACTGGCTTCCCCTTGCCCCATGCTGATTTTCAAGGAGTCGTTTTCTTCCTTAAGATTTTGAATCTCCTTTTCCATTTGGTCGCCTTCCTTTGTTCTTGTTTTTCTTGGATTATTCTTATTTCTTTTTTTAAAAGTATTTCTTCAATCCCTCTCATTTGATTTTTATTGTCTTTTTTAGCGCTTCTATGAATTCTTTTTGGGCAGGTGACCATTTGACATTACTCTTTGGGATAGAAGAGGATTTCTTTACTTCAGTATCCTCCTCTGAAGATGAAGCCCAGTCATCTCTATTCCCATAGTAATTGTCTATGGTTGGATTCTTTCTCTTTTGCGTTTGCTTTTTGTGTATGTAATAGCTAAATTTTTGTAATAACCTCTAATCCTGGGGCATGGAGGGGGGGGGTTGTCTCTGGCCTCAGATCCTCCTTTAGTTCTACCCTCTGGCCTGGAACTAGAACAAAGATGTCCACCTTCTTGTAAGTGCCCAAGGCCAGCTGCATCCCCATCCCACTGCATCTGCATTCACCCGGCAAGAGCTGGTTCCTTCTTGCATGGATGTATCTCTGTAGCACAACTGGGTCTGTAATTCCTTGTCAGAGAGGTTCCCTCAGTCTTACCTGACTCAGATTCCTAACTCCCCTCACTGTCCCTGGAACAAAAGTTTCTGTGGCTGGGGCTAACTAGTCTCCCAACCCAGATAACCCCCAGGGCTTGCCACTTGTTGCTTAAGCAGTCCCTAGCATAGAGTTGTTTACTCTTCATACTGGTCCTGGGATTTTTCTTTGAATCCTCTGATTGTCCTAGGAGGAACCTTGTTCTGATCTTTCTCTTATTTATTTTTACCACTGTTTGCCCTGAGGCATTGTTTTATCTCTTTTGTAGAGGAAAATCTTGAATTTAGAATGTTCTGACCTACTTTGCCATCTTGCGCATTTCAAAATTTCTAATCAGCTCTGGTCTTTTCACCAGGAATTCTTGGACATCTCTTTCATTAAAGATTTTTTTTCCTCCTGTAAAACTGTACTCAGTTTTCCTAGACAAGTTTGGTTTTGGTTGTAAGCCTATTGTATTTTGCCTTTGGGAATTTAATACTTTATATTCTAAATTCTTAGTTCCTTTATAAACTAAGTTTTTTTATAGTAACTGATAAGTCCTTTGTGATTTAGACTTTGGTTCTTCTTGAATTTTCTTTCTGACTGGTTACAATGTTTTTTCTTTGACTTGTAGGTTCTGAATTTTGACAATGACATTTCTAGGAGTTTTAATTTTTTTTCGGGAAGTGATTAGTGGGTTTTTTTAAATATATTTTTACTTTGCCCTCTGGCTATAATAAGTCTGGATAACTTTATTCTCTGATTTCCTGAAGTATGACATTATGTGAAGTTCTTTTTTTGGGTGGTCTTCTGGGTCAGTTTTTTTTTTTATATGAGATGTCTAAATTTTATTTTTTCAACCTTTCTCTTTTTTTTAATCATCCTGTAGAATTATTAACTGACATTTAATCCATTCTAATTTTCAAGGAGTCAGCTGCTTGGGTAAAATTTTGTACCTCTTATGCTAATCTTCCCTCCAAGTCTTTCCTCCAAAGTTCTCATTTCTTTTCTAGTTCTTATCTCTAATACCTTCATTTCATTTATACTATATTTTTTAAATCTTCTTTTATTTCTTATAAGAATTATAGTTGACCTTTCTGACCAAGCTGTGTTTTACTTCAAAGTTTTACTTATATTTATTCTGTTATTATTATTATTATTATTATTATTATTATTATTATTATTATTATTATTATTGAAGGGCTTTTCCTTATTTCCTCATTCTTCCAGGTTTACTTCAAGGATTCTAGAGGAAATGGTAAGGCCCTATATGGTCTTGGTCTTTATTGTCTGGGGTCTTGCCACTGGATTGTCTGAGTATTGAATACTGTGTTCTTCAAGGATCACCAGTGAATTTTGAGCCACAGAGCTTCATATTTTAAATGAGCCTTAGACAGTCTGATCTAGAATCCTGAAGGCAGTATGATCACTGTCTTTCTGGAATTTCTATCCACTAGACCCTGGTGTGGGTCTAAGCAATGTAACTATGGACTTGTCCCTTGATGAAGCACCAACAGACAGGTACACATCTAAGCCTGTCAGCAAACTGAAAGACTCTACTACAAGATAAGAGCAACAGAGCTGCAGGCTTATCCCTGTTTCACAGTTCTTGCTCTGTGGGCAGAATTTATTATGTTGGGCTGGAAAAAAAATGATCCACTTTAGTTTTTCCTTCAATTTTTAAACCAGTTTTCAGTCTGGCACTTTTCCTAGATCTTTATTGTGGAATATTTTGGGGAGAGCTGAGCTCTACTGCCTCTCCCTTCACTATGTAGATCCTCCTGGTTTATATATTATTCAATAAAATCTGTAGCTAGATTTTTTTAAGGCAGTATGATATGCGTAATACATTTAGAAAGGTTTGCATCACTAACTGGTTTGAACTCTTTTTTTTTTACCCTTACAGGAATAATCTTATCTAGAAAATTCAGTTGTGACGAATAACTCAGTCCCCAACAATGCTAGATAAACAAAATATTACCATAACAGTGGTTAGAACATTGAGCTCCAAACACATTTGATTAAAAGATGAATTAAAGGACAACTTCCCTTGTTTCTCTGAGTTTAATTGGGAGCAAAGGGACTTCTAGTCTCAATAATTATCTATTAAGTTGGGCAAGATTTCATAAAGGATTGCTTTTATTACTCAAAGCAAGCATTTTTTTAAGTTATTACTCAGTTGTAGCTTTACTTTGGGCTAGCTGTTTAAAAAATGTAAACTTATAAGTGATTTCTTCTTTAACATAAATATTCATATTTTGAGCTGAATGCAAGTTATTTTTCACAGATTTTCAGTAGTGTTCACAGAGGAAGATGAGTGTTTATTTGCTTCACAGATGTTTGTCCTCTGCAACACGTGTGCTGCCTCCATGGATCTTTTGATGCTACTGTGCCCCATCAAATTAATGACTAAGCATTCTGCTATACCACAGGGCATTCTGCATCTGGTCCACTAATGTATGTAGGGCAGTAGTAATATGGAAAAGCAAGTGCTAATAGCATGCAGATTTCCAA
Organism: Pseudochirops cupreus; assembly: GCA_028627135.1. Taxonomy (NCBI): domain Eukaryota; kingdom Metazoa; phylum Chordata; class Mammalia; order Diprotodontia; family Pseudocheiridae; genus Pseudochirops; species Pseudochirops cupreus. Next base: position 504,684,428 of record CM053581.1, read on the forward strand.
CTTAGACTGGGTTTCATTTCTATAGAGTGCTGTATTTAACAAGATTTGTATCTTGGGCATGATCGACCCAAGTGCTGATAAAACACTCCCTAAGTGAGCTATTACTTTGTATAGCAAAATGATGTCTATTTAAGAACATTCAACATTTAGCATTCACCACATTGATTCTATTGGAGAGGAAGCAAAATCAAATTATTTTTGCTGCAAATATTTTTGCATTTTTCAGTATCAAAATAAATTTTTTTATCTGATAAGAACAAAAGGAAGAGAGAAACTCCTCAGATCTCCAGGGTCCCTGTCTTTGAAGGAGCCTTAAGGGTCACCAGAGAAGCCAGAAATCAGGATTCAAACAGTCAGTATCTGGGGACCTCATTACAGGGATAAAGTGTATCCTGCTCTCACCTGAGGCCAAAACTTGGGGGTAGAACTATGCTGACCAGTACTCTAAGCCTTCTAGCCTAACTAAGACAGAATAAATGGACACCTAGTCCTTCCTGAAGCTCCATTTAATGAAGAATCTGATCTTCCCTTATGTTTATGAGAACTACCATTGTCCCTATCCTGCCCATTGACTATACAAGCTCTTTTGAACCCCTCAGTATTTATGATTTTTAAAAATGGAATTTGAGAAAATTTCAAAAACAGAATAAATCATTTTTTCTACTTTTTTGGGGGAAGAGGAATGAAATCTCCCATTATGGCCCTTATCCCATTTAAATGCTGGTCATTCAAACAAGGGAAATTGATAAACTTCCTAAAACACATCCCCCTGCTTAAAATCTTTCAGTTGCTCCCTGTCACTAGGATAAAATACATATCTTAGTCTGACATTTAAAGATCTCCAAATTCTAGCTCTATCTTATCTTTCCTATGATATTTCATATTATGTAGTTTCAATCATTCTGTGTTCTACCAAACTGCTCCAGTGTCTATTCCCTCAACTCAACATGCAAGCAACTGCCTCTTATATTTGCACAAACCCTGCTCACCTTCATCTGGAATGTAATCACTCCTCCCTGACTTTTAGAATCCTTACTTACATCATGGCTCAACTGAAACACCACCAGCTCTATAAAACCTCACACTTGTGAATGCTTTCTTTCTCATTTTTTCCTAAAGCACTTCATCTCATCTGTTGTTTTCTCCTTTACTCCCTACTTTTTAGTAACCCCTCAAAGAAATTAAGAACTTAAGGGCAAACTCTGGATCATGTTTGTCCTTTCGCAATCCCTAACACAGAGCCTTACACATGCCAGTCAAATAATTAATTGAATTGAATTGAAGCCTTGTTCTTTCTATTAGCTCCACAGACCTGCCCCTCCAAAATAATAAAAATAATATATTCACCACTGTAAAGCCATAATGCCTTCTTTGTTTAAACTCACATAAAGCTTCCCCAAGTGGGCAATACTACCCCCTTGGGAGTGCTGGAATGATCCAGGGGGCAGTAGTAGCAATTAGAGAGTGCTGAATAAAAATAAGGGGGAGGTAGAAGCATAAGGAAAGAGAAGATAAGAAAATTTTGAAAAAAACATTCACACGTGTTTCATCTGTTGTGTAACACAGTTAAAGTCATAGTGATTACATTATTTTCCACATCAGTGGTCAATACTGCTAACAGGTCTTAACAAGCAAGTGTCAACAGCAAGCATGTTGAGCATTGTTGGGAAGTCCAGCATGCATTGGCAGCAATATGTGCATGTAATAACTTGTTTACAAGACTATATGGTTACATGACACAATACTGTGTCATCAAAATTTAAATGCAGGAAAACAAAACCTCAAATTTATCAAAAAATATTTCATTTAAGACGTGTCATTTTTAAAAAATATATTTTATATTTTTTTGAAATGACATACTAAAAAAAAGCTATTAAAGGGTTAAAGAAAGTAGATTCCCAGGAAGGCACTGAATAATTTTTTTAAAGGGGGAGGTAGGTCAAATAAGTTTAGGAACCTCCTGTTTAAAAGAATTTGGTTGTAGTTCAGTCATTTTTCAGTTGTGTCTAACTCTTCATGATCCTATTTGAGTTTTTGTTGGCAAAGATAATAGAATAGTTTGCCCATTCCTTCTCCAGGTTGTTTCACAGATGAGAAAACTGAGGCAAACAGAGTGTAGTGATTTGCATGGCTAGTAGGTATGTGAGGCCATATTTGAATTCCAGAAGGTGAGTCTTCCTGACTCTAGGCCCAACATTCTATATGCTGTACCACACAGCTGCCCTTAACGGAATTAGGAAGAGGCAAATGTCCCCACATAAATGGGGCACTATTCTGGGGAATATAAGGTTCTCCCATAGAGGAAAGAAACCTGAGTTTGAGTCCAAAAGTCTATATTTGAACTCTAGCTCAGCTACTATCTACCAGCAAAAATTAGACAAGTAATGTAAATTCTATCACTCTCGTGTCTTGTTAACAAAATAACAAGAGTTACTAATTAATGCGTAAGTTCTAGTTCTAATTAAGGACTAGTTAGTATCTATGGTTCCTTCTAACTCTAAATTCTATGACACCTCTTAATCAAAAAATAGGTCCAGCCTCAAAGATAACTTAAGACAAAGCTATGGGGTGGCTAGGTGGCACAGTGAATAGAGCACCAGCCCTGGAGTCAGGAGGACCTGAGTTCAAATCTGGCCTCAGACACTTGACACATTTACTAGCCATGTGACTTTGGGCAAGTCACTTAACCCCAATTGCCCTCCAAAAAAAAAAAGCAAAAAAAAAAGACAAAGCTATTTACTTTTACTAGTAGAAAAGGCAGAGGAGGAAAGTAGATTATAACACATAGAATACATCATACACTGGGGTCTTTGGCAAGAAGGAAATTAAATGACGACTGAACATTTACTAACCAATAAGTAAACTACTCGATAATGTAGAAGGCTATGGGTTTTTTTCTTTTGTGTCTTCACAACTTAGCTCAGATCTAAGGACTTTCAGCCATACTAGGTGGATAAAAAAATGTCTTGGTAATAGACTGATTCATTTGCCTCCTCCTAGTAGTTTCTTATTGTCATTTCTCCTCCTTCATTTTCAAAGCAAACCAGTGACATCATGTCTCATGCCTGAACTGGATTTAAGTGAAGCAGAAGCATATGGTCTTTATTTTATTTTTCTTAGTTTCATTTAATTGTTTGTCTTTTTTGAAAGAGAAAGCTAACTGGATTGGAAGGGGCATGGGATTGGGGTAGACTTAGTTGGAAATGATTGTGATGTATAAACAAAAGGTATCAGCAAAATTTTAATTGTGTTTAAAGAAATTCAGTGGCTAAATTTTCCAGGAAAGAAAATAATACATCGGTGTGGCAATATGAATAGCACAAGGTTACTAAGAATTAATACAACACTGTAAAAACATGTGTTAGAATGCACAATCCATAGTCTCCATCATTTCATTTACAATATCCATAATTACACATACTGAGCTGTAATTGGTTTGGATTACTTCTCCATTTGGTATAAGGAGCTATTGTCAGCTTCAACTGTATGTGGCAAATATGCCTTCATCCAGGATTTACAAGGCACTCATGCCTTAATTAACAGACCTTAATTCTAATGACTACTAAACTCATTTAAATTTCAATAAAACTAAGTGCCCATGTTTACAGTCTTTTATCTAAATGCTGCCATTTTAATAGCAACATCTATTTCATTTTTTCCTCTGATTAAACTTGTAGTTGACAGTGCTGACTCTGGATCTCCCAAGAAGCATTCTGGAAGTTCATGGTGATGCAACTCATTAAAAACAAAGTTTCTGGGACAGTGACAAGAGCAAATTTTATGAAACGTTTCAAATCTTTCTCAATAAGCTAAAAAATTGAGAAAATATTGGTTCAAAGTCCTTCTGTTCATTTGGAAACCTGCTAGACATTGACTTTGTGGGACTGTACTAAAGCAAGTTGTCCAGATCCCACAGAACAGGAATGTGATCTGTCTCTTTGCTTTGTGTTCTTTTCTTGAGTAGGGAAGCTTTGGTAATTTTTTTTTCAAAGAATTGATTAGGATTTTGGAGTTAAAGGCATGAAAAAAATTAATAGGCAGCCTCATCTCTTCTCTCACTTTTCCTTCATATAGTGCAAAGAGCTACCAGAAGATTAATATTCAACTGTATGGTTAGAGGGTCTTGGAGTTTCTTATTTATTTTTTCTTTTAAGATTGTGAGCAAATGAGCAAACATACTACATATTAAAAATAATAATTAATAGTAATAACTAATACTTAAGTACTACTTTAAGGTTTACAAAGGGCTTTTACATGTATTCTTTCATAACACACTTGAAATCTGTAGTTAAGAGAAACTGAGGCACAGTGTTCTGAGCATAATCAATTTATTAGCAAAGCTAGCAATTGCTACTAAATGTGATCCAGAGCTCCTCAGTAGCCAAAGATGTATCTGACAATTGAGGCAGTTCTTTCATAGTAATATGGAAGAAATCTAAAAATAGTTAGCAATCTGGTGCAACACAGGCATATCTCACTTATGAATGGTTAGTGGTTGAGGTTGCTAACCACAAATTATATCAGTTTATCATGAGGTATATTGACAATTGAACCAACATCCTCTGGAAAATCCCATAGCTAGCACTTTCTAAGGGAGAACAGGAACATTGTAGCTGGTTGACATTTTCTGGGAGGACATGTTACTGATTCTTCTTGGATTAGAATTTTGTGGGTGGAAAGCGTCCAGGAAAAGGGACATAGTACTCAGAGTTGTTTACTCGGTTTTTAGGGAGACATCTGGACAAGGTCAATCTGTTTGTTCTTGTGGTTATTAAAGTGTACAAGGCAGGGGGTATCTCCAAACATCCTTTTCTATATCTTGCCACTGGACCCAATGTCTCCAGAGGAGAAAGTGAGGCTGGTGACTTTGCACGGCCTTTTCTCACTTAAATCCAATCCTCTTACAAGTCATGGCATCATCTTCTTGATGTCATGGTCCTCTTTGAGAACAAACAACAAACAAAAACAACAAAGTGCACATGAGGCAACCTTATATGAAAAAATAAAAAGCTACTAATGCATAATAGGACTACCTTTACATAAGGAGTGAATTATAATTAGTAAATTAATAATCAGATAAAATCAGGGTGACTAGGTGGAGCAGTGAATAGAGCACTGGCCCTGGAGTCATAAGGACCTGAGTTCAAATCCAGCCTCTGACACTTAACACAAAAACTAGCCATGTGGCCTTGGGCAAGTCACTTAACCCCAATTGCCCTCCAAAAAGCAAAACATTAATAATAATAATCATATCAAAATCAACAAAAACCAATAATTATAACTAAGTAAAATTTCATATTCATTTGTTCCTCATAACAAACCTGTAAGGTAGTTCACATTATAATTCCCATTTTATAGATGGGGAAACTGAGGTTGAAAAATGTCAAGTAATTTGCCCAGGGTCACATAGCTCTCAAGTGAATAAAACAGATTTTGAATCCATTGTGTACCTGATTTTAAATCCAGCACTCTATGCACCATACCACCTAGTTGCAATAAACTAAGAAATAGAACATAAGTGAAAAGAGTTAGTGGCTTGGAAGAGAGATTAATTATAGTGACAAACCACTTCCTCTAATATCTACCCACTTCTCAAAAACTAATTCCTCTGGTAAGATCAATTCCACCCAAAGCAAAAAATAGGGCTAGAGATGTCTTTCCCAGGCAGTAGTCTACAAAGACAGAGGGAGGGGTAAAGAATAGATGGGGAAGGCAAGCCTTGAGCAGTCTACCCCAGTGGAGTCCAAATTTTACATGCCTAATGATACAGAGAGAAAAGTCACCAGGAGGTGGGAGAGGTTGACACAAACAAATGTAACCTGTTTGCAATTTGTCCAAGGTCAATGCTGTGCTTTTCTATACTTTCAAAGATGAGGTCAGTAGGGTCTTCACTTAGAAAGATAGTGCAGAAACTTAAAAGTGAGGGAAGTTTTAAAGTCTTGACATGAAGAGACAGTTGGTAAGAAAAAAATGGTAGGATAGACTAGGGAAGAGGTCCCATTTCAAAGTAGGGGAAGTGGTTGCCAACTTCTTTAGTTATAGGATTATAGGCTTAGAACTGAACAGAACCCTGGGGTCATCATCAGGTCCATGTCCTCATTGTGTGTATAAGGAAGTTGAGTCCCAGCAAAGGGAATAAACTGCCTAAATTCACATGAGTAATAAGGGGTCAGAGGCAGTCCATTACCAGAAAACCTTCCACTATAGGACTCTTTCCCAAGACATAAAGCTCTTTTAATTGAAGGACAAAAGCAGCTCTCTACCCATAAACCTCTTCTATACAAATCAATTTAATTTACACACACACACACACACACACACACACACACACACACACACACCTCTTTTCCATCCTTTAGCCTTCAATCTTTCTCAACATTAAGGTCTTTTCCATTGGGTCCTGTATTCTCATTATGCAGACAAAAAAAAATATTTTAACTTCAGCTACATTATTTGACCTTCCAGTGAATAGTGTGAATTAATTTCTTTAAGCATTGACTGATTTGATCTCTTTGCTGTCCAAGGGACTCTCAAAAGTCTTCTCCATTGATTCTGTGATGTTCAGCTTCCCTTAAAATCCAACTCTCACAGCCATATGTTGCTACTGGGAAAGCTATAGCTTTGTCTATACAGATCTTTGTCAGCAAGGTGATGTCTCTGCTTTTTAGTATGCTTTCCAGATTTAACATAGTTTTCCTTCCAAGGAGCAAGCATCTTTTGATTTCATGGCTGCAGTTGCCATTAGCAGTGATCTTTGAGCCCAAGAATAGAAAATCTGACACTGCTTCCATTTCTTCTCCATCTATTTGCTAGCAAGTGATGGCACCAGTTGCCAAGATCTTAGGCTCTTTTGGGGTTTTTTTTTAATGTTAAGCTTCAAGCCAGCTTTACACTCCCCTCTTTCACCTTCATCAAGAAGCTTCTTTACTCCTCTTCACATAAAATGTGATAGTATGAAATAAGTGTGATAAAATGGGGCACTCCTCCATCTCTCATCCATTGCACAGATCGCAGACTTCTTCAAAGTTACCACCTAGGACCAAAAAATGGAAAGGCAGGTGGTAGGGGAAGAGAAGAAGGAGTGGTTTTTTCTGGAAAGGTCAAATCCTGGGACTTGATCTTCCTCTGATTCCTGGGCTTTCTTAATGACATCACTTTGCCCTTTCCTGTCTCCTATGGTCTCATGCACCTGGATGGTTTAGGATCTCAAGTATAGAATCTCAAAGGCAAATGGCATACAGTAAAGTAAGAGCTCAAGTAGAGTTTTTTGTTGTTAGTTTGGCTCAGATTGAAAGCACAGTATTACACAGACCCTGCTACGAGGACAAGGGACAGCACTGAGAAACTAGAGACAGTACATTACTGGAATATACACAGCAGCAAGGCCAATCACAGTGAAAATGATAAAGCTTAAACTGTGAGGATATGCCATCCATTTAGATCTATTTTGCGGATGCTCCTGGAGTTACCATATTTCAGCAAAAGTGAAAAAAGAAAAGATGATCATGAGCCAGGGAAGTGAAAGCATGTGGTTATGTGAAGAGGTCAGTGTTACTATGGAATGGACAGGGAAAGGTAGCAAGAAAGGAAGTATATATATTTATTAGATTTGTCAAAGGCATGAATAAGTAAGTGAAAAGGCTTTTATTAAATGCTTACTATGTGCAAAGCATTGGAAAAAAAGCAATACCATCTCTCCTTTCAAGAAGCTCATATTCAACACATATAGGAGGTTTCAGTGACAAATCAGATGAAAAGGCCTTAGGGTACAGCAGCAGAGCAGACAGTAATGTATCTTATTTAATGTCATTTCCATTGGTAAAACCACCTTGATCTCTAACACGTGGCCATGAGATAGTTTGGAAGCAGGGTTTGTATGTTGGAGTGGAGGTTTGCTACTATTTCCTGGACTCTTGGAAATCCTTCAACAATTGGTAGTAGTGGCAATAGGCATGGTAAGCACTTTCCCCAGGAGGTTCTGGCCCATTTCCACAAGAGTGGCTCCCCTCAATGATAACTACAAAAGCCAGGCTATGAACCAAGACCTGAGAGGAGACAGTGGTCAGTGTTTGACCCTCCTGGAATGTCTTACATCTTCCTCTTCCAAAGTAGCAGCTGTTTTGCAGTTGGTGGTGGTGTTGGTAGGGACAGAGGCCCCATCTCCACAAGTGTTGGTCCCTATATGCTGGCTTCTAGGGGTGAGCTAGAAGCTGTGCTAGTAGAGGAGGGCATTTCTTGTTCACAGGGCTCTTGACTTACCTGCCCATCTCTGACAGTTGGTCACTGGTTAGTAGTTATGGTCATTATGTAAGGACTCTTCTGCACAAAGGTTGTTCCTTTTAATGATGACAGAAAGGGCCAGGTTAGAAGAAGTTTTAGTGGACTAATGAGCACATCTTGAATCAGGAGACAGGACTGCAAGTCACTCAGACTCCAGGAGGGCATAATCAATTCAAGAAGCTATTTATAAGCACTGACTTTAGGTAAAGACACATATAAATTTCACTTATGCTGAGATTCAATTTAGTGGAAATGCACAAGCATTGAGTACAAAGTACAAAGTAAAGTGCAAAGCATTGAGTTGGGTGCTGGTCATTCATTCATTCAACAAAGCCCCCTCTTTGTTGACTGATAGACTAGTAACTGAGACTAGCCAAATGTCAAATGTCTATAGCAGACCAGCAAGGAGCAACACAGATCAAATGAGAGCAAAAGGAAGAAATGGTCTTTGATGCTGCTCCAATACTCAATTCTGGGTTCTCCTTGCTTCTTGTGAGTGAGTTCTCTGTGGCTGTCTCCCTGGTCAAGCATCTGAAGTCAGAGGAAATGTGTTCTATGTTACCATAGCTAAGTCACTTAACTTCTCTGATCTAAGTGTCCTCATCTGGAAAATGAGGGGATTGGACTAAATGACCACCTAGAGCCCTTCCAAGTCTAAAACTGTGTACCTAGGTTTCTGTCCTGGGGGAGAACAGCCTCCAGAATACCAGGGTCTAATCCCTCAGGAGGAAGTACTGCATTGGGAAAACTGGGGTGATGAGAAAAGGCCAACAAGGAAATGAGTAGCCTCAAGGTCAGATCAGTGCTATATGTCAACACTTTCTCAAGGAAACTTTCTTTTTCCTTAAGTGCAGTGTTCTCTTTTAAAATGAGATCTTTCAAGAGAAATTGACAACAACAACAACAACAACAACAAAGCAGAAACTTTCCAGCATCTAGCACAAAACTTTGTACACAGTAGGTATTTGTAAATATTTGTGGAATGAATGAGTGAATGAATGTACTACAGATATTCTCATCTCCATACTATTTATGGTTGTTGTTCTGTTGTCTCAGTCATGTCCCATACTTTCTGACCCTATTTGGAGTTTTCTTGGCATTTCCTTCTCTTGCTCATTTTACAAATGAGGAAACTGAGGCAAACATGATTAAGTGACTTGCCCAGAGTCTCACAGCTGATAAGTATCTAAGGTCTGATATGAAGTCAGGGAAATGATTCTTCCTAATTGCAGGCCTGGCACTCTATCCACTGTTCCACCTAGCTGCCTGCACTAAGAGTTAGGATCATGCAATTATAATGTATTAGAAATGGAAGGGCTCTTCTCAATCATGCAGCCCATACCTCTTATATAGTGAACATTCTCTATTCCTCTCTGCCATTTTCCAGGTTCTCTATCAGGGGTATCCATTTCTCTCAGCTTCCTCCTTCCTCTGATTGGAGTCCTGGAGAGCACCAAACTCTTCCCAATGCCTTCCTTTATAGAGGGCAGGAACTGGACTCTCACCTCATCCCCTTTTGAATCTGCTGCTCTGCATGGTTTCAGTTCCATGGAACAAGATGCCCTGTGTCAAGTACCTTCTGTTTTCCTCTCCCTTTCCTGCCTCTTTTTGTGTGGTCTCCCCTTTTATATTATAAACTCTCTAAGGGCAGGAACTGTCTTTCTTTTATTAATCTCCCCAAAACTTAGCACAGCGCCTGGCACATGGCAGGTTCTTAATAAATGCTTATTAGATTGGATTGTGTATATACATAATGCTTACCTCTTGATGTAACATTTTGGTTTGTTTCTGCAGCTTCCTCCTCTTCTAGGCTCAGATTTTCCCTTCCCTAGGATGTCTGTCCACAGCTCTAATGTGGCAGATGTTGATGTCAACTATTTATCTATGACTCAGTTGAAAATCTTCTCCCACCCTGGCACATAATGGTCATTTACGCTATGCCTCATTTCAGGGACAAAAAAAAATGGGTAAAATTCATTTTAAAGGTAATTTCCATCAACTTCTATTGTACTTTTGAAATGGTAATGATATCGCAAATCCCACATTAATATTTTAAGGCAAATGCTTTGTGCCCACCCCATATTTATAATTTGTCACTCCGTTTTAAGAAGGTACTTTATCACGCACACTTGTTTTTCCAAGTAGAGTTTTCAACCTATCCTCACCTCTCAATTAAAACAAAGGTGGCTAGACTGTGACCCCCAAATAGTTGTCAGTTGCCATGTGATTAAGATGGAAACTTATAAATAGTGATAGAATTTATCCAACTTCTTTTATTCTGGTAATTACTGTACTTAAAAGTCCAAGGACTTATTTGAAAAATAAAGGTTATAGAAATACGAATAATAACCAATCAGTTGTGTAGTACTTTACATTTTAAAGTATTTGCTTCATAACTTCGAAATGATGATGCCAAAGGACCTTAATATTCCTGAAATTACAATCTTTTTTGAGTTGTTGTACCCTAGATTTAAGCATTTATTGTGTCCAATATCTGACATCTAGATAACATTTTTATAATTTGCAAAGCACTTTATATACATTATCTCCTTTGGTCCTCCAATTCTATAAGGGATGGTACTAAAGTGGTATCGTTGTTTCCACTTTACAATGGAATCAGCAGAGTGATTTTCCCATGGTCAAACCAACAATAAGTTTCAGAGACAAGATTCCAGCTCTGACCCCAAGTCAACGAAGTAGCCCCAGAACATTACCATATACATCAAATCCACTTGGCTAGTGGATGACTCTTCTTTAAAAAGAGTAAGTTTTAGAATCTTATCAAAGCCCATCACTGAGGATAGCAAGTATGGAAAATTATAATATTTCAAGCTTCTAAAATGTGTTGCTAAAATCTCAAGCTTCTTGTTTCATTTACAAACTGCAAGATATTTATAATTTCACATTTAACTAAATTTTAATTTTAAAAACTCATGATTTGAAGATAAAAACAGAGCTGTCTAAAAGCTAGTGCTAGGAAGCCATTGTGACTTACTAAATAGAGAGCCATTCTCTGAAGCAAGATGACCAAGGCTGGGTGATCCCAGACAAGACATTTAATCTCCAGTTTCCCCAGTCAATTTTCTATGACTGTAATTTGCAAAACATTTGCCAATTTGTACTAGGAACAACAGTTTCATCATTAGGGAGTTCCTGCACCATTTCAACCAGAGGTCCCAGGAAAAAATAAAGTAAAAAAAAAATAAGTCAAAGGACTATGTGTATCTAGAAGAAAAGGTAAAACATAAGTCTATTCAAAGTTTTCTCACTTTATTCACCAGTATCTTGGTCCTCCATTTGTCTTTTAATTTTTTTTTGGATCTTATCTATGCAAATGAAATAGAATTCAATTTACTTATCAGTTATGTGAAGGGTGAATATGATTTGCTTAAATATGGCATTTAAAAGACAGTAACATTTCAGTCAGCTGGAGAAAAATAGCATTCAGTTTACAATTTAAAAAAAAAATAAACTGATAGGGTCTTAGGCCATGTTGTACAAATAAAGCACTCATCTTTCATTCTGTCAGTTTTAGCTTGTGTTTCAGGGTGGCTTCTTATCAGATTAATCAAAATTAGGCTTCCTGAATGCATGACCCTGGCTTTGGAGAGTTGACCTGCAAACTTAAAAATTCAAGACAACATTTGCTTTGAACTTGAGGGATCTGATTTAAGAGTTAAAGAATTGTAAGACTTTTAAATCAACACATACTGCAATGTGTTCTATAGATAGGCATACAGAACTTTAAACTGATCCCTAGATGGAGGGGAGAATGCCCAGAACTATCAAAGAAGCTCTAGTTCTTTGTACAGACTACTGAGATGCAAAGTTACATTACCATAGCATTTTGAACTCTTTAATGCATTTATCATGAATTAAATTTATCTACATATGTGCTTTATCCCCTAGTTGACTATAATCTCCATGAGAGCAGGAAAAACTAAGTCTGATCTAAACTTTGTATCTCAAGTGTCTAGCACAATATAGAGCCCCCCATAAGTGCTTAAGAAATGTTTATTGAATTGAAACAAATGCAGCCACATGAGAGCAATTCTCTTCCCATTCAGCCCAGCATCCTTCTTTCTGGAGAGTAAATCTCAATCATTATACATAGAGCGCAGTGTTGCCTCACATATGGAAAGGCAAACTTCCTCCCTGAATAGACTTCTATTCTCTTCTGACAGTCACAGAAACAAAAGCTAACCTAATAAGTTGCATATTCTTCCTCCTTCAAAGGTGGCCATTATTAAGTTGGATTTTTCCTCATTCATATCAGTTCTAAAGTCTGTTTATGGTTCATGGAATGTAATCATTACAGGCTAGGAAATTTAATGACTGTTCTCTGAATAGAATGGATGAGTCAGTTCCTGTTTTAGAATTATTAATACTATGATGGTAATTATAAGATCAGAGATTTAAAGATGGAAGGGGCCTGAGAAAACAAATAGGCGCACCACCTCATTTTGCAATTGAGGAAACTGAGGTTGAAACAGAGCAAGAGACTTAGCCATGGCCATAGAGATATTGTATATGAGAGATAGAATTTGATCCCATGTCTTCCTGACTCCAGAACTAGCACTCCATCCACTACACCATAATAAATCTCTTTCAATTACTTCAATTTGGCAAAAGAATCATGATTTTATCAGTAAGCATATTTACTCAGGAAGTATCGATGGTTTGGAATCCACACAAAATGTAAAAAACTAACATTGATGAAGTCAGAGATGCATTGAGATACTAAAGAATACTAAAGACAGCTGTAATAGCTCCTTGCCTCCTTGGATAGTTTCATGAATTGCAGTGGCAAATATAAATTGCTGACTGATAGCCAGTTTCCTAGTGAAGAGCCTCTCCATAATTAGAGAAATGTGTCCTTAGATAACAGATATGCAATCCAGCACCTGACCCATAATCAAAGCCTTTCCAATTGGACAAGAATCGGTACAGCTTATGCTCCAGTGACATAACTTCTGAGAACTCAGGTTCACCTCTATGCCATAATAAGGGAGCATCAAAATAGTATGTTAGTGGAGGATTAACAGCAATGTATTTTTTTAAACACCACCTAGTTTACCAATCCCTGTGGTATTTGATCCCCACAACAACGCCGTGGCTATAAATAGGGTCAGTTTTATCAATTCCATTTTTACAAATGAAGAAATTGAGACTTTGGTCAATTGAATTACCTAACATCACCCAAGTAGTGAGTGGAAAGCATTAGACTTGAACCCAGTTTTCTTGCTTCCACGTGCATTGTTCTTTCAAATACAATACAGAGGAAACCCAATCCTATCCAAATCAGGATACAACTCTTTCTGGTTGCACATGATTCATTCATTCATGTGGATCTCTGAAAATTCACATAATCAATTGCATGTGAGCAAGGTGGTCATCCTGTACTCCAATAGTATCTAATATTTGGAAAACAAGACTTGGACTTACTTGTAGGATAAGGTGAGTTAAATATGCTTTGAAAAATATGTACCCAGTCACTGCCACTGATTTTTTCAATGTGCAGAAGATATCATTAAAATTTATGTAGACCACATTTCTCATTTAAGATTAATGTAGTTGGTGTTGCTTGTTAACTAGTTTCTACTTCTAAAAGTTTTCTTCAGAAATTCTATTCCTATAAGGTTTGTTTTTTAAAGGCAATGCTTACCCGGTGGTGTAGGGAAGGAGAAAAGAGGTAAAGAACAGGGAAGGGAAAAAGGTGGAGGGAAAGACAAGAGGGGGAGAGGTAGAAGAGTGATAATGATGATAGATAATGAGAGAGAGGTTGAGAGAGACAGAAAAGAGACAGAAAGAAAAGAGACAGAGAAAGAGAGATAAGAGAGAACCAAGATCTGTGTTTCATCTCTCAGTGCTGATAGAGATTAATAATTTGTCCTTAACATATATTCTTAGAGAGTTTCTCTGAGCACTGAGAAAATGTGTTTTATCCATAGTTAAATAATATGTAATAGAAGTGACTTGAACCCAGATCTAGAACTCCAAGACTGGATTTCTTTCCACTGTACTGTACACAAAGGCTATCAGGAGGATAAAAATGAAAATTTTTTATAACTGGGATTTGTATTTTACCAGGGCATGGTTCTCAGATGTTTCTGATCATGGTGAATAATCATAAATCACATTTAAATGATGTATTAAGGTTTACAAAATACTTTCCCTACAACAACTCCATGAATCAGGTAGGGCAACTATCATTCTCCACATCTGCAGTTGAGAAAACCAAGACTTTGGAAGGTTAGATAACTTGCCTATTTTTATACCGTGAAGAAATGTCTGAGTTGGGATCCCAGTTCACATTTCCTTATTCCAAGTCCTGCATTCTAACCGCTATACCATACTACCTCTTCATATCACACATTAACTCTCAAGACTAATCATTTCCAATAGACCTTGAAGCTGACACAATGAGCTTTCCTTTCTGAGGTCTGACACTGACACCTTTTTCCTTTTTTTCTTTTTTTTTATTTCTATCTTAAGTTGTAAAGTGCATCGTAGACATATTCTAACTTCTTTATTTTTTTTTCATCTTTCAGAATACTTTCTTTCACCCCTCTATCAAATCTGACTTTCAAATGGCAGCTGATGAATACCTTTGTCATGGCTTAACCTTATTTCTAAGTTATCTCAACCTATTTTACATTATTTTTCTCTGGAGCTTTCTTTGGTTGGCAAATACCATTCCCTTGAGGGTAGTATGCCAGTCAATCATTTCCCTGGAGCCACAGGAAATTGAAAATCTACTTCTCTCTTGTAGTCCATGGGTTCTATTCAGTGGGAAGGAATACCCCAGTCCATACCCAGAACCCAAACAGCTCAAGGAGATTCCCAGGCCTACGTTTATCTCTGAAGTTTCTTCTTGTGTTAAGGTAGGATCAAGAAGTTTTGTTTTGTATTTAATTGGTAGAGTAGAAAAAGAACTGAATTTGGAATCAGACAATCTGAGTTAAAATCCCTTTTCTGCTACCTGAGAAACCTCTGGCAAGGTCTTCTCTTAATGTTAACTTCTCCTAGCTTGTTTTCCCTTTCTGAAAAATAAAGTGATAATATTTATTGATCTCTAAGACTCCTTATACTTCTAAATCCTAGGAACCAGAATTTTAGTCATTCTAAAGCCTACTGGAGGCAGGAAAAGAGACCCAGGGAGACTGATTGCTTGAATGAATGAATGAATGAATGAATGAATGAATGAAATTTTAAAAGGTATTTATTAAATGATTACTATGTTCCAGGCACTGCACTAAGCACCAGGAATCTAAAAACAAGTAAGTCAGTCCTTACCCCAAAGAAACTTACATTTTACTAAGGAACACTAAGTTAGAAAAGGAGCATGGTTTGGATATGGTCAGGAAGTGGCATGATGGACTTGGGACTGTGCAAGATAAGGTGAAAGCTATCAATCAGGAGCCCTTGGCCCCTGGGTCAGGGGTCTGAATTCTTGTGGGAAGAAAATTAAGTTGAAGTAGAGGCAGTATGTCTTGGAGCTGACCCAAATACTTAGCCCCAAACTCTTCAAATGTAGTTTTCAAAATGCGGCTCAACAAAAACCGCCTCGTTAATGAGGAAAGATAATTCATTTTATATAGAGTTTTCAAATGAAATGTATTATATTGACTCACCATAATATAAGAAGCCTTGACTGCTTTTCAATTTATTATTACCTTAATAAGAATACCTCATAGTAATGTAATCTTCAAGTATAGGATGTGTTTACATATGTGGGTAACAGGGTCCCAGATCCCATATTGGCACTCAAGGTGACTAGATATGGATAGAATAACCTTGATTCCATACCACAGAAAATGCAGAAGCTATCCAGTAACCATAGAAAACAGAAACTTATAAAGCCTTCAAAGAACTATAGACAGATTGTTGTTTGGGCAACTTTATAACATTCTATTGAGTCCTTCTTTCCAATAAAGTTGTACATAGCTCCTCAACACTTAAAGCACCATATTGCTTTAGATTTTTCTCAGAAAATAAATATATTTCAGGGACTTCTGAAAAAAGTAATCTGTTAGAAGCAAACCTGTATTATTAGAACATTTCATTATTCTGGAATAGTGGGGGGTGGCAAGTTTTAGATGTCCTGTCCCCATCTGTCATGATGTTGTTCTATAAAAAGAATAATTCTCTTTCAGTGACTCAAAGAATCACAAAATCACAAATTTAAAGCAGCAAGAGACCTTATATGTCATCAAGTCCAAGCCCTTCATTTTATAAATGAGGAAACTGAGACCCAGAGAGGTTGCCCAGGGTCAAATAGCTACTGTCAGCTAGGATTTGTACCCAGGTCAATAAATCAACAAATGTTTATTTAGCACCAACTCTGTGCCAGGCACTGTGCCAGGTCTTATGGACAGAAAGCCCAGAGTGAAACAACCTCTGCCCTGAAGGAGTGATTTTCATTGTGATTTTCAAGTCTAGCCATCTTTCTGCCCTACCATACTTTCTGCTATGCTTCCCCATGTTGGCAGGAATCACATAATTTCTAAATCTTTCTCTCCAAGTGCTGGCATAGTATTCCTTATATAGGAGGTGCTCTACAAATATTTGAATGGTAATGGTCCTTAGAAGTCATCTAGTTCACAGCCTTTATTTTACAGATGAGGAAACAGCACTACAGAGGTAAGGCATGGCTTCACCATGCCCAAGTTTTCATGGCTGGTAAGTATCAGAGGTAGAATTTGAACCTGGATCCTTTGATCCCAAAGCCCCCATTATTTTATGCTGACTTTTTTTCTTACTTTTTAGTTTAACAAAATTTGATTAGGATGAACAATCAGTTTAACACTGAGAATGTTGGGAAGGATATTTAACTTGCTAGATTTTATCGTGAGTGGTTTCCCAGCTTCCTTGTTTTTTCCTGTCACTCCATCATTCAGCATCGAGGGCTCCAGGATTCTAGCTTTTTGACCCCTTATTGATAATACTACAAGAAATAGGGTGTCAGGACAGAGGCACTAGGGTCCCACTAACTTGGCAGAATAAATTTTCTATGTATGTGTTATAGAACATGGAGAAACATTTTTTTGTTATTTTTAATCTTCCTAATAAATCATTTTAACATTGTTTACTATTTAAAAACAAAAGAATACTTCTCAGGAACTAGAGGGAACAATCCTTTTCTTTGTCCAAGAAGGATTCTGTTAGGCTACTCCTCTTCTCTTTCTTAAAAGATCTAATGTCTGAACATGAGATTGGAAACTCTCAAACTTAGGTTATCTAGGAGGCAACCTCCAAGGTGGCCAATACCAAGAAATTTCCCTTTCCTAGTACAAGTCTAAACTAGTTCATGATCATGTGACCTCAGAAATAGAATTTTCCCTCCTATACCTAGGAGGTTGGTTTTCATGAAGATTTTTCACAAACTATCCTCTTGGGCCACATGGGCAATTAGATATCTGTTTCAATTAGGTGCTTCTATATAGTACCTTTATCAATGTTCTAGTTGCTGCCATCTTTTAAAACAGAAAAGTTCATTTTTAGGTATCCAATTTGAGAAAGCCATGTATGAGCACAAGAAACTCCCATGTGTAGTCCTCTTGATCAAAGGCAGTCACTACTAGCTCCCAGTGAAAGGAGACAGTGAACATTCACAGGCTTCCTTCTGCTCAGAGTTCAGAACTACTTTGCTGTGGGCTGGTTTGTCTTCTGAGTAGAGAAATCCAATATATGAGTCTATATTCCATAAGGGGAGAGATAGTTGTCTGAGGCAACCTCTTTGAACAACCTCCTTTCATTTTTATGTTTTTTTCTAGTCCTGTGATTTCTTTAATGTAGTGGGTAACCCTTGGGGAAATCTCTACCAGTGAAAATCAGTCACTATTCTATATCTTAGTCCTAGAAAGTGTTGTGGGCCCTGAGACTTGGCCAGAGGCATAATGATGTAATGGTCGTCTTCAAGAATGAAGGACAAACAAAAACCTGTGAGGAGTCCAAACTTCACCACTGGGGACCCAACTGGCCCTTTCCCTTCTTTTCCCTTGTCTTCCTTTCCCTTCCTTCCTTCCTCTCCCTCTGTCCACATAGGGTATCATACCCTTACCTGAAGGTGCTCTGCTCAAAAGAATGTAAATTTTGATGGTTGAAACCTAGCAAGATATCTTAGAGTTTATAGGCTAGATTTCTTTCTTAAAGACAATGCCTTAAATCCAGTTCAGTCTGGCTCTCATTGATTGACCAGCAATAGGTCCCAGCCCAAGTGCCACTTATTGGTCATAATTTGGGTCCTGATGGCTCAGAGTGAATGTAAACAGTAATTGTTACTGTTTTGGCTAGAAACTCTGAGAGTCCTCCCCTCCCAAACTGATTTTTTAAATTAGGCAAAAAGGGTCATTCCTTGGCTCATTTCTTACCTAGCCTTAATCACTGGATAGGAGTTGCCTCAGTCAAACTAAGACCTGTTAAAGACCTTAGCTTAAAAAGGTCAAGGTCTCCCACTGTATCTGGGGTCATCTACCATCATCCTTATCTATGTCTTGTCACTAGGCCTCAGAGCCACTGCCAGTCATCCTGATCTATATCTTGCTGCTAGACACAGATGGCTCCGGATGAGAAAGTGAGGCTGGTGACTTTGCACAGCGCTCCCTCACTTAAATCCAATTCCCTTGCAAGTCACAGCATCACCTTCCTGATGTCATATCCTCTTAAAGAATGCAGGAACAACAACAACAATAGATGGGGGGAAACTAAGCAAAGAGAATCTGTGATGTATGCACTTCACATAGTAAGTTAGTGGTGGAGACAGGTATAGAAGACAGATCTCTTACTAGCCCCAACCTACTTCTACCTACAATCCAAGTTGAATTTCCCTCCCCCACTACTTGCACCTCCTGTCCTTCTAGGCTGAACTTCCAATTTAGAGTTCATGGATGCCAGAACAGTGTTTCTTGTCTCAGCTTCAACTCAAAGGAAAGGTTGTTATTTTGTTTTTTTCTCTACCCTTGTTCTCTGCCCAAAATGGCTTCCTGTGTTCCATTTTAATCCATTGTTCCCCAGGAATGAGTAATTTTGGATCTCCTAGATGCCCAATTTCTCATGAGCAATCACTTGCTCAAACAGAACTCAGCAATGTACATCCACATGAGATCAGAAATCTAGGGATGGAAAAAACCTTAGAAGTCACGTAGACCAATTCTCTCATTTGAAGACTGAAACAAAAACAGTTCAGGGATTTTTTTTTTCCCAAGATGCTTAGGTACTTAGCGACCAACATCCTCAGAGGACCAAGTCCTTTATCTCAAAAGCTACATCAAGACATCCCACACTAATGCATATGCAATAAGGCAATATCTGGAAATAATTTCTCCAGACAGAAGAAAAGTTACAATGAAGATATTCACCTGCTGTTTCCTATGGATTGTGTGAGACTTTATAAAACTTCTTGAGGCAGTGTGATGGAGCAAAGAGAGAAATGTTTTTCTCTGTGGCCAGGCTACAAAGAAATTTTATTCCTAAAGTTCTGATAATAGTTCTCCATGGTATGTTAATAAGGAAGTCACTTCACTTTGAGCCTCAGTTTTCTCGTCTTCAAAATGGGGATAATAATGCTTCTATACCTCAAAGAGTTATGAGGAAAGTGCTTTGTAAACTGTAAAGCACTTTATAAATCAGTTACCTTAAGCTAATTCCTATTACAGTAGCTAGTACACTAAGCATTCAATAAATACTTGTTGATTTCATTTAATTTCCTGAGGGAAATGTTATGAATTACTGAGAATCATAAAAAAAGTTATAGAAAATAATAAAACTTCAGGTTTATAGAGTCACTTCCTTCTAAAACGATCGATATATGCATCTATGTCTATCGATATACAGATGCACTTTTCTTATCTAGCTGTCCATAAACCTTTGTACACAAATATATTATTTTCATATCCAAGTAGCTTTCTTGACTTTCAAATACTTTTTCATTAAAAATAATGAAAAAATGTCCATCTGTAACTCAAATATGTCAAATTTAAAAATACACATATATAATACAAAATTTCAAAATTCTAAGCCTACAAATTTCAAATGAGGTGTGAATTGTAGTGAAATTTCTACTCACACTTTTCCTGTCAAAGACCTCAAGTCTTGGAAAAATTCACGTAGAACACACACATACACACACACATACACACACACACACGTGAAACGATAGTAGGAAAATTCAAGTTTAAATGAGGGGGCTCAAAGAGTCCTTAGTCCTTTAGTAGCCTATGAGTCATAATTCATTTGAACTAAGCTATTCTTATATCCAAATCTAGCCTTGCACCCTTGGACAAACAGAAAGACCACCTATTTGATGGTGTAGTCAGGCAACTTTTTCAGAGAATTAAGCTAGATAGTTCTCTGTTTCTTAATTCTGTCAACATATTCTAATTGTTGCATAAACTGAAATATTTCACCATCTCCTTAAAGCAAGAATGTCAAACTCCTATCTCACCACTGCAAGCAATCGTAGAACTCTGTGTGGTCCAAATCATATTAAATTGTAATTGGAAAATATTTGACAAAATAAATGAAAACGCAATGCAATATAGATAACACTAATTTGTGGTTTTTCTAAGTCAGTATGCCATCTGCAGAGATCACTTTCTATTTGAATTTAACACCACTTGCCTTAGAGAACTGGAAAACTACACAAGTAGATTTTGTCTACCACAGGTAATTAGCATGTCTTACTAAACTATAATTTGAGTAAGTAGGCTAAGCTAACTAATAATGTTACCTTCATAGTTATTCAGTACCTACATATACATAATGCTACTTAAACATCATAATATTAGCATATAACTTTGGTCCTTAATTGTACCTACCTACAATGATGCTCCATTTTCACTAACTTTCTAGAATCTCTTATTTCT
Source organism: Pseudochirops cupreus (assembly GCA_028627135.1). NCBI lineage: Eukaryota > Metazoa > Chordata > Mammalia > Diprotodontia > Pseudocheiridae > Pseudochirops > Pseudochirops cupreus. The sequence continues at coordinate 504,705,574 of CM053581.1, forward strand.
TTGACATGGGAGTCAGATGAGGTAAAAATGTTAAGGTACTATGGGAAAAAGCTAATATAAAAGAAATCTTGTGGGGAAATGAAATATTGGGTATTGAATAGTATGGAATATATGGAATCCAATGAGAAATGTTAAAAAGTAGTGCTCCAGTGATTTGAATTTTTTTTTTATTCTTTTCAAGAGACAGTTGACAAAAACATATTAAGTGCTGACTCTATGCAAGGCACTGTGGATATAAAGAAAGGCAAAAACTGTCTCTGCTTTCAAGGAACTCACAATCTAAAAGGAAGGACAGCATGAAAACAACTATTTACAAACAAGATATATACAGGATAAATGAAAGATAATCACAGAAGGGAAGAATTAGCGTTAAGGGGGAACAGGAAAAAGTTTCTGGTAGAAGGTGGGATTGTAAATGGGACTTAAAGGAAACCAGAGAAGCCAGGAGGCAGAAATGAGGAGGTAGAACATATCAAGTAAGTGGAAACACCTAGAGAAAATGCATGGTGTCAAAAGATGCAGTACTTTATGCTGGAAAAGTCAGGAAGTCAGTGTCACTGGACACCACTTTCTATAACTCATACAGCAAGCCTGACACTATCTCCTATTAAAATGACCTTTCAAGGGTCTATTGAGATGTTTAGTACTTATCTACCAAATCTTAAATGGGCTGTAATCTGTTAGCAGAGAGTTTCCATATAAGGAGTTTTCCTGAGAGTAACTCCACAGATCTTTCATGAATAGCATTCATATACATTCAAAGAACCAATATATTTATAAAGAACTATGAAAACTTAATACTCAGTTTTCTTCTCATTTTTAAAAAATGTCTTCTTATTACCACCACCAAAATCCTAGCATAAAACTTTATTACCTCACGGGTATGAGAATCAGATTGGTAATTGGCATGCCTCTTGACAATCTGTCTTGCCAGTCTGTCCTGTATTTTGCTTCTACATTGATTCAAATACACAAATTTTAGTAAATTTGAGTCTTTGAGTAAATACTTAGAATCTTCTAGGATCTAATACGTAGGAGTACTCCTTCCATTGGTACAGCCTACAATCCACACATATCTGTGTGTCACTCTTTTCCATGTCCTCTCCTAAATTCATTTAAGAGGTCCATGCAATTTTTTGGGCTATGGTCTAAATATCCATGAAGAAAAAAAACCAAATGGATGAATAATGCTTATTGTCTAGACTACGATATGAAATTGAATGGACAACCTACAGAAATTGTCCATCAATATCTACTTATCTATCATTGAAAGTGAATTTTTAGGAGAATTTAACTGACTCCATTTTTTTCTGTATTTGCCATTTTTCTGTTTGCCTCTGCATGAACTGTGAGACTATCTGCAGTAGCTGATTTCCTTTAGTGTCTTCACTTCTTCTATAATTGGTGCAAAATATCATAATTGCTCTAAAAAAAAGGCACTTCAGAGTCTTTAGAATGTCCCCTTCCCTTACCTAGCCTGATAGGTAATTCCCTTTGATTCAATGAAACTAACTATACTAACAAGGGCTCATTTCTTATCTGTATCCTGTAGCTAATGATATGTATTTTCCTTAACAAGCATAATTTATTTCCTTTGTATGGCCAACTGCATTGTAATGAGCAGCCATATTTTTCCTTTGTTTCATATAATGTATAAATATTGCTTGCTGAATAGTGAATAGCACATTCCCCAACAATTGCTGGTAGAGCATGATACTCTCTGATTATAATAAAGCCTTTTTTCTGATTCATTCTGTTTTATTGGTGTTAGTTAAGCTAATTGAAAAAAATCCTGTAATATTATCTATAAATATGGAAATGAGAGAGAGAGAAAAAGAGAGAGAGAGGTTGGACTGACGCTTCAAGTGATCTGGGTCCCAAAAGGAAGAGGAGGAGAAGATGCACTGCATTTGAGCAATTGCAAAGTTCTTTGACTTTGCACTTGTCTTTAGTACAAAGCATATTATGTAAATACTGATAGTCTTCTGGTATTCCATTACTGTGAGACATGAGCCACCAGGCTCTGATGAATTGAAAATAGGTACTTGTTGGGTGTTAGCTGTTCAGGCTTGCTTTTGGAACAAAATGAGGCATTCACAAGATAGTGAACAGTTAAAAGGAAGTTTACTTTGCCCTTATTCAGCCTTCATTCTCAAAAAGGACCAATGACATCAGGAGGGTAATGTCTTAACTTGTACCTAAAAAAAAAGCAAGAATTTTCAATAAGGATACAGTGACACTTAGCTTCTGTAGTTGTGGTTCTCCTTATCTCCTGGAATGAAGGGCAGGATATGATGTGATTCACATGGTCTTTAGACTTCCATCAAGTTGAAGGGACTAAATAATTTCATGTGGGTGGAATTTATGCATTTAGCTAATCAGGAAGCTACAACCAAGGAGGCAGGAGACAAATCCTGAGCACAGTTTTGCTGCCTTTTGGAGAAAATATGCCTGTTGTGGGGAAATGTGAGGAGACCCTGATCCTACCACAGGATGCAACATATTGCAAGCAAGTAATTCTGGAGAAGAAGTAGTATAAAAATATCATTAAAGAAATATGTAAGCAAAAAAGAATATGAGTTGGTTATTGATTCTCAATCATCTTCCTAAAGCCGTGACCCTTTAATACAGTTCCTCACGTTGTGGTGACCCTCAACCATAAAATTATTTTCATTGCTACTTCATAACTGTAATTTTGCTACTGTTATGAATCGTAATGTACATATCTGATATGCAGGATGTATTTTCATTGTTACAAATTAAACATAACCCACAGGTTGAGAACCACTGTTATACAGGGAGAGCAAGGTATGACCAATAGGTAGTTGTGTACTTCATGATGTCAAGAGAATAACAAGAAATGCTACTCAATTTATCTTTCTAAAATATTTTGATCTTGGTACTATATTATATTATGCAAGAACTTATTTCCAAAATAATAAAATCTAAATTCCTCTCCCTTGCCATTCAGGTTCATCCAACCTTATACCTACCCAAAAGACTATAACTTCCTTGCTTTTTCATTTTATTTTGCTTTGGCTTGTAGTGGATGCTTAATAAAAGCTTGTTGATTGATTAATTGATGTCTGACTTTGTTCTTCATCTCTCATCCAATCAGGCTAGGCTTTCCTGAAGGTCATGCTCATTTCTACCAATGTACCTTTGTACATGCCTTTGTGCATGATCTGCCTGAGATGTCTTCCTTCTCCTCTATCCCTTCACATAAAATCAACCATTATTAGTAAATAAACATTGATTAAGCAACTATATTCATCAAGGTCCCACTCATATCCAGTATCCACCATGAATTCTGCCTCATGATCCTGTATGATGATCTCCCTTCTCTGTATCAATTTATATTTATGACCTGAATCACAACACACAATTGCTTCTGAATGCCTGAAACACTCTACATGCAAAAAGCTACCTTGTTTCCTCTGTATCTATACATACACACATACTACATACACATGCATACACCCACATAAATATATTGTGCAGAGAATAAGAGTGAGCCTAGACTTGGGTTCAAGGTAAATTTAGGTGTGGATTTAGTGATCAAGCACGTGACTACCCAGGGTATGAACCCAAATTAGATAGCCCTGACTGAAGGTACAAGCAGTGTTTAAAAAGGCTAAAACCACAAAAATCACAATCAGGGAAGGGAACTAGCATAAGCAATGATGTACAGAAGCCAAGAACAGCCATCGTTTAGATCTATAGCTTACGGCTAATTTTGGGAATATGGCACAAGGGTACAAGGATGCAACCTTCCTGGAACATGGGGGTCCCTCCCAAAACAGGGTGGAGGGTGCAAAGTGGAGGGTCTTTGGGCAAGGAAGAATAGAGAATAATCAATTCCCCAGAACAGGCCAGGGTCATGTTCTGGGTGAAGGGTGTGAGGACCCTGCTTGGTCGGCAGAACATAACAGGGTGGTCTCTTCTTAAGATAGTCTTGCACCATAACTCCAGGGCTGATCCTTGTACACAATGCTGATTCAGGGAATATGCAGAATGCTGATTCAGGAAGGAGGGGGTCAGGGGTACACCTTGGGCAATACCCAAGACTATGCCTTAAATTGTTTCAAGCTATTACAGGGGGTAGGACAGAGACAATGACAAAAATACAAAGGGGCTTAATGGTGAGCCACAAATCAGGGGGTGTGTGATTTGGGTTTGAGAACAACAATATGTGATATATATGTATTACACATGTATATATACATACACATGTATATTATGTATATATGTGTGCATAAATATATTATACACACTTCTTTAGGTACACACTGGTTCTTCCATTAGAATATAAGATCCTCAAGATCAGGGACTGATTTTGCTTTTTTTTTTTTAAATTCCCAGCTTTTAACACGTTATGAACACGTAATTTGTAAATGCTTATTAACTGATTAATAGGCCTAGGTTTAAATTATTGTTGTGATGTATACTGAATCTTGTTTCCCTAATTATACTGCGATAATAATCATAAGAATGATAATAATAATTAGCATTTATATAATATGTTAAGGCTTATAAAGTGCTTTACAAATATTATCTCATTTAATCCTTCCCACAAATCTAGAAAGCAGGTAAAATTTAAAGGTATAACCATTTATTCTAAATCTTTCATTGTTTTTAGTGTAGTATGGTAACCAAATACAATTTAGAGGAAGAGCCCTTCTTGAGACAGGCTGTCTCTGCCTTAGGCTCTTCCTTACTGCTTGGTATCTTTATGTATTCCATCTTTGGGACCACCACCACCAAATGCCTGAAATCTTCCTATTTCTAGTTAAGTGTCACCTACCTGCCTATGATGTTAGTGGCTGAAAACCAATCATATGTGTCTCAGTGTGACCATACTGCTCCTTATATTAAAAAAAAAATTTCGTTCTGTTCTCAAATGCCAAGCTGCCCTCTATGGGCTGGTCCACATTGACGCATTGAACTGGGACAAATGGCAAGAGCTAGATATAACTAGGGGACTGGATTCTGAGGGAGTGTCTGTAATACCATGCACAAGCAGCTTCCCAAAAGAATGCTATTGTAAACAGCTTTAAAAGTTCGGATTACACAGTATAGTGAACACTCCATTTATTCCATAACAAATCAAGGCAAACATTCACAACAAATCACAATATAATATTCACAACATCACATCTTATCACAGAAAATCACAAAATCGTGTTCACAACAGCTTAACATTAGAATGGCCACATAGTTTTCACCAAAGTGGTCACAGTATTTAGAACAAAGAACAAAAGAATAATCATCTGGTATCCCTAAGGAGGTTTGCCTCCTTAATTAGTCATTCAGTCATCTCAAAATACAATAGTCATTTTTTCACTCATGGGGCAATCATAGGTTAACTTAATCTGTCACTTATCTAGCAATCAGTCACTAAGTATCATTAATCACTAAATACAATCATTAGAAAATTACACAAACCCTCCACCCTTCAGTCTCTAATAAACTTCAATTTCGTCACAGCATTCAATATCCAAGAAGGGGCCTTTTCTTCATCTTGACTCAGGGTGGTTTCTCAGATTCCCTGGATCCCTTTCCATGGTCCCAGCTCCTGCCTGAGTCCACCAGTCACCTAGATTCAGAGGCAGACAGCTTCCAGGTCCTTGTCCAGTCCTCAGGGCAGTTCTTGCTACACACTGAAGTTCACAGGGTCCAGCACATCTCCAAACCTTCACAACTTCTGTTGTGAACTTAAGGATCAACCAAGCCACAAACAAACAAAGTCTTATCCCAGTCAGGCTTCTTCAGTCCTCCACAGTTTGGCTAGCCCTAGGACCCACAGGAAATCTCAGCCTTCCAGGTGGCCTTCTCAGCAGCAACTTCAGCCTTCACCACGTTTCTGGTCTCAAGAAAACTTCAACTCAGTTCTCAGTCCAGCAAGTAGCAGCACAGCTTCCAGATGCTGGGGAAAATTCTGCTTCCTCTACTAGGAAGGAGCCCGCCAGGAGAAAAAATTCTTGATTTTGACTGCCTCTCTCTGGGACTCTTCTTATATACATACACAGCATTGGCTTCCTGTTTCAGCCAAACCTTCCTGTTATGTCAGCAACAGGAGACAGAGTTCACACCCTCTACTTCTTAGCCACAATGGTTTGATTAGATACTAAGGGCTAAATACCTCCTTAGTTGACATAACAAAAAGGGGTCTTCAAATTTAAATTATTTACCATTACAGTCTCTCACATGGTCAATAATGACCTTCCTCTTCTTTTCATGATCTCAAAGTCATCTCACTCAAGGATCAGAGTCTACCACTAGCAACTTTACAGATATATCCTAACCCTCTCAAGATAATAAAGCTAGCATTTAAAATTGTTTATTTATGAATGCTTCACATATATTATCTCATTTGATCTTCATAACAATTCCATGAGGTAGGGGCTCTTTTCACAGAGGAGGAAACTAAGGCACAAAGAAGTTAAGTCACTTTCCCAGAAGCATACATGTTGTAAGAGACTGAGGTAGGATTTGAACTCAGATCTTCCTGAATCCAAGTCCAGCATGACATAGTGGTTGTATCTTTGTTTATTCAAATGATTGTCATCCCTATATATCCTGCTTCCTTCTTACCTATTTTTTCTTCATGACTTCAAGTCTTTTTTTTTT
>CM053581.1:504712703-504731090 GCA_028627135.1 Pseudochirops cupreus
CACTTTTTATTCTTCTACTGCCTTTCACCTCCCACTCCCCTAAGAAGGCTATAATTAAGCACAAATACACCCACATGTATGTATATATGCATTTATTTATATACATACACACATATATACACATATACACATACATATATACTTATCTATAATCATACTAATATACAAACATATATATTCGTCTATGTTAGACCTTTCTATACTAATTTCTTCTCTCTTTCTCTGAGAGTGGATAACATCTTCCTATATAAGTCCAAGTCTTTCCACATTTTTCTCAGTCCACCAACTCATTATTTCCTACATCACAGCAATATTCCAACTTTATCCAGTCTAGTTATTTCAGATAGTCTAAAACAATATTAATATAGCTGACATATGGTATAGTTTCCCTATTTTTCTCTTTTGATTAAATCTATTTTAGCCTTGACTTTGTGATCTTGATTACTACCCCTGTTTTTTCCCTAACAAATTCTACTCCTGATTTTTATTTTATGTTTGTGTATATCTCTTATTTCCTATCCTTTCTAATTCTTCTACTTTACTTCTACTCACTACCTTACCCTCATATTACTTAACTTACCCCACCTCCAAAGATCCCTCCCTTCATCCTCTCCTTAATCTTTCCCCTTGTCCTCTTATATCTATTTGAATTTAGAAGACTTTTATAGCCTTACAAATATATGTTATTCCCTCTTTATCCAATTACTGTTAATATAAACACTCTTCTCTACCTCCTCTCCCCTTATCCTTTACCTCTTTCAGCACTAGACCATTTTGTGAAGTTTGAATACGAGTATAGATAAAATTTTTGTAAAATAAAGTCATGAGAAGCTGCCTGGTATAGTAGATAGAGCATTGGACTTGGAATCCCCCTCCCAAAAAAGCCCCCAAAAATAAGACAAAAAAAAACCCACCTGGGTTCAAATTGCTCACTAGCTGTGTGAACTTGGGAAAATTACTTAATCTCTGGGATTCAGGTTCCTCATTTGTTACATAAGGAAATTGGACTTGATAATCTCTAAAGTCCCTTGCAACTCTCTATGCGTATATGCATGCAGATTCCTACAAACTCAAGAGTTTAATAAAAACAAACTTAGGAGTTTAATAAAGAAATGAATGGGGAGTCTGGGTAGAAATATTATTAGGTAAAAAAATGTTGGCAGTCTATTATGTGTTCTTGGAATGGTGCTAGCTAGATGGCAGAGTGGATGGAATGCTGGGACTGGAGTTGGGAAGATCTTAGTTCAAATCCTGCCTAAGACACTTACTAGCTGTGTAACCTTTTTGGCGAGTAGCTTAACCTGTTTGTCTTAGTTTCCTTAACTGCAAAATGGAGATAATAATAGCATTTATCTTTCAAGGCTTATTGTGAAGATCAAATGGGATAACATCCGTAAAGTGCTTATCACAAGGCAAGGCACACTGTAGGTGCTATATAAGTTCTAACTATCATCATTATTATTGTTATTAATTTACCAAGAAAATGTTATTAAGGTATTGGCTTTATAGGTTTAGGTTTGGAAGATTAGGACTTGGTAGACTTTTTATTGTCCCCTCATTATGTGATGGGTAATTAATACCATTTTTATTCTCCCGCTAGATTGTAAGGTTTTTCTGGGCAAGGGCAAACAAAAAAAAAATTTTCCCCATTTTTTTCTATCTTAAGCACTTAGCACAGTACCCCATACATAGTGAATGCGTTATATATATTAACCACATGGATAATTGTGCCTTCATTTTAACCTAATCATCTGGGTAGTCAGGATCCTCATAGATATGTTTAGAGAAACATAAAAATTTAGCATAATTTCTCACTTAAATATACTTTAAAAGTAAAAAGAAATCTTAAAATAGTTAAGCCCAAATATTAACTAGTATTAGCATAAACATTATGCTCTAATAGCTCATACATATCATAACAAGATTTAAAGAAATGCAATGCCTCACTTATGGAGAGGTCAAACTTCTGGTTAGTACAATTATTCGGAATAGCATTATCTCTAGAAATAAAAATGCAATAGTTTCTGAGCATTTTTAGCAAAAATGACTGAAGATTACACAGGATAAAGTGTTGTTGTTGATCGACTGCCTAGATTCACATTTAGACAATCGTTATGAAAGCCAAGTCCTACTGGCAAGGAATTCAAGAGCTATCTAAGACACCAAATGGAAAAGAAAAAGGAGAGATGGAAAATGAGGGAGAAAAGGAAATAAATAAATAAAAAGAATGACAAACAGGAGAAGTATCAGACTAGGAATGGCAGCCAAGATGAGAAATGGTAAGAAGTAGGTAATTTACCATCAGGGGGATATGGCGATAGGAAAAGACAGGAGAACAACTTTGCAACATAGAAGTAAACAGCCTAATAAGCTTAGAAGCCCCTGAAATCCTCAGGGGACCAGGCTATAGAAGTATATCAAGTATAGGATAGCTTGAAGCCAAAGGTAGTCATGGAATGATAATGTTATATCAATCTAGATCCATTTGGGACCTTAGGGGCGTTTGGGCCAATCCTCTCCTTTGATAAATGACCATCTGAGCCAGAGAGGTTAAGTACCTTGTCCAAGGTTATGCAGGTAGTAAGCAAATGACACAGTTGGGATTTGAACCCTTTTATTGTCTCAAATCAAGCACTGTTTCCACTGTGAAAAGACATATAGTCACACACATCAGTAGCTCTTGAGAGCTTCTGCTGTGTCGCAAAGAGACAGTTTGGTAAACATAGAGGGGAATGATGCTGGCAACACTGAACAAAAAGAAAAAGTGCAGTGGAAGTAACCCTGAGTTCACAAACTGACTTGTACATTTGGTCATCTCTGCAATGTTGATCAAATGACTTGAAATCTCTAAGACCAATTTTCTTCATCTCTAAAATGAAGTTGGAAAAGGTGATCTTTGAGGCTGCTTCCAGCTATAAATCTATGATTATACTGCAAAACATGCCAAGGGCATCCCTCTATTACAATACAACAAAATAAGAAATTCTGGTAATGATGACCTTCCTTCTAAAAAAAAATTACTTTTTACTATACTTGTTGGTCTCCAAAAAACCTAGCTAAATTCGTCATAATGGATTGGACCTGTTTGTGCATTATCATCCCAATGACAATTTTTTTTTTTGAGACTGGATCTCCTTATTATATCTAGGCAGAATGTGCAACCCAATTCTATTGCTGATTCTCACAAAAGTTCTGACGTGCTCTATTTTTAACCTGAGCTGGTTCACCCTTACTTAGACAGGGTGTTACCCATTTTCTCTCTCTCTCTCTCTGTCTCTCTCTCTCTGTCTCTCTCTCTTTCTCTCTCTCTGTCTCTCTCTGTCTATCTCTCTGTCTCTCTGTCTCTCTCTCTCTGTCTCTGTCTCTGTCTCTGTCTCTCTCTTTCTCCCTCTCTCTTTCTCCCTCTCTCCCTCTCTCTTTCTCTCGGGAGCTCACTGTATTGATGCCAGGTTTACTGTAGATACCTAATCAGTTTCAGTCCTGCTGAAGTCCAGAACTCCAGAACTAATGTAATCCGTTAATCTCAAGCCTCCTCAGTAGCAGAGATTTCAGATTTGTCTCACCATGGCTGACCCAGTAACAGACGAAGTTCACTCCCCTGAAGACAACCAAGCTAAGAATATAGAGAATCCTAACAAACTGGCTTGCCACTTCTGGTCATGAATTCTTTGGTCATGAAAATACATGAATTAAAGGGAAAGAAAAAACAAACAAACGGGAGCCTAGTACTTCCTTCTTTTGTGGTGTCACAGTATTGATAGCAGGGTGGAAGCAAAAGGGGCATGCAGTGTTAAGAATCACAATTTTTAGACTGTCCAGAAACAATTATCTGAAAGTTCTCTAAATGTGGAGAGGGAGTATGACATGCCAGTGGCTAGACTTAGCCTTGAAGTTAAGAAGGCCTAAGTTAAAGCCTTGCTTCTGATACATAATTGTGATATGACTCTCAACAAATCACTTCACTTGCCAATGCTTCAGGCAACTCTCTAAATTATGTAGTTAGGAGGTGAGAACAACGGAGTTGGAATCAAGAAGACCTCCTTTTAAATCCTGCCTCAGAGATTCCCAAACTGCATGACCTTTATCATCAGTCTCCTCATCTGTAAAATTGGGATAATAATGGTACCCATCTTTTAGGGTTGTTGTGAGGATCAAATGAATGGACATATTATTTAAAGTACTTTGTAAAACTTTAAAGTGCTGTATAAATGCTACTTAGTTTGAATTTTGCACAAGTTGGGGATCTCTATTGGTAGATGGAGTTTCCCCACCTGGAGTGTCCTTCACGAATAAAATAACAGATCTTACAAACACTCCAAAAATGAGAAACTTGTCCAATGATCAACTAAATCACGTCCTGTTGGAAAAATTGAATCACCTCTGTGGATAATCACCTGATAAATGAAACCAGATGAGAAAAGGAAGTTGCTGCAAAAGGAAGGATGTTCCACAGTTTCTTGGGGAGAGGAAAACAAAGAGCTGGTAAAGTTGATTACATACATCAAGCACCTAAAGGCAAGAAGAAACATAATTTCATAGGAAAATTGATCATCCCACCTTGTGGTGCTCACAGTGGGTATGAGTAAAAAGATGATTATGAAGATAATTGCAATGTGCCAAGCAACATCTGTTGCAGAGAATGTAGGGATGGAGAAATTCTATGAAGAATTTTATTTGCTAATAAGGGAATGGAATTTGTCCCTAAAAGGTTGATTTATTTCTTCTTCCAGTTGCTTTTCTCATGTTTTTCCCCTTCTGTCTTTTTCTTCTTTTGATATTTGGCCTGTTGGTTTTTAAATTTTTGTTCAATGTCTGTCAGACAATGCACACTTTAAAAAAACCTCATTCTATACAAATGGCCTTGTGTAGTTTCTATTCACACACAAATAAAATTCCTTTAATTTCTTACTTTTTTCTTGTCAGAATGGTTTGAAATTTCTCATATTTTGTCAGTTTGATTGTTTAATACCCTTTTCACTTCTGTCTTACTTTGAAGAAATTTTAATTCATCTCTTTTTGCTGAACATCAAGATTTGTTCTTTGATGCTTTAAACTCAGCTTTGGAGGATAAATAATTTTTGTGTGCTAACAGTCATTTACATTATCATTAAATGAGTTAACATATGTAGAATGCTTAGCATACCTGAAAGTTCTAGATTAGTTGTTTGCTTTTCAGGGTGCCAGATTCCAATTTTTCCTTTGATTTCATATAATCAAGAAAAATTCTATCATGTAATGACTGATTATTCTTGCCATCTTTTGAAGCGTTACTATGATATTTCTTGGTGAGTTAAGCTTAGTGTTTGTGTTGGTTTACCGTCTATTCTATAGAATTAGATTTTACTGTCTCTTTTCAGTTCTTGTGGGCATTTTTCTGTATGATTTCTTGACATGTCCATTTTTATTTCCTTTTTTTATTTTGGTTTCCTACTAGAACTATAATTTTTATATTTTCTCTTTGTATCCTAGCTTCAGTTTTCATATCCTTGATTTATAGAAGTCCCCATGTGTTCTAATTATTTGATTTTCTTCAATTAATTTTCTTTGTACCTCTTTACTTTTGGCTTCCAGTTTTGTTCTCTTTTTCAGACAATTCATTCTTTTGGCAAATGCTTTTGCCATGTGTTCTAAATTTCTACTCTCTTACTAATTTGTTATTTTTTTTCCTGGAGTGCTCAGTTTTTGTCCTCATTTTTTTTGATGTCTTCACTAAAATGTTGGATTACTCTTTTGATTGATTTTGAACGTTCTTAGACTTACTCCATTGTTGTTTTCAGGCGGCTTGTAGAATTCATAGTAACATTTTTACCTTCCTCAGGAGTTTTTGACTAAATTTTCCTTGTAATAAAATATTTGCTTGTTGAGATGGGTCCTTTCTTATTTGTTTGTTTAATTCTCCACCTCAGTTTTCTCTGCTTTTATTAATCATTTAAAGTGTGAATCTCAGAAGGAACTTTCCCCCCATTATTTAATCAACGATGACACTCTAATCCTTGGAGTATGTTAAAACCATCTTTTTATATTTTTACTAAATTTTAAAACTATAATTAAAATATTTTAATGTTCATATGCACATTCCTTTTGTGGTCTGCTAGCTAAATGCAAACTGAATCAGATGACCTTGGAAGTTTTCAGCTAAGAGGATTAGTTAAATAAGGTACATTTATTATCTAAATACTTGACACTCAACCTATTAATACACGTGAATTCAAAGATGAGTGGCATTCAGGTTATAGTGCGAAAAAGAACTCTATGATATGCGTTGGCAACTAATTATATGCTTTGCATCTTTGTTTACTCTAGCATCTACTATGAATAAAATTGCATGGACCTATAAGGAAACTATTTTGTTTTATTAAATACCTCACAAACATCTGGGGTTTTGCTTTTGGGGGTTCTCTATCCATTGATGCCGATCACAAGTCCTTCACGATCTAGTAAGTAGTCATCATGAGTTACTGTGGAGTGAAGTCCAAACCTTGGGATGGTAGAAACCTTTTAATAATCCTCTTCAGCCTTTTTAGTCTAGTTCTTTCATTCCAGTCAGTCTATAAACACTTAGTGCCACACACTGTACTAAATGTGGGAGATGTTGTTTATCCTTCATTTTCAAAGAAGACCAATGACAACATGGGGATGATGGCTTGACTTACAAGTGAATTGGATTTAAGTAAGGCAGAGATGCACGGTCATCAGTGTCACTACCTCTTAGAGTCATTGAAATTCAGTGGCAAGGCAAAAGTCAGGATGGCTGGATGACCTGGGATGCAGTGGATGACATTGGTTTCTTTGGTGTCTGACCAAGCTCCACAGTGCCATCATTAGCCACCTTTGTGACCATTGGAACCAAATTCTTCTTATCCACCCATTCCACTGTGGGAGGGGGAGCAGGGCTTCACATACTCAAGTTAGGGTTTGAGACCTGTTGCTTACCCTTAACCTGGTTTAGCCCTTCTACGGACATGGCTTTACTGGAATGTGGCTGCTGTGCATACTACAACTTCTTGGAGCCACAGGTGAGAGTTGGGTGACTGGTAGGACACCAAAGGTAGATGAGCATTCTTGAAAAGAGCTCAGCAAGCCTTCACATCAGAAGTGCTAGTCCTCCATTAACACTCCATATACCTTAAAATACTGGAGATATAAAGAAAGGTAAAACACAGTCCCTATCCATAAGGAGCTCACAGTTTACTGGTGGAGACAACATTCAGAGAACTACATGCAAACAAGCTGTAAATGAAACAAATTAACAGAGGGAAAGTGGTAGAATTAAGAGGGATTTGGAAAGGTTTCCTGTAGAGGATTGGATTTTAAGTTTTGAAGGAAGCCAGAATTGGTACAAGGCAGAGATGGGGAGGGAGAGTATTCTGGGCATGGGTGACAACCAGAGAAAATGCCTAAAGTTGGGTGATAGAGAATTTTGTTGGAGAAATAGAAGGCCAACATGACTGGATCAAAGAGTACTTGAGAGAAAGGGTAAGGCATAAGAAAACTGGAAAGATGGAGGGGAGGAGCTAGGTCATGAATGACTTTAACTATTGAAAAGAGGATTTTAACTTTTATGTCTAGGTGGTATAGTGGGTATAGCCCTGGGACTAGAATCAAGAAGACCTGAGTTCAAATCCAGCCTTAGACCTTTATTAGCTATGTGACCCTGGGTGAGTCACATAAACTTTGTTTGTCTTATAATTTTAAAGTGCTTAGCATAGTGCCTAGCATGTGGTAAGCACCATATAAATGTTAGTTATTATTGCTTATTATTTCTGATGTCAGATATATGATCAAAAATAGGACCCATAATCAAAGGCTTTCCAAGCTTAAATAACAACAGTTGGATAGAGTCTATAGAATTAAAATTCACCTCTATATCAGAATGAGCCAGTAGAGTAAGACTTTGATGGATAATTATGTTCAAGTATGTTTAAAAGGTGAAGAAGGGAAAAGAGACTGGCTCTTTAAGAAACAAGGCCTGTCCAATTTTGCTAATTGTTTCAGAATACAGCTTAGCTAAGAGACTAATTGACAGTATAGACTCATTTAATTTGTATAGATGGGGCAGACCTTATAGATTATCTGGTTTAGATAAATCATCATTTTACTTATAAGGAAACTGAGTCATTAGATATTTATTGATTCATTCAAGTTCACAAAGGTGATTGTAGAACTAGGACTTGAATCAATCTTATAAGAATTTGTCCATTTTGTGACCTTTCCATTCTATCAGTCTGCTTTCCCTTCCACTTTGATGGCCAGAAAGGAGGGATGAAAAAAGAAATTATTTCAGTAGACAGTGGGAGGAAAAAAAGAACAGAGCTTCCTATCATAATATATTAGTCAGCCAGTAACTATAATTATATTGGAAGATGAGATTTTAGGCTTTTGAAGAGGACAGATAGATCTGCTGTAATATCAGGAATGAAGAGAAAAGGCTTTCCATTCTGTTTCTCCCTTTGTCATTTTGCTAAGTGCCTTCTGGAGTGATCTCAGAGCTACAGGGAAGATTATGTGTCTTGGGCAAGCAGTATCAGGAGCATGATATCTAAAAGAAATTCATTCGCTCTAACCAAGCTAGAGTATGAGGGTTTAGGGATTCTCCTGACTGGCCCTTTTACGTATCCAGTGCCTAGCACAAATTGGTATTTAATAAATGCTTATGAAATAAATTGCTTCATCAGATACTCAGGTCATCCTCAGGCACCCCCAGTCAAAGGCAGCAACAGATTACTTACAACCAATAATTCATTAAATGTCCTATATTTGCTAAAGAGACCAATTCCTAATGGTTTCGACATGACCAACAACTGGCATTTGTTAAATCTTGTTTCCTTATGTCATAATATAACCAAAGCAATAAAAGTAAATCTTGCATGTGAAATCATAGATATAAAAGCATCTTTTTCAAAAAAGTAAAACCCCCACAAAATTGTAAGCTATGAGGATGATGATGAAGATGATGGGATTTTCCTGGTCTTATTTTAATTGTTTCAGGTTCAAATGGTAAACCTGTAGCGGAAGTTGTAATTCTTATAGAATATCTGAGAAGTCAGTACCTCTATATTTCAGAATTTTTTAATGAATGTACAGCAAAGCACTATAAAAAATTCCTTAATCAATATGCTAATCACATCTCAACTAGCTCTCTTTTATTAAGGACGGCTATCCAACTGTCCATCAGGAATCAAGAACAAGTTGGTAGATTTTCATCTTAAATTTAACTCTATTGGGATGAAAGTCATGATCAACACTAGGAGGATGTTTTTCAAATGGCAAGGAATTACCCTGGGAGAGTGCATTAGTAATACAAACCCAGATGAAGTTTGTGAAAAACACATATAAGCATCAAGAGATTCAGTGGTATTGTAAACTCATGGAATGTCAAGGTTTTGTGAATGACCTTAGAGATTATCAAATCCAATCCCTTTATTAATAGGTGAATTGGCCTGGAAAATTTTAGTAATTAGAAATACAGAAATTATAATAAAGAATATAATCTACACATGTAGTTCTGTGTAAAATATTTGCAGTCAAACTCTGAGCAGGTACTTGAGATTGCCTTGACTTTAAAACCTAAAACAAAACAAATCTCATTTTGTGATATGATGTGACAGCTCTTGGAAATATTAGTAGTTATTGAATTCTGTGAACTTTCCTTATGGTTCTAACATTGGCATAAAGCCATATCAATGTAAAATGCAAAAGTAGAACAACAGATGTGGACATTGACTCAGTTCTGGGCATAATTTCTGAATGTTAGGCACTATTTCAGTAATGCCTATCCCTGTGTAAGTCAAGATATTTTACTAATCCCATCCAGCATCATTCTGTATGTCATGGAAATGGGTTGGAGATGATACATATGTGCTTACTGAAAATGGAAGGAATGCAACCGTAAAACTCTTACTGGTTTATTATTTCTCCCCTCCCCCAAAAGCTTTAGTACAAAAGATTTATTGTGATGCATTCTAAGAATGAAAAATTGCATTTTTTTCTATTAGTTTAGTCAAGTTGCTTAACCCAGACTCAAAATTATTTTTTAAAATAGATTTCCAAGTCAAAGTCCTTTCTAGGTATATAATACTAAATGATCTTGGGGTTAAAATGAATTATATTTGCAAGACGCCTTCTCTCCACCTTCCCTAACCCCTTCCTGCTTACTTTTCCACCAAAATTCCATATCTGCCCCAACTTATACTTATATTTCACTAGAGCTTGATAATTTTCTTTTAGGCACTAAGCTTGTAATGACAGCAGGTGCTGCCAAGTGGCCAGTAATGCCTTGTGTAATGAAGGCCAAGACAAATTAAGCTCTTGCCAGGTCCCATAAGTTGAGAATTGTTAAATAAAGCTCATGATCCAGTCAAGATGGCTTTTTCTATAACAAAATATCTCCATTAAAATAGGAACATGGTTTATCTTCACACCATAAGAAGTAAATAGGTACAAATACATATGTAGTTAGAACTTAAAGATGTATTGTAGGTACCAATTTAAGTAACTTTTCAGTAAAATTACAGGCCATTGAATTAGGAAAAAATCATAAATTTGCAAGGAAAAAATCAAGCAGTAGAATTGTTCTTAGATTGTTCCACCATCTTCCCAGTGCACAATGGTACAGTCTACTATAGTGGGAGGGAAGGCCTCCCTCCCTGGAAAACTCACGCACCTAGGGGAGAAGGGCCTCTATCAAATCTGGCTCATCATTTCTGGCTCTGTGCCCTAGCAACCAGGTGTGCCTAGCTGTGTCTCTGCTCTGCCTCTCACAATTCTTGGAGGTATTTGCTGCTGCCACTCTCTTCCAATTTCACAGCCATCATTTGTTGAAGCTCCACTCCGCTTGCATAGCTATTATTTCTCTCTTCCCCTGGAGTGATCATTGGATCATAGTTTCCTGACCATCATAGTGGCCACTCTCTGGTGGAGCTGTCTTTTGTGCTTTTCTTGTTTCCTAGTTCAGGGTAGAGGGGACCAAGGGGTTGGAGAAAGCATTGTGCTCTTTTTCTTTTCTTTTTTTTTGGCAGGGGGGAGATTGTTTTAGGCCAGTGTGCCTGGGAGTTATAATATTTTCAATGAACCCTGTAAGTTATCTCCCCAGAGAAGTAGAATTAGAGCTTTAGGTTCTGGGACCTGATTAGCTCAGTTACAAAATGAAGTCATCAATTCAACATATATTTATTAAGAACCTACTATGTGCAAGATGCTTTACAGAGTTGCAGGGAGAAAAACAAAAATAAAAAGCCCCTTCTCTTGAGGAGATTTCATTCTGTTGGGGATGGGAATGGGATGTGGTATAATATAAGAATATCAAGGAGAAAGAGAGTCCTAACTTATTTGGGCATCTGGGAAGGCTTCATGGAGGAGTTAACATTTGAGCTAAGCCTTAAAGATAAGGATACTGAGAAGTAGAGATGTAAAAATAATGAATTCCAAACATGGATAATGACTTGTGTTATCCATGGAGGTAGGAGATGGAGTTTTGAATTCTGGAAAATAGGTGGGAAATAATACAAAATAAGGCTATGTGACCTAGATTTGGAGAAGAGGGAGGGCTAATGACTTCATATTTTATCCTGTAGGTCAATGGTTTCTAGAGGAGAATGGAAGAGAAAAGAATTTATTAAGCACTTATTATGTGGCAAGCCCTGTGCTAAGTGCTGGGGTTAAAGAAAAAAAAAAAAAAGATGGTCTCTGCTCTTAATGAGCTCACATTCTAATGGGAGTAAGGATGATTCCATTTCATGGGAAATAGAAAGGTCAAGCAAAGGCTTAGAATTACTTAAGGCTTGGCAGGCCACGTGACCTCCAAATTCTTCGAACCTTGGAGAACAATAAGAGGGCAAATAAATAGCTCATTGATAACTATTGAGTAGAAGGTAGTGGGTCCAAGGTTTGGAGTGGAGTGCAGTTCAGGCTACCCTTTGACAAAAGTTGGGATGAAGGGGGGGCATCACCCAGCCAAGAGAGAGTATCCAAAGTACTTGGTGGGAACTGGGCAATGGTGTTTGGTTTGGGGAATGGGAAGGTCCCCATAGTAGGTGAAGGTGGTGCTGCTCTAGAGTCCTTATCTGATCTCCAGTTTGTGGGCTGGGGTGGGGATGGGGAAGGCGTATATGATACAACCCATTCTGGTATGGGAAGAAGACAGTGAATTTCTTAGGAAGCTCATTTATGACCTGTTCAGTTTCTTTTTTTTTCTAAAATAATTTTACTTAGATATTCCGTTTCTTCTTCTGCTAATTTAGGCAATTTTAATTTTTATAAATAGTGTTTCATTTCACTTAAATTGTTAAATTTATTGGCGTGTAATTGGGCAAAATAACTCCCTATGATTGCTTTAATTTCATCTTTGTTAGTAATATACTCACTTTTTTCATTTTTGATATTAGTAACTTGGTTTTCTTCTCTCTTTTAAAAATCAAATTAACTGTTTATTTTATTTGTTTTTTCATAAAACCAACTCAATTTTATTCATTAATTCAATGGTTTTTTTTTACTCTCAATTTTTATTAATCTCACCTTTAATTTTTAGGATTTCTAATTTAGTATTTAAAGAATTGAGTTCATGAGAGACATTTGGGTTGGACATATAGACTTGGAGTTATTTATGGAGAAATGATACATGTATCCAGAAAAGGTGATAAAGATCTCTAAGGGATAGAGTATAAAAAGAGATGAGAAGATCCAGGAGAGAACCCTGGGAAATATCTATGCTAACAGAGTAGGAGATAGATGAAAAAAAAAATCAAAGGAAAATCTTGAATTGGAAAAGAGTATTCAAAAAGTGAAGAGCAATATGAAGAGACATGACAATGTCATAGAAGTGAAGGGAGTAGAATGAGCGCAGGAGAAGGATTTCCTCCACAGTATCAAAATTCAGAGTGGTCAAGAGAGAAGACTGGGAAATGGGCATCAGTTTTAGCAGTTATGGAATCACTGGTGATCTCGGAAAGAGCAGTTTAATTCAAGTGCTAGAGAGTGAAAATAGACCACAAGTGGCTGAGAAGTGAGAAGAAGAGGAAGGAAGCATAACTGATTTTTTATAGGATATGGGCAGTGAAAAATAAAAGGGAAATAGGATAATGATTTAATAGGATAATGGCAAGGAAAAAAAGCAAGATTTTTAGTAGATGGAGTAGACCTAAGCATGTTCAAAGACAGCCTGGAAAGGAGCAATAGATAGAAATTGAAAATGAGAAAATTGAGTGGGGGAGATGGAGACAGGAGAAAGACGGGGAGAAAAGGGGAGAAAGAGATACCAAATTGGGGAGAGAAAGAGAAGAAGAGAGGGAAAAGAAATGGATTGATGGAGAATGATTCTAGATAAGGAGATAAAAGATGTACTGGATGAGACAAGTAGAGGTGTTAGTTAGCTTTAATAAAGGAAAAAGTCACTTCATCAGAGACAGGAGCAAATAAGAGGATGCCTTTGTAGAGTATTCAGTCAGTATGGAGGATTTTGGGAACCCAAGGGGAGAAGGCAGAGGGTGAGGGTGTAACAGAGTTGAGGATTAGCAGAACATGAACATGAATAGCAATAGGGCTGTGAGATGGGAAGAAAATGTATAGCTGAACTAGAGTCAAGATAATTAAAGGAGGGAAGTGAGAACAGAACAGGAGTGATAGACTGAGGAACAGGAAAGGATGGAGGGGCTAGAGATTGTAGTAAGATTGAAAAATGGCTTTAGGAGGAGTGAGGCAAATTGAAATGATAGAATATGATGATGAGAGATTTTCAGAATTCAAAATAGTTGAGGTAACATTGCTATAGGTGATAACATTTAATGTATGATTGAAACTATGAGTATCTTAAATAGAACGAAGGTATAGGCTATAGGATTTGAGGAAATGAGTCTGGTATCACCAACCCTGACAACTCTGCCAATATCGCCAATCCCCAGCTGCAAGGGCTCTCTTTCACATTCAACCTTCTCGCTCTTCAGTGCTGGGACTCCCTTTTTTTTCTAGTGTTCAGTTTGTCATTCAGATGGATCAATATGTTTACCCATTCCAACAGATTCTCTGAAGAGGACATCCTGCTGTAATGGCAGCAAAGCAGTACTTAGCTCCTTATTTCAGTTATTCAATTATTTAGCACCTTGTTTCAGTTCTTCAATTGCTTTTGAGCCCTGCCTGTGATTTGAAGGTGGGAGGAACTTGCTGACATAACAATAAGGGTGGAACAGGAAGAAGAACCACCATATCAAAGCTTCAGCAATAGCTGGGACTGAGCAGAACTGAGAGGAAGCATGGCTATGGCGGTCGGCACTTTGTGTTGATGTCACTTTGTCAGATCTGTCTACTGATAGAGGGTGTTGTTGTTGTTACAGAAGCCCCAGGTTCTTACTGCTGATTCAGAAGCCTTGAAAGAGGATTTTCTTGTTGTCTGTTTACAGAAGTCCTGGAGGAGGGTTTTACTGATGTGTTCAGAGGTCCTGGTACTATACTGATGATTTGTGTTGATTTCACAGGCAGAAAGGGAATTGATGATGGTGTCAGCAATATGTATGAGTGCTGTTGTGGCTCTGCTAAGTTTTCTTTTCCCAGAAACAGAAACTGCGAAGGGCTTGAGGTGATCTGGTCACTGTGAGTTTCAATATGGAATGGGAACTGGACAAGGAACTGGACTAGGAGCTGGACAAGATGCTGAGAGCTGTCTACCTGTGAATTCAGGTGATGATTGGGTGAATTTGGACAAGACTTGGGAGCATGGAAAAGGAACCATGGAATCTGGGAACCAGCTCCTCCTCAAGATGAAAGGACCTTTTCTTGGGTACTTAGTGCTGACTGACAAGATCATGATTTACTGTGACCTAGGGGTGGGAGAACTTTGTACTTTGTACCCCTTAAGGGTGATTGAATTAAGGATGATTGGAAACTAGTCTCCAATCAAGAAGAAAGAAGACTTTCTAACTGGTGAGATTAAGACAATGTGACCTAGGGGTGGGAGACCTTTGTATCTTGTATCCTGGTATCTTTTGTTTAAAAATATGTGGCCACTTTCGTGCTAAGTCATTATATCATCGTGAATGCTGTACTTCGGTTTCTGTGGATGTTTTGCTTTAGTTTATTGCTGAATAAATAGAGAGTTCACTATACTATGTGATCAGAACCTTAGAGCTATTCACAGCAGCAGGCCTCGTGCTTGGCTTTATACCTGCCAATGAGTGTTGGACTTCTTCATCTAACCCTATTTTGGACAACTCTACCAGCAGTCCCTTCTTCTAGTCCTAATAATAGCTGGTGGAACTTAAAAATGTATATGGGCTAACTAATGTCTCTTTCTATTGACCCTGGAAGTGGGTCAGTTCAGAAAGAAGTGAATCCTTATTTATAGAAGACATGTAAAGGACTCTGAGTTTAAACCACATAGAACATTCCTGCTGAATTATCATCCTCCTAATCAGGACTTTGATTCTTGCAGTTGCTTCTCTGGGTTACTAGGTGACACAGTATAGAGTGCTAGGCCTAAAATCAATCAACTTGAGTTCAAATCCAACCTCAGGCACTTACCATCTGTGTGACCCTGGGCAAGTCATTTAAACTTTGTTTGCCTTAATTTCTTCATCTGTAAATCCAGAATAACAATAGTACCTTCCTCCCAAAGTTCTTATGAGGATAAAATGAGTTAATTTTAAGGTGCTTAGCATGAAGGCAGGCACATTGTAAGCACTATATAAATATATAAAGTCATTTTAGTTGTGTCTGATTCTTTGTGACCCCATTTGGGGTTTTCTTGGCAAAGATACTGGAGTGATTTGCCATTTCCTTCTCCAGCTCATTTTACATATGAGGAAACTGAGGCAAATAGGATAAGTGACTTATCCAGGGTCACACAGCTGGTAAGTGTCTGGGACCAGATTTGAACTCAGGAAAATGAGTCTTTCCAACTCCAGGCCCAGCACTCTATCCACTGCACCACCTAGCTGCCTATATAAATGTTAGCTATTATCTTAACTTATTATTCTCACTACCTCTTTCAAACTTCTCTCTGTGTCATGGAAAATGGAGGCTAACTCCATGACGTGCAGGTATTATTACAAAGAGGATCCTCAGAAACAAGCATGTCAGAAAGCATAGGGCTAGGATGGAGTTGAGGTTGTCTCTGATGCTGCAGTAGTTATTATCACTTAGTGTTTTGGGATGCTCTTTGTTCAAGAGGTTAGGGACCTGGCACATATAGTATCAGTAATTTTATCTGAGCTTCATTGTCTTAGCTCCCTGTGTTCTCTTCATTTTTTCCTCCCTATAGCCCACACCATATCTAAAATGTACTTTCTTTTCATGCAGAGACTACAAGGAATTAGAAAACTTGTCATTCCATTATGCGTGGAAAACAGAATTTGCCAAGCCTTTCCCATCATGAGTCCCTAATACTGATGTAATTACATGGAAGTGGAACATTGGGAAACAGAACAGTGATCACAGTGCAACATCCCAATACACGTTATTTCTTATACTGAATACCCATGAACCCTAGCCTTAATTCATGATGAATTTTCTCCTTGGACACCCATCTTGTCATTTCCATTTTCTCTGTCTTTCCTTCTTTCTTTCTCTTGCCTACCTGGGCGGATTTACTCTTCTCATTCTTTTTTATAAATATACTGCTTCTTAACCCAGTTCTATAACTTTTGTGATCACAAGCATCAACAACATTCTCCAAAGAATCTTAAATAATCTCAAGACAATGAACAACTGTGTAGTCTTAGGCATAGAGCTATTCCCTCTTTGCTAACATTCTGGGACTAGTTCTCCAGAATTTCATTTCATATGACACACAGAGGTTTCGCCTGGCTCCCTTGTTATTTCTCTTTCCAATAAATACAACTTTTTCATGTACAGATTTAAAAAATGTTCTGGGATGTCCTTCTCTATTTGCTGTCCACAGGAGGCCTGGATGCCTGGAAGCCTGGAAGTAGGGTGATGACCTTGACAAAAATAGGGAAGAGGCTTGAGTTTTGCTGGGAATACAATATATTAAAGTCTGTGAATCATATCACAACTCATCTACGCCTACTCATCCTATGCTACTTAATCTTTCTCACTGAAAAAATGAAAATTGTGTATGCAGTGACTTATTCATTGGTCACTTGTATGAGAGCAAAGACACTAGTTCTACAGGCAGCCACAAGTTGATATGAGATACAGAAGGTTGAAATCCTTGGAGTTGGGGAATTTTACTTTCCCAGCTGTCATAAATATCTAGGTCCTGGTCAGGTTAGAATTTCTCTTAGGGTCTGTACCTGTGGAGAAAAAGTCGTGGAAGGAGATTGAGTGGGGTTGAGGGGAGGTGTTGGACCCAAGTATATAAATGGGTGGTATATGTAGCCCATATATAGCTCTGATTTTTTTTTTCCAAAATCACACTCAGAATGATGAGTCAGGCCCCCAAGGAGGTCATATATCCCCCCCAGAGGTTGAGGGCATTTTTCTCTTATGCTATCAGCTTAAGCCCCCATTCTGGTGTTGCCTTCCCAATATTTACCACCCATGAATAGTGTCCAATGTTCATTTAACCAACTAACGTCAATTTACTGGAAACCTATGGTAAGCACAAAAGTACAAACATTTCCTTCAAACACTTCAAATAGTCTCTCATACCTTGGTCCCTGGGGAGAGTGGGTTCAAATTTTCCCCCACCACGTTCACTTTTGAATGTGGCATAGCCAGTGCATAAATCTCTGTCACTCCCTCTTAGCTGCCTTCACTGTACTTATGTTCTGGGTTAAATAGGTCCTTTGAGACTTTGGTCTTCACCATCTTGTCTATCTACAAAGTATGGCATAAACTCTGGCTTTCAGACCTCAGGAGACTCTCTCTCAACCTTTTGAAGCTCCTATAGTTGCCTCCTAGTTTAATACTCTGTCATTTACTTGTAGGAAGAAACAAATGCAAATTGGCAGAAGTATTTGTCCATAGAACACATGGTGTCCCCAGTGTGCAGCTAGCTTACAGTAGGAGACTACTTCCTCTCTGAGCAACAGCAGTATGGGGTGCTTTAATTTTCAGGGAGGCTCTGACTGACAGAGAGCACATGGCCTCTCTCCCATCCAGAGGAGACCCATCTCTTGTTCTCTCAGTCCCTACTTGAAAACCACTGAATTATAACACTGTATTGACAAGATTTTATTTTCTTTTTTTCATAGAATGATGCTTATGTGGGTCACTTGCTCTTATTTTATTCTACATGTACAAACAGTATCCCTGCCCAAATCAGCTTTTTCTTTTTTTTAAACTAAATTTTATGTTTGTTTTTAGTTTACATTGTTCATTTCCACAAGATTTTGATTTACAAATTTTCTCCCAGTCTTTTCCCTACCTACCACCCAAAAACAGCAATCCCACTGTATACCCCCTCCCCCAATGTGCTCTCTCCTATATCCTCTCCCA
>CM053581.1:504731590-504785667 GCA_028627135.1 Pseudochirops cupreus
TCTTCCTGCCATTCCATGCTTTGATCCTTTTGTTCCCCTATGCTTGCTTTGCTTCCTTTGTTTGCTCATGTTGCCACTCAATTACTTGACTTTTGAGCTTTTTGCCACAGTAGAACTCTGCTTTCAGAGAAGAAGGCTTTGTCCCAAATCATTGGGGTTTTTGCAGCTGCTGGAGCTATTAGTTGGGTGCCCTCTCTGAAGCCTCCACAGGCTCTGGAACCTGGTCACACACCTCAGGACTTCCACCCAAGATAGCACTGAAGATCCAAGCTGGTTAAAGTAAGAGAGATTACTCCTCAGAATGGTTGCTTGATCCCCCTATGATCTGCACCAGGAGCTCTGCAGCAGCCATGTGGGGGTGGCTGCACAGCCATGGTGCCTGAGCTGCTTCTCCCTTCTGGGGGCACAGTCCAGACTGCACTCTTGGTCCCCCAGTTCCCAAAGTCCACACTGACTTTTTACTTTGCCTTTGACATTTATGGGTTGATAATTCTGGAAACAGCCATAGCTGTTGGTGATCCACTCTCCTGAAGTCCCTCTGGTGGCAGGTGATAGGGGCCACCCTGGGGCTAAAACTGTGGACTCACATGAGGTAAGGCTTGGTTCCCAGTATGCTGTGATGGACCCTTCCTGTCTACCTGCCAGGCTGCCTTCAGCAGGAGATT
Source organism: Pseudochirops cupreus (assembly GCA_028627135.1). Classification (NCBI taxonomy): domain Eukaryota; kingdom Metazoa; phylum Chordata; class Mammalia; order Diprotodontia; family Pseudocheiridae; genus Pseudochirops; species Pseudochirops cupreus. The sequence goes on from CM053581.1 coordinate 504,732,256, forward strand.
TGTTTCTTTCTGCCACTTTGTGGGTTCTGTAGCTCTAAAGTTTGTTTAGAGTCATATTTTATAGGTATTTGAGGTGGTTATGGGGGGTGCTGATGGAGTTTTCTTGCTTCTTTGCTGCCATCTTTGCTCTGTTCCCCCCCTTCCCCTCCATTAGCTTTCTTGCAGTTGTATGCCTTTTATTATAAGGAGCACAAGGCCAGAAATCATGCCTAGATCTGTACACATGTATTGTTGTTAGAGGAAAGGCATGTGTATCATGACTGCTAAACTCACCACCATGCTGCTAACTCAAGCTCTGATTGACACTGCCTCCCTCAACTCCTCTCCCCTCTGGTTAAAAGACTGGAGGGCAGAGTACCAAACTCTGTCTTCTTTTATAGAGGTTGGAAAATGAACTCTCAGCTCACTCCACTCTTCATCTGCTACTCTGCCTGTTTTCAGTTCCAGAGAACAATTATAACCCCACTGGGTAACCCCTGACCTGTCATCTCTTCCTCCTCCCCCCTTTCTTGCCTTCTTTTGTGTATTATCTCCTTCTTTAGATTATAAGCTCTTTGAGGACAAGGACAGCCTTTTGTTGTATTGCTGGTGCTTAGCAGAGAAATCACTCCACTGACAAAGGTCTGTATAGTCAAATCTATGGTTTTTCCAATAGCAACATATGGCTGAGAGAGTTGAACCATAAGGAGAGCTGAACACTGTGGAATTGCTGCTTTTGAATTATAGAACTGGAGAAGATTTTTGAGAATTCCTTGGACAGAAAGGAGATCAAATCAGTTAACATTTACAGAAATTAATGCAGACTATTCACTGGAAAGTCAAATAGTGAAGCTGAAATACTCTGGTCATGTAAAGTGCAGACAGGACTCCCTGATGTCGGGGAAGTTTCAAGGCAAAAGGAAAAGATGGCAGAGGATGGGATGGATAGATAGTGTTATGGAAGCAACAGACATAAGCTTGGAAGACATTGGGAGATAGTGTGGGATACAATGGACTGGTATGATATGATCTATGGGATCAGGAAAAGTTAGACGTGACTGAACAACTGAACAATGACAACTCCCAGTGCTTAGCACAGCAGCTGGCAGACAGTAGGTACTTAATAAATATTTATTGGGTTTGGATGTAGGTAACTGGTTGGATAATGAGTTAGTTTACTCATTTTATACTTCTACTGCTTCTCCTTTCTCAGTCTTTTCCATTTTTCTTATTTTCTTACTGTGTATTATCACTAATTGCCCTTCTCTGGGAATTTACGTATACTCAAAGCTTTAGAAAGAATAATTATCCTTTTCTTAGAGGGGATTGTAGAAGACCCTCAAGTAAAAATAACCTGCAGTGTGAAGAATAGAGTGATATGTAAGGGAGCCAAACGCTGATGTTAAATCCAAGGGTGGTAAACATGAAATCTTATAGAGCAGCCAGCGGTTTTTCAAAAAAATAATATGCTGAAGGCATTTCGTTCATGCCCTTTGATTTATTTTTTAAAACCCCAGGCAGGAAGATCTTCAACAAAGCTCAGGGTGCCAATTCAAGCATGTCGTGTACTCTGTAGCAGAGTCCAGGTTTGTTTGCCATAAAGGGAAATATTCTCAGGGGTGATCCCATCCTTTGGTTCTTTAAAGCACTCAAGGAGAGCAAGCAGTTGTTCTGTGGGTCTTGCTGGGTGTCAAATATTCTTTCAATGCACTTGGAAGCTAGCTATTGTTGAGTCCCTATTCACAAGGGTTTCTTTAAACTGACTTCTCAGTCATGCATCTGATTGTATGGTCACCAGAGAAGAGTTTTGCTTGTGTCACAAATAGCCACCCAGGTATACTGATCTATCAGTAATAAACAGAGGTCTCTTACGGCTTGAAAAATACATGAGTAGGGCTTACCCTGAAGCCACAGGGGACACATCAGATCTTGAAGAGTGGTTAGCAGCCACTGAGTGCTCTGCTGGAAATCTCTTGCATGAGGGTGATGGGAAGGCTTTAGGAAACTAACCCTATAAAACAGTTGGAAGATTTTATGTATAGACATAATATGGTATAAAGGGAAATATGTTAGATGATGGTTAATGTGACCTGTGTTTGAATTCTGACAATACTCTACCTTGGACAAGTCTTGTAACCATTCTAGGGATAATAGGCCCTCTTCTCTTTACCTCATGGTGTTGGGAGGAAGGCATTTAGTAAGCCTGAAGGGGGTGTATAAGAGCAATTCAACAACTTAAAAACCAATTTTAAAGTCCCTATTAAATGCAAAATCCTTTAGTTGGGCTCTGGGGATACAAAGACAAATATGAAACAAGTCTTGCTCTCAAGGACTTCACATTCTACTGGTGGATAGACTTATGGAAGCAATTGAATAAAAAAAAAGGTTCACAAATATGGAAATACAAAGAATATGCAAAGTTATATTAAGTAATTTCAAGAGAAAGAGCACTATCTACTGGGGAGACCAGAAAATGCTTGGTTGAAGGGTAGAACCTGATCTGTGCTTTGAAGGAAGCTAAGGAATCCAAGAAGCAAAAGTGAAAAGACAGATCATTCCAGCCATGGGAAAGCCTGTGTAAAAACACAGTGGGAGTTGGAATGTCATGCCTAGGGAACAGCTAGATCAGTTTAATTGGAACAGTGAGTATGCACAGGAGGATATTATTAAATAAGACTAGAATGAAAGGTTAGAATCAGATTCTTTAGGGCCTTAAGTATTAGGATAATGACTTGGTATTTTTATCTTAGATGCAACAGGGAACTCTTGTGAGTTATATTTACCTCTGAGTGCAGTATCTTGTAAAGAGAATGGTTGAGTTGGATCTAGAAATGGTATATTACACAAAGCCACTGAACTATGTGCTTAACTTTACTGACAATCATACTTTAGTAAGAATGCTCCATTGATTATTCTGGAAGATTTTCCAAGAAATATACCATCTTTAAGCTTTAGAGTTTCATTGCACTTGATCAGTATGATATAGTAGAGAGTGATAGGTTTTGAATCAAGAAATTTATGTTCCATTTCCATCATTAAACTGTTTTGGGCAAGTCTCTTCACCACTGTGGGCTTTTGTTTTGTCATCTGTAAAGGGATTGGAGGCCCCACTCCAACTCTAGCGTTCAGTGATTCTAAATACTGTCTTTTTGTTTGACAATTTTAAAAAAATATCTGTATCTATCTACTTAAGATCCTTTAGGCATTTTAAAATGCTGTGATATAAAGAAGATAAATGTGAAATATTGAGTTATTTTCAAATATCACAAAGAGTTTTTTGATCTGGGTTACATTGTTCTAAAATATTATATTGCTATCTTTTGTTTTTCTCACTTTAATTTGTTTATATATCCCCTCCTTACCTCCCAAAGAGCTATTACTGATAAAGACCTGTTTAAATTCTAGCTCTGCCATTTGATACCTGTGTGATCTTGGGCAAGTAGCTTAATGTTTGGGGACCCAGTTTTCTCATCTGTAAAATAAGGGGGTTTGATTAGATGACCTTTTTTCGTCTTCAGATATATTATCCCATCCTCCTATGATGTTACTACAAAGAATTAAAAAAGAATATTTCATAAATAAAAGTTTAAAATGTTAATATCAGCACAGTAGTAATGTGTATATGTATACAATATATATATACACATACATACACACATTCATAGTGCCAAGTCTTCTCTGTATTCTAGATAGCCTTTGTTTCATTTTGTGCAATTATTTTGAATTACATCCATGTACTACAGTTTGTTTAGTCATTCCCCAATTAATGTATATCTGTTTTTTCCCCCAATTTTTTGCTACTGTAATATTGCTGCTATAAAGACTTTGTTGCATGCAAGACTTTTTTTTTTAATCATTGACCTAATTAAGGTATCTGTAGCGCTGTAACATTTGAGTCAAAAGTTATGGGCATTTTATTCGCTTTCCGACTATAATTCCAAATTGCCTTCTAGAATGATTGGAACAGTGTGCAGATCCACCAACAATGTATCAACGTGCCTGACTTTCCACAATCTTTCAAACAATAACTATTCCAGTTGTTTGTTGTCTTTTCCAATTTGCTGGACAGAAGTTGAAATCTCATAGCCTATGGGTTTTCCTGGCTTGCTTCAGTTTACGATGAAAGTCCCCTTATCTTTTCTAATCCCTTTGAATTCTATTGGATTTTTCCTGTTATTTACATCTTGTCTATCCGTTACATCACTTGTTTGTACTTATTTGTTTCCTTATTGTCTTCTCCATTAGACTGTGAGATCCTGAAATGAAGGGACTGTCTTTGCCTCGTTTTGTATCCCCAATGCCTGCGGATCCATAGTTCTTGGCATATAGTAGGAACTTTCAAATGTTTATTGATCTACTGATTTGCATTTCTTACAATTAGTATAATTTATAAATATAATATATAACACAATGAATTTTAAACATAATTTAACTTTTAATATATACAATCATAATTTTAATAATTTCTTATAATTATTAGTGATTAGAAACAATCATTCATACAATTATTCAAATAGCTTGCAATTCTTTTGAGAAATGTGCAGATCCTTTGAGTCATATCAAATGAGATGACGTATATAAAGTGCTTTGCAAATTTTAGAGTGCTATATAAATACTACGTCTCCTCCTCCTTTCTTCTTCTTTATTGATAAACTTTGAAGGCTAGGAGTCATGGAATAAGATCAATCTCTGATAACTAATTTCATGTAATCATAGAATAGTAGAGCTAGATATGATTTTTTTTATATTAGCTAATCTATTCCCTTATTTTTAAAATGAGAAAACTGCAGTTTAAAGAAATTACATAACTTTTCCAAAGAGTTCTAGTCTGTATTTCCAACTGCCTATTGGACATCTCAAACTAGATTTTCTGTAAACACAATCAAATATCAAATTTTTTTCAGGTTCAGGTGGCATATTTATTGTATATATTTTGCTATATTTGAAGCTATGGGTTAAGGCGGGCTGGTCGGACCTCTCCTCATTTTCCCCAGTCCCCCAGGGCAGAGTCCCCCAGCTCTAGAATTGTGGTCTGATAATGTTGAAATCTCTTCCATGGTGACTCAACTTTGCCAACCTAGGTCCTGTGGCAACTGGAGAACAGGTTGAGCAGCAGTGTCACTTTCTACCACTATTTATTATAATATTCATGTATTTATCTGACCACTTAACCTATATAAAACTGTGCTATCATTTTTTTAGGTTCCTATATTTTCAAATGTGTCACTGATGGTTTTTGAGTTTTATACCCCTAGCCTCAGTGTCCCCATAAGTCCTGTGTTTTTTTCTTGTAGGATTTTGCATATGGAGATGAATTTTAGAAACATATATATGTAATATCATAGCAGAACCGACAGTATCTGTCTTGTATGTGCATAGTTTTTTGAATGTTGTTTTGCCAATTAGAATGTGAATATATATCACAATAGATCAGGGATTGTTTTTGTCTTTGTTTGCATCCCCAGTATTTATTTAGCACAGTGTTTGGCGCACACTAAGTGCTTAAGCAAGGTTTGTTGATTGACCATGAATTACCTGCAGTCAGATCTAGAATCCTTGCATCTGCCCCATCCAGTTTTCTATCTGCTACACCATGAAAAGTATTTAAATTATATCACATATTTTATTAAATAGACAGAAACACTGTTTATAATAATGAGTGAAATCAATATCACTCAGAAAGTAATGATAGCATAGAGGTCCCAAGCAAGAATAATCTCCCATAAAGAAGTAATGGCTAAACTCATAAACCACCAACAAAAATGGAGTCAAGGAGATATTTACCTGTCTGGGCTGATTAAGGTTTATTATAGCCTGTCTGACAACTTTAATTTACCATTTTTGTCATGTTGAAGGGTACTTGCCACAGGAACTAGAATCATCATTCAAAGAAACATGTACTGATAAGCATCTCTCTGTGGTTGGCAGTGTTGGGTTTTGTTCAAAATAAGTTAACCTTATTTTTTGTTAAAATACCTCATATGTATCTGGAGGCAGAGAGTCGCTTGTTAGAAACTTTCTATTGCATCAAAACACAATGTATAAACACACACACACACACACACACACACACACAGGCCTCACAATGTTAATCTGAGACAGATGATTGTGGAAAGATATTAGTATGTTAGGACCTAGAGCAGAGGTTCTCCACCTGTGGGTCTCGACCCCTTTCGGGGTTGAACGCCCCTTTCATGGGGCTCACCTAAGACCATCAGAAAACACATATTTCTGATGGTCTTAGGAACCGAGACATCGCTCCTCTATCTGTCTCAAGGCGGATTCTCCCACATGCAGATATGCCCACATACAAGTATTAAAGGGTTGTGGCATTAGGAAGGTTGAGAACCACTGACCTAAAGGACCCCAGATCAGGACCCAAACATTCCCAGTAAGGCTCTAAAACCCCAAAAGCAGCAATGGTAAATAGAACCAAAGAATATCAGCTATAAACTCCTCCATTCAGTCAAATGTTATGCTAAAATATCTTCTAGAATCTTGTGGAATCACAGAATGGAGAAAATGTAGGCAAGATAGAAAGCAAAGTATGAATCAGTTCAGTCTCATTGGGGTGGGGGCAATAGAGAATAAAACAGACACCCAAACCTTAGCAGGAGACAAGGACAGACCTAATTTCCAGGTAGCTCTGGTGCAACTCAGCATTCAGATGTTGTTGTTCATCCTTTATTTTTGAAGAAGATAGATGACATCATATGAATTGCTCATGAATTGAATTTAAGTGAGGCAGAGTTGTGCAAAGTCAGCAGCCTCATCCTCTCATCCAGAGTCATCAGGGCAATACAGAAATCAAGACAGCTGGAAATGGTTTGGGATGTGGTGAATGACCTTGGCATCATCAATGTCTAACCAAGTTCTAAGCACTCCACAGTGCCTCCTTCACCTGCTTCACGGACAGTGGAACATATTGTTCTCATCTGTCCATTCTGCTGGGGTTCAGGGTTTGACCTATGACATGGAACAAGACAAGATCATTCCTGAAGAAGACAGGGTCTAGTCTTTGGCACTGAATTCTGGAACAATTAGGACTTTTCTACACCATGGAGGAATATAGGAACAAAATTTGAGACAAATGCAAATGCCAAATCCAGCAATTGAGCCTAGATGTATCAGCAAACAGAAGAAAACACCAAACACAAGAAATAATTTGAACTGGGAGAAACCCAAGGCATAAACCCATAAGAAAAGAGTAACTTTACAGCAAGCCCAAGTAGAATCTCAGAGAAAAATCTTATCCACAATGACTATAAGACTACTTCGAAAAAATAAAGCAAGATATATAGAATAGAATAGTTAGAATAGGAAAGAAGGGCAAATACAATGTATTAATATCTTAGAAAAGATCGTGGGAAACCATATATAGAATTATACTCCCTAAATATTAGAATGGAGCAAACAAAACAATGTTTCCTAGACACAATAAAGTATATTGAAAGAGAATAAAATGATTGAAAAAAGAAGAAAATATTATGTGTGTGTGTGTGTGTGTGTGTGTGTGTGTGTGTGTGTGTGTGTGTGTGTGTGTGTAAACTTACCTGGAAAACAGGAACAAAGATGATTGAAATACCTGAAAATAATGACCAACCAAAATTGCTTGGGGGCCATATTTCATGAAATTATCACTGAAATCTTTCCAGATATCTTATTTTAGAAAGGGAGACTTGTAAATTTAAAAAGGATTCTACAGATTACCTGCTAAAGAAACTCCAAAAATGAAAATCTCCAAGAATATCATAGCCAAAATCTTGAAAAGAAACAAGTTTATTCTCAGAATAATAATATCTTCAAAGATCATAAAGGAAATTAAATAAAACTGGCTAAGGGCCTAAGAGAGGGTAGTTTTATTCTTTTTGTTTGTTTTAATGATCTTGTAATGGTGATGGGATTTGAAGATCTTCCATGCCTCTTGAACTTGCTGATGTAGTAGGAAGGGGTGGCACAAGAGGAAACCAAGCTGGAGCCAGGGTAGTGACTGGAAGCAGTGGGCAGTGGTAGCAGCATGAACTCCTTTTTTTGAGCCAGCCAGAATTTCTGCTAAGGACTCCTGCTTAGGACTGCCAGGGGACAGGAACTGCAGGGGGCTGGAACTGTTGGGAGCAAACTGCATGGACTCTGAGCAGTTGCTGTGAGTGAGGAGAGGAGGATCTTTGCCGGAAGTAGCCTGTTCTGTTTTAAAGGCTTGAGAATATGGGTGTTAACTGCAATAACTATGTGTGCCAACTCCATAGCTACTGTGATGGCTTTGACTTTCTGTTTTTGGGACTCAGTTTTCTGGTATTTGAATAAATGTTCTAGCTATATTCCCCCATGTAGAGAGCCTGTTACATTTTGTGTTTATATTTATAGTTACTGTAGGCATTGTGAATATTTCATTGTTAATACAGGTCTTAATAGTAGAAGGAAATCTGGGTGATATGGGTTTATACTCAATAAAAAAGGAAGAGGAAGAGTTGAAAATTCTCTTTCTCACATAATAGATATGCATAAGATAAGGAATACAAACATGGAGGAAGGAGTTTGGGTGGAACTGGAATCCCATCAACCTGAGTTTATCTGACTTAAACAAAGGAAGAAAGAAAACACACAGGCATAAACATATACACACAGAGGCTGTGGTGTAGAAATACATCAAACTCAGGATGAAAATGGCCACAGACAGGGAAGGGAAGAGGAAGGTTTAAGAAGGAAGACAGGAAAGGGTAAAGAATAGTTATAAACAAAAGAAATTCCAACGTTGGAGACCAACTATGGAGTAGGGGAAAGGGAGATTAAAAGGGGAGGAAGTAAAAATCTCTGATTAGGGATTGAGCAAGGGGAAGAGAGCAACTAGGTAGCTTAGTAGATGGAGTGCTGAGCCTCAGGAAGGCCTGAATTCAAACCTGGCCTCAGACACTTAGTTGTGTGCCCTGAGCAAGTCACTTAACTCCTATTTGCCTTAACCCACTGAAGAAGGAAATGACAAGTCACTCCAATAGAAAACCCCATGGACAATATGAGCCATGGGGTCATGAAGAATCAAACCCAACTGAATGACTGAACAACAACAACAAGGGGGATAAAAGAGGTACAATTCAGTGTAATAGAAACAAATCATATAATGTATAGATCACAAAGGTTAGGTAAATGCTTTTCTTACCAGATTCATCTTTGCAAATAGGAGGAGAAAGGCTCAGAGAAGAAAAAGTACAAGAGGACAAATGTGAGGAAAAACACATAATCAGAAGTATAAATAGGATGAGCTCACCTATACAATGGAGGAGGATAATGGATTAGATAGCTTCATGGGTTAGAAAACAATTCAATGATATATTATTTGCAAGGGAATAAAGACACCTTAAACATAAAGATTCAAACAGATAACTTGGATGAAATGAGCACTTGAAAATATAAACTATCCATATGAATAGAAGAGACAGATTATTTAAATGATCCCTAATATCAGAAAAAGAAATTAAAATGCTGTAAGAGAACTCTTATTCAAAAGGCAATAATTTCCTGTTGTATTAATAATTGACAGAAAGAATTTTGACAAAATCCAACACCCATTCCAGCTAAAACACCTGAAAGTACAGGGATAAATGGATTTTCCCCTTAACTTGTTAAATAGTATCTATCTAAAACTGAGAGCAAACATTATATGTAATGGAGAAAAATTAGAGGCATTTCCAGTATAATCAGGAGTAAAGCAAGGATTCTAATTGTTATCACTGTTGTTTAAAACAGTGATAGAAATATTAGCCATAGCAATGACACAATAAATAAATTTAAAAAAGCAATCCATTTCATTTCTTCTTTGCATATTCAAGGACATAACTTTTTGCAGATAATATGACTTATCTAAAGAATTAGCTAAAATTAGATAAAAAATTTCCTCATAGACTGAAGCAATCTACATGCTATCGTTCTTTTTCAGGGTTGGTTCTCTTTCTTTTTTCCCATTGTTCACTCCGTTGGTTACAACCCTTCTATACAATCAGACTAATGTCCAATTTGAAAATATTTGCAGATCCAATATTTGATTGCATGCCGCCATGGGGCAGGGGGAGATGGAGGGGAGAAAATTTGAAACTCAAGAGACTATGGAACTGAATCTTGTAAACTAAAAGTAAATAAACAAATCAAATTAAAATTTAAAAAAATGAAAAAAATTCCTCATAAACTTTATGAAATTATAGATAAAACATACAGAAAGAAATTAGCACAGTAGTATAGTGTTTAATATTCCCAAGGATCCTAAATATTGGGGAAACACTATTTAATTAAAACTACTAGGAAAACTGGAAAGAAATATGCCAGAGGTTAGGTTTATATTGATACTCTATAGAATATATCAAGTATACATTACATAGCAAGTATGCAATATATACCAAGATAAGCTATAAATGTATAGATGACATACTAAAGAATAACAGCATAAATAAATCAACAGAGCAAGGAGGAAATTACATTTCAGATGTAACAGTAAGGAAAGACAAAGGATCAAGGAGATAATAGAAGAAATAAAGGGCAATTTTGATGACAGAAAAATTTTAAAAATTTGCGCACAAAATAATTTAGCAAAAATTATAAGTGAAATAAGTAAATAGGACAAAACATTTTTGCAGAAAGTTTTTCTGATAAAAGACTCATATTTGACATATGAGGAACTGATTAAAATATGTGAGCCATTCATCAAATAATAAGTGGTAAAAGGATATACATTTTTTCATTTTGTTAAGGAAGAAATCCCAGGTGTATACAAACATATGAACAGATCATTGAAATCAGTAATTAGAGAAAATAAATTCTGAGTATTCACTTGATACTCATCAAATTGACAAAGATGAGAAAAAAAGAAGTAAAATGACAGATGTTAGAGGGGATATGGAATTTTGGGGAAACATATATTTTTGGTAGAACTACAAATAGGTCCAACAATTCTGTAAATTAATTCGGAGCTTTGTCCCAAAAGTCAGTAAACTGTACATAGACTTAGACCCAGTGATACTACTTTTTGACCTATATTCCAAAGAGAAAAATTACCAATAACAAAAGAGGAAAAGAATATGTATGTACAAAATATTCATAGTAGCTCTTTCTGTCATAGGACAAAAATGGAAAATAAGAAGGTGCCCATTCATGGTGAAAGGTCAAATTGTAGTAAATAAGTAAAATGGAATACTACTGTGCCATGAGCAAAGACAAAATGAATCGTTGAGAAAACAAGAAATAAACTTAACTGTTCTCAGCAATGCAAGGACCTAAATAAATTCCAAAACATTTATGACAGAAAATGCCATCCATATCCAGAAAAAGAAATATGGAATCTGAATGCAGATCGAAACAGACTGTTTTCTTTCTTTGTTTTATATATTTTTTTTCTCATGCTTAATCCCATTTGTTCCAATTCTTCGATACAACATGACACATGTGAAAATACATTTAATAGGTACATATATGTACAGCCTATATCAGATTGCATGGAAACTTGGGGAGGGGGAGGAAATTTAAAACTCATGAAAGTGAATGTTGAAAACTAAAAAAAAAAAAAACTTATTAAAAAAAAGACCGATATGGATTGATGTTATGAAGAGAGCAGAACTAGAACAAACCATACAATATTAAGAACATCACAAAGAAAAACAACTTTGAAGTACTTGACAGATAAACGCACTCACTAATTATGATTCCAGACAACTGATGTTGAAGAATTCTCCCCAATCTTGACATAGAGATGATGGACTCAGGAGGCAGAATAAGACAATACATTTTTGGACACAACTATTGTGGGAATTTGTTTTGCTTTGCTATGCATTGCATTGTAAGGGCTTTGTTCTTCTTTTCCTTTTATGGGGGTGGGCTTTGGGGAAGAAAATGGCGAGGAAGGGAGTTAGGGATATGGTATCAAAAGAAAGAAAGGAAAGGAAAGGGGATTTTGAGGCATCTTATTTTTAAAATTCAGAGAACAGAAGGAAGGCCAGAAAAAAGCATCAACATGAAAGACAGCTGTGCAATTTACAGGTGGATTTATTATATATTTAACAGAAATCTTCAATTTAATTTATAATCCTCTTTTATGCTCTAACTATTGAAATATCCATTTTATTCCGTAATTAAATTCTAAATGCAAGTAAATAAGAAATAAATAAACATAGGGCCGCAGATCTAGAAGGAACCTCAGAAACCATTTATTCCAACCTTATCATTTTACAGAGAAGGAAATAGAGGCCTAGGGAAATTAGAAGACTTGTCCCAAAGTCACACACATAGTTGATGTCAAGGGTAGGATCTGAACACTGGCCCTCTTATTCCAGAGTCAGCACTCTTTGTACCACTCTGTATCTATCTCCCAGAGCATAAGAGTTAACATCCACACTATTGGTTGAATATGAAGGACATGTTATTATACAACTAATGCTGCCGCTGCCATCACTCTTCCTGCCACTACTACTACTCAAATGAGGCACCATTTGTAAAGTTCTCTGTAAACCTTAAAGGGCTAATAAATGATAGCTATTATTTTTAATCATTGATATCTATAGGATTCTTTGAAACTTGCATAGAACTTTATATATATTATCTCATTTGAAATACCTAAGTAAACACTTTAAAAATAAGTTATATAACTAATAAAGGATTAATTTCCTTTTGTTGGTTAGTTTGTGAAAAGGGTATCCTGAAAGATAGTGACTGTGCTTTATTAAAAAAATAATGAATTTAGAATCAGAACACTTCTTCCCCTCAAACATTTTCTGATGCTCTGCCTGCAACTTCAAATGTTGGCTCTGATACTAGTGGTCTTGGATGAGTCAATTTATGTCTCAGACTCAGTATTCTTTTTTTTTTTTAATGTATGAAATAAAACAAAAATTTCTATAACATAGTACAATAAAAAGATGATTGCATATGAAATTGCAAATCTACTCTGTATAATTTGCTATTCCTTTCAAATATACAACAAAATTAATATGTAAATTTCCCCCCTTTTTTTCTTCTCTGCCCTAGACATAGTTATCATTAGACACAAATAGGTATATGTATGTAAAATTATTCCATAGATACTTCTATTTTTCAGTTCTTTCTCTGGATGCGGATGGAATCCTTCTTCATATGTCCTTTATAGTTAATTTGAATATTTATAATAGTCAAAATAACTTATTCATTCAAATTCTTAAAACAATATTGCTGTTACTAGATAATAGATATTCTCTTGGTTCTGCTCATTTCACTCTTCATTATTTTGAGCAAGCCTTTCCATGTTTTTCTAAAATCATTGAACTCATAATTTCTTATAGCATAGTAGTATTTCATCATAATCATAGACCACAATTTGTTCAGCTATTCCCCAATTAATGGGCATCCCTGCAATTTCAGCTCTTTGCCACTGACAAAAAGAGCTCCTATAAACATTTTAGAACACATAACTTCATTTCATTTTTCCTTGATCATCTTTGGAAATACACCATGTACTGGTATTGCTGGATCAAAGGGTAGAGGTATTTTAATAACTCTTTGGACATAATTCCAGATTGTTCTCCAAAATGTTTGAATTAGTTCACAATTCCCTAGTTCAAGTTTTCAAGAAGTTATTTTCTTCATTAAGATTTTGTGTCTCTTTTTCTAATTGGTTAACTTTCTTTTCATAATTTTCTTGGACTGCTTTTATTTGATTTTTGAATTCTTTTTAAAGTTCTTCCAATAGTTCTTTTTGGGTTTGTGACCATTTGACATTACTCCTTGAGGTAGGAGTGGCTTTTTTTTTTTTACCTCATTATAATCCTCCCAATATGAACTCAGATTTTCTTTATCACCAATGTAACTATCTATGTTCAGGTTCTTTTTCCTTTGCTTACTCATTTTTATTTTGTTTTATTTTATTTTTAGCAGCTAATTATTATGATTATTGCTATTGTTGTAAGCAAGTTTTAATCCTGAGTTGTGGATAATGTTGCTGTAGGCTTCAGATCCTCCTTACTGTCGTTTTCTGAATTTTGTCCAAAGGCTTACTATCAGGTCCTCTCCTCCTCCCCTAAGCAAAAGTTAGGGCCCCGGCCACACTGCCATGAGAAGTTCTTGCTCCCTGTGTGTGCTCGTTCCTCTTTGCCCACAGCCGCAGCCCAGGATTGCATCTGGTCAGCGCTGCTAGGCCTGACTTCTGGAAGCAGAGGGCTGAGAGGTGGAGGAGATCCTTCAGTCCTCCCTCCCTCACTCGTCTGCTCTTCCTGAGATGATGAAAGTTTCTGATGTGAAATTTCTTTCTTTTTTCAGTTGCCAATCAATACGTGTATTTTCTCATGGCACACACACATAGGGAGGATATCTTCATCCCAAACGTGACAAAAAAGAACAAGTAAGCCTTTGTGGTTGAGTTTCTAAGGAAGAATACATCTTTACAGTCACATAACTAACTAAGAGGTGTCAGAATCCAAGGTTCCATTGTGTTTATTTATTTATTTTTGATGACGAAAAAGCATTTCTTTCAGTAGAATAACAGTTGTCTTCTAACCATGTTAGATCATATGTTAAGATCATATAAGATCCTCTGAGGTATAGAACACAATGATAACTGCTTAATGGTTTGTTATCTGTAAAGGTGTTTGCCATTATCAGTGTTAATCAATGAACATTTATTAGGTACCTACTATGTGCAAGGCACTGTGATATGCACCAAGACTCTGTATAGAATCCAAAGGGAAGGAGAATGGGCACCCTTGGAATATTAAAGGATTCTGATCCTAGAATAATGATCATAAGCCAACGGGTAGGTCTCCTATGAAGCACTTACGGGAAGATATGTATAAGAATCATGCATTATGAGAAAGTATGGATTGGTTGTGATTTGTATCATTGAAGGGAGCACCCAAATCCATGGATTCAAAGAAGTAGTGAATTCCCCCTTCCTGAAGATTTTCATGTGAAAGCTAGATGGTCACTTGTTAGAGATATTGTACAAAGGATTCCCAAGGTGAAATTTCTTGAGGTCTAGTCAGTTTCTCTCAGGACCTACTGCTCATTGATTCAGTGGAGTCTCATTCAGGCCAAGCCTCACACCCTGAAGTCCAGTCTGAGGTCCTTTCAAGTTGTCCTAGTTGTCAAGTTGTCCAACCGCTTTACTCCCTTTATTTTTGATGTTCTACATTCATTTTGTGGCAATTTTCTGTCTGTAGAGGAAATCTGGAAAGCCTGGAAATTTCTGACCTAGTCTACCATCTTCCCAGAATGTGTTTCTCACACTTAGTTTTCTTTTCTATAAAGGGGAAATATTAATACTAAAGTTGTCAGGGCGGCTAGGTGGTACAGTGAATAGAGCACTGGCCCTGGACTTAGAAGGACCTGAGTTCAAATTTGACCTCAGACACTTGACACACTCACTAGCCGTATGACCTTGGGCAAGTCACTTGACCTCAATTGCCTTGTCTTCCCCCCTCCAAAAAGAAAAAAAAACAGGAAAATACTAAAGTTGTCTTAGTTTCTCTACATATTGTAAGCTCTCTAAAACATTTGTTGATGACATTTTTTTTAGAAATCTTTCTTGAGTCCACTTCCAAATAGAACATAATTTTTAAAAAACAAAAATATAAAAGAAAAATCATGCCTATTGAAATTCTATAAATATATTCTTTCTATCTATCTATCTATCTATCTATCTATCTATCTATCTATAGATATGATTCTATAGATAAATAAATTGTGCTTCATGGATTGGTCCAACTCCCAAAAGAGTTGATTTCAAATTCTAAAGAGATCTCCTACAAATTGATTGCTTTATCTCTATTTGAAATGACACAGTATCCTAAAGTATAAATCACAGTTTCCTATCCCTTTAATTAGCTCCTTGCTCCAAGATCATAACAGTGTCAGATTTCTGTTGGATAAGCACTAGTTTCTGAGTTGATGGGACAGATAATGAATCGTTAGCTTTATCTCAAATTTAAAGGAGACTTATTCCACGACTGAAACCTATTGAGAGGAAAACCTATGTTGCTAGACTTTAATAATAGTGATGGGAGACATTTTCAAGGGTTACTTAAAAAAACAAACAAACAAACAACCCATTCCTTTTAATCTGAAATGAAATCCTCCCCCTTTTCCTTCCTCTCAACTTTTATTTTCAACTGCAAAAGAGATCTAACTGTTCTATAACTAGTCAGGGCTTTCTCCCTTGTGCATTGAATCTGCTAATGGCAGGAGCGCTTGACAATTTCCATTTGAAACAGGAAGGAAAACATATTGATTAATGGCAGGACAATTACCTCTGATATTCATGGATTCTTAGGGACAAGTAAAAGCTGCTCCTTTGAGTCACAGGCAAAGAAAATCCTTGCAGCATGGAGTTTTTATTCTTGAGGGGTGGGAAAAAGGAGCCAAGGAAGATTTAAATGATTTTAAATAACATCAACTTTTAAACTTGAAATTTATTAATTATATCCTATTTTTAATTTTGATGACAAATTATGATCTCTTTAGACTTTTTTTCAATGCCTCTGTTGTGGATTTCATTTGAACTATAGAATGATAGAATCTGAAGGGTCTTAAAAATAATCTAGTTTAACCACCCTATCCTGTAGATGTGGCAACTGAGCATTGGGGAGAAGTGACTTGCTGGCAATTCCAAGAACTGGAAGTAGAAATCAAATTTCCTCACCCCCAAGTTGGTATTTTTTCTACCATTC
Organism: Pseudochirops cupreus; assembly: GCA_028627135.1. Classification (NCBI taxonomy): domain Eukaryota; kingdom Metazoa; phylum Chordata; class Mammalia; order Diprotodontia; family Pseudocheiridae; genus Pseudochirops; species Pseudochirops cupreus. The sequence goes on from CM053581.1 coordinate 504,748,905, forward strand.
CTATTTTGCATTCTATACAAAAGGAAATTCAGACTGTATCTAAACTTATACTTTCATAGATCAATGATTTCAGCAATATTGATTCTACTTTAATGGGTGCAGTGGTAGGTAGATAACAGCCCCTACACGACTTCTTGTCCTATGTGATTTGTGTCCCTATCTTTCCATAGAAGGAAAAACCATTTAACATGCTGGAGGGTTTCTTTAGACCTACTTCACAGATACTAGCACAGCACTCAGACTGTTTATCTGTCATTTTTCATTCTCAATGGCTAATCCCTTTTGGTCATACATGTCCTTGATAGTATCTTTTATGTCAGTTCTCAGATACATCATTATCACCATAAATGACATGCTAACATTTCAGCCACCATCTTTCCACTACTCCCTAAATCACTTACAGTTTTGATTCTTCTAAGGAATTAGTAATCCATGATTCATAGTTTAATTGGGAGAATACATCAATGAATGAGCATTTGATAAGCACTTAGTATGTACCAGGGACCATGCTAACATGTGTATACAGATGCATATCTATATATATATATATGCTCTCATAGTAATGTATGACTGGATGAGTTGGAAAGATGAGCCCCGCAGATTGAAGGCAAAAAAGAAAAAAAAAAGATGGCAGAGGATAAGATGGATTAGATCGTGTCATGTAAGCAACAAGCATGAGCTTGGACAGACTTTGGTCTGATAGTAGCACAGAAGGCCCTGGTATGTCCATGGGGTCACAAAGAGTTGAACACAACTAAATAACTGATTGATAACAAATGCATATAAACATTTATATGTATGCATCTACATATAGTTATTTGGTCCATCTTCATTTTTAGTCCTTTATTTCTCCCTAAAACATATACATATATGCAAAGTATATGTACATACATATTATATACATGGATATCATATTAATGATCCAACTCAACAAACTGCCCAAATGATATAGTAGACTACATTTTTACCAAAACACACCTGACTGAAAGTAGTAGGGAATACAAGATCTTATTGCACTTTTTTGTTGACTATAAAAAGCATTTGCCTCAGCCGAGTAAAAGGCTACCTTTTGTAGTCTAAGGTAACTTGGGTAACCTAAAAGCTATTGTAAAGGCTTTCCAAAATGATGATTCTTGAATAAATGTCAAAATTATATGAATCTTTTAAAGATATAAGAAGGGAAATAACCTTGTTAGATTACTCTCAGACCATTACTATCTAAAGAGGCATAAAACATGAATACATAAGTTCATCAAAGGTGTTTGGTTACCACTGTAACTGAAGAAATCCAATACAGAGTCCAAATTGAAAAGAGACTCCCCATAAATGAAGTCATTCTCAGTTACTTTGCCTTCTTTTCCTAATAGTTCTGTACAATTTGAATTTTTAATTTCTTGAAATGTAGAATTCAGGATTTTTGTTTCATCATTTTTTCCCTTAGAAAATGTGTGCTTATTAGATTAATTTTCTCTCTGTGTCTTTCTGAATCAATATTGGTAATGACATATCTCACATATTCTTCCAATGTTACTGTGTTTTGAATTTTCTCTGATATAGCTTATCATATTATTTAATTTTTAAATTTTCTTTCCCCATTCTTCTTTTTGTTATTGTTTTAGAATGTGAGCCACTCTTTTGGTAAAATTTTCCAGACATCAATTCTCCTTGTAAATTTTTAAGGATGAATTTCCTTGTTTCTTCTTTGAATTATTTTAGCATTTATAGCTTATTTTGTTTTATGAGTCATTCCAATCACTCTTCTTTTAGAGATGAAAGCCCTCAGTGGGGGAAAGGGGCTTCTTGGCTATGTCTCCTACTTATTGGACTCTACCCTAGGATGCTTCTTTGCAAAATTATTAACCAGCCACATCTTTTCTTGAATTATCTGGAAGTATTAATTCAACTTTCTTTCATCTATAATGATTAGGCTGATAGTATTTCAATGCCTGCAATATAATAGGTGCTTTATAAGTTCTTTGTCCCTCCCTTCCTTTTTTCCTTTCTCCCTCTCTCTCATGCCCTTTCTTCCTCCCTTCCTTCCTTTTATTCTGCCTCCCTTCTTTCCTTTCCTTTCTTCCTTCTCCTTCCTTCCTGTGAATACGAATATAATTAATAAACTAATTTGTAATAATAAATTAAAAATCTTTTATATTATTGAATAAAGCTAATAAAATCCTTGTGTCAGGAGCGTCTTATAACAAGAGTAATCCTGGCATATTTTAAAGGAATTTGTGCTTGCCCTAGGAAAGATCACCAGAATCAGACATTTACATATACACACCCATTGGTAATCTTTCTTTGGCCTAGTTTCTAGATTTGTTACACATTACTTTTCTTTATGAATTCTACTTTCCAGTCTTCTGACCTATTTCTTTCTTGTACCTGTCCATGTTATTCATCTTCCATCTCTGTAACTTTATATAGGTTGTTTTACATGCATGTAATGCACATTCCCCACCTCATCTCTACCTTGTAGATCCATAGCTTCCGTTAAGGCTGGGCTTGCCTCTTCCCTCATACATTTGTGTCATTCTCATGCAGGGGCCATGCTAATCTTTCCAATTTTAGTATATGTGCTGCCACAGCGAGCACAAGGGTTTGCCTCTTCCAATGAGAAGGCAAATCTGATTCCTCCAATTACTAGTAACTCTCTTAAAATTAATTTGTATCTACTCCATATATATCTTTGTATTTCCTTTTCTATGTACAAATTGTTTTCCCCCCATAGAATATAAGCTCCTTGAAGCCATGCACTTTTTTTTTAACCTTTGACAAAGCAAAATGCCTGGCATTTATCAAATGTTTAATAAAAGCTTGTAGGATGAACATATTCAATGTTCAAATAAATGATTTTTCTTGCTCTTTTGACTCATAGGCTCCTACCCAGGAAGCCTAGCAAATTGAAGGCATGATACCCTGGAGAATATTGAGACCAACTTCCTATTTTCAAACACATATTTCACAACATATCATAAAGGAAAGAATAGTTGTTTAAAAAAGATGAAAATAAAAAATATTTTGATAAGCAACCATTAGTACAAACCATTATGCAAAATACCATTTAGAGATTGCTCTCCACATTCAGCAAAATCTATACACATTTATATAGAAATTACATATGTAATAAATTCTGCTAAACATGTTTGTATTATGGGCATTATAAAACATTAAAATGAACATTTTAGAAGTATGAAATAAAGACAAAATACAAAAGCATGCAAATTATACATTCTAATATAAATATATTACACACAGAAAACAAGTTAATATATTAAATTTTTATTTACTACTAATAAATAATTGCAAATAATAAAAATATTTCTGATATCAGCAAAGTTATTAATGATATAAAAATCAACATCATAGTAACATTTTGAACAATTTGGTTTAACATTTGAAGAGCCCAGGATTCAGAGATACAGTGTGAAGTTCAGCTTATTTTTTTTTTACAAGGTTATCATGCATCACAAAGATATATAGACTCAGATTGGAGAAGGGTACCCTTGGCTGTATTTACTGAAATGTAATACTCATTTTTTTTTCAATCCCATCTACCAATTATGTGAAGATTTTATTGGAATTCAGTTAATAAAATGCATCTTCCCTAACGTCAATCAGTTGGTCTTATAAATTAATCGAACCTGCTGAATTATAATTTTTTAACAATAGAATCAAAACACAATGAAACTCTTCCTCTGGAAGATTACTATATAGTTTACAAGTTTTACAAATTTTTTTTGCAAATTTTAAAAGCATGCAAATATGAGCATTTTTAGAGATGATGTTAATTTGGTAACAAAAACTTAGTTTTTAAACATCTTGTTAATAATGATGGCTTCATATTATCATTAGCTAATAAAGACACAATATATACTCTGAGGCAGGTTCATCATTGGGGATACTGGATATTAATCCATATTTCAAATAATTTTGAAAATTTTAAATTGTCTTGGATGGCTTTTTGTAATATCTGATTATTTTTCCTTCATAATATGGAGAATAAAGAGTTTATGAGAGGAATATGAGAAGTGTCATTTTTGCCATTTTCTTATCATCCTCTTTCACATATATCATTAGTATAATCATTAATTTACATTTTTCTTTGCCTGAATCTTTTTAAGTCACTTGTCTATTTGGGGGATGTTAGTTTAGTTGAAACTATAATTTACTTGTGATTCCATTGGTATGGAGAACTCTTAACTGAGGAGACTACTTCTACCATTTTGGATTGGCACCTTATCTTCTATATATAGTCTTAGAAAGATGCCAGAGCACTGAAAGGGTTGCTAGGGCCACCTAGGCAGTATATTTCAGAGGTGGGATTTGAATCCATTTTTTTCCCTGGCTTTGAGACTATTTATATAAAAACTAGATAATAAAGCCCATAAATCCACTTAACCAGGTACATGTAGACTATAATAGCCACAGAATGCTCAAAAGGAATGAATAAGTGAGGATGTCACTGTCAACCTTTCAGCATTGTGAATTCTTATTCTTCCCTCATGATATTTAAAGCGCTTTACATAATATATAAATGACACATAGAAACTAAATATGAAGCTAGTGACAATTTGTATAATTACATATTAGGGAAGACTATTTTTAAATTTTTCAATAAAAATATAAATATAGGTTGTTATTAAATCCACATAGATTTTTAAAGAGGTAATCTTTATTAGGTATATATATCCCCCATTTTGGAGAGCACTGGTTAGTGTGTGAAGCTTCTGGATTCTTTTGACAAAGAAGCTTTCTGAACAAGGGACAGGGTTTTATCTTTCTCTTCTTCTCCTTACCATTTAATGTAGTGAGATCCCCAGTTTTCCAAGCCAGGTCAGGACAAAGCTCTTAAATCTTTTGATGTCATTTCACCGGTGAAAGATGAAGTTAAAAGTACCCTACTGATTTGTGTTCTTCCCTGGTCTTAATTTTCTTGTCTCTTTCCCAGTATTTCTCTATCACTATCCCCATGTATCATATGTATCCCTTAAGGTTGTCATACCTTTTTTTCCAAAGTTATTTGACATGACAAAGGAAGGAGGAAGGAAAAGACTGCCTAATAATTACTGTGTAGAAATGTAGAGTTTTAATGAAGATCTTACTTATATGAATTAACAAGTTTGAATTGTTTATAGATGTTATTTTAAAAATATTTTTTAAATTATTGTGCCAGGGCTAAGGACTGGTGCCAGACAAGGAAGCCATTGGCTGAGACCAAGAGTGACTAAGAATCTGGCCTGATAAAGAATAGGGTATTCCACTGAGGCTGAGGCACTAGTGAGTAGCCAAACAAAAAGCAATCACTGCTAGATTTAGGTAGTGAGGCACCATGCTAAAAAGATGACCCTGATTCAGTAAAGTATTCCCATTTTCACTACCAGGGGACATATAAATGTCTTTTGATGATGAAAGAAACATGGAGAAGAAACTCTCAGAGGCATTTCATCAAAACTAAGACATTTCTCTTCTGTAATTTCATTGAGCACATCTAGACTTTCCTATCCTCATACTTTAATGGAAAACATGAACTAAATATACATAGAGGTGAATCATCAACAATGAATATATATATAGAGTGGGAGGTATGTGTATAAATGAGCACAGGTGTGTGTTAAGGAGACTTCATAGCTACCATATCTTTTCTTAGCTTATAAGTCTTTGAAAGTTTCACTTGCAGATCCTTGGGTGATTAGTTTATAATCTTTCCTCCTGTACTGAGTTGTACTACTTGATTTTGTCATTGCTGATTCAGAATGAATAGTAGTGAAACATTCCACAAAGGAACCATGTTTTCAAACTCCACCTAGTTAGGGATAGTGACTAGACTGTGTTTTCATTGGTGTAGGGAACTTTCAGGGAAGGAATTCCCCCTTTCAATGCCCAGTGATACTTTCTTTGACACACACTCTGAGAGAGCTACCTGAAGTAGTGATGTCAAACTCCTGGTGCATTCATTTCTGTTTGAGTTTGACACCTCTAGTCTGGAGGTCTGAGGGGTTGAACAACTTGTCTAGGGTCACACAATCAATATATTCAGGAGTGGGACTTTGAATCTAGGTTTTTCTGACTGAAGTTAGTTCTCTATCAGCTTCACCATGTTGCCTGTCAACCTAAATTAATCAAAGGAATAAAAGAGAAAAAGGTCGCCAATTTTTTTTTCAAATTCCTATTGTTAAAGGCATTTATTGAAGCCTATGTATACTTGAATATGAGTTAAGATATTAGATTCCCAAGTGCCTGATTCAGTGCAAATTAGTATGACACTGAAGTGATGTCCTGGACTACATGTAATTTTAATTTGGCTATACTCCAGACAAATGCGGCTACTCAAATATCCTTTGCTTTTATAATTCTGTTCATTTGCTCCTGCTATTCCCAGTGGTCCCTTCCAGACCATTCCTACCTTTTGAAAGCCAATCCATCTTTTAAATCCCTTCTTAAATCCAATCTACTTCATGAAAACTTACATTTTCTTGTTCTGCTTTCATATAACATATTGTTTCTAGAGTTATAGATTAGTTAGAACTAAAAAGGACATTGGAATTCACCTACTCCAACTTCATCATTTTATGGATTAGGAAATAGAGATTCAGAAAACTTAAGTCATAGAAACAATGTGGTGTAATGTAAATAGTGATGTCTTTGAGTCACGTGTCCTTAGTTTCCATCCTGACTGTGACATATAAAAAGTTCTGTGACTAGAAAGTCCCAGTCTCTAAGAATCCAACTTCCTTATCTACAAAATGGTGATATTAATACTTGTAATGATGCTCTTAAACGTTGCCATGAGGAAAGTGCTTTAAACCTTAAACCTTGAAGTGCTATTCATATATGAATTGCTATTGAATAGTACTAGAGCCCCCCATCTCAGGCCCCCATAAAGTTTCCAAACATTCTAGGTACCTTGTAGGTCATGGCACTCTCCAAACAATAACTCATGAACCCCAACTGATGCATTTTCATTCAACTAGTCAGTCAGAGGACAGACAATGCAAAGCATAGGCATATAATCATATAATCAGATGGCAAACTAATAACATAATAGAACATCTCCTTATAAACTTGCAGCTTGCTTTATCACCAATACACGCTCCTTTAGCACATAGAGTATATTTAGGGATCATATGTGGGACATACTTATATGAAAAATACATGTAGCCAGGACACCCACACGACAGAGCACATTAAAGAGAATATTTGGGACCACATTCCATACTTCAAGGACTGCGTATTGACTTTGAAAACCACAAATTAACATTATCTGAGTTTGTTTGTATTTTTTATTTTTTCGTTAAACATTCCCTATTCCATTTTATTCTGGTTGGGCAGCTAGCCTTGGCTGTGACACCTTTGCTGAACAGTATTATTATTGCCTAAGGTCACCTAGCTAGTGGTCTACCCAGAACAGGGACTCCAAACCAGGTTCCCTGACTCCTAATCCAGCCCTATTGAAACTATATGACCTACCTTGCATTATTATATTCTCTTCATATGGTTATATTTCATAACAATAGTAGTCTTTACATAATTATCATATAGTATTGAACATTTATACATCTTGCACATTCCCTCTGCTAGCATTGTAAAGGCAGCAAAAATGTCTTAGATACGTATCTTCACGTTTTCCCTACCTCTTATCACAGTGCTTTGCATTTGTAGGCGAGTGATAAGTATCGGTTGTTTGAAAGTACAGATGAATGAAATGAGCAACAGACATCATCAAATATATATTAAACCTCATTTGTGGTTGGCAATTTTTAGGTGAATTTAAGGGCAGATATCAATATACCTGGAATACTGATAGTTATGTAGTGAAATCATTTAGGTATGGAGGGGAAAAATCGGTTCCATTCAAGACAAAACTTCAATAAAGACTCTCTAATTTTAATGCAGATAAAATTTTAGCTTTCAGAATATATTATTTAATTAAGCAGGTCAATATGTATCTATGCAAATACATATAGTGTTGTAACAGTTTGCTCATAATTTTGATAGGCTATAGGTTGTGACATTTATTTATAGGGCAAACAATGGATTTATATAACACAGAAAATACGGTGTGCTTTCTAGACTAAAAGAAAGAGGTAGCATCATTTCCTATAAATATTGTCACAACCTCCTCTTGCTGCCTTCCTGAACATTTTTTTCCGCATATTTAAAGTTTATGGCAGAGCGCAAGGTTCAGAGTTTCTTTTCATATTCAAAGTTTATAGTGGAGCTTCGACTCTATATTAATATAGCAGCTGTAATGCATTCCTAGTTAAGCTGTCATAAAGTCTGGAGCTTTTCACATCATCACTTTTGAAGGTCGGTGCCACAGAGAAAAGAAGCATCTGTATTGGATCACCATGGTGGTTTGTAATACACATGACAATAAATATTGCAATATATTTCATTTTTATATGTTTTTGATGAAGAGGCAAAAGTGCATCTTCTACAGTTGCTTTTCAGAAATTGCTCATCTGTTTGGAATGAGGGTAAAAGAGACTGAAGCTAAACATTATTTATAGAGACATTACTACTCTTCACTCAGACCACAGCTGAAATGAAAAGAGGATTCCAATGATATTTCATTTACGGTACTGATTTTCTGAGCTCACCCTGGGAAGCTGTTGTGTGTGCATTTGAGATAAATGTGAGAAAATGTAGATATTCTGAAAAGCATTATACATTATGTGGTTGGTTTTGTTTTTATCTTAATAATTTATATATTTTTGAAATTCAGTTGGAAATGCCTTTCACACATTACTCCATTCATGCCCTTGTATCACTAGAATTGGTGAAGAGAAGTACATTAGCAATCTTCAGATTGATTTTTAATTGGAATATATGAAATCCTCAGATAACTATAATTCTTTGTGGTGAAAAAATATTTTGAGTAGCAGTTTTGCTGCTACGTTTATTTTTATGGAGGATGTCAAATGACAGGTTTAGGAGTGAGTCTGCTGCCTCACTGATACTTCTTTCATGTCCAATCTCTCAAGTTTCTATCAGTTCTTTAGAAGTGACACCACTGCGGAGTATAACCTATTTACTAAGTTAATTTCTATTCTTTTTCCTTTCGTCATTTTCTCCTATATTTTATTATTGTTCAGTTATTTCAATCCTCTCCAACTCTTTGTAACCACATTTTGGGTTTTCTTGGAAAAGATACTGAAGCGGTTTGCCATTTGCTTCTCCAATTCATCTTTTTTACAGATGAAGAAGCTGAGATAAACAGGGTTAAGTGACTTGCCCAGGATTACACAACTAAGTGTCTGAGACCAAATTTGAACTTTGACTCCATGCCCGGCACTCTATCTATTGCACCACTTAGCTCCCCTTTCTTCTGTATAGTAACTCCTAAGGTAAAGTAATTTTCAATTTTCCCTGTCCCACCCCCACCTTTTTTTCCCCACTGTGATGAACTCTATGAACTCTAGGGTGAAATTCAAACAATCATGAAAAACTCAAGATCCGTACTACAGGTAATAATAAGGAGAAGGTATGAAGAACAAGAGAACATTTTTTCCCATTTCTACTACCCTTATTTTTCTCCATGAAGGAAGATGAGTTTTTTGAAATAGACTTTTAGACCATCTTGGAAGAAATGGGACTTTAGATCCTCAAAAAGTACTTCCATCATCTTTGTTTGATGTCTACCCCTCCCTTTTCTCATCTGGGACAAATTGCTTACAGATGCCCTCCACTTCAATCCTCCCACTTTTTATCATCCCTCCCATCAGATCATTCTCTCCTCTTACTCCCTACTTATTTTCTGAATTGGATGTGAAAAATTCATACGTGATTCTAATGCTTTTCTCCCACCTTTATTTTAAGAGCTTGTTTATTTTATCTCAAATAAAATGTTTTGTTCTATTAAAATACGTTTTTGCAATGCAGAAGCTTCATTAAGTCTTTTTACTACTAGCTCAAATGTTTAATATAAAGCAATTTAGGCTTATGAAACATTTTACTCAGAAAGGTAGGTAGAGCAAGTATTATTATGCCCAATCTGTTGTTGAACAAGCTGAGGTTCAGAGGGCTTAACTCTCTTGAGATCACACAGTTGGTAACTGGAAAAGCTGGGATTCAAACCCATGTTCTCTGACTACAAGTTCTTACTCTTCTACTTACAACATGTTAGATAGGGCTTAAAAAATTCATGTAATTCTGATTCCCACATGAAATCCTGTTAGTGGTAAAATTTAGGATTGAGGAATCATGTCCTAATAACAACACCAGTGTTGTCTCTGAGACATTATTTTGCTACTTATTTTATCCGTTATTTTACTACTACTACTACTACTACAACTATAACAACTCCTCCTCCTCCTGCTGCTGCTGCTGCTGTTACTACTACTACTACTACTACTACTACTACTAATTTTAATAGCCGGCATTTATATAGCAATTTAAAGTTTGCAAAATATTTTACTAATCTTGTCTCATTTTATCCTCATGACAACTCCAGGAGGAAAGTGATATTATTATACTTTTTTTTTTTTACAGATGAGAAAATTAAGGCAGGGTCACATAGTGTCTCAGACCATTTTTGAACTTATCTTCTTGGTTTGAGGTACAACCTTCTATCCGTTGTGTTACCTAGCTTCCTCTCTGCTGTCATGGTCTCATATCTCCCAAAAGAATACATTATATTGTTGACAGCTAAGAAACTGGGAGGCTAGAATTAAGCTAAGTGTTTATAATTTGTAAAATACCATGAGGTTTTTAGCTGATCCCAGTAATTAGGGACATGTGCATGTGTAGTAAGAGATAAACCGTGTAAGAGACCTATACATATACTTCACGAGGCTGGTGTTTTACAGGTATCATTTTCAAAGGGGAAATAAGAAGAAACATTTCACATACCTTAAAAGAAAACCCTAAGTTCTCAGACAAAACCAAAACATCTATTCTGAAGTGAAATGCAGCATTTAGTCCAAAGTATAAAAACTGATGGAAAGGAAAATCAAATTTCTTACAGCTGGGTGACCCACTTTGCTTTATGGGGTATGTTCTTGCATAATATTACTTTGAATGCTATGATTAGATGTAGTGACAAGACATTGAGATGCTGCAATAGTCTTATTTTGCCAAAAATATACATGGTGAATATTAACTTATTTTTAAAAAATAAGTAAAAAAACACACTCAAATTAGAATGAATCATCACTGCTGTCTTTCATCATATAGATCTTCTGTTCAATCAATTCTTAGGAAGCCAGAATGAACAAAGCGCTTCAGAAACAGCCAGCTTATTTTAGTAAATATCTCTGAGAGCTGTTGGGTAAGTGCATCATCTCTTTCAAGTCTGCCCCAAAATTTCTCTTAATGACTGTTTAGTTTTTCTAAAGAATTAATTTTCTTCTCCCTGCCACCAATCTATCTATCTATCTATCTATCTATCTATCTATCTATCTATCTATCTATAGATATCTATCTGTCTGTCTGTCTGTCTATCTATCTATCTACACACACAAACACATATATACACACACATACATATATGTATACACACACACACATATATTTAACTCACCTGCAGTTTCTTTTATTCACCCAGGAAATTGAACTCATTTAATAAATCAATGAATATACTTCCTTCTGCAATAATTTAATGATTCTATGATCTTATAGATAGAGTAGCACAGCTAGATCTCAATTCTTCCATGTCTTTTTTATCCTTTGTGGCTGTTGTCAATATCTTTCCATAAATCTTCTATCCAACAGACCTGGGAATCTTGTATAAGTCTCTTGACATGGTGATCCTGTTGAGAACATAAGCTATTCCTTAGAGTTATCCATCATGCACTATGCTGATTTTAAGATGGAAATGCCTGGGATAGTTATAGCCCATCATAATGATTGCTTCACATAGTATATTCTGTTTGTTTATCTATAAAATTGAAGCAAATTTTTTGTGAAGCTACAGTAATGATACCTTTATATTCTGTTACCCCTGGAGTAGTACCCTGAAATCCTATGGTCAATTTGGTAGAAAAAATTAAGTCCCAGAATTTGAAGTAATTATGCAAAGAAAATAGGACAGAATGAAGAATCCACAAAAAAGTTATCATCTTAAAACAGGTTTCTTTTACACTAAGTAAAGTATAAAGAATTATGAATGGAACTAAAATTTTATTTCTTTAAAGTGGGTAAGTTTTTTCCTGTATATCTTTCTTTCGTATTGCAGAGATCATCTTTAGGCTTTGAAGTAAGACTGTGATTGTCGTCTCAAAAGCTAGGGTATTTAGGACAAGACTTTTACAAGTAGATGCTCAATTCTCAGGAGTTGTCCACGTCAATTTAGTTTAGGGATTATCTTCACTAACTGGGAAGGCTATTTACTCCAAAGGTGGAGCAGCTATCTGATTTCCTAGATGAACACTAGAAAGCTTTTCATCTTCAGGTAGAAGACAGAACTTACTGCCACTGAATCACTAAAGGGTCAATGTCTGTCTTTAACCTCAAAGAAAAGACATTTTTTCCTAGTAAGGCTAAGGTAAGCCTTTACTAGAGAAGCCTCTACACAACATTGCTCACGGATTCATATTTCAATACATATATTTCAGTAGATCTGTGACTTTATCAATGTGGCTATTCCTTCCAATGGATTATGAGGTTTTTATGCCCTAACACATGGTCAATTTTTGTGTAGGTGCCAAGTACCATTGAGAAAAAGGTATATTCTTTTCTATCCCCATTCAATATTTTCCAGAGGTCTGTGATATCTAACTTTCCTCAAATTCTGTAATCTTCTCCTTAACTTCTTTCTTATTTATTTTGTGGTTAGATTTATCTAGTTCAGAGATGGGGAAGTTGAGGCCCCCCATTAGTATAATTTTGTTGTATATTTCTTCCTTTAACTCACTTCTCTTCTAAGAATCTGGATTCTATACCACTTGCTGCATATATGTTTAGTATTAATATTACTTCATTGTCCATTATCCATTTTTAGCAAGATGTATTTTCCTTCCTCATCTCTTTTAATTAGATCTGTTTTTTAATTAGATCAAAATTTTTGCCTTTGTTTTGTCTGAGGTCAGAATTGCTACTCCTGCTTTTTAAATTTCAGGTAAAGCATAGTAGATTCTGCTCCAGTCTTTTACCTTTACTCTGTGTGTTTCTCTCTTCTTCAGATGTGTTTCTTGTAAACAACATATTTTAGGGTTATAGTGTTTAATTCACTCTGCTATCTGCTTCTGTTTAATGGGAAAGTTCATCCCATTCATATTCACAGTTATGATTACTAAGTGTGTATTTCCATCCTAGTTTCCCCTCTGTTTATACTTTTCTCTCTCCTTTTCACCCTGTCTGTCCGTACCAGAGTTTTGCTTCTGACTATGACCTCTCTCAATCTGCCCTCACTTCTATCTCCCCCTCTTTTCTTTCCCCTTTCCCCTTCTGCTTCTGCCCTCCCTTCTGCCCTCCTTTCTTTCAGTGCCCACTCTTTCCTTACCCCCCATTTACCCTCCCACTTCCCTATAGGGTAAGATTAATCTCTATATACAACTGAGTTATTCCCTTGTTGAGGCTAATCCAATGAGTGTATGGTTCAAACAATGCTTACTGTCTCCCTTCTTTCCCTCTACTGTAATAGGTCTTTTGTGCCTCTTCATTTGATGTAATTTACCAATTCTGCCTCTCCCTTTCCCCTTCTCCCAGTATAATCTTTTTTTTACACCTTAATTTTCTTTATGTCATTCTATCAAAGTCATCTTATAACATACCCTCCATCTATACTTCTTCTAACTGCCCTATTATTTTCTTCAATTAACTTTTTATACCTTCTTTTCCATTTGACTGATTCTACTTTTAAAGGACTTGTTTCCTTCAGTGGATTATTTCTCCATTTGGCAAATTCTATTTTTTAAGGAGTTTTTTTAGTCAATTTTTAGTCAATTCCCTTTCCAAGTTGTTGCCTCTTTTTTCATAATTCTTGCATAACTCTAATTTCTTTTACCAATTTTTCTTCTATCTCTCTTACTTGATTTTTAAGATCCCTTTTGAGTTCTTCCAAAAGGACATTTTGGTTAGAAAGCAATTGATATTCTTATTTGAGACTTTACATATGGTCAATTTGATGTTGTCCTCTTCTGAGTTTCTGTTTTGATCTTCCCTGTCACCATTGTACATTTATATGATCAGGGGTCTTTTCTGTTTCTTACTAATTTTCAGCTCCTGGGGCACAGGGAGCGCTATCCCAAATTACTTATGCTGAGGGCTAGGAGCCTGATCACTGGCTTTCCACACTGGGGCCTCAGACACTTACAGCTTGGCCACTGTGCTGGGGGTGGCCTTGCCTAGTTTCCCCTGTTGTGCTGGGGTTCTAGGGCTTGCCATTTGCTTTCTATGCTGGGACTGGAGGCCTCACTGCTAGACTTCTGAGGCAGGACAGAGGGGGCCTTGGTTGCTGATCTGTGCTGAGGCTAAGCCTCCCACTGGCTTGCCCGTACATTGTCTATGCTGAGCTACTACACTCCCCTTTATAACTCAAGTGAGACAGACCTTTCCTGAAATCCTTCTAACTTATCATAAGCTGGGAAATTGTTTCAATCTGTCTTTTTGTAGGTTATGTCTCTCCAGAATCTATTTAGAGGCTTGACTTAATGATATTTCCAAGGAAAGTTGGGGAGAGCCCAGGCAAATTCTTGCCTTCTCTCCACCATGTTGGTTCCACCTTTCCCACTTTACACATCTTTATAGTAAGAGTCTGCATAATATAGAAAGAGGTAGCCTCAAAGTAAGAAAAACCAGGGTTGAAGTGCTGGCTATGATACATTACCCCCAGCAAGTTCCTTAATTTTTATAGTTCTGTGGGTAAATTTGTAAGACTATAAATCAAAGAGAAAGTGCCAACCTATCTTGGTAGAAAAGTTTCCTCCCTGGGGAGTTCCTATAGTAGCTTAATCACAGATCTTATCCCTATCTCCTGTGTTTGCTCAGATCTAAGTAGTACAGGTTAAGTTAAATGTAAGGACAAAAATTTATTAGGGGGAAGTGGATAGGTACATCCTAAAAGATATTTTTATATAGGTTATAAGAAAAAGCACAGAAAATTCTCCCCTGTAGATAATCCCAGATCCACCACAAAATGGGATGAGAGGTTAAATTATATAGGTACATGGGTCTCTACTGAAGCAGTTCTAAAGGCTAATATGACACCTTTCTTATGGATATAGGAAATATGAATATGGAAGTTTAAAGGTACATCAGGTAGATCACCATGTGCTACATATAGTTATTGCTGGGCAGGGCAGGACAGGGGTTGGTGTTGGTGATGGTGATGATGTGAGGCAGAATCTCTGTGAGGTAGGTATGTGACTTGCTTAACTAGAAGTCTCAATTGCTCAGCAGATTCATGCAAGCTGAGTTTCAGTCCCAGGGCAGGCTGTTTCTTAGATCTTTCCATAATGTAAAAAAAGATACTTGAAAAAGGAAATATAAATTGATATTTAGATCAGGCAAATAAGACTGTGGGTTCTTTGCCCCCTTGTTTTATATTAAGTATAAGGTGATAACTCAGTCTATCTTCTCCCTTAACTGTTTCTTCTGCATATAAAACTTCCATCCCAAGGAATTCTTGGCACTAACTTGAACTTAATGTGGTAAAAACTTCCTCAGAGGACCTTAGAAAAACTAAAATCTAACCTCCTACTTTCTCCCCCCTTTCCTCTCTGTCCCCTTTTTTAAAGGTAATAGCAAGTTGTACATAAAAGATTTGCAGTTGCATGTGCAATCATCCTTTTAAAATTATGCTAGACTATAGA
The DNA here is from genome assembly GCA_028627135.1 of Pseudochirops cupreus. NCBI lineage: Eukaryota > Metazoa > Chordata > Mammalia > Diprotodontia > Pseudocheiridae > Pseudochirops > Pseudochirops cupreus. Next base: position 504,764,657 of record CM053581.1, read on the forward strand.
AATGCTTGTTTTATTCCATAAATTAAAAATAAAATAAATAAAAATCAAAGCACTATGGGAAGCTAAGACGGTTTGCTGACTTTGGATTCTGACTTGTGTAAACTTTGTCTTTAGTTAGGTTGTATTTGGATGTGTTTAAGATGATCAGAGAGTCCAAAATAGTATTGTGCTCCATGACAGTTTATCATACTTCTTTATCCTTCAACCAAAGGGAATGGCAGTAATGGTACATAACAGACAGGATAAAGTTCAAACTCTTTAGCTAAACATTTAAGGAGGTCACAATAAAGCCCCGATCTCCTTTCTCACCATTTGTTTGAGTGAATCAGATCTTGCTTATAACTGCCTCAGTAGTTTTTTTCATAATGTATTCCCTAATTATCCTGCCATTCTGCCTTCCTTTTGCCTATTCAAATCCTACCTACCATTAAAGGTGTAGGTCAGTTTTCCTTGACCACTTATCTTTTCTCCCTTTGAACTCCTGTGATACTTAATACTGGTCACATACACACATGTGTATTTGTATGTATATGTATATATGTATATATGTATATATAGCCTTGTATTGTTACTTAGCTGGTTAATGTGTTCATGAAGTAGAACATAAGATCCTTGCAGTAAAGAAAACTATTGTACATTTCTGGGCATCCTCCTTGCAGCCTTAAAATAGTGTTGAGCAGGTAGATGTATGGAGGTGGAAATGACATAAAAATTATCTAGTCCAACCCTCCTCCCAACCCCCAATTTACATATGAGAAAACTGAGACCTACAAAGTTGTGGCTTGGCCAAGGCCACAAATTTGACCCTCAGGAGAGCTGTGACTAGAATCCATGAATTAAGCATTAAATGACTTTTTAGTGAATGAATTATAACTAAGGATTCAGGAACCAATTTCAAACAGCTTGACAGTGTATATCCCATTTTTGGGAATTGCCTCCATTTCTCATCTACTACATATGGTTACTCATATACTACTCATGGCTACAATCATAATTTTAATCATCTGAATATCATATCATAGCTCTGAGTTGATTCACAGAGAAAGACATTAAAATATGATGTCAATAACCTGAGGTTTACTATACTGAACAAGTATAAATTCAAGTTTTTAGAGGCCTGGGATGATGTCTGAGTTAAATTTCAGCTTACAAATCACACACACACATACTATGAATAAATATTTCTTAATGATGACAGTGTCTTACGCTCATTTGAGGAATCTGACCTCTAGCATATAATGCAAGAGTGTAATAATGTAGTACTTGTATGCTTTGCCAAACAGTACAGAAAGTTTTTCTTAATATGGAAAATGTTGAGCTTTAAGAACACATATTGACTTGCTTAAATTACATGAAATGTTGATACCACATAGACCACATATATCATCAGTAAGAAAAAAGAAAAAGAGGATGAATAGCTCTCTTGTTTTAGGAATGTGAAAAATTCAAGCAACATTAAAAATTCATTTTTAGTCATGGAGCTTGGTTTTACTTGTTAGATACATGAATAACCTAGAGAATCAACTATCTTCATCCTCACTAGGTTCCTAATCAGCCTTTGGTGGGGTGCTGTAACAGAAAATTTGTATGCTTGGTTTTTCAGTAGGGTTAATCCATCTCCCAATTCTGTAAGACTAATTCTATTTCTTATATTGAGTCTCACAGTTCAATAGTCATATCTGAGTTGCCAAAGAAGACAGTAAAATGAAATGGAGACTGAGGGCGGGTATAGTTCAGGGAAGGAATCTGCAAAAGTTGAGATCCTGCTTTATGTGAACTTCTTGGGTAAATATACTTTTCTTGGTATTTGGAAGATCTGCAATGTAGATCTTCAGAGGACACTCATTCAATGACAGTACTTACTCTGAATCTTGTGGGCATTAGAGAAAGCAGACCACTCACAAGCCTGAAATGCTCCAGTTTTGAAACAAGAGTTCCCTGATGTGGCTAACTTCCAACAAATGAATTAAAGAAATACTTCTAAAATCAACCAACGGAAAAGCATATAGAAAGTTCCTGCTGCATGTGGGACATTGTACTAATCACTGGGGATGTAAGTATAAAAGTAAGACAGTTTTCATCACTAGGGATATTACTTTTTGCTAGGTAGATTGTACTACATGTTCACAGGTAAGAAAAAACAGGATTGGGTATATACAAGATAAATACAAAGTGGCAAAGGTGGAGTGGAGAATGGGAAAAGAAGAAAAGAAAAAATAATAAGAAAGACCTTAGAGATGGCACTTGAGTCAAGCCATCAAGGGAGGTAGGGAATCCAAAAAGTAATATTGAGAATATCGAGTGTTCCAGGCATGGAGGACGATGTTAGGCACAGATGCAGGAGACAAAAAGTCCCATAAAGGGAACATCAAACTGGCCAGTTTGACCAGAATATATGATGGGGAGTCATGTGTGATCAGCCTAGAAAGAAAGATCAAATGGATCCTGTTTCGAATGGTCTTAAAATGCCAGACAAAGGACTTTGCATTTTATCTTGAAGGTTACAGGGAACCACAAAAACTTCCTCAGCAGGGGAGTGACAGAATTTGAGTGTAGAGAAGGGACTATATCGTGCTCAAAGACCTCTACTACTGCACGCCATATAGATAAATACATAGGTAGCAAGTGTGTAATTCTTGCCTTCAAGTATCTTTTAAAGTAGTGGGAAGAACAAGACATGAGACAATATAAAATTATGAAGGAAAAATGTGTTTAGTATTTAAGGAAGTTATGTGAAGACTCTAAGGAAAAAGGGATAACTTCTGTCAGATCTGATCAGAGAAGATTTCAATGAGGTGGTATTCAAATAGGGTTCTTTCTTAGGAAAAAAAAAGACAAGTCAAGCTGGCTTCACTTAATTTTTAAGGTTACTAGACTGGTGGATTAATGATCATATTATCACAGATTTAGAGGTGGAAGGGGAAGCTAAGGTGCAAAAAGTTCAAATTATTGGTCCAAGGCCACCTAGTAACTGAGAGTCAGGATTTGTACCAAAGTTCTTAAAATGTGATAGACATGCAATCTCTGGATTTAAAAAAAAAAATCTATGATGCTATTCATGTGGGGAAGATGTAGACATGTGAGTCAGGTGAGAGAATACTTAATTTTAATGAATGGAACCAAAGAGTAGCCACAAATAGAATAAAGTTAACTTGGAAAGAAATCTCTAGCAAAAGGCTCTAGGGATCTATTCTTGGTCCTACTTCATTCAATGTTTTTATCAGTATCTCATATAAGTGCATAGATTTTATTCTAATCAAATTAAAAGATGATACAAAGCTAAGCAAGGTACCTGGAACACTATATACTTGTAAGAAATGAGTATTGATTGAGAGGGATAGCTAACACATTGAATAATAAAATCTCGCTCCCTTAACTTCTCAATAGAGCAGAACAATAGGCTAAATCTAGGAAGTAACATCACCAAGCACTTACTAAACACCTGTTATATTCCAGGTATTATGGTAAGTGCTGAGATACAAGGAAAGGCAAAAGACAGTCTGTGCTCTCAAGGAGCTAAGAGTCTCATGAGCAGGACAATATCCAAACAACTAGGTACAAATTATGTACAAGACATATATGGGGGAAATTGGAGACAAATGACTGAGGAAAGGATTTAATTGTGGTAAATGTAAATTCCTATGCTTATGTTTAAAAGATCTACTGCAGAAGCACAGACCTGGGAGGACTGAGAGGGGTCTAGGAAAGAAGGATCTTGTGTTTTAATGGAGCACAAACTCAATTTAAGTCAATAATGTGACATGGTAGCTCCCTTCTCCCTGTAGCAACCAAATTAGATTTTAGACTGCATTGAAATAGACATAATGTCCAGAATGAAGGAGATGATAGTCATCCTGGTCAGACAATATCTAGAGCAGGGGTCGGGAACCTGTAGCCTTGAGGTCACATGTGGCCCTTTAGGTCATCAAATGTTGCCCTTTGACTCAATAAAAACTTCACAGAACAAATCCCCTTAATTTATTCTATAAAACTTGGACTCAGTCAAAAGGCCACACCCAAGGACCTAGAAGGCTATATGTGGCCTCAAGGCCACAGGTTCCCCACCCCTGATCTAGAGTATTATTTTTAGTTCTGAATAACAAATTTTAAGTAAGACATGCACAAGTTGGGGGATCTCAAGGGAAACTTAAGAAGATGGATGGGACTAGAAATGATGCCATTGGGAAATCAAAAGAATTAGGGGTATTTAGCCTAGTGAAAAGAAACCTTAAGGGGATATGATAGCTGCTTTCACATATTTTCAGGGCCTTTATGTGAAATAAACTTGTCATTATAGGCAGAAGAGAGCCTGATGGTACAAGTTGTAGAAAGGTAGATTTAAATTGATTTTAATACTCACTTTGGTCGAAAACTGAAATGTCCTACTTCAGGAGGTACTGGAGAGCTTCAAGTATAGGTTCAATTGCTACTTCTCAGGGATTTCAATGTATATATTCTTGTTCAACTCAGCTTAGATTTGATGGCCTTTATAGCCCCTTCCAGCTCTAAGATTCTGGAATGGAAAGGAGAATATGGATTTTTTAGATTCTAGTATTTCAGAGGTAGAATGAACCAGGAGGGAGAACATGTGTTAAGTGGAGTACAACAAAAGAGTGGGAGTAGTAAAAGGTAACTGGAGTTCTTAGTGTGGTGACCTTGGCCTATGGAGGAGCCATGAATAGAAATAATGAAATCAGGAACACCAGGTGTAGGAAAAAGATAAAAAAATTACTTTTAGACATCTTTGTTGGATCAAATTGAATTTTTTTAAAATCATAAATATAAGATGATTTTCTTTTTAAATAATCTCTTGGGTGGATTTTGGATCTGAAGTGAGATCTAAATAGAAGCTTTCTATACATGGATACTTCTAAATTGACTTCTTTCCTGCCGAATCTTTTTTTGAGCATCTTCAAAATCAATTTTTGCACAATTAATTGAATCTAGTATGCAATCAATCCAAGTCAGTTATTAAAACAAACCACCCTGACTTTTATTTTTTGCCGCCACAGCTTTTTATTGTTGGTCTGACCAGAATGTGTGAATGTCAGTTAGAATGCCAATTCCAATAACCTACTGAACTGCGGTACATTTCTGTCCATAGGAATCTGCAGGATAGCAACATCTAAGTGTAAGTTCATATGACTTTAGCCCTAAGAAATGTGAATCAGAAACTTGGAAAGCGCTGAGCAAATTGATTTGAAAATTTGTACCTTCTCCATCTGTAGCTGCAGTAAAACATTTCACTGTATAAAAGTCAAGAAAAACATTACCTGAAACTGTGGTTAAATGAGGCAATTTTTCATTCAGACTACAGAGGCTGGCCATAAAAACCTGGGGGTCACATTTAGCAATAGTAATTTAGTTCAGATTAAAACCCCTAATTACACCTAGGCATTGTGTTCAGTCTGACCCTGAATTATATGACTCTTTTGGAAATATGGAAAGTGTAAGAATGTGGTCTCTGGATGGAAACAAAGTGCTCTCTCAGAAAGACCTGAACGAGCTCTTCCTGAAAATGTTATTAATTAGATATGGAGATATACTGGGACATTCTGACATTCTTTGAACTGTATGTGGTCAGGCCGAGAAGACAGTGGAGGAATAAGAAAAGTGAGAAAGAATTTGTCAAGAGGGGTACCCTAAACATAGTGAAACTTATTCCACTCCTAACTCAGTGATAAAATTGAGAACATTCAGTCCACAACCACAAAAAGCTGGCAATGTATATTTATCTAGGATGGGAGCAATATGTGAATGTACCATTGGGGGTGGATGGGCAGGGATCCAGAAAGAAAGGACTTGAAATAGGTCCTTGCAAGCTCTGAAAGTCAAATAGTGTAGGAGGAGTAAATTGGGAGGGGGTGACCAATAATTCTGTGAGTTAATGGAAAATGAGCTGGTGGTCTTTTCAGGCCTCAGAAAAGTGAGAATATTTTTATACCTCATTATAGGCAAATTTCAGTTAATGCTCTGCTATAGAAACTCTATAAGAGGAATTCTCACCTGGTTCAGCCTCACATATACCAATATCCCATATAAAACAATGCAACCAGTGCTTAGCACAATTTCTGACATGTAGTAGATGTTTAATAAAGGCTTGTTGACTAAATCATAATGAACATTATTCCTGTAGTAATAGAGGAGCTTTAAGATGCCCTTAATTAAAAGACTCCTTCCTAGCTTCAGCTTCTATCCTAAGGAGGCAAGCAAACTAGGGTTCATTGGGAGAAGGCTAACATATTAGAAACAAGGAGATTTTGCTTCTGGATTCGCGGACTTAACTAGGAAATATGAAATCACAGAAATAGAGGAATGACTGAATCAAGTCTCCTGGAATAAAAGAGAGACAAAGGAGAAGAAAGGAGTTGTGTGGAAGAGATGAGGCCACTTATCATGGTGGCATATTTTGAAAGTTTTTGAATCCTGCTCATCAACTCCTAAGAACCTACTGAAGATGGAAGAGGCAGAGAGTGAGGCTCTGAGATCATCTGTGGGATCATGAGATGCTAGCATTAAACTACATTCAATTCATTCAGACTCTAGAAACTAGGAGGAAAGAAACCCCAGAGATCAATTATATGTGGAGGGAAATGGAAGCCCAGAGCTAAAGGAAAGGCAATGTCGACCCTAAGGACTGCTATGGTCTCCATACTGGTAAGAAATGGGAATTTTAATCACCAGTTTCATGAATTATCATCATTGGGATGCAATTAAATTCTGTTGCCTGTTTATTTTTCAATGTGAGTTACTTTGCTTCTTTCATAATTATATACTTTCCTATTTGACTTGTGACTTTCAGATGGTCTTCAGATGGCTCCAATCTCCTTATTTTATAGTTAAGGAAAATGAGGTATACTGCTGGGCACCCAAGCCACAGTATGCATAACTGATCACACAAAGCATCCTGTCACAAACCTAATAAACACAGCAAAGGGTTACGGAGACAGAGTTCTCAGGGGACTTCAGGATATACTTGTCAGTTTTTGTTGGGGACAGCCAGGGATCATTAGAAACTCCTTATCATTCTCTTGAGTCAGTCTAATACTACTACCACTATCCTTGTTAGGATTTACTAGGATCCTCTTTTTAAAAAATTATTATTTTTTTTTGAAAAGAGGTCTAAGCAATATTGATATTTCAAGTGTAAATTACTTGCACCGATTGACTCACAAATCTATAGGAGTAATTTGTTTATATTAGAAGCCTCTGTGCTTGTGGGCTATAATGAATATTTTAATTTTCCTTTCTTTCCTTCCTTAAGAGCTAGGTTATAATCTGACAGCTGTTTTCCAGTGCAAACTTCTGTAAGCCTGGAGAGTTGATTCATGCAATCACTGTTTCATTATGTGTCAAGGAAATAAAGACAGTAATGATAGAGTGGGTTTATATAATTAAAGTCAGTCCCACATGGCTTGAATACCTTTCCTTAGCTATGGACCATACAAACCGAATGAGAGGTCAATTCATATTAACTAGGTCTGGTAGAAGAAGGTAAAGGTAAGTCTGATGGAAGATGGGCAGGTGTGATAGAATCAGTATGTACCAGAGTTTCATCCCCCCACAAGAGGGATTAACTTTTCCTAAAAAGCAAAGAAGTCAGTCTTATCTGCCTTGATTGCCTCTGGATGATTGGCAGCTAGAATAGTTGCAAGATGAAGTTGTACAAGAATTGATATAATCTAAGAAATTGAGAAGTGAACCTTAGTAAATCAAGCTTTGCTCCACATAGGAGATCTTGCTTTAGAAAGAACTGGTGAAATTGGAACTTTAAAATAGAGTACTGTACCTGATAACTTATGGGTTACTACAAGACCAATGGTATTTTTTCAATGACTGTACTCAAATTAACATTTGCAGGCTATGTCAATGATCTCTTTCCATTCCAACTTGAATTTAAACTCAATATACACAACTTATGGAACTTATCAGTGATTCTTTATTGTTCTTCAGTTGTGTCCCCATTTGGGGTTTTCTTGGAAAATATACTGAAATGGTTTACCATTTCCTTCTTCAACTCGTTGTACAGATGAGGAACTGAAGCAAACCAGGGTAAGTGACTTGCCCAGGATCATTCAGGCAGTAAGTGCTCAGGCCAGATTTGTAGTTAAGAAGATGAGTCTTCCTGACTTTAGTCCTGGTACCCCACGCACTATGCCACCTAGCTATCCTGAGATTCTATAGCATTATATCTGGTATTGTAAAGCCTTTATGAAGTACTTACTATATGTGAAGAGCCAGGACTACAAGGTAATCTCTGCTCTCAAAAAGCTTGTATTCCAATAAGGAGATATAAGGAGATACAACACATACAGGAGATTTCAGCTACAAGTTCAACAGAAATGCTCCCTGATTATTAGTATTCAGTGGCAAGGCAGATGGTATTACAATTTCATCAGTGATGTCTGACAATGCCAAAATCTTTGGTTGATGAGAATTTTCTTTTCTGGGTGTTTAGCAGCTGTGGTTGCTGAAAAGGCAGTAGCACCAGGATCTTCAGGGACAGTTTTCAAGTCATGTCTCCACAAGGGTTGCTCCACTAGATGGTACCTTCAGGGTCTAGAATGGAAGCAAGGTGACTGATCTTTGGAATGCTATTTGCAAGGCACTTGTGTTTATCTGTCCATTGATGCCTATTGAGAAAAACTGTGTTTGCTGTTTTCAAAGGAAAATGCAACTTACTCAAACTGTGTAGATCATAGACATAAATAAGCAAGTCTATGGACCTGCTGTGCTTTTATCTCTGGATAAAGATAGGTGAAACAAGCACGCATAGGACCCTTCTATTGACTATCAGGAAATTTGTGGTCTTACTATGCCATTTGGGTCTTGAGGAAGAATAAAACACGATGTCATGGTAGAGATTGACCCCATAGTGAGTAATAGAAAGATCAGGTAAGCTGTCCATGTACAAAATAGTCCTGGAGTCTGGTTAGCACCAAGTAAAAGCATCCTGGGACTACCTTTTACAAAATTTAATTGGGTTCTCAGTAATCAGGAAAACAGAATGGATGAAGATTTGTGAAAAAAGGTTACTAGAAGGACTTGTCTACTAGTTGTATATGGCCAGTTGATGGTAGATGGTTGAGGACATGGAAAAGATTGACAAAAAATGGAAATTGCTGGTTGGTAACTTTTAAAGGTTAAGGAATCTGGCCAAGATTTCACTATTCCGAGAGAGAACTTTTCCCAAACTGCAGGTGGTGATAAATTTAGAGACCTCCCCTTTCCTGCCTAATACTGCAGCTGTGGAAGTTGGAGTAATCCCAAGGGAAAATGGGCCAACAATAATGCCTAATTCATTAGGGATTAGGGACAATTATGATCAGCATAGATCATCCATTGACTGAGGACTGGAACAAAAGTCCAGTAGGTCTGAAGATATCATGGGTGCAGAATAAGTAAAAAAAAAAACAAAACACAACAAAAAAAGAAACAATCACTTCAGAAGCTCCAGGATAGTTTGGTTAGTGATAAAGCTGACAGATATTGCTCTACTGGTAATGACAGGAGGTTAGATGCATAGGCATATAATATTAATTTCAAAGATACCTTTAATATATACTTCCTATATAGCTCAAAATGTGAAATTGGACAATGTATACAATCTCTATATTTCAGCTACTTTATGAAGTTCTAGTGCATGATGCTATGTGCTATGTATGTGCTATATGCCAGTTATAATGACTTTATTTAGCACCTCACAGGATGAAGCCTATATAGACACCTTAATGCCTTTGAGTAAATATATGTACTTGGTCTACTGTGTTCAGTTTTGATGTATGATACTATGTGTTATGTATTGAGTATGACCAAAACATCTGGTTTATAGTGAAGATGGCTGATAGGTTCTTCTGAGAGAAGTCAATAAAGGAGTTGGTAGATTTGGTTTCCTCTTGTGTTTAAAGCCAATAAGAAACACAAACTCACTGAATATTGGTCATTCCATATAGAATGTTTGTAATTAGCATTTGCAAAAAAGATTAACATTAAAATCATTGGCTTGCAGAAGGTAAGAAAGTAATAAATTTCTATGTAAAACTTTATTAGGCCCTTCATATACTTTAGTATTCAACATATATTTTAGTGCTTATTGAATACCATACTAAGATAGAAAGAGAGGAGGATAAGACAATATTCTGGAAAACACAGTCAAAAAGTTAGGGATCCAAAGACTGTTAGACAATATAAAAATCTCAAACCTATACACCTTCTTCAAGAAATCAGCTGGGAGGCACAGATCATGGTGAGCACAAAAAATGACAAAACATAGGTTAAATTAATTATATTTAAAAGAAAGGCAAAAGCTAGTTACCAGTGTGGGAAACATTGTGTTATTTCTGAACCAACTGTCTAGTGTAGTTAGACTAATTGACTAGTTAGAGTAAAAGGCAAAGTCAATATTAAATTAGAAAAATAAAAATGAGGAACTATGGGTACAATTGAAGCAATTCTCACCTGACTCATTTAAAGGAGAATTTAATGCCAAATAATGGGAGATAGATAAAAGAAAAGACAACACAAGCTATCACATATTCCTAAGGAGGTTTAAGCAATATAAATCAATTGTTACAACAAGGAAAGTGTAATTACAACCACTCAAGCCTAGAAACTCCCTCAACCAACAAACAATTCATCTCTTTGACAAGTGGAGAGAAATGATGCACAAGGATACCAGTAATCTACATATGTAATAATTTGTAAAATTTTATGGAAAAGAATGAGAATTATAATCAATGTCATTCCACAAAACAATGAAAATTAAAGATGGGTAAAAACTTTTGAAAAACTTGAAAACTTATGATTAATACTAATCTTATTAAGGTGATTTAATGATGAAAAAAGATGAAGGACAAGGAAAAGAGGAAAATGGAAAAGATCTGGCAAGATTTATTAAAAAAAACAAACAAACCACAACAACATGGGGCAGCTAGGTGGTGCAATGAATAGAGCACCAGCCCTGGAGTCAGTAGGACCTGAGTTCAAATCTGGCCTCAGACACTTAACACAAAACTAGCCATGTGACCTTGGGCAAGTCACTTAACCCCAATTGCCTTCCATTCCCCCCTCCAAAAAACAAAAAACGAAACAAAACAAAAAACAAAAAACATCACCTTTCCTTATCCATGAGAGTGGAGTTAACACATTTAGATTTTAAGGAAATGACCTCTTGTGTTTCATGAGGCAGCATGAATTACACTAAAGAAAAGAAAGATGAGGAAAGTTAAATTCAAGGACAGTTATATACACAGAGATCTGTGCTGGAGGCAATACAATTTTAAAAGTGTCGTAGAATTTATTCTCAAGAATGAAATAATATGAGATAGCAAATGATGGAAAGATAATGAGACTTATTACTAACAAAAATATTAATAATTGCTATTTCATATATCTATTCTCCCATACCTATAAAATTTTTATGCAAATCAGCTATATACACTGAGGATATTCTTGCTTAAATTTGAAAAATTGAATAGACAGGTTTTCTCAAATAATATTCTAGAGCATTCCATATATTCATGGTAAAAAATTGACTAAAAGTTGTGAAGAATACAATATCCCACTATACTTAAGTACTAAACTAACTTTAATTTTGATAGAGCAAAACACTGATTTAAATGTTTTCCTTAAAGAAAGTATCATCCATATAGAGTTAAAAGTCATACAAGATTCTGCTAAAGAAGGAAAAAACATAGATTAGCTAACCCTCTGATTATATTAATTGAGGCATAAAGCAAAGAGAGCTAGAGGTATCCTGGAGTATATTTAGTATAGAAATTTAAAGAGTGAATCCCTATAGAAAGTATTGATTTTCAGATTTTTGAATTCATGCATGCTGTTTTAAAAACATATATATTTATTTATAGTTTTCAATATTCACTTTTATAAGATTTTGAGTTCCAAAATTCCCCCTTTTTTTCCTTCCTCCTCCCTAAGACAGCATGCAGTCTGATATAAGTTATATATGTATAATCATGTTAAACATATTTCCCCCTTAGTCATGTTGTGAAAGAAGAATCAGAACAAAAGGGAAAAACCATGAGAAAGAAAAAAAATGAGAAAATGGTATGCTTCAGTCTGGATTCAGACTCCATAGTTTTTTCTCTGGATGTGGATAGTATTTTCCATCATGAGTCTTTTATAGTTGTCTTAGATTACTGTACTGCTGCTAAGTCTATCAAAGCTGGTCATCACACAAGGTTGCTGTTACTGTGTAGAGTGTTCTCCTGGTTCTGCTCACTTCACTCAGCATCAGTTCATGTAAGTCTTTCCAGGTTTTTCTGAAATCATCCTGCTAATCATTTCTTATAGAACAGTAATATTCTATTGCATTCATATTCCACAACTTGTTCAGCCATTCCCCAATTTATGGGCATCACCTCAATTTCCAATTCTTTGCCACCATAAAAAGAGCTACTATAAATATTTTTGTATATGCAGGTCATTTTCATTTTTTATGATCTCTTTGGGATACAGATCTAGCAGGTGATATTGCTGAATCAGAGGGTATATAGAGTGTTTTTTATAGCCCTTTGGTCAAATGACTCTCAAGAATGTTTGGATCAGTTCATAACTCCACCAACAATACATTCATGTTCTAATTTTCCCACATCTTTAAAATTTATCATTTTCCTTTTTTGTCACATTGACCAAACTGATAGGGGTAAGGTGGCACCTTCATTTCTCTAAATGGTGATGATTTAGAGCATTTTTTTCATGACTATGGATACATTTAATTTCTTCCTCTGAAAACTGAAAACTTCATATGTTTTGATCATTTATCAATTGGACAATGACTTGTATTCTTATAAATTTGACTCAATTCTCTGTGTATTTTTGAAGTGAGGTCTTTATCAGAAACACTAAACATTATTTTTCCTCTCTGCTTCCCTTCTAATCTTGGTTGCATTGGCTTTGTTTGTACAGAAACTTTTAATTAATGTATTCAAAATTATATATTTTCATGCATGATATTTTAATGATCACATAAAAACCTAAAACACTAAAAAGCCATTTAAAATCATCTTTAAAATCTCAAAATAATATCTCCCCTTTTAGCAGTCTTCAGTTCACAGGTAACTACAGTCCAAAGTCAAGACAATATGATTAAATAAAAAGGACTATTCTAATTCTTAGTTAGATTAAACTTAGGATAAGTTGAGGAGAGAAAGTAAATCATTCAACAAACAATTTATTATGTACCCATATGTTCAAAATGAAGTTGATGTAATGTGGGATGGGCAGACACATGACAGGAGTAAGCTTGTTACACGTTATCAGAGATGACTAAAGACATTAAGTGGCATTCAAGACATGCCTCACAGGCATGTAAGCTTAGAAAGAAGGTGGAGTAATCATGTAATAGACAAATGGACAGTCCAAGTGTGGCATGAATTCATGAAATCCTATACAGTGTACTATGAAGATTATAGGTGAAAGATTTACAGGTACAAATAGACAAAAGTCAAACAATTTGAGAAGGCATGGGTCAGTGCAGTTTGTACCACCAGAAGAAATACTCAGTGGTGAGTTCATTGAAATTTTTAAATATATGTGCAAAATACTAAGAATACAAAGACATAAAATGATATTGTGCTTGAGCTGTTACTTATATAGCCCCACAATTATTAGACCATTTCAATTTCCCATCATTACTATGAGGTAGGTACTACTGGTATTATAATCCCAATTTTGTGAATGAAGAAGCTGAGATTCAGGGGGTATTGAGCGACTTGCACATAATGAAAGAGCTCAAAAGTATCTAAGACAGTTCATCTAAACATTTTAAGGTCAATGAAACTTCTTGAGCAGGGTTGTGAGATGGTCAGCACTGTGCTTTAAGAATCTTGATTTCGTATTTGTGAAGGATTGCTCGGAGTAAGGAAAGATTGGAGACAGAGGCCAATGAAAAAGCTGTTACAGTAGTCTCTTCTGACTTTAACTCAGGTGTGCTTCTTAACTATTTAATGCTGCCTCTTTTACAGGCTAGTAAGGGGATAATAACACAGAAACACTGATAAGCTAGAATAAGCACAAAATAAAAAGCAAGCAGATTCATGAAAGGGAAAGATCTCTTTCAGCAGTGATTATCAGGGAAAGCTTCATAGAAGATATGGCTCCTACTCTGGGATGTGAAGGAAGAGAGAGATTTCAAAAAGGGAGAGTTTGTGGAGCAACTGCATCCTCAAGATGTGGAATGTTCTATCAAAATGAACCAAGGTGGGAGAAGACAGGATGAACTCATAGTTCAACAAGAAGCAGTAGGGTATTGAAGAAAGAAACACTAAGAATTTGGGTTAAAATCCCAGTTCTGCCACTTATGACCTGGGTTGTTTTACATCCCTGTGTCTTTGTTTCTCATCTGTGCAATGAAGGGGCAGGATGAAGTGATCCTTCTAGCTCTGAATTTATGATCCTAAGAGTACATGTAGAATGATACTTTCATGACTATGGACATAGCTATGAATATTTGGGTAAGTTAGAGACTTCTCATATTTTGAATTCAACAAGCATTTATTCAATAACTACAATGTAACTAGGTGATATTCTATATACTGAGGAAGGGAAAACAAAAATGAAAACAGCTCTCTACCTGAGGTAATATTCTAAACTCTATATTCTTCTGCATTTTAGAGATGTTTTGAATGATGAACATGGATATTATTTGGAAGTAAATATAAATTTTTGAATATGGAAATTCTGTTTTGTGTGGGTGGGTATGTTTTTGTGTATGTTCTGAGTTTTGCCTACTCAAGGCAAGGACATTGTAGAAGAAAATTGCTAGACAGGATAATTGTAATTAAGATCTGGTCATGGCAAGTAAGGAGAGACATTCTATATTAATTGTAGGAATTACCTAGACTGCATGTATCTAAAATGTGTCAGTATCTCCTCATCCATCACATGTACAAAATGCACCCTACCTGACTTCAAGTTGTGACTGTCCCAACCCAATTTTTCAGCATACATGAACTAGTAAGTAGGACCCAAAAACCTGAAATTTTTGTATATATGGCTAAGTTATGAGAAATGTTTGGGTATCTCCTTTTCTGAGAAAATTCCAGTCTAGTCAATAATCAAACAAGCATTTACTAAGTACCTTCACAAAACTACTGAAATCAAAGGTGAGTCAGAATTGAAACGTGCCCTGGCTGAATATAACCCACAATTTTTGAGAATAGCTCAGTCTCTTAAATACAAGTATTCTCATTGACCTGTTTAAGATTCATTAATAACTAATAGTAGGTCTGTGGTAGTATGTGTGGATTTTTGTATGTTTAAAGTTGAACAAACTGATTTTTAAAATTCTTTTTTATCATTTTCAAAGTATCTATACTTTTGAATAGTTAACAATAATGGTAAAAGTTAATATAATTTTTATTGA
The DNA here is from genome assembly GCA_028627135.1 of Pseudochirops cupreus. Classification (NCBI taxonomy): domain Eukaryota; kingdom Metazoa; phylum Chordata; class Mammalia; order Diprotodontia; family Pseudocheiridae; genus Pseudochirops; species Pseudochirops cupreus. Next base: position 504,780,042 of record CM053581.1, read on the forward strand.
TTTTTAAAAATCATGCAACCCAACCACATGTGGATTACTTATTATGTTTCCCAACTATTAAGAAAAGTAGATACTACTAACCTAAACATTTAGAAAGTAAACCTTGATAACTTTTATAAAATATACTGGGTTTTATTTAAAACACACACACATGAAAACTGGATAATATATAGAAGACATAGTAATTAAATAAAAAATTTCCCATATTTCTTTAAATGAACACTGTAGTCTTAAGATCATATTTTCTAGGTGGCATAGTGGGTAACTTCCTGTATTTGAAGTAAAAAAAAATCTTAGTTTAAATTCTACCTCAAGAACTTATTAGCTGTGGCACCCTCAGCAAATCACTTAACCTATAGACCTCAGTCTCCTCAACTATAAAATGGTGTAATGGGAACGAGAATTTGAAGATCTTCCCTGCCCCTTAATAGGCCTAGGAGGGAATCTGAATACCTTCCATGCTTTGAAAGTATACTCTGTCCTCTAATAGACTGAATGTAATCACATGGAGCCTGTGATAGGAGGAGTTTGCTTGAAGGGTAGAGCAGAGTTCACGGGAAGCTGGGAGTCGGAGCTGGAGAGACTATGGGAGAGAGAGGATGCACAGGCAAGGAGATAGAGAGGTTTGTGAGTAAATACTGATCTTATATTGGTTTGTGGGAAGGCTAAAGGATGTTGTGACTCTTTATGTTGTTATGGTTTGTTAACTTCTTTCCTACTATGATGGAATCAGCTTGCTGGTTTTGGGATCCAGTTTTCTGATGTCTAAATAAATGCTTTGCTTCTGTCCTCTATATGGAGAATTTGTTATATTTTGTGATCAAGCACTATACAAGAATATTTATAGTCACCATCAGTGCTGTAAATATTGCGCTGTCACTACAAATGGAGATAAGAATAATATTGATGTAATAGGATTTTTGGAAGATCAGATGAGATAATGGATGTAAAGAGCTTCACAAATTTTAGACACTATAAAAATGTTAGCTATTATCCTCCTCTTGTCCTTCTTCCTCCTTGTCCTCTTGCTCATCATGAGAATGCTTGACCCTGCAGTCTGAAAGAGGAGCTATTGGTAGAAATTGCACAGACAAGTACCAGTTTAATCTAGGGAAGACCTCCCAATGGGTAGTACTAGCCACTATTTGCATGAACTGCCTCAGTAGTACACCACTATTTGCATGGATCACCTCAGTAGTACATGAGTTAACCACCACCTGAAGGTCTACAAGTGGAGTCTGCATGACCACTTATTCAGGCTTGTTTTAGATGTGATTCCTGTTCAGATATAGATTGGATTAACTGCCCTCTGGGATCCCTTCCAACTTTAAGATTCTATCATTCTATGAATGTACTTAAAGATTTTTCCTGTAAGAACATTAGTATTCCAAACATGAGGAAAATGTGCAAATTCACCTTCTCTCTGTTGGATTCCAGCACAATGATGAAGAGGTTATTTTCACTGATTAACAACTTTTAGGGACTGGAAAAGTCATTTATGACTTGAAACAGTAAAACCTCTCGTGGTAATCCAAAGGAATTACTCAGAGACTCGACAAGAAATATTTTGAAAAAAAGGAAAAATAAACAATTATTCAATTCAAAAACTAACTTTTATAAAGCATCACTGTGTGCAGAGCAGGGTTGTGTAGGCACTGAGGGGCATGCAAAGACACAGTCCTTGACATCACTAAAGACTAGTAGGGGCATATGGAATAAAGACACATCTAGAGGGGAACAAAAACCAAAACACATAATAAAGAGAAAGGTATTTTATAAGGTCCAAGGAAATTGAGAGGATCTTAACAATGGACACATGTGAAATCAAATTTAATGAACAAACTGAGTATTTCATGCATGTATAAAGAGAGGAATATGCTGTTAACCTCAAAAGAAGGAGAATAGCAAAAATAACAATGAAAACATTTTATCAATAAGTACATGAATTTTTAAACTTTTCTTGATTCAATTGTATTCTTTTTAGTTAATGAGCTATGGAGTTTAGACTGGGGCAGACCATATCATTACCATTGTAGGACACAACATGTAAAAGGAGCAATACACTTTAAAAAAATATATTTTTAGTTTATGGAATAAAACAAGCATTTCTATGGCATAGTAAAATAAAAAAAATGATTGTACATGAAACTGCAAATCTACTATGTACAACTTGCTCTTCCCTTTAAATATACAACAAAATTATCATATCTATCTAATTTTTTATTGTTTTCTTTCCTCCCGCTGCCCTAGAGACTGCTACCATTAGACACAAATAGGTTATACATATATGTGTAAATATATATGTAAAATTATTCTGTACATACTTCTATTTATCAGTTCTTTCTCTGGATGTAGATAGCATCTTTCTTCATATGCCCTTTATAGCTATTTTTAAAAATGCATTGATTTTTGACATCAGAAAATTCCATTCGCATGTCATACGGCTGTTTATTTTGTGGTGTCAAGTTTCATGTGCTATAGAAAGGGCTCAAATACTCTGTTTGGTGAAAACATCCAATAGACACAATTTTCAAATACAGGAAAATGCAATTTTCCATTGTCTAAATGGCTTGTCTCTAATCTAAGTGGGAATTGTACTTTTGTAAGACTTTTTATATGAATAAATTCATAAATCAGGACAAAATGTCTAGGCATGTCTTTATTTTTTATTTTAAAGCACAATAATAACCAACCCTATTTATCTTATGTTTCTTAGTTTTTAAAGCTTACAAACCTGTGAGCTAGAGAGTGTATTAACTCCATTTTATAGATGAGTAAACTGAAGTTTAGAAAGACTCAGTAATTTTTCTATAGTCATGCACCTGTTTAACATAAGAACCAGGACTTGAACCCCTATCTTTTGTCCCCAACTCCAATGATCATTCCACTGCAACATACATATCTAAATGGAAAAACAAATCTTGAAGAATAAAGAAATGTTAAATGCTACTCACAGCTGCTTAACTGGTCATGTTAAGATCACAAAGGATACTGCTCTGAATAAAACAGTCATAGTACTTTGCAGGAAATGAATTTTTCCTTGCTGATGTAATAGTTTGTCTAGAGCAATATAATTTATTCACCCCAGGTCAGTGAAATAAAGTTGAAATACAAAGATTCCTCATCCCTGTTGGTGAGGCTGTTATTCTGTTTTTTTTTTTACATTGAACACAAATATCATTCATCCACTTGATAAAAATAGGAGAGAATATATACAATTTTCTGTTATCACTAAATGAATAGATAGACCCTTTATTAAGCACCTACTATATGTCAGGTACTAACCATATAGTGTACAAATATTAATTTGTAATATAATTCCTGCCCTCAAGTAGCTTATATTTTAATGGTGGAATTAAAACACATAGGATGGAGATGGTAGAGTGAAGAAACTGCCAGAAAGAGGCATTTAAGTACTTTGTACAAAATAAATCAAAAGCTGACCTATCATAGTTGGGAAATCCATGATGAGACTCCAAGTTTCTTGTAAAAGGGGAGCTGAGGATAATGGCTAGGTAGTAGATATCATGGTGAAGAAGCTTCCAGGAATATAGTGTAAAAGAGTGATAGACTTGGAGTTGAAAGTATTGGGTTTGATTCTTCTTGTCAGTTATAATCTCTATGACCAAGGGCAAGTCATTTAACCTCTCTGAGACTCAGTTTCTTTATCTGGAAGATTGGGTTGAGAATTCTTGTACTGCTTATTTCAAGAGTCACTGGTAGTTCTTTGTGCTATAATTTCCACCATTCTCTGATTACACATAATTTTACTCAGGCCTCAGTCATTGACACCAATGTGATATACTGTGATTCTAAAACCTAATGACCTGTCATTCTCAGGAACTATATGATATGTTTCCCATCCAATTGAGTTTGCTTTACTAGTCTCTGGAATTAACAAAACAATTCAATTTCTTCCTATTTTTAAGGAAAAAAATATCTCTTTTGCAAATGTTTGAAATTTCTCAAATTATCCTAACCAGTTATCTGCCACCCTTAAGTATGGGGTAAAGATGGGGGGAATAGAGGAAGAAATTTTGTATTCTCTTCTATTTTAAGGTGGAGAGAGAAAGATACAAGATACTGTCTGCATTACACAAGTAAGAAAATTATTTCAGAGCAGTTTTTCTATTTGTCCAAAGTTGCTCAGATAGTAAATGTCAAGGGTCAGGAATAAGGTCCAGGTCTTCTTACTCCAAGTTCTGTGTCATTTCTATAGGCATTAGAATAGAGCTTTGTAGCTAGAAGACACCTTAGAAGTCAGCTAACCTCATTTTATAGAGGAGGAAAATTGTTTACAAGAAAGTAAAGAGATTTACCCAAAGTCATAGATGTAGTAAATAGTATAGCCAGCATTCAAACCCAGGTCCTCTGACTCCAAATCCTGTGCTCTTTCTACCATATCTCATTTTCACTGTATTGCACTGATGAATTTTAGAGGGGTGAAACTAGAGTCAGAAAGACTAATTATTCCTCTAAACATCAAACAACTACCTTCTAGGAGTGAGATTGACAAAATGGAAGAAGGGGACCAGGATGGTCTGATTCCTTAAAAACCTACTACAGGCATGCTCAATGATCCTCTATATCCATCAATTAAGCAGTTCCTAGAAGTTTAGAAAAATGAAAAGAGATTGAGGTTCATTATATTATGTTGCTCTGTACTGTATTGTATTATATTATTATTATATTAATTATATTATATCATGCCGTGTTATATCATATCATATTATATCCTCTATTATTACCAAGACTAGTGAGAACTTCAGATGGGAAACATATCATGTAGTATCTGAGAAAGACAGGTTATTGGATTTAGAATCATGTTGTCCTTGACTGAGGCCATCTTGGAGATGTGAAACAAAATATATTCCTGACCCCTGAGCAAACTTCTGTGTAACCAGAGATTGGTGGGAATTATAATACAAAGGAAAAATCCTACAAAAGTACCTTGTCCAAGACTGTATTAGAGTGGTGATTGTATTGGTAATGGAGTTTGGAGATGCTCCTGTATTGGCTTGGTTTTTGGGTTGAGTGTTAAAACCCAGAGCTTATGAATCCCACTTGTGGGATGAACTTGTTGACGTGAAGACAGAGGGCTGAACTGGGAGGAGCTGTGAACTGAGAGAGAGGCCCATTCCTAGAGAAGGCCAGAAGGACTTTGGGAAAGCAGTATCCAGTATCTTGGAGCCTGAGTTGCTGAGAGAAAGACTGCTAAGAGCCCATTGGAACTCCCCAGGACTTTTGAGAACTGCCACCTGGAACTGCCAAGAGCTGAGGAGGCGTGGCTGTGATGCCAGTATTTTGTCTGTTTGTTTTGATGTTGTTTTGCCAGATTCACCTGATGGTGAAGGACAGTGCTGCTGTTGTAGAGGTCCTGGAACCTGGCTGTTGGTTCAGAAGTCCTGAAGGAGGATTTTCTTGTGGTATCTGCACAGAAATCCTGGAAGAGGGCCTTGCTGGTGTTTTCAGGGGTTCTGGGACTGTTCTACAAGTGGAGAGTGACTTGATGAGGATACTGGCTATGGCTTTGTTGAGCCTTTTCTCCCCAGGAACTGAGATTGCTGAGGGCTTGCCTCGAGTGAAGATGAAAGAAGGACCTTTCCTTGGGTATTCAATGCTGAGT
>CM053581.1:504786167-504811854 GCA_028627135.1 Pseudochirops cupreus
ATATACATTCATTCATGCATATACATGTATATACACACACACACACACACACACACACACACACACACACATATATATGTATATATATATATACACAATTTGTATGCCCTTATTTCCCTCATTAGAATATAAGCTCATTTGGGTGTGCGAATAGAGCACCAGCCCTGGAGTCAGGAAGACCTGAGTTCAAATCTGGCCTCAGACATTTATCACTTACTAGCCATGTGACCTTGGGCAAGTCACTTAACCCCAATTGCCCTCCAAAAAAAAGGAAAAAACAAACAAAAAAAACAGAATATAAGCTCATTTTAAGGATTATTGCATTCTTTTTATTAGTATCCCCAAATGCCTAGCTCAATGCCTAGAACATGATAGATGCTTAAAAAATTCTTATTGGTTGGTTAGTTGATTTATATGACTATACAAACTAAAAATGACCGAGCCTCAGTACAAGTCTCCAAGAAATGAGCTGTTCATTGGATAGGGTCTTAATTTTTTATGAGTTTTATTGTGAGTTCTATTTTCTAGAATTTTTCAATAATACATTCCTTTTTTGGGGTTTGTTAACTATGTGATCATGATGTTAGATGGTGTTATAACAGGTTTTCTGATTGGGAGCTATTAGTCAGAGAAGTGAGAAATCTCCTAAAGTATAGTTAGGCTTTTTGTGTCATGTAAAAGTCTCTGATAAAAGAGGCTTTTATGGGTATTAATAATATTCATACTACATTCCTCACAGCATTTCTGAAGGGCAAGTATTTTGGATAGGGTAAAGTACTATAAATATTTAAGTCATTATGAATGAATTCTCACTGCTGGAAGGGATGCCTGTGTAGAATCAAATAGCCAATGAACCAGGGGGGGAAAAGAAGGGAGAAATGGAGAGGAATTAACACCTCAATTTAAGAATCCTCTGGAAATCCAAGTGTTAATCCTATCCTGAAATTCAAAGATGGTAGTTTGTCTAATGAAAGGTTAAGGAACACAAAATTTGACCTTTCCTTTTCAAAGGTGAATGTCATTTCCATAAATTAATGATTAAATATCTCCAAATTTATTCTGGAGTTTGTACTAGAGATAGTCATTCTTTCCTTTTCATTATTAGAAGACTATTAACTTAGCATTTTTTAATTTGAGAAGTTTTATAGCAGCCTTTTTTAGAAAACCTGGGAAAATAATAGTTTAAACACAGTTCTTTTTTATTTTATTTATTATTTTATTTTTCCCAATTACATGTAAAAGCAATTTTAGCATTCTTCTTTTTTTTTTTCCAAATTTTGAGTGTTAAATTCTCTCCCTCTCTTTTCTCCCCTCTACCATTGAGAAGGCAAGCAATTTGACAAAGGTTATATGTGTAGTCCTGCAAAGTACATTTCTATAGAAGTCATTCTGTGAAAGAAAACAAAGACAAAGAAAAATAAAACAAGGTAAAGAAAAAGTATCTTTCATATGCATTCAGGTTCTACCAGTTCTTTCTCTGGATATAGACAGCACCTTTCATCATAAGTCCTATGGAATTGTGTTGAATCACTGTATTGCTAAGAATAGCTAAGTTATTCATAGCAGATCATCATACAATATTGCTATTACTATGTACACTATTCTCCTGGTTCTGCTTATTTCATTTTTCATCAGTTCATGTAAGACTTTCCATGTTTTTATTTTCCTTTTGAATTTTTTTATTTAGCATTTTAGTTAGTTTAGAACATTCTTTATATGACTATGAAAAACTTTGATTACTTTGTCTGAAAACTGCCTGTTCAGATCATTTGACCATTTATCTATTGAGGAATGACTCTTATCTCTATAAATTTGACTCCATTTCCTATGTTTGAGAAATGAAGTCTTTATCAGAGAAACTCACTATAATTTTTTTCACAGTAATAAGTGATTACTGTGTATTTCCTTCCATCGTATTTTCATCCTGTTTATCCTACTCTCTCCTTTTAACCAGTGAAAAGTGTTTTGCTTCTGACTTTTATCTCCCCCAAATTGCTTTCCCTTTTATCAGCTCTCTCCCCCCTCCTTTTCCTTATCCCTTCCTATTTTCCTATATGGTAAGATAGAGCTCTACACTTAGCTGAGTATGTATATTATTCCCTCTTTGAGTCAATTCTGACGAGAGTAAGGTCCTTGTGCTCCCCTCCCCACCTACCCCAATTTCCCCCTCCACTATAAAATTTCTTTCAGGCCTCTTTTATGTCGGATAATTTATCTCATTCTACCTCTCCTTCTCCCTTTCTCCCAGTGTATTCTTCCTTCTCATCCTTTAAATTTATTTCTTTAGACAATCATACCAACAATTCAACTCATATCTCTGCCTTCTATGTATAATCCTTCTTCCATAATAATGAGAAAGGTTTTATGAGTTATAAATATCATTTTCCCATGTGGGAATAAAAATGGTTTAACCTTATCAAATTCTTTGATTTCTCTTTCCTGTTTACCTTTTTATGCTTCTTTTGCAAATTATATTGAATGCCAAATGTTGTAGTTAGCTCTGGTCTTTTCATCAGGAATGCTTGAAAGTCTTCTCTTTCATTGAATATTCATTTTTTTACCCTCATGAATTAAATACAGTTTTGCTGGTAGTGATTCTTGGTTGTAATCCTGGCCCTTTTGATCTCCAGAATATCATGTTCCAAGTCTTCTTCTTTAAGGTGGAAGCTACTAAATCTTATGTTATCCTGACTGTGGCTCCACAATGTTTGAATTGTTTCTTTTTAACTACTTCCAGTATTTTCTCCTTGATCTGGGAGGTCTGGATATTGACTACAACATTCCTGAGAGTTTTCATTTTGGGATCTCTTTTTAGAGGTGATCAGAGGATTCTTTCAATTTCTATTTTACCCTCTAGTTCTAGCATATCAGGGCATATGCTAGACAATTTCTTGAAAAACGATGGCTAAGTTCTTTTTCTGATCATAACTTTCAGATAGTTCAATAATTCTTAAACTATGTCTCGTACATCTAATTTCCAGGTTAGTTGTTTTTCCAATGAGTTATTTCACATTTCCCTCTTCTTTTTCATTCTTTTGATCTTGTTTGTTTCTTGATGTTTCATAAAGTCATTAGCTTCCATTTGCCCAATTCTAACTTTTAGGGAATTATTTTCTTCAGTGAGCTTTTGCACTTCCTTTTCCATTTGGCCAATTTTACCTTTTAAGGAGTTCTTGTCAGTGAATTTTTGTATATCTTTTTCCATTTGGCCAATTCTACTTTTCAAGGCATTTTTTTCTTCTTTGGATTTTTGTGCCTCTTTTACCATTTGGCCAATTTTGTTTTTTGAGGTGTTATTTTCTTTAGTATTTTTTTGTGCTTCCTTTACCAAACTCCAGACTCATTTTTCATGTTTTCTTGCATCACTATAATTTCTTTTCCCACTTTTTCTTCTACCTCTCTTACTTGATTTTTAAAATCCTTTTTGAACTCTTCCATGGCCTGAGACCAATTCATATTTTCCTTCGAGACTTTGGATGCAGGCATTTTGACTTTGTTGTTTTCTTCTGAGTGTGTGTTTTGATCTTCCTTGTCACTATAGTAACTTTCTGTGGTCAGAATTTTTTTCTGCTGCTTGTTCATTTTCCAGCCTATTTCTTGACTTTTACCTTGATGTTAAAGTGGGGCTCTGCATCTCAAGTGGAGGGGGCACTGTGCCAAGCTTCAGGTTTTTTTGTGCAGTTGTTTTCAGAGGCAATTCTGGTCACCTGTAAGGTTTTGCCTCTTCTATGGTGGTATGATCTAGGGAGGGGTGTGTTTATACTCTCCTGTACTGTGCACTGGTCTGTGAGTGATCACAAGCACCCTTTTCAACCCCGGATGTGACCAGTGAAGCTCTGCTCTGATAGTGCTCTTCCTCACCCGGGGACTACCATCCAGAACTGTGACCCAGATCCAAGTATATACAATACAACAGAGTCCTGCCCCTGGTGTCAGCAAAGGGACACCCGTAAACATCCTTCTAACCTTTTGTCTGATCCCTTTACCATCTGTAGAGGTAGAGGGTAGAGGTGTCTGCAAACTATCGCTGCTGCCACTGATTCAGTCACCTTGAGGCCTGCCTCTGGTTTTCTTGGGCCCAGTCTGTGCTGGATTGATCTGTGCTTGACTCTCCTCCCTCACCCTGGTGCAACAGACCTTTTTTGCCCACCTTCTAAATTATCTTGGGCTGGAAAATTGTTTCACTGTCTTTTTGTGGGTTCTGCTGCTTTAGGACTTGTTTAGTTTTTATTTAAAGATATTTGGAGGCATTTGGGGGAGAGTTCAGGTGAGTTCTTGTCTTTATTCTTCCATCTTGGCTCTGCCTCTTAAATGTAATTCTTAAGGCACTATACTGATCATTATTAAATAACGTTAAATTAAGTTACTATGGAAATTATATAGCAATAAAGTCTGGATTTTCAAAAAGGCAATAACTACACACATATTATGTACATATGTGTGTGCATAAACATACATACATGTATGTATGATTGTATATATATATATATCTATGTTTATTGTTATTGAGTTGTTTCATTCCTATTAGACTCTTCATGACCACATTTGGGTTTTTTTCACAAAGACATTGGAATGGTTTGCAATTTCCTTCTCCAACTCATTTTATAGATGATGAACTGAGGCAAACAAAGTTAAGTACTTGGCCCAGGTTCACATGGCTAGTAAGTATCTGAAGATAAATATTCCTTATTCTAAGCCCAATACTCTATCCATTTTGTCACCTAGCTGTGTGTGTGTTTGTGTGTGTGTGTGTGTGTGTGTGTGTGAGCTTACACATATACCCACACAGATGCATGTATATCCAGCTAGATTTTCTTTACCAAACACTCAAAAATTCTGGCATAAAGTAATTTCTCAATTTCTTTAATTTCCGTGTATTAACTATTAACAGCTGAAAAAAAGTCAGGTTAGTCCAGGAAGGGCAATCGCTAAAATTTCTGCAAAAATACATCTGTCAAGACTTCGATGACTGCAGCTACAAGAGAGGAGACAGCATTACTGTTCTACAAAGACAGCCTCTTTGGGTTCTTTTCTGTTGTATACTGATCTAAAATCCAAAGACAGGAGACTTTCATATAACTAGTTCTTGGGAAGGAAGAATGGAGACATTGGAGAAGCAAAAATAATGACCATAGTTTCTTTTAAAGCAAGTGGCACTATGGTGTGATCCAATGTATTTTTTTTTTTTTTGCCATGCTATTTATCTCCAGAGTGCTAGAGATAATCAAGACAAGATGGGCCAGGAATATGGCCCAGAGGTATTTAGCTTACAGAAAAAGAAGATGCAGGGGAGACATGATAGCTTTCTTCAAATACTTAAAGGTCTCTTATTTGAAAAGAGGATTACACTAACCCTGTTTGACTCCATAAAGAACTAGGAACAAGGCATATTTGGGTTAGAGATGTAGAGACATGTGAAAAATGAATAACACACAGATAGTGAAGTACATGGTGAGTATGTAGAAACTGCAATAAATAACCAGTGAAAAATTTTGAATAATAGCATGAACGAAACAAGGTTGTCAAGGAATTTTATGATAGGAAAGAGAAGAGTAAGGATAGCAGGTAGACATCCAAAGTCTCCCATCAATACCTTTGCAATGTCAGAAGAAAGGAAGGCAGGTTCCCAGAATGGAAAGTGGATCCCTGTATCAGCACCTAACTGATACCCTAGCACCCCAGCATACCCAGGGTGGCTGCTAGCACAGGTTCTTAGATCTGCTTTTCTAAAGGAAAGCAACTCACAATGGGTTAATAGTTTTACTTTAATCAGTCAAACATTTATCATTTACCTAGTTCAGGGGAAAAAGTCAGCACCCTGAACTTCAGAGAATGCAAACAGAATATGAACAGAAGTTACAAGCAGACAGAAAAACAGATCAGCAGATGGGCTTCCAAACCATCTGACCATTACATCAGTTACTTATTCAGTTACCAGAGAAGGAAGCACCAACATCTGGGTTGGAGGGGAGGGGCTCAACAGCTTCCCAGAATCTCATCTGGCCAAATCACACAACTCTTCTCAAAGTGAGCCCCAAAGCAAAACCTCACATCAGGGCATATATATAGTCTTCTCCTGGCTTGGAGAATGTCACAGCACTCTTGACCCACTGCCCAATCACAAAGCTACAAGGTGCGGACATTCCTGAAGAACAAGCCTCCTGCCACAGGCTCCATGTGACCACATTCAGCCTATTAAGGGGCAGAGTATACTTTCAAATCAGGGAAGGTTCTCAGAGTCACATAGCCACTTTAGCAAAGGGCCTAGGGGCAGGGAAGATCTTCAGATTCTCATAACAATCCCTTATAGAAAACTTATGGGAGAACTGAGACAATATGTTTCCAGGATAGACAGGCATGGCTGGGCTAGGGTCTGCATACATGGAAAGAAGGAAGGGAGAATGAGATCACAAATTTGAGTATATTATATATGTTTAAGAAAGCTTTAATGATTAAAGCTATTTGAAAATGTAATAGTCTCTGCCTTGTGAATTCCAAATCACAGCATGAAGACATTCAACCTGAAATTATATGACTATTAGTGAATATGTGATAAATTAGATTTATTCATTGGTCTTGGATTAGGTGACTTCTTTCTAACACTAACGTTCTATGATTCCACTATGAAGACAATAGCAATAGAAAAGACAAGTCAGATATGAGAAATGCTGCAAAAGAAAATCTGACAGAATTCAGAGTCTAATTGGGTTAAGAAGACTAAATAACAGGGTGACTGAAAGAGAATTAGGAGAATATCAGGGATATTTAAAGAATTAGGTAATTCAGGAGACAAGATCAATCTTGGAATTACAGAAAATATCAAAATCAAAGAATTATAAAACCCCAAGACTTGAAAGGAATCTCATAGCCCATCTAGTCAACCTGGATCTACATGAAACTGTCAAGAACATAGCTGACAAGAGATCATCCTTTGCTTTTGAGGGGGAGCCCCACTACCCTATGGGGTCAGATCATTCAACTTTTAGATAACTTATTATTAGAAAGATTATTCTTATATCATTCCTATTTTTTTTTTTCAGTTTCCACTCATTGTTTTCAGTACCCAGCTCTAGGTCCAAACAAAAAAGAGTCTAATCCCTGATTCACATTTCAAACCTTCAAATACCAGAACACTATCATGGACACTACCACAAGCCTTTTCTGTGATAAACATCTAAATTTCACATAGCATGATCTCACAGTTCCTCCCCAAAGTATTATTGCTCCCCTCAATGCTCTCTAGTTTTTCTGTTCTTTCTAAGCTATCTCATCCTGAATTCAATAAAAATATTCCCAATTTGGTCTGAGTAAGAAAAGGTATAAGAACATAGCATGGTTACCTCCTCATTCCTGAATTCTATGCCTTTTAATGTAGCCTAATATTACACCAGCTTTTTTGGCTGCCATATCATATCACTGACTCATATTAACATTTCAGCCCACTAAATCACCAATATATGTTTTTAGGTGAATGGTTATCTTGTCTTGCCTTCCCTATTTTGGACTTGTGAGATTGATTTTTAAAAATCTAAATACACATCATATTGACTATTAAATGTTGTTTTATTAGATTCAGTTTATCATTCAAGCCTGTCACAGCCTTTTTTTTGTATCCTGAATAACATACAGTATGTTAATTATTCCTCTTAGCTTGGTGTCATTTGCATATTTGATAATGCCATCTATTTATTTATCTAAATCATTTATTAAAATGTTAAATACCATGCAGCACTAGAGTACTCTACTGGAAATTTTCCAAGCTGAAATTGAGCTTTTAATGTTGATCCTTTGGGTCTAGCCATTCAACCAGCTCTAAATCCATGTAATTGTCCTATCATCTAGGCCTTCTCTCTTTATCTTTTTAAGAAGAGTGTCATGAGAGAATTGTCCAGATGCTTTGTTAAAATCTAGGTAAATTATATCTGTAGCATTTCTCTGGTCTGCAAGACTTATAATTCTGTAACAGACATGAGTTTATTCTTTGTCGACCTATTCTTGATGAAAACTTGAGATTGACTTTATGATTATCATTTCCTTTACTAGATGTTCACTAACTATCCCTTTAGCATTTGACATAGTGGATGGAGAGCTGTACTTGCAACCCAGAAAAACCTGGCTTCAAGTCCTATCTGGGACCTGTGTTGGGCTCTGTGACCCTGGGCAAGTACTTCATGTTCAAGAGCAGTAGAGTCAAATGCAAACAGAAACACCCCTGTGGCTCTATGACATCTTAGAAAACCAAATGTTAGCATTATATATGTTGTATTTCAATTCATTTTGCTAAAAATTTCCCAATTATATTTTAATGTGCTTCTGAGGCACTCAGAAATTTTGCCAACTGAGAATTTAACACCTGCTCCAGGGCAGGACTTCTTAAACTTTTTCCACTTGTGACCCCTTCATTGCTTCTCTAAGGAACAATCTGAAGCTAAAAGTTCCAGAGAAAATAATGAAACAAAAATTTAAATGAACAATATGTGCCAGGCACTTTGCTAATATATCATTGGATCATCCCAATAACCCTGGGAGGCAGGGCTATTATTATCTATATTTTACATTTTAGGAAACTGAGGCAAAAGTAAAGTGACTTGACCAGGGTCACACAGTGTAGCAGCAAGCACCCTAGAATACCCAGGATGGCTGCTAGCACAGGTTCTTTGATCTGCTTTTCTAAAGGAAAGCAACTCGAAGTGGGTTAACAATCTTACTTTAATCAAAGGTATATCATTGACCTAGTTCAGGGGGAAAAGTCAGCACCCTGAACTTCAGAGAATACAGACAGAAGTTACAAGCAGACCAAAAATACAGACAGAGAAAATAACACAGTTCAGCAGATGGGGCTTCTAGCTGTCTGACCATCACATACATACAGTTAGTCACCAGAGAGAGAAGCAACAACATCAGTCACTTATTCAGCAATCAATTACTAAGTATCATTAATCACTAAGTACAATCATTAGAAAATACACAGACCCTACATCTCTAGGTCACTAGTAAATTTACAATTCCTCAGTCAGTATACAGTATCCAAGTAAAATCTTCTTTCAGCTTCACCCAGGGTGGTTTCTCAGATTCCCTGGATCCCTTTCCCTGGTCCCAGCTCCTCCCTGAATCCACCAGTCACCTGGATTCAGAGGCAGACAGCTCCCAGGTTGTTGTCCAGTTCTCTAGGCAGTTCCTGATTTGTATTGGAGCTCACAGTGTCTAGTCCATCTCAAATCTTTCACAATTTCTGTTCCCGGGTATTCAAGGCTCAACCAAGCCACAAACAGACAAAATCTTAGCATCCTGGTCATACTTCTTCAGTCTTCTGCACCTCATTCAAAAAATCAGAATCACCTTATGCAGCCTGGGGTGGGGGAAGGGAGCATTCCTGGGCTCCTCTTCAGAAGAAGCTCCACCACCACAAGTTCTCAGGAAATTCTGACTTTGCCTCTCTGGGGCTTCTCTTATATACACACAGCATTAGCTTCCTGTTTCAGCCAACCATTCCTGTTATGTCAGCAACAGGAGACAAGAGTTCATACCTTCTGTTTCCCTAACAGTGGCTTGATCAATTACTAAGTGTAAGTACCTGCTACCTTTGCTTAACTTGAAACAAGGTGCTAAGTAGCTGCTTACTTGCTAGTACAAAAAGGGGTCTTCAAATTCAAATTAATTACCATTACACCAAATCATACAACTTTTCCCAAAGTGAGCCCAAAAGCAAAACCTGAGATCAGGGTATTATAGCCTTCTCCAAGGTCAGAGACTATCACAACCCTCGTGACCCACTGCCTGATTACAAAGTAACTACATGTGGGCATTCCGGAAAAACAAGTCTTCCCTAAGCAAGCTTCTCCTATGGGCTCTGCTCCGCCCTTCCACAAACTTCTCCTATCACAGGCTCCATGTGACCACATTCAATCTATTAGGGGGTGGAGTCTATTTTCAAATCAGGGCAGGTCCTCAAGTTCGCTTAGGCTTATTAAGGGGCAGAGAAGATTTTCAAATTCCTTTACCATGACACACAGCTAGTAAGTGTGAGAGGAAGGATTTGAATTCAAGTCTTCCTGAATCCAGGCCCACTGTTACATCCACCATACTTCCTGTTGTTGTCATTTGTCCTTTGTTCTCAAAGAGGACCATTGCATCAGGAAGGTGATGCCATGACTTTCAAGTGAATTGAATTTAAGTGAGGGTAGAATTGATTGTACTTAGTGATTAATGATACTTAGTAATTGATTGCTGAATAAGTGACTGATGTTGTTGCTTCTCTCTCTGGTGACTAACTGTACGTATGTGATGGTCAGACAACTAGAAGCCCCATCTGCTGAATTGTGTTATTTTCTCTGTCTGTATTTTTGGTCTGCTTGTAACTTCTGTCTGTATTCTCTGAAGTTCAGGGTGCTGACTTTTCCCCCTGACTAGGTCAATGATATATATTTGATTAAAGTAAGATTGTTAACCCACTTTGAGTTGCTTTCCTTTAGAAAAGCAGATCAAAGAACCTATGCTAGCAGGTTAGGTGGCAAGTCACCAGCCTTATATTCTCATCTGGAGTCATCTGGGTCCAGTGGCCAGATATAGATCAGGACAACTGGATATGTCTCTAGATGCAGTGGGAGACCTTGCACTTTTTAAACTAAAGTCTTTAACAGGTCTCAGTTTGACTGGGGCAATGCCCATTCAGTGATTAAGAAATGAGGCAAAGAATGGCCTCTTTAGCATGGTCCTCAAGAAAGCCACCTCCTAACTAGCTCTATTGTCAAAGGGAGTTTCCTCACCTAGGTGTTTGCTACAAACAAATGAAATTATAGGACCAGTCCTTATCCCTGTGTCTACACAAATATTTTCATTAAAGCACTATCTCATTTACCTTGTGTTCTGGAAGAATGGAGAATATGCTTCCCAACTCTCAGAATATATTGAGCTGATTCTGATGGCTCAAGATCTTAACTCTGAGAGTCTAAGTTCCCACATTTGTAAAGTGAAGAAAATAATACCTAGAGTATCTATCTCAAACAATTGTTGTTAAGGTCAAAAGAGATTATAAGCATGAAGTTCTTTTCAACTGTAAATAAAGCACTATTTAAATCTCCATGACTCTTCTTGTCATGATCATTATGATAAATGTGTTGTGGTGTGCTCTTATCTTTATAGGACAATAAGATGTTTGTCTCTATGCTTAACAGTCCCCCAACTCATGCTCTTTGAGTCATTTATCTAGCTTTTCTTTTCCTATAGATGTTTTGTCTCCTTCCTCACTCTTGAGTTTATACCATTGATTTTTGCTCTTGTAAATGTGACAGCCTTGTACAATTTTCAGATTGTGATTTGATACTTCCAATATGATATCACTGGGGATGGTAGGTAATTTAGTTGGTCTAAAATTGTCTAAAATCCTCAAAAACTTTTCAAAGCACGGACTTTTTGACATTTATTGTGGTGGGTTAGCAGTTTTTTCTTATAGATCGTAAAATATTTTAGATACTCTCCAATATATGAATGATATTTTGTTGATTGCATTAACCCCTGAACATCAGAGAGATTCCTGGATGATGTCCATTGTCACTCAGAAGAGTTTTTCCTAACTATTTCCACAGGAAAAGCTGTATAAACAAAGAATGTCTTCTGACCATATTATGATGCAGTTGCACAGACAGCCTCATTCACCAGCATATATAATTTGAATGATTACAGCAAATGGACAATATGTTGGTCCTTGAGTTTAATAGAAGAGAATGGGTTAGATTATTTTTGGGAAATGGGAAATTCTAATGAACCCAAGTTTCTACCTGAAATCTCCTTTATTTTAAATGTTTTATTGAATTTTTTTTACATCATCTATATTTCTTTCTCTATTCCTCTCCTAAATCTCCTAGAGAGACCTTCCTTATAATAAAGAAGAAAAAAGAAAAAAAAAGCTTACCAAAATTAAATGACATGTAAAAAATTCTTCTGTATATACATTCTCTTACATTCATATTCCCCTACCTTTGCAAAGAAGCAGCGCAAGGTTCCTTTCCATATATCTTCTTTGACGTTAAACTTCATCATTATAATTTCACCACATTCAATTTCAACTATTTTGGTGTTGTTGGCCTTTCCAGGAATATTGTTGTAGTAATGTATATTGTTTTCCTATTGTTTCCTTTGTATCATTTCATATAAGTCTTTTCAGGCTTTTCCGCTTTTATCTTATTAATCATTTCTTACAGTACAGCATTATTCTATTACATTCATGTACCACCACTTATTTAGCCATTCCCCAATTGAAAGGTATCTACTTTGTTTCCACGTCTTTACTATCACAAAAAAAGAATATTGTAAATATTTTGGTACATACAGCTTTTTAATATTGATATTTTTCCAAGGTTTTTTTTGTTTGGCCTGGCTATGCGTCATAGATTTCAAGTCTCCAGATAACTGAAAACTGTCATCTGGCAATGGTTTTTGGTGATTGCGAATAGGTGGAAATCACTTAAATAAGGAATGGTGGAGGAGAAGCATGGTAAAGTATTCTAGCAAAGGAATTTATCACTGAATGGGGAGATGGTGTGTTCTGTTGCTGTCCTTGTGATGTCAGTAGAAAGCAAGGAAAGGCTCAAATATGTTAGGTGCACACGCTGTGACAAACTTATGGGAGGATATGGACATGAGCCACATGGAATAGACAAGCGCAGATAGTTTATGGTCTGTATGAGATCATATCAGTGTTTGTCTTTTCACTTTTTTCCTGGTTCTTCATTGTGATCCAGAGTGCTGCTTTATAGTATTGGTGATCTCCAGGAGAATTAGGTTGGTACTGTAATCACATATGAATAAACATGACAAAGAGGAAGACTGCAGCAATTAACCTGCACTTCCAAAATACCCAGTATATTTTTATAAACTTTCTCTTCTGTTCTAAAGGGAAACAATAGTAATAGTAATGATAATAATAATAGAAAGATGTGACCTTCCAAGGAAACCAAAGAAATGCTCACTGAGACTGATGCCTAACAAAAACATCCCCTGGAATGAATTACAGATTGATGATGGAATTGAAAGGAGAGGAGCTAATGCTGAAAAAATCCTTCAAACGTTCTTTAAGGGATCAAGAGAATGAAATACACCTGCCTGCCAGTAAACATGCATTTCAAGACATTTCCATCTATCATCATGGAGTCTGAAAGGCAGCAATGTTATTCTGATTCCAGAATCTTGAATTTCCTTAATGAGTTCTCTGCTAGAATATCATAAGTTGTTCCATTAAATCAGACGCAGAAGACTTAAGCAAGATTTGTATCAAAATGATTGTATATCTATCACTTTGTTAGAGAAAAAAATCAAATGAGCTCCAGGAAAGTATAATTTGGCATCCCTTTTCTCTCTGTCTCTCTCTCTCTCTCTGACCCCCACTCCCCTCAAGTGAATTTATTCCATTCTTCAGTCTCCTCCTCCTTCAGCCTTCTAATGTGGACTGAAGTCATCCATTTAAACATGACTTATTCATGCTCAAAAAGTGATTGATTTAGACAGCCAATGAAATGTTGAACTCCCTATTCCTACCGCTTGACATACTCTTGCTACTGATCCTCCTGGTTTTAAATTGTTAGCCTGACTTTGGAAAATCAGTCAGAATGCCAAGATGGATAAGTGACAAGTTGACTTTTAAAATGCAGTAATAACTATAAAAATGACTGTTTAAAAATGGCTTCATAGGGTCTGTATTGGGCAACTAGGTGGCACAGTGGATAGTGTCGAGTCTGGAGCAGAAGAATCTGAGTTCAAATGTGGCCTCAGACATTTACTAGCTGTGTGCCCTTGGGCAAATCATTTAACTCTGTTTGCCTCAGTCTTCTTATCTGTAAAATGAACTGGAGAATGAAATCGCAAACCACTCCAATATCTTTGCCAAGAATGAAAAGGAGGTCATGAAGAGCCAGACGTGACTGAAAGGATTGAACAACAACAAAATCATGAGATCCTACTAATTCCTCCTCCCTGACTTCTTTTATGGATTTGTTGGCCCTTTAGGGCATAAGAGTCTATGGATTTCTAAATAGGATGGTGGCTAAAATCAGGCACTGTCCCCAATCCAGAATGTATCCCTTGGACAACATTTGCAAAGATGAGGTTTTGGTAAACCAATTCACTTTAACAATTTAAGGCAAATGCAAAAGATGTTAAATCTTTATCATCTTGTAGCAGGAATGGAAAAAAAATTCCCATTTATTTGAATGTGCAAATAATCCTCTCTCCCCCCCCTTTTTATAGAACATGTATCAGGAAGTGAATTTAAATGGTGAGATTATTATAAGAAAACATATGGGAAATTCATTACTTAAATATTGGAAAATATTCCAGGAATATGGTCAAGGCCAAAAGAGTTATATACAGTTATACAATGGACTCATAGCAGAATGCCCATGCTTGGAAGGGAGAGAGTCTGAAGGGGAATGTCCGTAGAAGGAGAAGCACTTGGCATCTATGAATAACAGTTTCTCTTATGCTAAGTCTCTGTCCAAGGAAGTGTCCATTAATGGTTGAGCTTGTTAACCATGCTTCCTCTTCACTCATTTGTATCCCAGTCCCTGTAGTTCTGGATACAGGATAACTGAAAGAAGGATGTGCTTCAAAGAAACCATAAGACTTTTTCATTCCACAAGTATTACTCAGGCTTTTTGTGGTTTGGACAGTGCTACTTGCTCTATTACTCTCTGACTTTGCTTTATCAATTTACAGCCTTTCTGGAACTTTTCTTGCTGATGTGATTCCCCTCATAAACTTTGCGCCTTTGTTGTCATGTTTGGTCAACTTCCCCCCTTTGCTCTTCTTTAATCTACTTCCCTGTCTTCTTCCTTTCCTGATTAATAGTATTTCCTCACCTATACCTATTTATAATGCAATGAAAGAGGTCATGTAGTCATTGCTCTAAAGCAGCTGTTTCTCAGAAATAGCCACATATTCCAATTCTTTATATTTGAATGTCATTAGTTTTTAATACAAATTACACCTTGGTGACCACTGTGACCTTGTAGTGTGACATCGTAGTATAATATAAAGAGTTGTTGTTGTTATTCAGTCATATCAGACACTTTATGACCCCATTTTTTTTGTTGGCGGAAAGTACTAAAGTAGTTTTCCATTTACTTCAGCTAATTTTGCAGATGAGGAAACTGAGGCAAACAGGGTTAAGTGACTTGCCCAGGATCACACAGCTAGCTAGTAAGTGTCTGAAGTCAAATTTGAACTCATGAAGAAGAGTCTTCCTGATTCCAAGTCCAATACTCTCTTCACTATACCATCTAGCTGCCCAATATAAAGAGTACTGAACCTGGAATTAGGACAGATCTAGATGCAAATCTCACCTCTGCAACTTACAATGGAATGAATATAGTTAAATTATTTAGATTCTTTGCATATCAGATGTTTCTCGTTATTATGACAAACATAAGATAGCAGTTTATACCTACACTACCTTTGCTAAAATGATAGTAGGGGAAAGTGACAAATGTTGGATAGGATGTGGAAAAATTGGGACATTAATTCATTGTTGGTTGAATTGTGAAATGATTCAACCACTCTGGAGAGCAATCTGGAATTATGCCCAAAGAGTTATTAAATTACCTATACCTGTTCACCTAGCAATACCACTACTTGTTCTGTATCCAAAGATGGTTAGTTAGGGAAAAGGAACAGAACCTGTATATTCTGGACCACTTATAGCAGCTCTCTTTGTGGTGACAAAGAACTGAAAATCGTAGGGATGGTCATCAATTGGGGAATGGGAATGTAGATAGTCATATGTCCTTTATAGTGATTTCGGGTATTTATAATAGACAAAATAGCTTATTCACTCAAAGTTGTTCTTAAAACAATGTTGCTGTTACTGTATACAATGTTCTCTTGGTTCTGCTCATTTTGCTCTTCATTATTTTGTGCAAATCTTTCCATGTGTTTCTAAAATCATTGAACTCATCATTTCTTTTTTAAAAATTGATTTGTTTATTTACTTTTAGTTTACAAGATTCAATTCCAGAGTCCCTTGAGTTTCAAATTTTCTACCCTCACTCCCCCCCAACCCCTTGCCCCATGGCAGCATGCAGTCAAGTATAGGATCTGCAAATACTTTCACATTGGACATTAGGCTGGTTGTATAGAAAGGTTGTAACCAATGGAGTGGACAATGGGAAAAAGGAAACAAAACCAAACGTGGAAAAGAGCAATAGCATGTAGATTGCTTCAGTCTCCATTTAAACTCAGTTCTTTCTAGATTTTTCTCTGAATGTAGGCATCTCTTTCCATCCTGAGACTTATAGAGTTGTCTTATAGCTGTATGTTGCTGAGAAGACTCCAGTTTATCTAAGTTGGTCATCACATATACGATGTGTCTGTGATTGTGTACAAGTTTTCCTGGTTCTGCTCTTCTCACTTAGCATCAATTTGTATAAGCCTCTCCAGGTAAATATGAAGTCCATCTCCTCCCCATTTCTTATAGCACAATAGTATTCCATTACATTCATATACCACAACTTGTTTAGCCATTCCCCAATTGATGCGCATCCCTTTAATTTCCAGTTTTTTGCCACCACAAAGAGAGCTACAATAAATATTTTTGTACATATGGGTCTTCCTGAACTCATCATTTCTTATAGCATAGTAGTATCTATCACAACTTGTTCAGTCATTGCTATCAAGTGTGAATGTGTAAGGGGCAGCCAGGTGGCACAACGGATAGAGCACCAATCCAGGAGTTAGGAGGAACTGAGTTCAAATGAGGCCTCAGACACTTGAGACTTACTAGCTGTGTGACCCCAGGCAAGTCACTTAACCCCAATTGCTTTGCCAAAAAAAGTAAATGTGTAAAGTCTAAATAGGTCATGAATGGCCATAGAATCCATAGATGAAAAAGCTAGAGACAGAGGCAAAAAGGAAAAGTAGAAGGACTTTCAGAAGTTATCAGTCCTAGAAACGATAAAGTATCTTTGGGAGCAGTTGTTCTAGTAATGGTTCTTTGAAGACTTTTTGCTCTTATTGCCTTTTATGTTGAGGCAATGCAAGACTGCCTAGCTTATTTGACTCTTCTGTTCTTAAAGGAGCCTCACACATTTTCATTGTTTGAATTACATGCTTATGAAAGAATTTGGAGGGGGAGAGGGTTGGCTGGTCCACATAATGTTTTGACAGTACATAAGGGGAAGAGACTAACCTGAGTGTATATCCTGGGTCAGAGTTCTCCTTGCCAAAGTGGTCTGTCTCTGTAGTTTTGTCAAGAGCCTCTGATACAACTTGAGATGTTAGAAATTCCTAATCAAGTATTCAATAATAGGTAGTCAACTAATCTGTAATTTGACCAAGCTGGACTCTCTCAGGAGATGGGACCCTTCACTGCCCCCTCAATTTATTCATAGGAAACATTGCCTTCAGACTTGTTGTAACCTTTAGCTTTGGATATTGGAACTTTTAAAAGATCAGGGATTGTTAACATTTTTTTTTGTGTTATGAATTAGAATAATGTTTTTAACTTCATAAAATATTTATGTAAGGTTACAAAAAAGAAACCAGTTGTATTGAAATAGCTATGAAAAATATATGTCTATATGTCCATACACATATCTATCTATCTCATGGACACCAGGTAAAGAACCCCTATTTAGGACTGGTATGGATAATTTTTTCACTGAAAGCCAACAGAGATTCCATTCATCGTCAGGTATCCCAATAGGCCCAGAAAGTTCTTCTTTCCAGCACTGGATTTGTTACCACCTCTGTAGACGTTTACTTTCATGTGCATGTTCATGCTTCACTTCCTAACTCAGCTCTGTTACTAGAGCCTTTGCTACCCCCTTGGACTCTGCAGACCCTGGACTGGCTGACCTGGTTCTACTTGCTGCCATTTGCACTGTCAAGTTTGGACTCTTTGACATAACATGCAACTGCCTGATTTATGTCCATCTCAGTTTCTGTGTCTCCTATCAAGCACAAAACAATACCTTTAGTAGACTTAATGCCTTTATGAGATATTCATTAAAATCTTAGTGTAGATTTAGCAGGACAATGGAACAGAGAGATCATTGAACTGATAGTTGTGACACCTAAGTTCCTTTTCTTTTTCTTTCTTTTTTTTTGCTTTTTTTGGGGGAAGGTAGAGTTGTTAGGGTCGAGTGACTTGCCCAAGGTCACACTGCTAGTTTTATGTTAAGTGTCTGAGGCCAGATTTATACTCAGGTCCTCCTGACTCCAGGGCCAGTGCTCTATTCACTGAGCTACCTAGTTGCCCCCTAGGTTCCTTTTCTGGCTTCAACAGTGACTATCTCTGTGGCTATGGGCAGGTCACTTATGCTCTCTAGTTTCTAGGTAGTTTCCAAATCTGTTAAATAGGTATTTTAACAATATTAGCCCTACTTCTCTCAAAGGGTTGTTATTTGAGATATGTATTTTATAAACCTTAAAATTTCATGTGATTTAAGTGTAATGTTATTTCTAACCAAGACATATGAAAGCAAAAGTCTATGGGAATTGGGGTGGCTAGGTGATGTAATGAATAGAGCACCGGCCCTGGAGTCAGGAGGACCTGCGTTCAAATCTGGCCTCAGACACTTAACACAAAAAACTAGCAGTGTGACCTTGGGCAAGTTACTTAACGCCAATTGCCCTACCTTCCACCCTCCAAAAAGCAAAAAAAAAGTCTATGGGAATGGAACATAAAATAGGTACTTAGCTGAAGGTATCAGAGTTACAAGATGAGAGGAAAGGACCTAAAAGAGAAGATGGTATTGAGCCAAAGACAGATTTCACCTATTTTATAATTTGGTCCTTTTTGTGTCAAATATATAACATATTTTTTCATGATTTTTATATATCAGCTAATTGCCAATATGTTCCTAACTCCACCCCAAAGAAAAGTAGATAAGAAACACTGGCCAGCATTACAGTGTACATTGTACTCTGAACATGTGTTCCCCCACTTCTCTATGGAGAGGAGGGAAAGCCTGCAACAATTTGGATTCCAGTTTGTTGCATAGTTTCAGTAGCAAAAAACCAATTCACATGCATATCCACTTATAAACAGTCTTACCACCTTCTCATTGAGACCTATCAGTCAATTGATCTTCACCCTTCTAGTGCAAAGGAATGTACCTTCTAGGTTCATGTGAAATAACAAATAGAACCAGATGGTAGCTCAATGTTTAATCATGATTATCCAACAAGGGTGCAAGGCCCTGAAGGCTCTCATTTACAGAAGAAAAGAAGATGCAGTAGAGTGTCTGGTGGAGACAGACAATGCATGGCTAAGGTGGCATGTGAATTGGCAGGAAAATACGCATAAAGACACAGCAGTGGTCATGAATATCATAATTCTCCAATTAGGTCAGTAAAGGTTTCCTGCCTGAGTTAGTGAAATATCTTTAAATCTTACTCTAGAAGGGAATAAGGAGTGACCAACAAATTAGAAGTCCTTAAAGGTGATATTGGAGTTTAGTAGAATTGGCCCCAATTGTCCAATTCTCAAATTAAATGCTGTCATTTTTATTTCTTTCTCTTTCTTTCAAGGTGAGTTGACTTGGAAATACAATGACTTCATCAGAATCGCCTAATTCTATCAATCTATTCTAGCTACTTAACATGGAAATAGCTCTAGGGAAAATGATATATTCATTTTATTGATCTTTATTTGCGGTTTTATTTTTTCCCCTTCTTAAATGATTTACAGCAAAATCACAGTCATTTGTCAAAAGTCACAGTTGTAGCTTCTTTTATCTTCACTCCCCACTCCTCAAAAGTAGTAGTCACCTTTGATGAAAACCAAAAGAGAATAGGTTTTTAGTTAGTGAGGGGGTCATATTTGTTAGATGGAAATTATTTCTAAATAAACACTATGTGATTGATATGATGACTTAAAAAGGAATTTAATCATCACTGGATATATTTTATGAGAGATTTATCAAGTCAACAAACATTGAAGGACTCACTACACACATGACACTTTGGTAGATGTTAGGGATATAAAGACAAAAACAAAATAATCCATGACCTCAAGAACTTTATCTTCTGCATGTTACCATTGCCTGATAATTTAAAGGAGACTTCAAAGAACCATAACTTATTTTTAAATCTTACAAAAGTGCTCCAACCTTTTCTTATCATAAAACTAGGCAAAATATCATCTATATTCTTCTGTTCAAAATTCTGCAAAAAAATGAAATCAAATAAGACAAGTCATCTATTCAATGCTTCCAGTGGTCCCAAGCATTACCCTAAGAGGAAGCCATGGAAATACAAAAAAATAGAAGACAAAGCCCCTGCTTCTGAAGACTATCTAGTTGGCAAAAGGTCTACCAAGGAGTATAATTAGGTGTTTAATGCTGTGGTTTAGGTTCTTAAGACTCAAAGGAGCACAGAAAGATCATAGAATTGTAAATCTGGAGCCAGAAAGAACCTCAGAAGCCATCCTAGTCCAACTTCTTGATTTTATAATTAAGGAAACTGAGTTCTAGGGTGGTTAAATAATTTGCCTAAGATAACACAGGCATCAGAGCAGCCAGGTAGTGCCATAGTGCATAGAGTACTGGAGCTAGAGTCAGGAACATTCATTTTTGTGGGTTCAAATGTGGCCTGTGACACATGTGGAAGACACTGGGCAAGTCACTTAACCTTGTTTGCCTCAATTTCCTCATCTGTAAAATGAGCTGGAGAAGGAAATGGCAAACCACTCCAGTAACTTTGTCAAAACCCCAAATGGGGTTAAGAAACAACTGAAATAACTGAACAAAACACAGAGTTTGCCCAAGGTGAGACTTGGACTCAGTTTCTCTGGGTGGAAAGTATGAATGTTTCCCAATGTCCTAGGTTATCTCTTTGGTTTCTATCACCTCAGGTCATCAAAATTTCTTTGGAGGAAGTGGGGTCTAAATGAGGTCTTGTAGGCAATGTTAGATAGAGCTGGATTGCCACAGTAGAAGAAAGGTGTTTAGGAAGAGGGAAACAAGTTATAATAGTAGCTGACTTTTGGATATCACATTATTGTTCTGAAATATTTTCATTTATGGGAAGGGATAAATATTCACATAGGGCCTACCGTGACCAGGCACTATGCTAAACACTTCACAAATATCTCATTTGATCTTCACAAGAACCTCAAGAGGTAGGTGCCATTATCACCCTCATTTTATAGTTGAGAAGACTGAGGCAAACAAACCCAGGGTCACTGTATCAGCAAGCACCGTAGCACACCCAGCATGGCTGCTAGCACAAATTCTTAGATCTGCTTTTCTAAAAGGAAGCAACTCCAAATGGGTTAACAATCTGACTTCAATCAAACATATATCCTTTACCTAGTTCAAGGGAAAAAGTCAGCACCCTGAACTTCAGAGAATATAAACAGAAGTTGCAAGCAGACAAAAAAAAATTCAGACAGAGAAACTGACCAGCAGACAGGGCTTCTAGCTGTCTGACCATTACATCCATACCTAGTTAGTTACCAGAGAGGGAAGCACCAATATCTGGGTTTTCAAAGCCAGGGAGCTCCTTAATGACTACCCAGAGTCTCATCTGGCCAAATCATACAACTCTTCCCAAAGTGAGTCCCAAAGCAAAACCTCGCATTGGTGTATATATAGCCTTCTCCTGGGTCAGAGAATGTCACAACCCTCTTGACCCACTGCCCAATCACAAAGTAACAAGGTGTGGGTGTTCCTAAAAAGCAAGCCTCCCACCACAGGCTCCATGTGACCACATTCAGCCTATTAGGGGGCAGAGTATATTTTCAAATCAGGGAAGGTTCCAAGAGTCACTTAAGCCTATCAAGGGACAGGGAAGATCTTCAGATTCCCATTACCATTACAGTCATACAACAAGTAAGTATGTAGGACTGGATTTGAACTCAGGTCTTCCTGACACCATGTCTCCTCTATATCCATTGTGTTACTCAGTTCCCTAGCTTATAAGATCTTATATAATCCTTCCAAGTTGAGATATAGCTGGGTATGATAGAAAGAGCTTTGAACAAGGAATCAGGACACGCACATGCTGGCATTATATTTATGTCTAGCTGCATAATTGCACCTGTCATTTAACCCCCCCTAAGCTTCACATGCTTCATCTCTAAAAATGAGGGCTTGGCCTTGAAAATCTCTAAGATTTGTCCTAGCTCTGAAATTCTATTCTTCTAAATTTGGAGATAATTAAATCAAATGTACCTCAATTCCAAAAGCACTTCTTAAGTGACTTCTGTAAGCCAGGAACTGTTGTGGACAACACTGGGGACATAAAGACTAAATGAAAAGATTCCTGTTCTCAGAAAGTACTAACACAAACCAAAGACATAAGCCTAAATATGAAGTTGTTCTAGGAACAACTGAGGAAGGATGTTGTATAGGAGGTGGCCTCTGAGCTGACACCTGAAGGAAGCTACACATTCTGAAAAGAAGAATTGAATGGATGTGCTCCAGGAGAGAGTGATAACCTGTATGTAGGCATTTTAAAGATGGAGAAAATGAATAAAGTGGATCACTCAACAAAAGGCAGCTCCATAGTGGCAGAGCATCGACTAGAATACTTCTTATCTTCTAACTCAACTGAAAGGCCCTCTCCCCTGCATCATGTTTTTTCTCTTCTTTATCAGTCTTCATGATAATAGCTGAGAACCAATAAGATGTAATGGACAGAAAATAGGCCTTTGAGTCAGGAAGACCATTGTTTAGGTCTCACCTCTGAAACTTACTAGTTGTTGGATACTGGGCAGTTTGCTTAATCTCACAGCTTCTCTAAAACTATAAATTCTAGAAGAGTTTCCAATCGTATTACTAGAGGAAATTTCCTCATTGGCAATTCCTAATATCAATGAATTCACAGGTCAGGGCCAAACACACACACTTATGTATAATTAGTTAGGAATAGAAATTTGAGCACAGTGATGATCATTAATGTTTTAGAAAGTTTTCTGAACAATCATTAATTTTTTAAAGAGTTCTGTTGAGGTTACAGATATTTTTAAAGATATAATCTATTCCACATATAACAAATCTCTGCAATCCCAAACCTGTTAAGTGAATTGCTCCCAAGAATTAGCCTTTACATTTTTTCTTCTGTGTTACTGTCTGTGTGAGTTGGTAAAAAAAACAAAACAAAACAACAAACCAAATTTCTGTAAGAATTCTAGACTTTTTGTAATAAGAATGTCTATTTTTACCTTTTATATTGATCACTATGTTTTGAGAGGGCAAAAGTTAGACACTTGAGATTCAGAATAAGAATCAGATGTTCAGATGTGTTAGAAAAAATCTCTCATATAACAAACCAAGAAAGCTGGTCAGTTTTATCGTTTGAAGAGACATGAAGTCTAATAGACAGGACTCTAAAATAGGAAATAGGAAAGTGAGAACAGTGACTGTCACTTGACTTTCTTTGTATACTCAGCACAACACAGTGCCTAGACATAGTAAGTGCTTAATAAATATTTAATGATTGACTGACAGACTTTTAAAGTATACCATTCAACAAATTACCAAGTATTTTTAGTGCTTATAGTATTCACAGCAATATTCTAGGCACTGTAAGGTATATGAAGGAAGTGTAAAACACAGTCCTTGGCCCAAGTAGCTTATAGTATTGGTCTGGAGACAAGATCTACACATGTGAAATGTGGAACAAGACAGTACATTCTAAAATACTTAATAAAATAAAATACTTAATGCTATGAGACAATTAGTAAAGTAGAAGAGGGAGATCACCCTAGGTTAGGATCCTCAGGGGAAGTGTCTTGGGGGAGATGGGCATTAAACTGGGTCTTATGGATTATTTAATATTGAAAAGGTAAAGAGAATGGGTACCTGGAATAGTAGAAACCAAGTCACTGAGCAGATATAATATGTTAACAGTCAAGGAGTCCCGTCCAATTAAAATGGAGGACTTCTGATGGTGATAGAGGAGATGAGATTGGCGACATCAGTTGGGGTCAGGTTAAAGAAGACCTTGGAATCCACACTGAGTAGCTTGTGTTTAATCTAAGAGAACATGATTTTTAGAATTTTTTTGAAGTGTTAATACATATACTAAAAAGGAAAGGGAAACATTTGTGTAGTGATTATTTGCATCTGTTTAGCTATTCATGGAAAATTGTAAGGAAGTAAAATTGGTATTGGTTTTTGAACAGTAATCTATGTTAAGGGAAGACGACATTATTATACTATATGTGTTAAAGATAATTTAATTATATTTTTACATTTCATTGCCATTTTGTTAGCAATAGAAGCACTAGTAACAATAAATACTAAGGTAGTAGAGTTGGAGTTTGTGGCAGTCATTGAGATCTCTCTCCTTCAATATGAGAAAACACCTCCTCCAAGTCCTATGCAGAGGCGGAGATTCTATGGTGTGGGACGTTATATATATTGTCAGATTTTCTTTTTTGATTTATCAACTGGTTTTGATGGTTTTTTCTCTCATTTTTTCTCTCATTTTCTCTCATTTTTCTTAAAAAAATCTTTGTTATATAGGATAGCTCTCTGGGTGGAAAAAGGAGGAGAAATACAGAGGGAAATTTAGGTAATGTAAATTTTTTTTTAAATGGGCAGCTAGGTGGCACAGTAGACAGAGTGTTGGGCTTGAAGTTAGGAAGACTCATCTTTGTGAGTTCAAATTTGGCCTCAAACACTTACTAGCTGTGTGAGGGAGATTTGATGCATGATTTTTTCTTCACAGATGATTGTGCACTCAGTGCTGCATCTGAGGCTGAAATGCAACAGATCATGGATCAATTCTCTGCTACTTGTGCTATTTTCAGCTTAAAAATTACCACAAAGACAACACAGTTTCTCCACCAGCCAGCATCATACTATCTATGTGTGGAACTATCAGTTACAGAAAATGGAGAAATTTTGAACACTGTAGATATGTTCACTTACCTTGGCAGTATACTTTCCAGGGATGTACACATAGATGATGAGGTTGATGTACACATTGCCAGAGCTAGCTCAGTGTATGGGAGGCTCCAAAGGAAAGTATGAGGCAGAAAAGGTATGATACCTACCAAATTGAAGGTCTACAGAGCCATTGTGCTGATCTTATAGTTGTATACCTGTGAAACCTGTACAGCAGACCAGAGCCATACCAGGAAACTGAATTTCTTCAATTTGAATTGTTTTAGGAAAATTCTGAAGATCCCAGGGCAAGATAAAGTACTAACCATTAAGGTCCTCTCTGAGCTAACCTGCCCATCCATTCAAACTCTACTGTAGAGAGTACAACTCCAATGGACTGGCCATATTATTTAAATGCCAAACATATATTTGCCTAAAAGACTATTTTACAGAGAACTCACACAAAGCAAATGCTTACATTTCAGAAGAAGCGATACAAGCACACTATCAAGGTCTCTTTGAAGAACTCTGGAATCAATTGTATGACATGGAAGATATTGACAAAGGACTGGCCAGCATAGTGTGCCTGCATTAAAGAAAGTGCTGTGTTCTATGAATGAAGCAGAATTACAGTATCTCAAAAGAAGCATGAGATGCGCAAATTTAAAGAGATCTCCACTCCAAATGTTCATATGGACTATTTGTGCCTGACCTGTGGTAGAGCCCTGCCAGATCATATTAGCCAAATTAGCCACAGTTGAACACATTGTATCTTTTTTTAAAATTTTTTTTATTTACTCATTTACTTTTAATTTACAAGATTCAGTTCCACAATCACTTGAGTTTCAGATTTTCTCCCC
>CM053581.1:504812354-504863950 GCA_028627135.1 Pseudochirops cupreus
CTCTCCCTCTTCCTCCCTCCCTCCCTCTCTTTCTCTCTCTCTCTCTCTCTTTCTCCCTCTCTCCTCTCTCTCCCCACCTGTCTCCATGCATATACCCTATCAGGCCTTCTCCAATAATCCTGATCTATATCTTGCCACTGGACCCAGATAGCTCCAGAGGAGAGATAGTGTGGCTGATAACTTTGCACAGCCCTCCCTCACTTAAATCCAATTCATTTGCAAGTCATGGCATCATCTTCTTGATGTCACGGTCTTCTTCAAGAACAAAGGACCACCACCACTACCACACACCTACGTGTGTGTATGTAATACATATTTATATGCAAAATATAAGTTTATTAAACACCTACTATGAGCCAGGTACCATGCTAAGCACTTGAGATACAAATAATGTTTTTTAAATGGGATCATAGATTTAGAGCAAGAAGGGACTTTAGAAAGCACCTAGTCCAATTTCCATCATTTAACAGATGAGAAACTGAGACCAAGAGAGGTTAAATGACTTTCCCAGGGTCCCACAGTTAGTAAGTGGGATTTGAGCTGCCTCCTACTATCTCACCTTTTCTTTGATGACTCTCATAGTAAAGTTCAGAGAAGTTAATTGCCTTGCCCATAAAGGAACATAGTGGTTTTCCCAGCCAGGACTGGAATCAGGTCTCCTGATCCCAAGCCCAGTGTTCTTTCCACTATTATAGGCTGCTTTTCTACAATCTAACAGGAGAGATAAGACACATCCAGTAGCTATGTGCATCGTGGAAGACCCAGTTTAATACCTCAAATGAGTATACAATGTGTGTACAGTGTCAATGGACCAGTGCCCCATGGCCCATTTCCTCTGGATGCTCAATGTCTTGCTATATTAAGTACTTAGCAGTAAAGTCAATGAAAATGATTTGTACCTTATCATTTTTTTTTGCCTATCATAGGAGAATAGCTTGCTGAATTTATTTATTCTTACACTTAGCAGTCCAACTCAGGTAAATTTTTCAGCCTTTTAACTTAAGGATGAAAACAGCTTTATTTTATTTGTATTCGTTAAAGCAACCCACAGCTGGCTGGATAATGGGCTTTACTACAAAACTTTCCCCGTGGGTACTCTGTGGAAGAAATCCACATTTGATCAAAGGTAGGCTATATCATCTCATGCTTGATACACAGCCTGACCTGCAGCTTTCTTCCGATGTCCTGCTTCCTCAGAAAGAGCTCTCACTGTTTCCCTAACCATGGACCTCCTGATACAGTCATCTTCCTAACTCACAGGCTCCATGCAGTTGTACTTAGCATATACTACTCTCTAATAACTGTCATATATAGGCCTCCCAGGAAACTGAGGAAATAGGCTTTGTCTGGACCGGAGCAAAGGCAACCTTTTGTCTCTATTCTCTCTTGTTATTCCTGAAAAGGCAGAAATCTGGGTCAGGTTTCTTTTCCCCTAGCTGCTGCCTTGTCTTATGCCCTGCTGTTGTTTCCTTGGCTTCATAACACATCAAATTATCCATTCCTGCTAAAAAATGAAAGTGTAGACTTTTGTTCTTTCCTTTTTGAAAGACAGAAGAATAAGTTTATCTACTTCTGTTTCTTCAAATCCTGTCAGATACACTACGCACCACTTCCACCAAATGTGCAGCTGTCTCTTTCTACTCTGGCTGTTTGCACTTGCCCTTGAGTCCCTGTGTTCTCCTTTTCATTTTGAGGAGGGGGGGGTATGTTTAGTGTGATCGCAATATTGTTTCCGAAACGCTGCTCATAATTCATTTTTCAAGCCTATTAACAAAAGTCCCGTCAGCTCATACACTCCCTGCATTAGAGAATGACATTTCAGAGATGGAGCATTCACTGAGCCCTGAGCAATACATTTTCTGCTCACTCCAAAATCAATCTGGCAAACTTAGAGATATGCTGTTTAGAAATATAAACAAAAGCAGCCCCCAAACAAGCAGTCCACACACCTCACACATGGCATACATTATCGCTTATGCTCAAATGGGTCAGATTAAAACATTTAGATGAAGAGATATACATATCATGAAACATATGAATTATAAAGAATAGAATTCATGGTTTTAAAAAAAAATGTGACAAGGAAGAGCACACTAGGGAAAGGACTAATAAACGGCTGCCTGTGTTGAGTGAGTGACCATTGAAACTATATGAAGATGATTTTGTGAGAGAAATGGTTTAAAGTGGCAGAATAATGTGTCACATGCTCTACGTGTCTCTATTGCTCCACATTTATTAGTGAGTGACTAATAAGTGAAGCAACTATCTTCTACAATTACTGCATGATCTATCAATCAACAAGCTTGAAGTGCCTACTGCTGTATATGTCAGGCACTGTGCAAGGCAGAGTCTAGGATCAACAACAGCAAAATGTTCTCAAGGAGATGATGTTCATTTGGTAAAAACAGATGTACACATACTAGTAAACACAAAAATTACATAAAATAAATGCAAAATAATTTTGAGAAGAGGAGCTAGAAAATCAGGATAGACTTCTTAAAGGAGATAAGATTTGAACCAAGCTTTGAAAGAAGCTAGAAATTCTAAGAAACACAGGTGAGAAGGAAGTACATTCTAGGTATGAGACAGCCGTAGAGATGGGAGAACAATTCACCTGGATGGTAGAATGAATAAAGGGGAATGATATGTAATAAGTTTAGAAAGGTAGATAGGAGCCGGACTGTGAAGGGTTTTAATTGCTAAACAGAAGAGTTTATGCTTTGTCCCCAAGTCAGTAGGGAGCCACTGAAGTTCCTTGAAGATACTTTTGCTTTAGGAATGGTTACCTGACATTACATGGAAGATAGATGGGATCAAGAAGAAACTTGAAGCAGGGAAACCAATTACTATACTACAATAAGGACTAATTACCAATTACTGTACTACAATAAGGACTAATCAGCTGCAATGATCCAGAAGAAGGAGATATAAATGATAGTTTGAGATATTTTGGGGTCAATCAGTTGGTCAATAAGCTTGGATCAAGCACCTCCTATGTACTGGTACAGTGTTAAACACTAGGTCTACAAAGAAAGGCAAAAGACAATGCCTCATTACAAGGAACTCACAACCTAATGGGGGAAATAACATGCAAACAATGATGTGCCAACGAGATAAATACAGGATGACTTGGAGGTAATCAACAGAGGGGAGGCACTGGCATTAAAGAGGTTTGGGAAAACCTTGTTTTTGAAAATGAGATTTTACCTGGAGCTATAAGGAAGCCAGGAAAGTCAGGAAGCAGAGAGTAGGAAAGAGGGAATTCTAGGCATAGGGGGTAGCCAGTTTAAATGAGTATCTCATTTTAGGAACAGCAAGGAAGTCAATAATACTAGATTACCTGGTGGAAGAGAGTTGGCTATAAGAAAACTGGAAAGGTAGGAGAAGGCTAGGTTATAACGGGCTTGGAATGCCAAAGAGGATTTGATAAGCAGATACTGTATTTTACTGAGTTAGGGAGTGGAGGAGTATGACATTACAACTTGCTGTTTAGGAAGATCTATTTGACAACTGAGTGGACAATGAATTGAAGAGGGGAGAGGCTTGAGGCATGGAGATCAACTAACAGCCTTCTGCAATGAAGTGATGAGGCCCTGCACCTGAATGGTGGTAGTGTCAGAGGAGGGAAGCAGGCTGTAATGGGAATGGGAATTTGAAGATCTTCCCTGCCCCTTAATAAACCTAAGGGAATTTGAAGACCTTCCTTGCTTGGAAGATTTTCCCTGTCCCTTTGTAGGCTGAATGTAATCACATGGAGTCTGTAGTGGGAGGAATTTGCTGAAGGGTGGAGCAGAGCCCACAGGAACCTGGAAGTCTGAGCAGTTAGAGATGGAGGGAGGAGAGGACACACTCAAGGTAGACAGCTAGGCTTGTGAGTGTTGGTTAGTGGGAAGGCTAAAGGATGGTGTGGCTCTATGGACTATTATGGTGTATTAACTTCTTTGCTACTGTGATGGATTTGGCTTTCTGGTTTTGGTGATTTGGTTTCCTGGCATCTGAATAAATGTTTTGCTTCTGTCTTCCATATGAAGAGTCTGTTATATTTTGTGATTGAGCACTACGCCGGCATATTCACAGTTACCATCAGTGCTGTGAATATTGTGTTGGCCCTACAGGGGAATATTGGAAAGATGTTGGAAAGGTGAAATTGACAGGATTTGGCAACAGGTTGGATATGAGGGAATGAGGAGTGAGGATGATACCTACCTAGGTGGGGAGTCTGGGTGACTGGGAGGATGGTGGTGTCCTTGACAGTAATAAGGTACTTTGGAATAGGGTGTGTGTGTGGAAGAGAAGGAGAGAAAGCGGGAGAGAGAGAGAGAGAGAGAGAGAGAGAGAGACAGAGACAGAGAGAGAGAGCGAGACAGAGACAGAGAGAGAGACAGAGAGATTATCATGACAAGCTACTGGAAGAAACAAAAAAAATGGCATGAAAAATACAAAAGGTCTTGATGAGAAGATGGGCTAATCCCTTTTCAAAGACTGGAGAAAAGAGAAATCTGTGAGAGATGATATCAAGGGGTTTTTCTTAGTAAAATGTGATGTGCACTCTTCTGAGGCAGGGGTGGGGGTGGGGAAGGAGATTGTGGGGAGATTTGAGAAGAAATTCTAAAACATCTTCTTTGGGGGATGCTATAGAGATAGATACTGAATCTCACTACGAGACTATTTGCAATAAAATTTGGTATAAGGTATGGGGGAAGGACTATCCTGGAACCTATCTAGCTCAAATATTAAATTCAGAAAATATTTATTAAACTTCTACATGAAAAGTCATGCCTGCTCATGCACTGTATGCATTAGGAAAAGGGATTTCAGGGTGAAACTGTCACAGGGCATGAGAGCGCAATGAATTGGAGAGAGAAAGGAAAAAACCAAATAAAACATGGCCTTGACAATCATGCAAAATTCTCACATTTTTATAATAAGCTTACAAATCTTTCCCCTCACAATAGTGATATTTTCCTTTAATTAAAAATATTTTTATTTATACCTTTATTATGTAGATTTATTTTGCAATCCATCCTTATCTTCTTTCCTACTGAACAAACAATCCATTGAAAATGTGTGTATATACACACATACTCATATATGTATATTTTATATGTGTGTATATATGTGTATATACACACACAAACACAATACACATGTGTATAAGGAGAAATATTCAGAGAGAGAGAGGGAGAGGGAGAGGGAGAGAGAGAGAGAGAGAAAGAGAGAGAGAGAGAAAGAGGAAGGAGGAGAGACTGGTGGAAGAAGCAGTTAAGCAAACCGACCAATACATTAACCTTAATAGTGTAATCATTATTATGTACACATTAGCCCTCCCCCCCCCCCCAAAAATAAGGGATGGAGATGCATTTTCTCAATAAGATTGGTCATTAAAATTCTACAGTATTCAGTTTCTCTTTTTTTTTTTGTTATTTTCATTTATCTTATGTATACAACTTTCCTGGTTCTGCTTACTTCATTATGTATCAGTTCATAGGTCTTGTGATTTTATGATTTTTTTAATGATGGTTATTTCTCATGGAGAGATGAAATATTATTACATTCATGTTCCATGATTTGTTAGACATTCCTCAATAGATGGGAACCTGTTTTTTTCCCCCAATTCTTTGTTATCACAACAAGGGTTGCTGTTTATATATGAGAATTTTCTGTCTTTTAGCTTCTTGGAATTCATGAGTAACAGTGAGATCTCTGGATCAAAGTATAGAAATTTGAGATCATTTGGTTAAGTACTATTTCAAATTGCTTTCCAGAATGTTTGGACCAATTCAGAGCTCTCTTAACAATTTATTAGAGTGTTTTTATTTCCATACCTCATTAACTATTGACTAATTTTGTCCTTTACCTTCTTTGTCAATTTTTTGAGATATTAGGGAAAATCACAGATTGATTTGATTTGCATTTCTCTACTGACTTGGAGCTACCTTTTTAATGGTTGTTAGAATTTTGCAGTTTTTCTTTGAGAAGAGTTTGTTCATAATCTTCAACTTCTTTTTCATCAAGGAATGACTCTTAGATTAATACATTTGTGTTAATTCCCTGTATGCTGGATATCTGACCCTTATCAGGGTTATTTAATGCTAGTACTTTACTTATTCAATACCTTCCCTCCTTTTCCTAGCTTGCATTGATTCTGTTGCCATAAAAGGATTTCTTTTTCATATAACAGTTTTATTCAATCTTTGGTGATTGCCCCCATTTCTTCTTTGGTTAAGTATTTCTACTTCTAACCACTCTCTCCCAGTTATGAAAGTTATTCAATCTGATTCTTTTCTAATTTTTTTTTAATGATGTGACCTTTTATATACAGGGCTTATCCATTTTGATCTTATTGTGGAATATGGTAGAAGATGCAGGTCTAAACCTAATTTCTGTTGATACAAATGTAATTTTTTAAATATGTCATTATCCCCATTCTAAAGAAGAAACAAAGGCCTAGTGTAGTTAAGTTATTTGTTTATAGTCATTCAGCTAATAAATTTTAGAGCTAGAAGTTAGAACAGAGCTTGTGACTGAGGGAGACGAGGTCAGGAAGTTCTGTCCATTACAAAATGCTGCCTCACTGCAATCTAGTAAGGGATAAGATATATCTACAATCTGCTAGAATAGTAAGCAATATGAAATGCATAAAATAAGTAGGAGAAAGGTGCTTTGTGAAGTTTAAGGAAGGAAAGATAATCTTCAATTGAGAGTTTGTATGGTATAATAAAAAAATACTGGATTGGGAATTAGAAGTTCTGGGTTTACTTTTTGCAAAGTAACTTTGCACCTCTCTGGGGTTCAGTGTTTTCATTCAGGTGAGAGGGACTAAGGGAAGGAGGGAGGGAAGGGGAAAGAGAGAGAGAGAGAGAGAGACAGAGAGACAGAGAGAGACAGAGAGAGACAGAGAGAGACAGAGAGACAGAGAGAGACAGAGAGCGAGAGACAGAGAGAGAGAGAGACAGAGAGAGACAGAGAGAGACAGAGAGAGACAGAGAGACAGAGAGCGAGAGACAGAGAGAGAGAGAGACAGAGAGAGACAGAGAGCGAGAGACAGAGAGAGACAGAGAGAGACAGAGAGAGAGACAGAGAGAGACGGAGAGAGACAGAGAGCGAGAGACAGAGAGAGAGACAGAGAGAGAGAAAAGAGGAAGGATAATAGAAGGAAAGAAGTAAGGGAAGGAGTGAAGGAAGAAAGGAAAGAAAAAGGAAGGAAGGAGGGAAAGAAGAAAGGAAAGGAGGGAAGGAAGGAAAGCTTATATGATCCCTAATATTCCTTTCAACTCTAAATCCGATGATCCTACATTGGAATCAGACACAGTTTCACAGAGGAGGTGGCATTTCAGTTGCATCCGGAAAGATGGATGAGATTTCAACAAGCAGCGGTTGGAAGGCAGAGAATGGAGTCATTCCAGGTATAGGGAGTTTATTTAGTGAAGTGCCCGAAGGATCTCGTTATGCAGCCGTATGACCTACAAGGTGATTCTGTCGCTGGGACCCCAAGGGCAGTTTCACTGCAAGCCTACAGTGTATTTAGTGCGATATAAATGTGAGTTATTTTTGTTATTAGCATACTGTAGCTCAACTTATTCAGTTATGCCTCAATGATATGAATGAGTATATCAAGCTTCTAGATTTTCAATTAGGGCAAAACCTGTTTCTTATTCACCTGTGGGTTTCCCTGTGCAGTCCCCTTCTTCTATTTGCATAGCAACTTGTGCATAGTAGGTACACAATAAATATTTAATCTGTTGAATTGAATGAATTTATTCATATCAGTTGTACAAATATTGCAAAAATGAAATTACGTATGAATTAACCCTTACCAATCAACTTACCATTAGTTATAATTCTAGATTGATGGCCATTTTCTTAAATCCATTACTGTGATTCAGAAAATAGATGTGAGCAATGTATATGTCAGCAGTTTTTCCATTCTATCATTTTATTGCTAGCGTTGTATCATAGCTGGGTCCCTGCTTTATCATTTTGCAATCCGTGAGCACGCATTCAACCAGCTGATAATGGAAATGATTTCTTTTATCCATTGCTGAATTGTGTCAATTCCTTATAACTCAACCAATAGTGTTTTTCACTGAATATGAGCCTATCTCTTATTAATGTCTTTAGGAGATTTAGATGCAACTATTTATTTTTCCTTTCTCTGTTTTACTTTAAACTCCCTGGAAATATATGTGTGTATATGTGTGTGTGTGTGTGTGTGTGTGTGTGTGTGTGTGTGTGTGTGTGTGTGTGTGTGTGTGTGTGTGTGTGTAATTCCCTTCTCTCCCACCTCCAGTAATTACATAGAAAAAAATAATTCTAAACATTTTAAAATAGTAAAATTCTTGGGAATTTGTTGAAATTATTTTGGATTAATCATATATATCCCTGATATTTTTTTTAATTTTTAAATTAGTTACTTTATTTTCTTGTTTACATCATTCATTTCCATGAGATTTTGAGTTACAAATTTTCTCCCCATCTTTCCCCCGCCCAACACCTCAAAACAGCCATCCCACTGTATAACCCCTCCCCCAATCTGCTCTGTCCTATGTCCTCCCCTTCAGCCCTCTGACTTTCCAGCGGCGCAGGATGGATCTCCCTACCACAGTGCCTGTGTATCTTAATTCCCAGTTGGATGTAGTTAATAATAATAATAATAATAATTGTACATATATATATATTTAACATATGATTTTAGAACTTTAAATTTATCCCTGATATTTTAATGCCTATTAGTAAATGCAGTAAGATATGGATAAAAATTGTGTGTGTATGAGTGTGTGTGTGTGTGTGTGTGTGTGTCTGTGTGTGTGTGTCTGTGTGTAAAACAAAAATTAGGAAAAGGTCCTAGGCAGTGGAATTATGGAAAAAGACCAAATTCTCCTTTCAATACAATAAGCACTAGGGAGCATTGAAATTTCAAATACAATTACATGCCACCCTTAGTTGACAATAGGTTGAATGTATAGTAGCTATCCTGTCTTAGGGTTCTATAAGGTGTCAAAAAACCAGATAAATTGTAAGAAGAATTGTTGAAGGATTCATCATTGGATGTGGAAACCAAGGAAATAATATAGTAGTAAAGGGATATAGAGCAACTGATTTGGAGATGGGAGATATCTTAGAGGAGATCAACTGTAAACCAACCCCCTTATTTTATAGATTATAGGCATCAAACTCACAGGGATTCAGTGACTTTCCCATCATCAAACAGATAGTAAGAGGCAGAACTGAGATTTGAACTAAGGTCCTCTAATTTCAAACCCATCACTCTTTCTACTGTAAGATGATAGATGATAAGTTCATGTGAATTAAATGATATTTACATTTCAAAAGAAAGTTTTTTTTTGAAACACAAATTACTCCATTTTAGCTGTATAGCAACACTTGTACTCATTCACTTTTTCATTCATTCATGTGAGGCAGTGTGGCGTATTGGGACAAGAACTGGCCTTGGAGTTAGGAGAGACCTAAGATGGCATCTCTTTGTAAGTTGTGGACAA
Organism: Pseudochirops cupreus; assembly: GCA_028627135.1. NCBI lineage: Eukaryota > Metazoa > Chordata > Mammalia > Diprotodontia > Pseudocheiridae > Pseudochirops > Pseudochirops cupreus. Next base: position 504,821,855 of record CM053581.1, read on the forward strand.
GTCACTGAGCTTCTCTAAGCATTGGTTTCTCCATTTCTAAAATTGGACAGATGGGAAAAGTTGAGGTTTGAGTCTCCTGACACTACCCGTGTAGCTACGGCCAGGCCTTTTTTAACTCCCTGAGCCAAAATAAGAAGGATGTGTATTCATTCATTGAGCGCTTATTATACTTAAAAAATTGCCCTATACCCTGGGGATGGAAATATGTGTGTATACACACCCATATGTATATGTATACACAAATATGTGTATATATACATTTACACGTATATGTACATATATGCACATACATATATATGTATGTATATCTATCTCTGTCTCTGTCTATCTTTCTATATTACAATCCTTACTCTCCAGAGTTTGTAATTGAGTAGAAAGGAAAGATAAATAAAGAAAGAAAACAAATAACTTGATACCAAAAGGTGCAAAGGACCAGTCCAGGCAGAGAATGTGAAAAATTTGAAGAAGGAGAAATCATTTTTACCTGGGGGAGGCAGTTGAGGAAGACCTGGAAATAGGACTTTGGAGGGAGTTTCTTCAAAAGATAAAGGAATATTCCATTGTGGTTATTGCTGCTGTTGTGGTTGATACTTGCCCCTCCTGCTTTAAGAGGACCAAAATGACATTATGATGTCAGGGTCAAATATTCCCCGGACATCTCCCAACTCACATATGGGTCCCCAACACAAGCTGCCTGAGGTATGAGCTACTTTGCAGGTTAATATATATTGAATAATTCCTGAACTGACACAGATGTGATAAATGTATTAGTAAAACAGAGGGAACAACTGAAAACAAAGGTATTTGATGAAATTACCATGGTGAATTAAGTAGCAACAGAACATTTTCCCTCCATAAACTTGGGTGTATTCTTACACAAATACATACAGTGTTGGTGGTAAGTGGAGACGCAAAAATATTCATACATGAAGGGAAAATGAAACCAAGATTCACATGTGGGAAGGCACATACAGAGCCCTCTGACAGTCGTTACACTAAGAAAATATCTTTAGATGATTTTTCTCTTCCGTGTATAGAACCAGAGCTTTGGTTATGATGATTTTTGTTTTCAAAAGGACAGCTCTCATTTCCAGGAGTTAAGTAAGACATTGGAACAAAGAAACAAATTCAGTTAAATGGTTCTCATAGGTACTAATCTTTTTAATTGCAATTTACTGCTCAACAAAGTTAGTGTTTCTATCTCAAGCTTCCCTTTGACTTAGGGTTAGAATGTCTATATTAATTCCATCTTGATGTCTACCTCCTAAATTGTACTCTGAATTATTTTAGGGGTCATATTTCTTAACAAAGCTCCAAGGGCTACCAGAAAGGTTCTGAGGCTGTTTAGTTTTCTCAACCCCAAGATCCTTTTAGGCCTTCCACTCAAATGAATGGGAAAGTCAGAAGAACAAGAACCCATAAGCACAGTCACTTCGAGATGCCATCCTCGGCCTCAGTTCTTTGTTTTAAATTCCCACTGTGGGTGGGAGGCCTAAATGGGAGAATAGAAGTTCTATCCTCTGGGCATAAACAATACAGTCTAATTCTTTTTCCATGTGAGAATCCTTCAAACACCTGAAGATAACTATCATATCCCTCTAAGACTTCCTTTCTCCAGGCTTTCATAAACACAAATACTTAGAGTAATCTCTTCCTAGAAAGAACTATATGTGTCCTGTGTTCTATCGTTGGGGGTTATTTGGTTGTTGGTTGGGTTTTGACTTTTTGTTTGTATTTTGGTCTTTTCTCTTAGCTTTAAGAAAGACAAATTTATCAGTGGTTTAGAAGCAGCACCAAGGAGGAGAGAAAAGACATTTCTATGCAAAAGGAAATGCCAGAGTTGTAGAACTCTAGGCAGAAATTAGAGTGAAAATGGGAATGAGGAGGTAATGAACTCCTTGTTCCTGATAAGGGATAAGAACCTAATTAAAGGCTTTATGTGTCCTAAGGGTTGGGGGAAGGGGGGACGAGGGAAGGAGGTGATGTGGCAAAAGCATGCCAAAGCTTCAGTGTTTCCAATTACCAGTCTATTAGAACTTGTCAGAGGACAAGGTGTATTCCAGGATTAAAAGTGAAAATAATCATGAGAGGGGATAAGGAAGCCTAGGAAGGGGAGAGAGAGGGAGGAGGTGTTATTTAGAATAAGGGGCATGATGGAAAGGAGGAATACTTAGGGATCGTGTGAGAATTTTTCAATTCAACTTTCATAGTTTTCTTCTTGTTTATACTTCTCATAGAATTAGAATCGCAGAATCTCAGATTTTGAAGTAAACATAGAGGGCATCTATTCCAACCCTTTTCTTTTACAGGTGCAGAAAACTGAGGCCCAGGGAACTTAAAGGATTACCCAAAGTCACACAGTAGTATAATGGACAGAAATTAGATCTGAGTCTTCTGACTCCAGAGTCACTGATATTCCACTGTAACTTTCTGTCTGCTTTGATACTTGAGAAGTGATCATTCAGCTTCTGAAGTCATAGGATCATAAGTGCAGAACAAGAATGGACCTCAGGGGCCACCAAGTTCAACCTTCTCATTCTATGGATGAAGAAACTGAGGCTGAAAGTGGTTAAGTGACTTGTCTAAGGTTATACAAGCAATAGTTGCTAGGTGGTACAGGAGATAAGGCTGTGGTCTTGGAGTCAGGAAGACCTGAGTTCAAATCCTGCCTCAGACATGTAATATGTAACTCAGGGCAAGTCATTTCACCTTTTTGTAACATTCCTTCCTTATCTATAAAATGGGAATAATAATAGTGCCTATTTCCTAGTGTTGTTTTTTGTTCAATCATTTCTGACTCTTCATGACACCATTTGGGATTTTCTTGACAAAAATAATGGAGTGGTTTGCCATTTTCTTCTCCAGATCATTTTACAGACGAGGAAACTGAGACAAACAAGGTTAAGTGACTTGCCCAGGGTCACACCGCTAATAAGTGTCTGAGGGTGAATCTGAACTCAAATCTTTCTGACTCCAGGCCAGGTGCTCTAGCCACTGCACCACCTAGCTGCCCTCCTAGCATTGTTACAAAGATCAAAAGAAATCACAGGTAAAGTGCTTTTGCATACCTTAAAGTGCTAGCTACTATTTATTAGTAGTAGTAACCTTCAGAGAAAGGAATAGCATCCAGGTCCTCATAGTTTTGAATCCCCCCTCTTTCCAATCAATCAGTCAATAAACATTTCTTGAGTGCTTCCTATGTGCCAGGCCCTGTGCTAAGCACTGGGGACACAAAAAAGAGGCAAAAGACAGTCCTTGACCTCAAGGAGCTCACAACAGGAAAACAAATACACACAAATAAGCAGCATACGGGGGAAATAGGAAATAATTACTGGGGGAAGCTACTGACATTAACAAAAGTTGGGAAAGGCCTCCTGCAGTAGGTGGGCTTTTAGTTGGCACTTCGAGGAAGCCAGGAAGGACAACAGTCATAATGAAGGCAGAAAAACATTTCGGGGATGGAGAGTGGTCAGAGAAAATGCTGGGAGCCTAGAGACAGCATGTGCTGTTTGCAGAACAACCAAGAGGCCAGGGTCCCGGGATTGAAGGATCCATGTCAGGGAGGAAAGTATGAGAATAATGGAAAGGTAGAAGGGGGCTGGGTTATGAAGGGCTTTGAAAGCCAAGCAGAGCGTTTTGTATTTGTTTCTGGAGACAAGAGGAAACCCCTGGGGTTTATTGAGTTAAGACATGATTGTACATAAGCTTTAGGAAAATCACTTTAGTATTTGAGTAAAGGGTAGTATGGGATGGAGAGAGAGTTGAGGCAGGCAGAATCATCAGCAGCTATGGCAATATTCCAGGCATGAGGTGATGAGATCCTGAACTAGGGTGGGGGCAGAGGAGACAAGGGGATATGTTTGAGAGATATTGAAAAAAGGAAATTGATAGACCTTGGCAACAGCTTGGATGGTCTGTTGGGGTGAGAGAAAGTGAGGAATCTGGTATGATTTCTAGGATGTGAGCCTGAGGGACTGGGAAGATGGTGTTGCCTTTTACAGTAAAAGGAGAGATGGAAATACCACCACCCCCCTTCTCACACCTGAGAGAAGGTATCACCTACTCTCTGCTAGAAGAGATCATAGGATCAAGAATATAGAATAGGAGGTGACCTCAGATGTTCTGAAGCCCAATTTGCTCATTTTATAGATAAGGAAACAAAAGTCCAGGGAGCTTAAAAGCCGCTTGGACAAGGTCATGCTTGGAAGCGAGCATCAGAGATAAGATTTGAAACCAAGTTCTTCCACCTGAATCATTGATCTTTCCATTGTAACCCTATTCATACCCAAGAAGTCATCCAAATTCTGTTGGAAGGCTTGCAGGGAGAGGAAATGCATAAGGCATCCTTCAGGGTATCTACCGGAGTGAGTAGTGAAAGCAGGGCTGGACTGAAGTGAACCCTTGTTCCTTTCCCTCCTCGGTGTGAGATCTTGGGTAGGTCATTTTGAGCCTCACTATCTTCCATTTATACCATGGGAACTCCCTACAATGTGGAAAATAATAATAATATTAAAATTATCTACCACAAGCAGTCACAGGATTGTTGTGACCATCACATTAGAAGTACAATTTGCTTGCATGGTTTGAAGGAATTCAGATCTTGAGAGAAAGGATTATAGAGAAGAGAAGAAAACACACTTTACTGTTTTAGCAAAGGCTTGAATTGTCTCCATCTTATTTTTAATTAGGTGCCCTCTTGTATTTTTAAGTTTGACTCCCAAAGGCAGACAAAAACATTCAAACTAAGTGGAATGGCCCATCAGAAGACTGGGGTTCATACAACTTCCTAATTTATCTGATCTTCAGTTTTCTTATCTAGTTATATCTATACTCACTACCCACTTCACAGGATGCTTTTTTTTTTAGGATTAAATGAGAGAACATGTGAAAAGCGCTTTATAAATTTTAAAGAACTATATAAAATTTAGTCGCTTTCATTATCACCAGTTTCCTTCAAAGTCTTATCCATTTTCACACTTACTTTTGTCAGCTTCTCTAACTTCCTTGCATTCTGGCCTACAGTTAATAAAGTTATATTTAACTCTGGGCTCTTCCTCATTCCCTGCATTCCATTTCTAGTGGTGCCAATTTTCACTTTTTTCCTCGAATTCAAATCTTTCTGTGTATTTTCTTTTGTTGTTGTTGAGTCATTTCATTAGTGTCTGACACTTCATGACCCCATTTGGGGTTTTCCTGGCAGAGATATTTGAGTAATTTGCCATTTTCTTCTCCAGTATATTTTACAGATGAGGAGACTGTGACAAATAGGGTTAAGTGACTTGTCCAGCATCACACAGCCTAGTAAGTATCTGAATTCAGATTTGAACCAAAGAAGATGAGTCTTCCTGATTCTCAGCCCAGTACTCTATCCACTGTGCCACCCAGCTGCCCTGTGTCTTATTTAGAATCCTTAAAATCAAGATTACCTGAATTGTTTCTTAAAAGGTTCAGGTATCCCATTTCAGTTTTACAGGATATCCCAAAGTATTCTTTTCTTTATTCAGGCTTCAAGATGTTCAAGTTTTTGTATTGGTTCAAGACTTATTTCAGCACAAATCCAGCCAACTTTAGGACAGGAAATCCAATCCTTCTCCTGGGACATCAAGAGTCTGAAAAGAGAATGGAAGAGGGAGATGGATTAGAAAGAGCTAAATTGTGGTCACAACCTCAAGATAGCATGTTTATCAGTTTAAATAACAAATTCTGGCAATGCTCATCTATTTTTGCCACCAAGAGGATTCTTATTTACTATCTTTGTTGCCTCAGGTTTTTGTAAATAGTAATGTTTTTTACATCAGCCAACATGCAAAGACCTTGCTCTCCCAATTTTCCTGAAAGGTTGAATTAATTTGAAGTTCAAATATATATATATATATATATATATATATATATATATATATATATATGTATATATACATATATACATATATATACGTATATATACATATATACATATATATATGTATATTATACTGTTATGTTTTTGAGACCCTGGAACATATTTGGTCTTAAAGCAGCCAGCATCATGCTATATGAAAATATGTATATTTGGAGGACTTTATCATTGATGGGGAGTCATTATTTAATTTCTGCTCTATACAGAATATCCTCTATGAGAATAGCTAACACCTTGGGTAATCATACACAACTAGTTTTATTTTATTAATAATCACAGGGTCATTGAAAAGAATATCTCTGTGGGAGTATTTATCAAGGAATCTCATATGAGGTCATCTGAGAGATTCCTTTTTGGAAACAAATCTTTAAGACTGTTTCGTTCTACCAAGTTAGAGGTTTAAAACATCAGTAAACAATAAATACTTCACTGCTCAAAAACTTTCAGGGCATTTATACTTCCTATGGATTAAAGTTCGAACTTTTTAGTTTGACATTCAAGGACCTACACAAAATTGTCCCCATCTAACCTTTCTACACTTATCTGACACTATTCCTTTTTACGTATTCTAAGCTCCAACTAATGTGAGTTGCTTTCTTCCTGTCTCTGGTGAATATTTAACACTTTTCTACCACAATGTGTTTGCTAATTATGCTCTTCCACAGTCCTGGAATGCTCATTCTTCCAGTTTTGCCCATTAAAATATTATCTGTTCTTCAAGACCCAAATGTAAAACTACCTTCTCAGTGAAATCTTCTCTTAATAAGGAATGACCTTTTCCTCCTCAGCCCTCATATTACACTTTTGTGTGTACTTCTCTTTTTAGTTCTATGCACACACACACACACACACACACACACACACACACACACACACACACACTATTGGTGTAGGGACTAGAATGCTGGAGTTGTAGTCAGGAAGGTCTAGATGAAATCTTAGAAGGATAATCTATGGGAAGACAGATACGAGAAGCAAATCAAAATCTCATTGATGTGGATACGCCCTCTGTCAGCTATATGTCCATAGGGAATTCAAATAAATTCTTGGAGCCTTGATTTCCTCATTTGTAAAATGAGAAGAACACCTATAGTGGCTGTGCCATTTTAATTCAATGAGTATTTGTTAGGTCTGGTATTCTAGGCACGTTGGTAATCACTGAGAATATAAAGATGAAAACCAAATTTCTCTTCCCTCAAAAGGTTGACGTTATATTGAGGGAAACAAAAAACATACAGATAAATCAAAACAAAATACTCTCGTATCCTGAGATAGGCCCGTGTAGGTTGTTGTCGAGTCATTTTTCAGTTGTGTTGAACTCTTCGTGACTGATTTTGCAGTTTTCTTGACAGAGATACTATAGTACAGCAGTTCTCAACCTTCCTAATGCTGTGACCCTTTAATACAGTCCCTCATGTTGTGGTGACCCCCAACCATAAAATTATTTTCGTTGCTACTTCATAACTGTAATTTTGCTACTGTTATGAATCTATCTGACATGCAGGATGTATTTTCATTGTTACAAATTGAACATAACCCACAGGTTGAGAACCGCTGCTATAGTAGTTTGCCATTGTCTTTCCCAGCTCATTTTACAGATGAGGAAACCGAGGCAAACAGGGTTAAGTTACTTGCCTAAGGTCACACGACTAGTAAGTATCTGAAACCAGATTTTAAACTCAGGAAGTCTCAAGTCTCCCTGATTCCGGGTCCATACTCTATTCACTGTGCCACCTAGCTGCCCAGGAAATATCCATGCAGGTTAGGGGAATTCAGTTTTACAAGGTGTTTCATTTACTCTCACCGTCTAGGCTTCAGAGGTGTTTCTTCCCTTTCGTGAGGACAGACTTACTTTTCACAGGCCTTATGGTCACTAAGCATTGCAGAATGAGTCCACTATTCAGTCGTGTTTCCCATTGCGTAGTGTTTTCTATGACAGAAGTGATAATCTCATGCACGGTGCCCCCTAAAATGAACAAAATGTTAGAAGTGACTGCTCACAGTCTCCCTAACTCCCCTTGCCTTTCAACAAGAGGTCAGCTTGTTCTGTCTGATGTTCTTTGCATTGGTTTCACTGATATTTTGTTGTTTTAGAGTTTGTTTCTGCATTAAGAGTTCAAATACATAAACACTGAGTATCCTTGGGTGCTAAATGGTTATTAATGTTATGGCTCAGAAACAAATATTTGTTCCATTGAAATTAATGACAATTACCTTTTCAAGAGAATTCGCCCTAGGAGGAGTTTTTCTGGAATGAATTACCTTCATAAGGAGGGGGAATATTGTGTAAACAAACACAAATTAGTTTCACTGTTAGTGGGGAGTATTAACAATTAAGGGAAACAAGAAAGGCATCTTGTAGGAGTCGGTACTTGAGCTGAACCTCCAAGGAAGCTAGGGATGGATTCTAAAAAGGAGAAGTGACGAGGAACATCATTCCAAGGCATGGGGGACGGTGTGTGCAGATCACAAGTAGTTCAGTTTGATTGAAATATAGGTGTGGGAGAGAATAAATGTAAAATCAAGTAGAAAAGGTAACCACATTGTACAGGACTTGTACGGGACAAGCAGAAAAAAATTGTACTTTTTTCTTAGAGGCAGTAAGGAACCATTGAAGCCTCCTGAGCAGAGAAACCAAAGAACTATACCTTAGAACTATTAATTTTGCAGTTGTGTGAAAAGGGAAAAAAATGAACAAGAGAGACCTGTTAAGAGAGCAGTAGTTCAGGTGGGTGATGAAAACTGCTTATGGACTCCAGATATAGCTATGAGAGAAGAGACAGGGGAAAAAAAAAGGAGAGATATTATAGAGACAAAATTTATGAGAGGACAGGAGAGGGAGGAGAGGGAAGAGAGAGAGAGGGAGGATTTAACATGTCTTTGGTGCACTCCAGCCCTATTGAGCCCTATGGGCAAAGGATGTTTCCTTACCCAGGGCTTTCTAATAATAGTAACAGTAATGATGTTATTAATATTCATGTAGCACTTACTTTTTGCCAGGCACTGTACTAAGAGCTTTATAATTATTGTCTTACTTGATCTTCACAACAGCCCTTGGAGACAGATGCTATTATTTTACAGATAAGGAAACAAAGGCAGACAGTAAGCGATTTGTGTCTGGGGTCACATTTGAACTCAGGTCTTCCTAACTCCTAACACTCGATCCACTGCATTACCTAGTTACTCCATTACAGCTTGATAATTTTCCAATTATTACCATTATTGTTATTTGTGTATACATTAGACTTTCCTCCTAAACTTTAAGCTTCATGAAATAAGGGACCATGTCTTACCTAAATTTCTTTTGTACCAAGTTCATGGTTCTATGCATCATAGTAGCTTGAACACAAACAGTATATCCTCTCCAGTTTCAAGGTCATGGATACGATAAGCTTGATTATGGGATGGGGGCAGGAGTGGAGCTGAAATAGATTGAATATTGGGTCCAGTGGAAGGCTGGAAGTACAGAAGACTGAAGTTCAAACAACGTCTTAGACACTGGCTAGCTATGTCATTCTGGGCAAGTCAATTAGCCTCTCTCAGCTTCAGTTTCTTAATCTTTAAAATGGGGATAATGATATTTGTCTCACAGAGTTGTTGAGAAACTCAAAGCAAGTGAAATGATATACGTAGAATGCTTACAAATCATAGAATGCTACATGAATATTAATACCATCATTACTATTACTACTATTATTAGAAACCCCTGGGTGAGAAACTATCCTTTGCCAATAGGGTTCAACACCTGTTCTACAACATAACCAACGAGAGAATTGCCTGGAGTACTGAGAGGTTGATTAACTTTCCCTGGGTGACACAGCTAGTATGTGTCAGAGGCAAGAATTGAGCTTTGGCTCAATTCTTGGCTTCCAGGATGGCCTTTTATCCTCTATTCATTAGAAACTGTGCAAAAAAAAAAATTAAAAAAGGTAAAATTACAAAGGAGATGCTCTTTGTTAAATTCATGGGCTAACACTAACAATAATATTATAATGTAAAATTGAAAGAGTTACTTTATGTAGCACTTTAAGATTTGAAAGTGCCTTTTATGTGTTAACTCATTTGTTCCTCACAACTATCCTATGATGTTCCTGTTGTTATCATCCCTATTTGGAGGAAACTGAGGCAGGAGAACTTAAGCGACTTCCCCAGGGTCACAGAGCTAGCAAGTGTATGAGTCAGGTATTCCTGACTCTAAATCCCACACTCTTATCCATTGTGCCTCCTACTTCCCTAAGGGACTGCTCTAGAGATGATATCATTCAGGTCCAAAAAACTTTCCCAGGAACTTTCAGAAGCTAAATCAATGGGGAAAAAAAAGATATCAAAATAAAATAGGACATAGATATCATAAGGACAGTTAGAAGGAAATCAGAAGGCATACATCTATATGAAGTCAAGGAAAAGGAGAATTGAAGAGTTGAATCTCTTTTATCCAGTTTGCTAAAACTCATCAGAGTGACTGCTATTGTAAGACAGGGTATGGTTTTATATGTTCCTTTTCTTCAAGCAATGATATCATATCCACTGGGTCAAGAGCTAGAACAGGGAAGCAGAGAGAATTGACATTTGACAGAATGCTTCCCCAAACAGTATGCTGTAATATACAGCAAAAGATAAAAAAATAGAGCAAAACAAAAAGACTCACAGCAGTTAGTACTGCTCTTTTATTTTACATTGTCCCCTTCTCAGAGAGAAGGTTTGTATCAAAGTATACTACCTTTAGTATAAATCTTTTTTTTTTTTTATTAATTCCCCTTATGCTTCCCCTCTGCGACCTTCTGCTCATATTCCTTCACTTCTTTATGGAGTTGAGCTGGCAAGATGTGAGTTACAGTGACAGAACAAACATGATAAATTTCTGCTGCCCAATGAAATTTGTTCAGCGTGGGGTTCTTTTGCTGTTTAGAATCCTAATGTTACGCTCAAGCAGTCTTTTCATCCATCAGATAGTACACGGCCATCTGTATATGTGCCACTGCAGTAAGATTTATGTGTTACTATTTCAGGATCTTAGGTTTGCCATCTCCTTGCTGCTCATTTGGCCAAACAATAATATGCTAATTAACCCACTTGACCCAAATTATGAAGCACTTGAGGATCTTCAGCCAAACCCAATTGCTCAATTGGCTGGGAGTTCTTGACCCTATCATTTCACATACAGGGAGCCCCATCATTGTGAAGAAAATGGTTATTGGAATGTTCCACTTCATCTGCCAAAGGGGAATTCAATAACTCTAGATTACCCAGAGAAACTGCCATTCTATTTTTCTATGATCATGCCAGCACTTTGCAAGAAGCTAGCCTCAGTCTTGCTTTTTCTGAGATAGTCACTGATTTTAAGTAGGTGAAAAGTTGGAAACAAATTTTGATGATACCTTTGTAGCCTGTATCTGCAACAGGCACTTGTGGGAAGTGTGGTTTTCTTTGGCTGAAAGTAGATATAGAAGAATCTTGGAATCACTGTTGAGGAATTGAAGCTTGGTGGAGAGGGGTAGGAATGCATGCAGGTGTAGAAACTGATTATAAATGAAGGTGCTTCTACTGTAGTCTATAGGGCAACTATATTTATAAATAGTTGGAGCTTTCTCTGACCAGCTGATTCCCCTTAGGAGTGCTCTACTTAGAACTTACTATTTGCCTTAAAATACTACTTCATAGAGCTGCTGGGACCTGGTGAATTTATCCACTCTACTTCCTTGCCTGATCCCCTCTACACAATCACTACATTGTTGGTTGTTGCTTACCTTGGGGAATTCTAAGTTTTTTTTTTTTTAAATTGTTCCTTTGTTGTTTATATCTTTTTAATGGGTTTTCATCCACCTATAAATATAAATTGACTTTTCGTGTTCTGAGTGAATGTTTGCTCTAAAAAAATGAGTAAAAAGGAGGAAAACAGTAGTCTGCAGAAAATTATTTTTTTCAGAGTGTACCATAGAGGGAGCAGAAAGACCAATCTTTGCCTAGTGGTTTCTTCCCTAATCCGGGGCCTCTAAACTTACTAAATTACATCAATATTTGGCATAACTAGCTCCCTGAAATGGCAGAGGACAAAGGATAAAGTTTAACCCTTTAGATTAATTGCTCTATACTTTAGATTAATTGCTCTATAAGAAATTTTGTTCTTATTTTACTCTCTCATGACAGAAGGGAAGCTTCGTTACGATTGTCTGGTTTGAGGTAAGGTATCCCTTCTACTGAGTTTAAGACGAACTCTAATAACTTCTTCACCATTGGGTTTGTGTGTTTTTCTTGTTTATTTACGATGAAAGGCAGTGCAGCAAGGGGAACTAGCTAGCCTGTGAGCCAGCCAAGAAGTCCTGGGTTTGAATCTTACCTTTGACACATACTGGCTGTTTTAGCCTTTAGCAGGTCATTTAATGTCATTTAGTGTCCCAGAGAACTCCCTAAGATTATAAATGCCAGTGTAGAAGTGTCCTCCTTTGTGCAGATGGAACCTATCTATAATTTACAGTCTCAGAGAATCGCCTGAGGCTCAGAGGGGTTAATTGACTAGAGAATAGTCACACTTCTAAGAAGTGTCAGGATCAGGACTTTAACTCACTTTTTCCTACTTGTAAGATCAGTAATTGGCCCATGCAACACTGCTTCACCCACCCATCATTTATGATAAATATCAAGGAAAATCTCTTTCTATTAATAATAATTTTTTTAAAGGAGAACATACTGATTTCCAGTAACTAGAAAGTTTGAATAGATTTCTCATATAAAATTTTCAAATTTGACCCCTGGCTACAATAGTACCAGTGCAGAAGATCTGGGAAAAAAAATGTAAAAGTCAAGCAGGTGTTATGATTGGTGGGTCTTACCTTGCAATCATCTTTGAAAACTGTTTTTTCATAATAACAGAAGAGCATTAGGTAGGAGGAAAAAGAAAGAAGCAAAGAGAGGTGAAAATCTGTAAAGAAAAAAGTGAAGAAAGCAGAGAGTGAGAAGAAGGGAAAAGCAGGCAAAAAAGAGAAGGAACTAGCAGGAAGAAGTAAAAGAAGTAAAGTAGTGGGTACCCCAAGATAAAGAGAAACAAAGAGAGAAACGGAGAAGCGGAGGGAATCTTTGTAGAAAAGAGCAGGGAAAGGCAGGCCTTTATCCCAAACCAGAGAAGACAAGAAGCAAAAGAGATCAGTGAACTGTCATGTAAATACAATATAAGCTGTTCTTTTCTATGGCCTCCAAAGTATTTGTAGTAAAGTATTTTGACTTCTTTAAGTGGAAAAAAAAAGACTAAAAGTTTTTAGCTATTTGAATTCTTTTTATAAAATATTTTATGGAAGCAAGTTGATATACTATAGAAAACATTTGTGAACTCAAAAGTGATTTTTTTTTTAAATGTGGGTTTCATAAAGAAGACATTAATTAAAATCCTTAGAGAAATGAGATCCTGGGTATGCCTTCAAAAAGGTAAGCATGAGAAAATTTTGAAACTAAACTATAATGTTGATTTGCCCATGCTACATAACATCAAGGTTAAAAAGAGGAATGTTCAAAATCCTTTTTAGCTCTGGTTCCTAGAACTGCAGAACACAATTTTGCTTAATTGGTTTTCAGGAAAATGATTAGAAAACTAGCTCAAACTTTGCACTGTGCTTTCCCAAAAGGCAAAATATATTTATAGGCTAAGTGTTATTTACTATGTGGTATGTATTTCCTTTTAAATTTTTAAAAATTTGTATTCTGAAATTAACAAACATCAAATAGATTGGGTGTTTCCATAAGTAGTAAAGTGAACAAAAGAGGATTGTATGTTTAGCAGCAAATTTCTGGTATGTATGTATATATGAATACATACATGTATATATACATACACACATATACATATATTTTGCTTTTCTTTTTAAGTATATAGATACATCATCCAGTGGCTTTCAAAACTGTCCTACTTGTTCATGCTTCTTTCTTGCCTTATTCATTCTGTTTTTTTTTTCTCTGCATTTAAAAAAATATATCACAGTTACCTCTCTTCTTTCTTTTTTTGGTACTCTATGCTTATCCTCCTAACTTTCCCATTTCCTTTGATTTGAAAATCAAAGCCCTTATAAAAATATGCATGTTCAAGCAAAACATATTGCCACATAGCTAAATCTGAAAATATATGTTTCATTCTTCATCTTGAACCAATCACCTCTTTCAGGAGGTATCATGCTTCATCATCAATACACTGGAATTACAGCTACCAGTTGCAGTGATCAGAATTTCCTGGTCTTTTAAAAGTTCTTTTTCTTTATGATGTTTTTATTGTATAAATGGTTCTTCTGGTTCTGTTCACTTCACTCTGAATCCATTTGTTATCTGTTTTTCCAAGTATGGCTTCAGCAATTTAATAGCAACCAAAGACTAGAATTGGCCAATGAAAAACTCCATCAGCCAAGAAACTGCAGAATGATTCTATGGAATGCAAAGAGACTTAATTGCTAGAAATGACCAATTCCTCTGAACAAGAAAACATTATTGATAAAACTGGCCTAAGTGAGGGATGCGTGCCAGATTGTACCTTAACAAATGTATATAGATTAATTGTTTCTGGGTTTAAGCAGGAAAAAAAGAAAGACAGATGTATTGTTCCTACATGTGTTCATGCTATAAGGGCCCATAAAATAAAAGCTCTGATGTTTTCAGTGTGTTATTGACTAAAATTTTAAGCGGCACTACTCATTTACACGTGTGTGCATGCGTGTGAGCAGCTAAGTGGCACAATGGATAGAGTGCCAGACCTGAAGTCAGGAAGACTCATCTTTCTGAGTTCAAATCTGGCCTCATATACTTAATAGCTGTGTGACCCTGGGCAAGTCACGTAACCCTGTTTGCCTCAATTTCCTCGACTGTAAAATGAGCTAGAGAAGAAAATGGCAAATACTCCAGTATCTTTTCCAAAAAACAAACAAACAAACAACCCAAATGGGGTCACAGTCAGCCTTGACTGAAAACAACTGAACAACAACAAAACATATATATGCATATGTGTGTGTATATGTGTAATAGGTATACGTATTCATAGGGCTGTCTATTTATATCTATCTGTATTAATTTGAAAGGTCATTTTCAAATTTTTCAAAGAGGTTTGTTTAAGGAAAGCAAGCTGAATTAGTGCTTGGGAAAGTTGTTATTGTTTACACAGACTTCCTGTTCAGTAATTCTACTTCACTGTGGACCAGGAAATTATTCAGAAAATAAAATGCTATTACCAAAGAGATTTCATGAGAAAATTGATTCCTTTTGAAGATTCTTATCAGGAATTTTATCTCATTACAGTTAAAGAGAGACTATTTTAAATTCATTTGTTCCTAGAATTCTCTTTAAAGCAAAACTTTAGAGAGATCTTTGAGAAAATTGTATTCTGTTTATGTTATGATTCTAAATCTGAATTTCTTCTGATGAAGCTTCACAGTAAAGACCTGCAAAAAATACACTATAACAGATTTATCAAATTCACTATATTCATTCTTTGAATGAGATCATATGACAAAATATATGTACAGTTCTTTGTAAACACTAAAATTATATATAAAATGCAAGTTATAATTATTAGTTATTCATGACCAATTAACAAATTAGTGATAATTATAGAAACTGGTAACATTCAAGTGGCTAATAGTTTTATTCTGAAATAGAAAATATTTTGAATACTTCTTATACAAATAATTGCTAAATTGTTGCTAAATATTGAAAATTTTAATGATTAGGGGAAAACTACTTGGGGGAAAATTGTTTAATCTTTCTTTGACATTTTGATGGATCTATGACCTCATCAATGCAGATACTCCTTCTAATGGCACACGTTGCAACTGATCCATCCCTTCACTCTTACCCATGTCTAACATCAAATTCCATATAGGGAACCCACACGTTGTCCTGCAACAGGGAAAGGTTTCGCTAGATTTCTTGACTTTGAAGAGATATAAATGGAACAAAGAGAAGTCCATTGTTTATCCCTCACTTCCTATATGACGAGCCTATCTCTTTTTCTTTTCATCTATTTCTATGATAACACCCTTTGCCCAGATCCTCCTATGGTGCTTCTCACTGATAATATGCTGCACTCTACACTTGGTCACCTATTGTGGTATTCTATGACTTGTAGCCTATATAGCTCCATAAGAATATTTATGGATTCTTAAAAATATGAATCTAAGAAGAAAAGAAAATATTGACTGAAAACAATAAGATTAAATTTTTAAAAAAGGTTTCTTTGTTTCAAGAAGCATATCATTAACAATACTATATATTGTCTATCTGTAGTGTGCATCATATATATGTGCACATACCTATAGATATGTATACATATATGACATATATATAGATATGCAGATATCTATAGATATATACACATAGATATAGATTTATAGATAGATGTAACAGTTCTGTAGGATTTCCATCTACTTAGATATTATAATTTGAACAATTGGCATTCCTCACAAACTTGGTTTCTCCTATGTTGGTAGTTAGACCAAAATCTTTTGAGTGATTATGAACTAGGAGGTTTTGCCCTATTACAAGGCTTGATGAAATTACCACAGTATGATATAAAAACAAGAACACCTGGAGGACCTACCTCTTTGTCCATAGGGAATCCCTTTTTCACTTGGACTTTCCACCAGACATCTTTGATGACAGTTTCACTTTTTTTTTTGGAGGGGGAGGGTAGGACACCTGGGGTTAAGTGACTCGCCCAAGGTCACATGACTTGTTTTTTGTGTTGTGTCTGAGACTGGATTTGAACTCAGGTCCTCCTGACTCTAGGGCCGGTGCTTTATTCACTGAGCCACCTAGCCACCCCTTTAATGACAGTTTCATTAGCCTTTTGGATAGCATGCATATCCTTTTTAAATACCTCACTTTATAGTAATCAAGCATCATCACACAAAGTTATGTTTCTTGTTATATCTTTCAAGAAATCCTGTATGATCCTTATGTATGCATTAATAAGCTCTCTTATTGGAAAGAAAGCCTTTAAGGTGGTGTTTTGCTCTCCCAAATAAAATTCTTTTAACAATTTTATTATCTTATTTTTGGTAGGAAATAAACAATAGGTACCATTAGATTTTATATTCTTCATATGTTTTAGTCAGTTGCTTAACTCTCAAGATTCATAGATTACTGCAGAAAACCAGTTGTGAAAGTCTGCCAGTTTTCTTCTTGTTCCTTCATTAAGTATATCCTTGATGTTTGTGTAGGTTATTCTCAAAAATAATTTTGTAAAGATGAGGCACATGAGTTGGTAGCTAGATAAAATTTTTTTGGTTACCTTTGGGAGGTAATAATAAAATATTAACTTTTCCCAAGCTTTTGCCTTCATTAAGATATCTTATAAATCAATCCATTCAAATCCCCAAATTTATGTGCCCTCAAGCACAGTAAGTTCTTTTTATCTGCATACTTTATCTGCTCCAGCTAGTTCTCATTTTTACTAATTCTGTCATTCCATGATTAACCCCCTTCAATATGGCAGTCATGTTGTATTAGGAAACTCATCATTTGCAGCTATTTACTTATTTTTATGAGAAATAGAGAGAAAATAATTGACAAGAAAAATATTACCTCAAAGACAGGGATTTTTTTTTAAGTTTCGGTATTGAGCCTCTTCTATTAAACCTCCAAGAATACATTTGTTTGTATAATAATGTATTTAAGTAACATAGACCCAGGTATACTATGAAAACCTGAAAAATGAAAAAAAAAGTTTAAATTACATTTAGAATACCATGTCTCCAGAAGCAAAAAAGAATTGTAATACATTTTAGATTTTCACCAATTAAGGTTACAGTGCTAAAAGCAGAGAAGAACTTTGTAATAATTTCATTTGGAATGTGGGGCTAAAAAATGGGAGCCAAACAGTCTCGAGATTTGAAAAGAGCAGCTGAGGAGCTTTAAACAATGGGTTTGCCCATTTATTACTGACAATTTTTTTTTCACTGAACTATTTTTGTTTCTTCAGACTTGTTGTTCCCACTAAGATACTAGACCAAAAAAAACTGAACTGAATAATGAGATGTGTTTTGTTTTAAATGCAACTTTTAGGCATTTCAGAATGAGCCAATCCTAATCGTTCCAAACATAAAGTTAAGGAAATCTGACAGTTTCTGAATACCAAAGGCATTATTCAGGGACAGCTAGGAAATTGACACCTCTCAGCTTCCAAAGTGAAAATTTTAAACCTAAATCATTTCTTCTCACTTGTGCAGAACCTTCAGAATTGTAAAAGATAATAAAATTTCATCTCAAAAATAATCTTTGAAGTTTTAAAATAATAGCAAACTATTTCTGAAAATAAATTTTTAATACTTCTAGAGAACTAATAAGAATTTTAAAAAGCAATGGTCTTTGGTGATCATTTTCTCTGATTCCCTACAAACTAAGTTAACAGAAGGGCCCTTGTAAATAAACTTGTCTGTGTTCTCCTAATGTATATTTTCCTGGACACTCTTCCCTTTTATTCTTTTTTCTATATTCTTTAACTGTTTCTAAAACCAAATGACATTATAGCTTTGAGCAAGTCACTTCATTTCCCTGGGTCTCTCCTTTCCATCTGTAAAATGAAGGGGGTTGTAACAATAAATGGGTTTGCGTAGATATCTCAGGATGAAGGATCCACATTACATTTTTCATTATAGATCCATCCATGTATTACTAGTGATCTTCAATAGAAACAAGACTTTCTCATCCACTGGTTTAAATTTGTGTGACTCAACTAGGAAAATTCTATTAGAAAGCATGTTGCATTTCTCAAACATGTCATTTAAGAGAGGTTTTACGTCAGTAAGCCAAGTTCTAAATCATCACAAAGCTCTCTAATTTTCTTGGATGTTCCTCTACTTTTAAGCTTCTAAGGAAATTTTGAAATCACTGGAGTTCTACGCAGAGTCATTCTTAAGGCATACGTCAGTACAATTAGCCTGGGCCGCATGCTACTGAGGAAACAAGTGACTTCTGGCCATTTCAAAGACTACACGAAGCAGACAGTAGAGGAAGGGTAGGGCATCATCTAATACTTTAAAAGACTCCCTTCATTTAGTTTTTCTTTTCTTTATTTTTTTAATGGGAAGGAGAGGCAGGGTAAAGGGAAATGGAGTTTGCCAGAGGGGAAAAAAAAATTTCACTGAAGCATTTTTGGGAAATGTACAAAAAAATGATAGAAGGAAGATCAGAGAGAATCAGTCAGGACAGCTTTGAAGGATCCATGTCGAATTGTCATTGAGTTTTCTTGGCAAAGATACTGGAGTGCTTTTCCATTTCCCTTTCCAGCTCATTTTATGGATGAAAAGCTGAGACAAACAGGGTTAAGTGAGTTGCCTAGGGTCGCCCTAGTAAGTATCTGAGGTCAGATTTGAATTCAGGAAGATAAATTTTCCTGACTTAAGGTCTAATACTCTACCTCTGCACCACCTGGCGGCTTTATGTTGAACTTATCATATATTTACAAAGAAAAGCAAGTTGTATGTGATGGACATATGGAATTTCATGTGTGGCCTTCTTTTTCTGCTCTGTTCTATACACTTACACTTACACTTACACACACACGTGTTGAAATGGTCATTTTGTTTGTGGGGTTTAGAAAAACAACAACAACAAATTGACCTAAAGATGCCATTGCATGCAATCTTTATATAAGTCTCTAAGACAGTGGTTCTCAACCTGTGGGCTGCGACCCCTTTGGGGGTCGAATGACCCTTTCACATATTTCCAATGGTCTTAGGAACCGAGACACCGCTCCTCCATCTGTCTCCAGGCAGGTCCGCCCACATGCAGATACGCCCACATACAAGCATTAAACTAAAGGGTCATGGCATAAGGAAGGTTGAGAACCACTGCTCCAAGATCTGGGTGGTCCCAGAAAAAAAAAAAGCTGTTGCTTTCAGGAAGGAAAAAAGAGTAAAGTTTATCTGTTCTTTTTTACCAACAACTCTTCCTCAGATAGTAAGTGGCTCTTTCATGACCTTTCCAGGCTGTTTTCCTATTTGTTCAACTCAGGTCCAAACTGTATAAAAATATTGATGCTATGAATTGGGTAAATGAAGGGTAAAGCATAAATACACAGTGTGTTTTACCCCAGGCCTAGCACTTTGGTGATGAGATAATACTTTTGGGAAAGGCAAATTTGAAGGTGCCATGTCTCATACTCTGCTTGGTGAGGAAAGTATAAACAAGTTCTATCTATAGTTAAAAAAAGAAACACCTCATAAAACGGCATTAGAGACTTTCCCTGATTTCTCATTCACCCTTTTAAGTACTTATCCCAAGATAGTTTTAAGAAGATTCAAAATACCAGAATCCAGTACAGGGAAACATGGAATAAAAACCAAAACAGTTTTAATAAGGAGACATACTTAGAATATGAATGGAGGCTGATAGAAGCAGATCCTCAAACCAGTAAAGTCTGGTGAATTTTTATAAGATTCTTACCCAGGCAGAACAAAGCCAGACATTGGGGGGAGTGAGTGAAGGTCCTGAACCTGGAGACTGGTGCAGATTTGTGCTCTGGAAGTGAGGGGAATTCTGGGAAATTGATGGTTAGTTGATATTCAGACTCCTAGGTGGAGAGTTAGGTTCTTTGGGCCGTTAACTGGTCTTCCTCTGACAAAGTGATTGGGGATTTGAGGTTCTTGGAAATTTTTGATTCAGTGGGGTGGGGAAGTTACAGAGATCCTCAGAGCACTCCATTGTTAAAGGACTTGAATACTATTAATCCACCACAAACACACGGTGAATTATTCAAGCATCCCTTCTGTCTATAAGGTAAAAGGAATGAAAGCATTTGATAGGTCCAATCTAGCAATGATTGGGGTGTTTGTTGCTATACTGGGGAAGAAAAAAAAAACCTAGTTACTTTCCTTTTCTAGCTTCCTGCCTTTGTGTGGATGATATCACTCTTTCTCAACCCCTTCCTTAGGTGACTTTCTAGTAAAATCACTGATCAATGGCCACATGGCCAACCCAGCCTCCCCACAACTAAAGCTATTAAACTCATTTGTCTAGAAAGTAATCTGGATACATGTTCTCTATCCTGCTTTTAGGAAGCTTTAAAAAAAGAATCAATAAATCCCCTTTGTTCAGATCCAAGCCACCACCAGTTTACCAAGAAGGTTTTATTCTCAGTAGTAATAAAATCAATCTCTCTCTCTCTCTGTCTCTCTGTCTCTCTCTCGTTCCCTCTCTCTCTCCCTCCCTCCCTCTCTTCTTTGTTGCTTACCTGTCTCATATGGAAATTAAGGAATTGAAGCAATCAATCGGTAAACACTTATTAAAAGTCTCCTAGGTACTAGGCACTCTGCAAAGCACTAGAAGAAATAAATGTCTTCTGAGGTTCCTTCTAGCTATAATATTTGATGATCTATTCTTAGCATTTTTGTAACTTTAAGGGACTTTTCTCCTTGTACATGGAATGGGTCCTCAAGAATCTGGTAAAACTCTTAGTAAATTCAGATACTCTTATTTGGACTTACTTAGTATACCAGATGGGAGGGATCCAGAGTGTCTTTCAATGGGAAAAAAGAATACCCAAAGGCATAATTATTGTTTCTGTCTGAATACTTCTTTTGAAGAGAAATTCACTGCTTGACAATTCAGTCCATTACATTTTTTTAACATCATTAATTGGTAGACTATTTTAACTTGTACTTGAGCCAAAATCTTCTGCTATTTAACTCTGACCCATCTGGTTTCTTTTCATTCCAAGGAGTTTTCATTGAGAATATCATATGAGTTGTCCATTTAGTTAGATTTTGAAGGTTATCATGATTTGTTTTGAGGGGAGGAGGACTAGGATATTATCATCATTGAATTGACGAAAAGAAAGTTTTTTGATTAGTCAAAAATGTGACTCTATTACTACCTGGTAGTGATGCCCCTAAATTCTTAGGTTATTGGTTCATAGCTTAAGAACTGGAAGATACCTCAGATATTTTTGTAGTACATTTTAAAAATGAGGAAATAGACTCTCCCAAAAATGAATTAAATGCTGAAATTATATGTCTATGACATAGAATCACAAAATTGTAGCCCTTTAGAGCTAGTAGAAATTGTAGAGGTCTTCCAATCCAGGGGATTTTAAACCTTTTGGTGGGTCATGGAATCCTTTGGCATTCTGGTGATGCCTATAGACCACTTCTCAGAATAGTGATTTTAAATAATTAAAGGAAATACTAAATTTCAGGTGAAAGTTAGTGAAAATAAAGCTGCGATTGTTTTTTTTTTTCTTTTCAAGTTTATGTACCTCCTGAAATTTCTCCATGAACAATTTAGGGATCTATGGATACCACATTAAAAACTTTTCCACTGATCCAAACATTCTGGAGAGCAATTTGGAACTATGCCCGAAGGGCTATAAAACTGCGCATACCCTTTGACCCAGCAATACCACTTCTAGGTCTGTGTCCCAAAGAGATCATAAAATGGGAAAAGGACCCGTATGTACAAAAATATTTATACCAGCTCTTCTTGGGGTAGCCAAAAATTAGAAATTGAGGCGATGTCTAGCAATTGGAGAATGGCTGAACAGATATATGAACGTAACGTAATACTATTGTTTCAAAAGAAGTGATGAGCAGGCGGACTTCAGAAAAACCTGGAAATACTTACATGAACTAAAACTGAGTGAAGTGAACAGAACCGGAAAAACATTGTACATAGTAACAGCAACATTGTGTGATGACTAACTTTGATAGACTTACCTCTTCTTAGAAATTCAAGGATTGAAGAGAACTCCAAAAGACTCATGATGGAAAATGCTATCCACACCCAGAAAAAGAACTACAGAGTCTGAATGCAGATTGAAACATCTTTGAAGTGCTTTCTCTCTCTGTGTGATTTCTTCTTTCCAGATTTCTTCTTTCTTGTGGTTCCTCCCCTTGGTTCTAATTTGTTTTACAACTTGACTAATGTGAAAAATTAAAAAAAAAAAACCACTTTTCTATAATGACCATCTTCTCTTATAGAGGGAGGGATGGAATCCCAGAAAAGCAAAATCAGCTGCATCATATGGTTTTTACTTAGTTCTATAAAATTTTAGCAAAATTTAGAGCAGTTGTAAGCTATTGCTGAAAGATGTGGACTTTTAAATAGAAGTTTTAGAAAAGAGACATGAAACTAAATCCTGTAATTTTCTGACCCGAGAGTATCCCACTAATTATCAGAGAATCATAGATTTACAGCTGAAAGGAATCTAAGGGACCCTGTACTTCAACCAACTCATTTTGCGTATGATAAAACTGGAGCCTATAGGTCAAAGGTCACAGAGATAATTAGTGGTAGACATTGGATATGAACCTATGTCCCACAATTCTAAATCCATTGGCCTTTCTTCAGTATAAAAAGAGGCCAATTGCCCACCATGACCTTGCATGATCTCTTTAATACAATAACAAAGTCACACTTAATATTCTAATAATGTCATACTCTCCAAAACCAAAAATAATTGACCTGGGTTGATAATAGTTCTTAAGGAGCAGAGGTTATTTAGTGTTTCCAAATCTCTTCTTACTGGTGAGTCATACAATGACATGCTCTACCTTCCTAGATTGTTTCTATTTACCTTCTACAAGGAGCTGAGGAGTTGATTCTTCTAGCATATACCTACTACTTCATCCTTAATTGAATCATCAAGAATCATATGTTTACCAGACTTGCTCAATTCTGAAAGAGCCTCCACTCATTATTAGCAAAATGTTCATTCTTCCTCTAAATTTTTGCTTTTCTCTTGATACTAGAATTTTAGCTTTACTCCTCTGCTTCTTATATCTTGATATTCATCTTTAATGCTTAAAGTGAATAAGCAAGAAATTAATAAGCATTAATTAAGCAACTTCCATAGGACTGACACTATTCTAGGTATTGGAAACAGGAATATAAATTAAACTGTACCTACTTACAATGAGCTTACATTCTAATGAAAGAGACAAGTACATTAAAAAAACATACAATATAAACATAAATTTAATAAATACGCATACAAAGTAGATTGATATGAGATAATTTGGGAAGAAGAGTACTACCAGTTGGGAGATCAAAAAATCTTTCATTCAGAATGTGGTACCCGAGCTATATCTTAAAGGAAGAGAAGGATTCTGTAAGGCAGAGATAAGGAAGGGGCACATTGCAGGCATGGTGGGCATCAGTGCAAAGATAAGGAGTTGGGAATTGAAATGTTCTGAGTAAGAATAGAGAGAAAGCCAGTTTGGACAGATCATAAAATATAAGAGAGGAAGTAATGATGTCTAATGACTCAGGCAAGGTAAATTGGGAGCAGGTTGTGTATGGATTTTAAAACTAAAGGACAAGTTTATATTTTACCTTAGATGCAATATGGAGCCAGAGGAGCTGGTTGAGCAAGAGAGCCATATGGTTAAATCTGTGTTTAATAAAAAATGACTGCTATATGTAGCACAGATCAGAGAAGATAGAGAGACAAAGCAAAGAGACCCATTGGGAGGCTGTTACAATAATCTAGGTGAGAGGTAGAGAAGGCCTAAGGTGGTTGTTCCACGAGTTGAGAGAAAGGGTTGGATTCAAGAAATATAGAGGGAGTAGAAATGAAAAGATTTGGCAAATGATTAGATATAATCATTGTGGACGAGGGAGAGGCCTATGATAATGGCAAGATTATGAGCTTGAGACATTGGAAGGATGGTGATACCTGTGACAGAATAACAGTTTTTAAAAGAGGGGAGGGTTTAAGGCAGTGGTTCTCAACCTTCCTAAAGCCACGACCCTTTAATACAATTCCTCATGTTGTGGTGACCCCCAATCATAAAATTATTTTTGTTGCTACTCATAACTGTAATTTTGCTGCTGTTATGAATCACAATGTAAATATCTGATATGCAGGATGTATTAAAATTGACCAGAACCCACAGGTTGAGAACTGCTGGTTTAAGGGGATAGCTAATGAGTTTTGTTTTGGATATATTGCATTTAAGATGTCTTTGGAAAATCGAGTTTGACTTGTCTAATAGGCAACTAGAGATATGGGGCCAAGACTTAGGGAAGACGGGAAGGTTGGATATGTAGATCTCAGTTATCTGTACAGATTCTGAACTTACAGAAATTAATGAGGTTAACAAGGGAGTCAACATAGAGGAAGAAGAGAGCAGGATCAGGAGAGAGCTCTGGAGAATAACTACAATTAAGAGGTCCGATTTGGATGATAAGTCAGACAATTTAGGAGGTGAACTAGGAAAAGAATAAAACCACAAAAAACCCAGAAAGGAGAGAGTACCTGGAAGAAAAGTTGTCAACAGTGTTAAATGAAACTGATGGATTGAGAAGAATTAGCACTGTAAAAAAGGTCATCAGATTTGGCCTTTAGAAAATCGTGGATAATTTAGGAGAGAGCAATTTCAGTTGTGTGATTTGGTTGAAAGCCAGGCTGCAAAGGATGGAAGAATCTTAAATATCTCATACTCTTTAGCTCCCAATTTATATTTGGCCACCTAATTAGATAATACATATATCTTCCATTCTGAACCCAAGAGGCTAAATGCCTTTGTGTTTTATAGGCTGTTTGAGTACCTGGGCTTTATTTGATTGGGTAATTTTCAGATGATTGAGGAAAAGATATTTGAAATGAAGAACTCAAGGAATTTCAACTTCAATCTGCATAAAAAACCTTCAGTTTCCAACTAGTGAAGGTTTTGTGGTTGTTGTCCCATTTGTATTTTTCTGATAAGGAGGCTGAATTAATAATAGAAAACATCGCTAGAGATCATAAAGAATTTAAATTCTTTAAGGATTAAGATTGTAATTACTAGATATTTTTTGTGCACATATTTAGCCACGAGGTAAAAGAAAACCATCCACTTCTACATAGTACCTACAGAATTAATTTCCTCATATCTCCTTTCAGCTTTTTCTATTTCTTATATCAGACTTTTTAAAATATGAGAAAGAACTTCAGATTCTTAAAGCTTGGGTCAGGCTTTAGGCAGGAGAGTAAAATTTTTTGAATAAATAAGAGGTGCCAATAAATGTTACCATGGAGACCGGAGAATAAATTGTTGCCATGGAGACCCTCAAAAAACATTCTGCTTGTGTTTATGATTGCATCTATCCCATGATTGCACTAATTATTGCCATTATTATGTATAATCAAAAACTGGTACACTTTTAAGCAGGAGTAAGAGGAATGTGGGTCCAAAGGGAGTGTGGCATGAGTAAAACATCTTGGGAAACTGTCCAATAAGATACATAAATGCTTCAATATTTGTAATTTTCACCAATGAAAAGAAAGTGAATGGGACACGGGTAACTTCCCTAGCCTCTCTGTGCCAATCCCTTGTTCTTTACTATATTTTATAATAATCTAGGACAAAGACAACAGTGAACCAAAGAAAGAAGTAGAAAATAAAACCTTTGTTCTCATATAGCTTAAAATATGATAGAAAAGATGAAAATAAGAAATACGTTCACATGCTTATACAGATATACAAATATACATACATACATATGTTCAGTTCTATACTATTCAGTTCATCTAGTATTTACTGAGTAACTGAGGTTTCAGGGTTGGTAGAGTACTGTATAGCCTTCGCATTAATCCAAAATTCTCTCCTGCTTTCTCAGGTCTTCCGTTCTCTGGCCTGTTACCAGCAATTCAGAGAGCTGTTATGATGATGCTGTAGGTTTATCAACCCTTTATACCAACAGAAGTGTTGCATTGGTTATATGGGGCTGTGCATACTAGCAAGGTAGTTCAGAGCTTTGCTGCAATGGTACTACAGGGTTTGGACTCTCAGCAGGATTTTGCTCCTGAAGGGCTGACATCTGCCATATGATTTTTTTTCTATTGCCTGGAGTGGGGATCTCTATGGCACTAGAAAAAGAGAAAGGGATGGTTAGTGTGTGGGGATGGATTTTGTCGTAAGCTCATGTGTTAAGTCCTTTGGCTTTTTAGTGCTGCCCTGCTGCCAGCGTTGTGGGAAGTGGGGGAAGGACTCTAATTGAGTTGAGAGTAAAGTGAGTGTCTTGTTCTTTTTTTTAAAAAACTTTCTTTTATATTCTAGATATCCTAGACAATAAAAACTGAAGTTGTTTTATCTTTGGTACATAATTTCTGTTTTGCAGAGGTTTGAGAGGTTTTAGGGATCATATAAAATATTTAAGTCTTCTGTTTTGTTGCTGAAATAATCCAAAAGTTGTTTCCCCCATGGATTATTATTATTATTGCCTTTCTTTGAGTCCTAAGTGTTTAGCACAGTTTTTAACATGCATTAGGCACTTAATGAACACTTACTGACTGGCGAATTAAGTGACTGACTATCCCCCATTACTACTAGATTAGTGGCTGCTGAAGGTATTTGTGCATACTTCTATCACAGCAGGTTATCGGTAAAACTGGGCAAAATGACTTTACTTAAGATCCAAGTTCTTAGTCCTTGATTACTTTTCTTTGAGGTTACCCTTCCTCTTCACAACATTTAATTGCTTGGTAATGTAGAGACACTCTCAGACATAACCTCATCTGAGGCTAAAGCACATTTTACTGTGACTGTCTACTGAAACAATCTATCAAACCCAAGTCATGCAAGTTCCTTACCACTTTGCTCAACCAAAGATGGACTAATGAAGTACCCCCAATAGTTCTTTCTTCTCTCAGGAAGATGCAGGGTAGACCCCAGGGAAAACACAAATTCTTCCTTATAAGGCAATGATGTCCAGGATTCTAGACTACTATAAGTGAGGAATATCTTTGGGTATGTTGTCCTGTATGTGCTTCTATCAATGAATTACTGAAGTGACTTGCAAGAGAGTCAACTGGCCATATAACAATCAGGTCATCAGTATCAGGGTACCGTGAGTTTCATTTTTTTCATTGCTGAGGAGAGCACACAGCTGATCATTATAAATGAGTGTTAAACTGAATTATGTAGTCACAGAAGCAGCATTTTTTTCCCTACAATATTCCTCCACATTCATTCTCCTTTCTTTTCGGCACCTACAGTAACTATATAGATGCTTTCAGTTTTCCCTCATCAGAATCCTTTCATTTCTTACCTGCTGACTTGGCCTTGGCATTCTTGCTTGCTAGTTTCTTCTGGCACAGCTGACCAGTGCTCTTATAATCTACTGTCCAGTTTCCTGCCAATTAACTCCACCAACTGTAATAATAGAGTAGAATCATAACATTATAAATATCTGAGACAGACAGGAAGTTTTGCAGTTAATCTTATTAAACCAATCTCATTTTACAGAGAAAGAAACTGAGGACCAGAGATAATTAGGGGGATAGTTTTCATTTTTGCATGCAAATATTCATCATTGTAATTGAGTGAGATGGGATATATTCAAAAGAAAAAGAAAACAAAGTTAGATAGAAACATTGTGTATAGGAAGGTGGAAGTCATTCTAGCCTCTTAGCAGAATTCTGATTTATAAGGATGACCCTCCCTGCTAACACCTTAAATTGCTTTTAAATATAAGGGTATGATTCCATTCTACTACTGCTATGGGAATATCTGTTAGTTTCAAAATATTAGGAAATTTTCAAAAATTTAGGACAAGGTAGGGGGATTGATGTAAAATGTGCTATTGAGGATGTCGCTGAGGTTGAGAGTCTGTGCCACTAGGAGGGAAGTTTGGAAGGAGGGAAGACTTAGGGAGAAAAAGTGAGTTGTGTTAGACATGTTGGGTTTAAGATATCTAAGGGACATCCAGTTTAAGATATCTATTTGGCAGGTGGAACTGAAAGAGTAGAGGTCAGCAAAGAAATTAAGGCTAAATAAGTAGATTTGAGAATCATCAGCATAGAGATGATAGTTGAATCTATGAAAGCTGATGAGATTACCAAATAAAACAGAATATTGGGAGAAGAGAACAGGCTCTATGGTAAAACCCTGTAGGATACCCACGTTTAGTGGGAACAGCCTGGATGAAGATTCAGCAAAGGAGACTGAGAAAGATTTGTCAGATAGGTAGGAGGAAAACCAGGGCAGAGTAGTGCCCTGAAAACCAAAAGAGAGAATAGCAAGGGAAAGAGGGTAATTGAAAACTCTGTTGAATCTTTTTGTTCATGGACCTTTTTGACATTCTGACTGGCGCAACCTATAGATCTCTTCTCAGAAAAAATTTTTATATGTATAAAATAAGACATAGGATTGCAGAGGAAACCAATTTTATTGAAATACAGCTCTCAAAATACTTAAAAAAAGAGTTCACAGACCTTTACATCAACGATTCCTGATTATGTAGAAAATGTATCTCACAAACAAAAAATGCTTTGGTTTTAGTTCTACCAGGTACCAATCAATATAAATTCTCAAAATTTAAGGCTTTGTCTCACTGATGAACTTTAATAATCTCCTAGCTCTACAAAGGTTATTTTCAAAACAGTCTTAACATTTTGAAATGCCTGCACCATATTTTTGTCCAACATCATACATTCAACTTCCAAGGAGAAGAACTATTTTTAAGTAATGTTTCTGACAATATCATTTCCTGGCATAACATAATCCCTCTGCATTACTGAGGACAAATCATTTCCAGACATGTCTGGTAAGAGATACTTGCCCATCCATAATACTTACAAACTCTATTGAAATCTTGACACGCTATTTTCGTTGCTTATAAATATACCCTCCACTAACTGAGCAAGGCTATAGCTGTCACACAAAAAAAGAAAGTTAACTTGTTTTCCCCGTTATCAAAGTTAATGTAACTAAGGATGATAAAAATATGTTTCATAGTGTTAATGATGGAGACTGAGAGAGGGTGGTAACTGGCTAACTGCAATGATGAAGAGACCATCTCCATGAAGGCCACAGTTTGCTTATGGATTCAGAGAGTTAAGCTCCATCCATGTGATGTACTTTGTGTTGGTGGTAGTTGTAAGAGTTGGATTTTCTTCCTTAATAGTTTATACACCTGGGATTCTTAGTAGAAGGACATCAGGTATAATCATAGGACACATGCTTAAAGAAACATAAAGCTCCCTAGAGTTCATAATAGCATCAAACCTGAAAATGTATTTTAAGATAAATATTAGCACTTTAAAAGTGTCCTGTGTCAGAGAAACATTCTTTATCTTTTTTTAGAGGTACAAGGCTAGATCTGTACCTGTTTCTGCTCCCTGAACTAGAGTTTTGAAAAAGTTTTCAAAATAAGTAGACCTATTCTTTCTAAGAGATCTCAAATATTCATTATTCAATACTTTCCCTTAATTCTAACAAACATCCATGCTGTGGTTTTTAAGCTGTGATTTTTAACCTGGGAGGTCCATGGATCCCCAAGAGGTCTACAGGTAGAATTTCAGGGGTCTATGATATGGGGAAAAAACTTACATCTTGATTTAATATAATTGATTTTTAAATAATCCTATGTATTTTATTTTATGCCTTGTAAAATATTGTTCTCATAATGAGTCCTTGACTTCATCTGACTGCCAAAGAGGTCCATGGTATACACAGATGGTTAAGGACCCTTGTCTAGAGTTAATATTTAGATAGGGATACTTACTAATAATATCTATAATTTTTAAATAGCACTTTAAGGTTTGATGAGCAAATGTTCACTTATTTTATCCTCTCAACAACTCTGGAACACAGGTGCTTTTATTATCCACATTTCATTGATGAGGGAACTTAAGTGACTTGCTTATGGTTACACAGCTGGTAAATGTCTGAGGCCGAATCTGAACTCAGATCTTCCTAATTCCAAGTACACCACACTAACTCTATACCATGAACCACCTAGTTGCCTTTGGCCACCTAGCTAGTTTAGAGGCTGGAACTGTGGTCCCATGAATACAGGGAACTCTCAGATAAGGAAGTGCATTTTACCATTATGACACTTGCTTTACCACTTGTAGTTTCAGAGAGTTGCATAGAACACTATTTCTGTACCTGTTGTCCAGGAGATCTTTTGAGGAGTTTGCAGGGTCAAAACTATTTTCATAATAATACTGAGATATTATTTGCCTTTTAAGATGCTCCACCAGTTTCCAAATACTTGCATGCATACATATATATATGTATACACATACACACACACACACACATATATGTATATATATATATATGTATATATATATATATATATATATATATGAGGAAGACCTTTATATACTTCAACAAAAGTATATTTTGTGAAAAATTGAATGCAGAAGCAGATATGAGAATCTGCTCATCTTTTTTGTTAAGGCAGGTGTTACAGATACTTGCAAAAAATATACATAAAACAATATTACTCATCACTATTTTTTGTTTTGGAAAAGGTATTTATTTTTCATTAAGAATGTCAATTTTTCTAAAAATCAATGGGTTTATTATTATTATTGCTTAAATATATTAACATTTTAAAATGTTATCAGTTTTGATTTCTTATATTCCAAACTACTTCTCTTTGTGTGTATACACACAAATAGATATATATATATGCATGTAAGTATATATATATACATACATATATATATGTAAACATGTGCTTGTGCACATGTACACACACACAAGTACTTTGAATCCTTAATAATTTTTAAGAGAGTAAAGGGGTTCTGAGATGAGAGAGTTTGAGAAACATTGACCTAAAGCACTGAAACGTTAATTATCTTACCTACCATGCAGCTGATATGTGTCAGAAGAAGGATTTGAATCCAAATGTTCTTGGCTTTAAGGCTAGCTCTCTATCCACAATACCATATTTAGAAAAGGTAATAGTTCCCATTTAATGATAGCTTGAATAGCTTTCAAAGGAAAACTTGGGTTGGTGAGGACCATAAACAAAAGTGAAAAGAATTAGAATGGGTATCCACAGAGGTTCTAAGTAAAATTATCTTCTACTTTATTTTTTATCTTTGACCAATTCTATGAAAATTAAAAGAAAAAGATCCCACAAAAACAGCAACAACAAACAAACAAAAACAGCCTTAGTAAGATGTCTTCAGGATTTGTCAATATTTATTTATTTATTTGGAGGGGGAAGGTAGGGCAATTGGGTTTAAGTGACTTCCCAAGATCACATGGCTAGTTGTGTGTGTGCGTGCGTGTGCGTGTGCGTGTGCGTGTGCGTGTGTGTGTGTGTGTGTGTGTGTGCATGTGCATGTGTGTGTGTGTGTGTGTGTGAAGTGTCTATGTCCGAATTTGAACTCAGGTCCTCCTGACTCCAGGGCCAGTGCTCTATTCACCGTACCACCTAGCTGCCCCAGTCTTCAGGATTTGTTAACCATTCAGGGACTTCATCCTACTCAGTGTGGAAAGAGGCAATGTAATGCTTATGTAAGGGAAACAGAGACATGGGAACAAAAGGGTTAAGTTTCCCAGAATGGCTTTACCCTTTTGCTGTTGCTAAGTACTTTCTCAGGCTCATCAAAGTTTTAAAGTAATTTGCCACCATTGTCAAGTAACTTTTACTATTGTATTTACTATTATAACACCCATTTCTCTCTACCATCCACCAGGACAAAATATTCTGTGGATATCTTAAATAAAATTTAATTTTAAAAGTCTTATTAAATTGTTACCCTGATATAGTGGATAGAGAGCTGCCTTAGAGTCAGGAAGCCCTGATTTCATAGTCTTCCTCTGACAATCACTAGCTATATGACTGGGAGCAACTCAGCTCATAAAAACATCAATTATGGTTATTTGTAGATAAAGAATAGAAACTTTTATGAGTTAAAAAGAACCTCATTTTTAATAAGTAAATGTAGTCAGATTTATACATCCACATGAGTATGGTCCTCAGAGTATTCACCATAAGAATAATAAACTTATTCCAGTGATGCATGCTCAAAACATTTATTCAAAGAAGTTTGATTTGAAAAAAAAAATCTGTGACATGACTTGCAGTCACTCCTATCATTTGAATTGCTTTGATTAGGTAGAATTATTAGTAGTTGTTTTAATTCCACAAAATTGTGGTATTTCAATAAAAAATATGATAATTTAGAATGGTTTTCCTAATACTAGTAATTGCTTATTCTTTAAGGACCTGAACTTTCAGTGTTCTTGAATGTGTAATCTGTTTTTCCATGCTTCATTTTTGATGTTTATAATGATGAATCCCAGGGAAAAATGGCCTTTAGACTATAAGCATAAAATGTAAAAGTTCCAAATTGCTTTGAAATGACCATTTTGGACTGCAGGTCTGATTTGACAGTCTGTTTCCAGGTAGAGTTGACTCTGGTCTCTGAGCATCATTGGTATGGATTGCATCTCTTTATCTGTATTAAAGCATGCTGGAAATACAGCATCAGGTCACATTGTCAGGCAGTATAGCAATCATTCTGAGTACTCCCAGGCAACAGAAAAACGAATCCTTCCTGGCAAATGTGAGTTTTCTTTCTGATACGAAGACTAAAATGTCTTGTAAATGACATAAGTCAGAAGACCTTTTTATTATTTTTACTTTAGCTAATTACTGAGCATCTGGGGGATGGTAGATATGAAAAATGTCAGAAGAAGTAGTTTTTGCCAGTGGTCATATGCTTAACCAGTGTCTTGTAACAAGACATGTACAAACATGGGGGTGGGAGTAGCTTGAGAAAAAAAAAACATGAAGACAAGTTTCATTATGATCAAGTACTCAAACTGCAATTTGAAATAGTCTTTAAGAGTTTTGTTTTCAAATCATTGTACAGGTCCGGTTGACCCAGGAGCAGATTCAAAACAAAACAAAACATATTCTCAGTGAGGGAGGGTATGAGTAGGGCCAGCCACTGGATATCTCAAACCCTTCAAGAGGGAAACTCCTGGCAAGCCCCATGAGCAAACTCATTGTTTTCCTCCCTGATCTTTATGCCATTCCTTTATAATGTCAATATGTTATGCATCTGTGATTGCCTGGGATTCACTTAAATGACTTGGCCATATTCACATAGCTAGCAAGAGTCAGAGGTGGAGTTGAACCTGTATTTTCCTCTCTCTAAGTCTAGCAATGATTCTAACAAAGATTATCTCTCTCTCTCTCTCTCTCCCTGTCTCTCTGTCTCCCTCTCTGCCTCACCCTTTCTCCTTCCCTCCCCCTTCCCTCTCTCTCTCTTTCTCTCTTTTCTTCCTCCTCTCTCACTGTCTCCCTCTCTCTGTCTCTCCCTTATATGTAGATATACATACGTAGCACCAACACAATATTCACAGTGCCCACAGTCACTAGAAATATACCTGCATGGTGCTTTATCACAAAATATAACAGACTCTCCATATAGAAGACAGAAGCCAAACATTTATCCAGACATTAGAAAACCAAACCCCCAACCATTGAGTCAATTCCAATGAAGTTAATAAGCCATAACAGCAACCACTCCATCCTTTAGCCTTCCCACAAACACCAGCATAAAACCAATATTTACTCACAAGCTTATCTGGGAAGCCTGCTCTCCTCCCCATGGTCTAGCTGGCTCTCACTCCCAGCTTACTGTGAGCTCTGTTCCACCCTTCAGCAAACTCCTCCCTCCACAGTCTCCATGTAATTACATTCAGCTTATTAGGGGGCAGGGTTTATTTTTAAGGCAGGGAAGGTCTTCAAATTCCCTTGGGTTTATTAAGGGGCAGGGAAGATCTTCAAATTCCCATTGCCATTACAACATGCAGATTTTATACAAACATACACACAAGTGCTGCTGCTGCTACTGTGCTACCACCATACCTTTCCTGTTTGTTTTCTCATACTTCTCCACTCCTCTTCTCACATTATGTCCTTCAGGCAAAGTGAACAGTTCTTTCCCCCTAAACATATTGTGCTCTCTCCCATTAAGTGTTCAATAAATACTTTTTCATCTGCTCATTCATTCATTCATATCTTTGCTTATGCTGCTCCTTATTCCTTGAAGATGTTCCTTTACCCCCTCCTTCTTTGTTATATAGCTACCCAGTCTTTCAAGCCCATCTCAAATTTCACCTCTTTCAGGAGGTATTCTTACCCATCGTATCTCATATAACACCCTCATTTCCTGTCTCATTTATCTCTCTAGTTCTTTACATTTGTTTATCCTAGAATTATGGGACCATAACTTTTGAGTCCACCTGTTCACTTTATCAATAGGTATCTGAGGTCCAGAGTGGTTAGTGATGTGCTCAATGCAATGCCAAATGCCAATAATAAGAGGCATAGCCAGGATTTAAACTTGTGTCCTTTCACCCCAAAGACAGCATTATTCCCACTGTACAATATTACCTCCCATTATTATAACTATCTATGCATACATATTGTCCCCCTACTATACTCTTCATCTCTGTGTCTTCTTGAGAACTTTCACCTCTTCCACCCCCACACAGGGCTCTGCACATAGTATGTACACATAACCAATGTTTATTGAATTGGGTTGGATTGAGTTGTGATAATACCTACACATCTTGTTTAGGCAAACCATCAATGGGGCAACATCTAATGTCTATATATCAGGTCATGACTATGTTTACTGAGTTTGACATGGCATTTTTACTTCCCATCTCCTGATGAATGACCCAGGATTTCCACTGATTCCAATTCCTTTGAGTTTGATTTGTGCTCCAGTTATATGGGATTGCAACCCACAGTTTAAGAAGTGCTGAAGGGGTCATGAGTGGAAAAATTGTAGGAAACCCTGATCTTGCTGATGCTTGTCTTAATAACCTCAGAGCTTAAACTTCTATCCTTTTCTATGAATTTTGCTATAAACCATCCACTCTACTCCATATGCTCTAATCCAGTGGTTCTCAACCTTCCTAATGCTGTGACCGTTTAATACTTGTATGTGGGTGTACCTGCATGTGGGCGAACCTGCCTGAAGACAGATAGAGGA
Source organism: Pseudochirops cupreus (assembly GCA_028627135.1). Lineage (NCBI taxonomy): Eukaryota > Metazoa > Chordata > Mammalia > Diprotodontia > Pseudocheiridae > Pseudochirops > Pseudochirops cupreus. The sequence goes on from CM053581.1 coordinate 504,857,464, forward strand.
GCAGTGTCTCGGTTCCTAAGACCATCAGAAATGTGTGTTTTCTGATGGTCTTAGGCAACCCCTGTGACCCCTGTGAAAGAGTCATTTGACCCCCAAAGGGGTCGCGACCCACAGGTTGAGAACCACTGCAGTCTAATCCATATCCATGGCTGTGGTCTTCCATAAGAGTAACATTTTCTTAATTAGTAAAACAAAAACGAAAGAAAATTTTAAATGTTTTTCTAACTATCCCCCCCCCTCCCAAAAGGCTAGATGTCCCATTTTCTTATAGTTAAATGTCAAATAACACACTAATGTTATTTGACAATTAATTTTAAAATCGAGTGTACTTCCATTTAAATGTATTGCAAATGTCTGGAGTTATTTGCTACACTATGAGCATAATATGACTTTTGATAGTTTGATTCCTTTGCTCTCCTCATGCTCAAGGAATCACTGGATGTGTTATCATATTGATGGGGCTACTTTCCCTATCAGTATAATTCATAAGCCATCTGATCTTTCTCATCTTGTGAGAATCTTGTTCTTATTCTTTCATAAATTTAACACTGAACCTGATGAAATGGAGGCCTGCTTTGTGTCTTTTATCATGCCCTGGGTAACCATGCAGAACTTGTGCTATCTCTCCTCAAATCCATTATGTGATTGATCTTCTTTTCCAAACATACATTTCCTAGCTTATAGTCTTACGAAATTTTATATAGTAGTTGTAATTGGGGATATGTTAGAGCCCATCAGGTACACCATGCATCTCTCTTTGAGTCACCTACAATTTGGATTTTTTGGAGATTATAAGATTTAAATAATCAATGAAACTCCAAGTTGGAAGGTTGAGAGGCTATCTGGTCTAATCCATATATAACAAGAAGTCTTGCAACACACTAAAAAAAAAAAAGGTATTTCAGAGTTTGATTGAAAACCTTCACTTAAGTAGAATTCACTATTTCCAAAGGTATTCCATTTCATTCAGGAATAACTTTAATTGCTGAGTAGATGTTTTCCCCCTTATTTATTTAATATGTCTTTTTGCAACTTCTGCTGGTTGCTCTTTGTTCTTCCCCCCCATAAGGTCAACTAGAACAAGTCTATCTACCTTCACTCGTGAGAAGAGATCTAGGAAACAAAGGGGGCAGCATGACAAAGAATATTAGAATGAAAACCAAATGAAGAAAAAATAGAAGCAATTTTGTCATTCCAGTATACTATAGAATACCTGAACAGAAAAAAGAAAGAGACCCTATTCCAAAGAATTTGAGCAGTAGATCACAAGTACGGCACTAAGGCATCATAGAGTAGTAAGAACTTGAATTATCTTGATATCTATTGGAGTTCTTTCTCTGCCAAAAATCTAAGGAGTTCATAAATTCTTGATCTGCATTGGTGATTATTTAATACTTCAAAAGGTAGAGGGAAAAACAAGTGGAAAATTTTATTCTATATCTGATGCACAGTAACATGAATGAAGTTGGGTTTTTTTGCAGTAGATTGTTTTAGATTTCTTTAGTTGATGTTATTATTTATAAAAAAAAGTTATCAAAAGAAAAGAAGGCTAAAAATAAATAATAAATTAGAGAAAAAAGAAATAAAAAAAGAAAGTTTAACGTATCAAGTTTTGACTGTAAAATCCAAGAAAATCTAAATGATATGCCTGGCTTTAAATTCCACAAAAGCCCATTTAAAAAGTACTCATGATGTATTAAGTAATATCAGGATTTTAAAAATTGTTGCTTATTCTTTCATGTATGAACCCTAATTCCCTTTCTAGGGTCTTGGAAACTGAGGTTCTAGCTTCATGTTTTTTGGGATGCTAGTGCCTACCACTTGGCTTTGAAATATCATTTAAATGCCATGTGCCACTCTAGGTGCTAGATTTTAGACAAAAATAATATACTGAAGCTCTCAAAGAGTTTATATTTGACTGTCTCTTTTGTTTGTACTTTTATCACCATCACCCTACACAGAGTAAACACAACAAATGCTTTATCTATCTTTCTACTGGGGCATGGGAAAGCACATAGGCATAAGTAAGGGCAAATTATATACAAAGTAAATGCACAGTAATCTTTCAGGAAACAGGGGGCCACTCACTGGAATAATATTTCTCACCACTTTTTGTTCCACAAATCCCTTTCAACAACACAAAAAATGTGTTGTGAACCCACCAGTGATTTAATATATTGCTCATGATATTCTTTAAGATTTATTCATTAAGTTCTTGTAATAACTACAATAATAAAATTTTCCCCCAAAAGCTTCAAAATAAAAATTTTTATGTAATTATAATTATAAAATTTCATTGTACCTATAATTATGAAAACTCTAAACATAAAGTTATAGAACTTTAATTATAAAATTAGTATGAATATTTTATGTGAGACTTTCTGCAATAATTAAAAGAAGTAATCCAGGAAGATTTCATATATTATTATTATCTACAAGACATCACTTTAGATTTCTTTCTTGATAAATTTTGTTGAATTAAAAATGTTTAAATAAATGAGTTATAACTTTGAAGATGTTTAACATAATCATTATATGAAAATTTTTGATGTTGGGCTTTTTATATGAAGAAATATTTGCAATATTCAGATCAATACCATAAAAAATCATTGTCTTAAATCTAGTTCCATATCAAGTTTATTTCTGTATTTGATTTAAAATAATAATAAAATTAAAATACTCAAATATGTAGTGGTAAATGGTAAGATAATTTTAACAACTCTCTTGCAAATGCATCTGACCATGTGTTAGAAATTAGTTGGAAACAAGTTGATGAGAAATTGAAAAAGTGCAAGAACACGTTGTTCTTAGACAGATGCAGTAATAGTTTGGTGTAATTATTGTATGAAAACCAAAACCTTTGTGCATATAATCGTGACTATTTCAGTTGCAACAGAAACAAGCCTCAAATACTAGTGTCATGGAAGGAAAATGTACCCAAAAATGTATATATATTTGTAACATAATTGGGTATTTACTGATTAAGGTATCATTAAAGAATTTTTAGTGCAAATTCCTTCAGTTGAGTCATTGTCTGCTCAACAGAAATCATTGAAATGGAGAGATTAGGAAGAAACTCAAGAATGAAATGACATTTGAACTGAATCAATCATGATGCATTTATTTAGTGCTTATAAGCGCTATGCTAGACAGAAAGAATAAAAATACAAAAATAAATTAGGCTTTGCCCTCAAGCACTTTACATTTTCTTTAAAAGGAGCTAGAGGTTCTATGAGGCAGAGGCAAGGATGAAAAGATCAGTCTCTATAGAAGAATAGAGATACGCATATGACATCACATATAGGGAAGAACAAATAGTCATTTTGACTAGAAAGTAGTTATGTGTGAAAGCAAATAATTTAAAATATGTTTGAAAAGGTAGATTGGAAGCAGATCATATAGGACCTCAAATACCAAAGAAGTGGAGACAATAGAGAGCTTCTAAGGAATCTTTAAGGATTAACATAGTCAGATGTGTTTTAGAAATAATAATTTGTCAGCTTTGTAGAAGACATATTGGAGAGGTCAGAAGCTATTAGCAAGGAGATAATTAGAAGTTTTGGAATCAATTTATTTAAGAGGTGATGAGTATTTGAACTCAATACTGGCTGCATGAATCAAGTAAATGGGACAGATGTGGGAGATGTTGTGGAAATAGAGTCAATAAGACTTAAGAACTGACTGCAATGGTGAATGAAGGAAATTGAAGAGTTGAGGATGACCCCAAGGTTGACTTAAGTGAAAGGAAGAGGAAGATTATTTTGTAGGTTAGGGAGAGATGGAAAGAAAATAACACGATGAATTTGAGATATGCTGGGGACATTTTGCTTTCAGCCCAACCCTTGAAAACATCATCTCAAGAAGCATTATTTGATGCTCCATGAAACATACTTTTTTTCAGAGCCGGTAGAGTTCAATGTGTCCTTTTCCAAGCTCTTAGTAACTGCAGGAATCAATTAAGGTAAATGGGTTTGAGGCTTGGTTTACATATAAAACAAAAATATATATCTATCTCTATCTCTAATCTATCTATCTATCTATCTATCTGTCTGTCTGTCTATCTATCTATCTATCTATCTATCCATCCATTCCTGACTCTTCAAATTCTGGGAGATAAATAAAATGGTGAATGTGAAATGAATTTATAAACTAAAGAAGCACATATAATCACAATAGCATTTTATGGTTTAAAAAGTACTATACCTACAATATCTCATTTGATTTTATTATAAAACTGAAAGTTAGGTATTAATGGTGTACATTTACATGATGGTTTAAAGTTTACATAACACTTTTTGGAGCTGCCCTGTAAGATAGTAATAACACATGTTTTTGTTGCTAACTTGCAAAGAAATTCTCTCTCTACTAAGGTAAAATGTCAAATATCGTGTTACTTAGAGCATTAGAGGTCTGCTTACAGTAATGAGACAATAAGTTACTTGCCTAGGGTCACACATATATGTCAAAGACAAGAGCTGATGCTGGCTTTTTATACGCTACTTCACATTTCATATATAACTATCCTATTATTAAATATAAGGCAACTGAGGCTCAGGGGAATATGTAATTTTATACTGTGAATGGAGGATAGAGCTAGGTTTTAAAAACAAGATTTCTTGATCTCTGCATTCTTTGAATCTGTCAATAGTTCTCTCCTCATTGACTCTTCTCTTTAGGTTTTCATGGCACCATTCTCTCTTGGTTCTCTTCCTACCTATTTGAAAACTGCTTCGTAGTATCAGTTGTTAGATCTTCATCTACAGCATACCCTACTAACCATGGGTGTCACACAGATCTCTCTCCTGGACCCTCTTTTTCCTCCCTATATACCATTTTACTTAGTGATATCATCACCTTTCTCGGATTAAATTATCACCTCTATAATGATGATTCTCAAATCTGCTTATCTAGCCCTAACCTGTAAGCTGACATCCAAAATTAAGTCTCCAATTGCCTTTTAGACATCTCAGACTAGATGTCCCATAGACTACTAAACTCAACATGTCCAAAATTAAGCTCCTTATCTTTCTGAACCCTGTACCCTCAAAACCTCTCCTCTTTCTAACTTCCTTATTACTGCTGAAGTCACTGCTATCCTTCAGCTACTCAGAGTCTCATCCTAGATGCCTTATATTCCTCATTCTCTCTAGCCTATCCATATCCAATCTGTTGCCAAGGTCTGTTGATTTTACCTTTGTAACACCTCTCGAATATGCCCACCATTCTGTACTCTGACACTGCTATCATCCTGTTAGCTCCAGGATCAAACAGAAAATTGTTTGGAATTCAGAGATATTTATAACCTCATCCAAACACCTTTTCATTCTTCTTTCACCTTCTGTTCCTCCACAGACACATATTAACACTGGACTTCTTGCTCTTCCTTTAACTAGACACTCCATCTCCAAATTCCAAATTCCAGGCTGCTCACCATTCCTGGAGTTCTATCCCTTCTCATCTTTGCCTCCTGGATTCACTGACTTCCCTGACTTTCTTTAAATCCCAGGTAAAATTTCACCTTCTACAAAAAGCGTTTGCCATCCCTATGTATTCGAGTACCCTTCTTCTGGTGACTATCTATCTGTCTATGGCATACACACATATTTACACACCTGAATATATACATGTAACATAAATGTACATACACATGTATATACACAAATATATAATCTTGTTTTTAATTATTTCTTTGTTTCCCTCCCATTAGATTTTGAATTCCTTGATATCAAGAACTGACTTTTGCCTCATTTTATATCCCTAGTACGGGATATGTGTTGTTTTCTTGGCAAAGAGACTGGAGTGATTTGTCATTTCCTTCTCCAGTGGATTAGGCAAATAGAATTTAAGTGACTTGCTCAAGGTCACACAGCCAATAAGTGTCTGAGGTCAAATTTGAACTCAGATTTTCCTGAATCCAGGCCCAGCATTCTATCCAATGAACCATCTAGCTGCCTCTAGATTAACTAGCTGTCTGGCACATAGTAGGCACCTAATAAATGTTTATTGACTGACTGACAGTATTTCTGATTTATTCAGAGTATAGATTTGTTTTCATGTTGTCTTCTTCATTATATTGTAAACTCCTTGAGAGCAGGGGCTCTCTTTTACATTCTTCTTTGTCCCCAGGGTTTAGCACAGTACCTGGTATATAGTGGGTGCCTAATAAATGTTTATTGACAGACTGACTTTTGACACTAGTTCTAGAGCACTTTCTTCTGTTGTATGCTGCCTACACTGCAGGGCATGGGAAAGAACACTGTCAAGGAAATAACATTAGATGACAAACTTTGTCTATTTATCACTGAGAACAAACTTTATCTATTCCCCAAATCCATGATGTTTTAGACAATGAGACTCGAAGTTTTTGCTCTTTCTCCTTTCTCTTGCATGCTTATTTGTTTTTTTTTTAATTTTTTTTTATTTACTCATTTACTTTTTTTTTAAATTTTTTTTTATTTACTCATTTACTTTTAATTTACAAGATTCA
>CM053581.1:504864450-504899299 GCA_028627135.1 Pseudochirops cupreus
TCAGTGGCACTCTCAAATGCCAAAGACCCTTTATGGAACCCATGCGATGCCTATATGCCCTTGGAAGAGGAGGTGTTCCTGAAGGTGGTAATCTACTCTGATTGGTTAATAATTAATGAGAAGAATGAATATTATAATTATATGTGGCCTTATTCTAACAAGGTGCTGGGAGATGTGACTCTGATCACTCAGCCTTGGAAAAAGAGGCTTATCTTTTATCTATCTATGACAATCCAGATAAAAGAGGGTCCACCTCTACTCAGACCTAGCTAAGTGGAACATAATGGGCTGGAATTCACCTTAGATTATATTCTTTGTGAGGTTCTCTAGTTGGGTGAGGTTTTCCACCCAGGATCAAAAGGCATGTACCCTGGAGATTTGGGCAATCTCATCCATCAACAATTTCTTCAGTTTGATGCAATTCAATAACTGATTATTAATACAATAAATAAATAATCATTTCTTTCAGTTTCTTTATCTAGTTTATTGATTAGTAGTATAGTCAAAATCTACTTAATCTGGATTAACACATCTAAAAAAGGTTCTATATCTTTTGGGGCAGCTAGGTGATTTAGTGGATTAGAGCACTAGACCTGAAGTCAGGAAGACTCATCTAACCTCAAACACTAGCTGTATGACCCTGGGCAAGTGACTTAACACTGTTTGCCTCTATTTTCTTATCTGTAAAATGAGCTGGAGAAGGAAATGGCAAACCACTCTGGTATTTTCACCAGAAAACCCCAAATAGAATAACAAAGAGATGGACATTACTGAAAAATGATTCAACAATAACGGATCTGTACTCTTTATTCATCTGAATATTAAACAAGGCTACTCCTAAGAGTGGCTACCACCAAGACCTCACAAAGCACACATGAATTTCTTTAAATTATCACCCCTTCTATTTTGCCTCTCAAAGACCAGAATACACATCTGAGAGAGCTAGTAGCCAGCAAAGCTGATTAGCACATGAAGTTTTATATCATTTTTTTTATATATGTATACCTTTGGTAGTTTGTGTACTGTCAATGAATTCTGTAGTTATACTTAAGTGGTACATAGCATTATTTCTCTTCCTTGATATTTAGTACCCAACTAAGTCAACAACAAAGTCACAGATTACAATATCATAAGATCAGAGATTTAGAGCTATCAGGGACCTCTGAGGTCTTTTAATTCAATTTCCTCGATTTACAAATGAGGAAACTGATTCTGCAAGTACTTAGGATTTATCCCCAGCCTAATTCCAAGAGAGATTTGAGGTGATATGCAAAGCTATAAGACATAAAACAAAACAATTAAGAATAAAAACAGAAGCCTGTAAAAGTTCAAGTGAGTTGAGAAATAGATGTAAGGGGAACCAGGGAATTAGCTACTGATGCTGAGTGCTGAATTTTGCTAATCACTTCTTGTCAGCTAAGGCAAAAAGAGAAACTTCTATTTCTCACTGTCTGACGAAAGGTAAACATAAAGGTTGTATGATGAGGCAGTCTTTTTCCTTTCTCTGAGTTCTAAGAAAAATTGAATGAACCTATGTATAATGGTGAACAAAGTGGAAAAAACATAACAGTGCACATGACAATCACATTAGTAAACAGGAAAGAAAACACTAATGGAAAGCAGAATCTAAATCAATGCAATGAACATTTTTTATTTCAGGTGACTGATGATGAAATATAACCGTCAAGATGGTGGAGTACAAGTTGGAACCTAGCTGAACCTTCCCAACATTCTCTTCTAAGCAACTTTTAAAAATACCTCAAACCAAATTTTAGAGCAGGAGAGATAGCAAAACGTCAGAGGGAAACATTTTTATCAGCCTAAGACAACATTGGAAGTTAGCAGGAGAGGTCTCTTATACTGGGGTGGTTACAGGCCCAGAACACCAGTGGTGGGCCTTAGAGGTAGCTGAAACAATATTAGTAGCAGCTGTTGCTTCCAGGAGCTCTCAGTCCAGAGATGGGGTCAGGTAATAGGTAAAGAAAGAGATTACAGGGACTCTTTTGCTGGTACTAGGTACGCCAGCACTGATCGGCAACTGTTACCCATAAGCAGTTCTGGGTCACAGTTCCAGGGCAGAGAGTAGCACTTGTGATCACAATCCAGGGCCAAGAGGAGCTTGTAAAGCCAAGCACAAGCAGCTTTCCAGAAGAATGCTGCTGTGACCAGCTTTTGAGGTTCTGATTACATAGTATAGCAAATTCTCTATTTAGTCAATAACAAATCAGAACAAAGCATTCACAGAAAATCAAGGTACAGCATTGACAATATTATAACTTAAACAGAAAATCAAAATATAGCATTCATATCACAACTCAACAACTTATCACTAAAATGGCCACATAGTTTTCACCACAGTGGTCACATAGTTTTGAATAAAGTACAATCATTTAGTCAATCAATAACTTAGTAACTCAATCATTCAATCATCCTTAAGGAGGCTTGCCCTTAAGGGGAATGAAATACAAAAGTCAAAGTACTCCATCCCTGGGGTAATCTCAACTGGAGATTAGTTTCCAATCATAAACAAAGTACAGTCATTTAGTCAATCACAAAATCCTTCATTCAAATCACAAAGTACAAAAGTCAAAGTTCTTCATCCCTAGGTCACAATAAATCATAATCTTCTCAGAATCATAATCTTCTCAGTCAGTACTCAGTATCCAAGTAAAGTCTTCTTTCAGCTTGACTTGAGGCTGGCTCTTAGCTTTCATGGTTTCCCTTCCATGGTTTCAGCACCTACCTGAATTCACCAAACCATCACCTGCGTTCAAAGGCAGACTGCTTCCAGCTCCTTGTCCAGCTCTCAATGCAGTTCCCATTCCACACTGAAGCTTACAGAGTCCAGTCCACCTTAAATCCTTCACATTCTCTATTCCTAGGAAGTCAAGGCTTAACAAAGCCACAAACAGACAAAGTACCAACACCATAGTCATGCTTCCTCTGGCAGCTCCAGCTGGCCCTCAAAAGTACTCAGCAGCTTGGCTGGCCCTCAGAAGAAGCTCCACCACCACAAGTTCGCAGGAAATTCTGCCTTTCCCAGCTGGGGTTTTTCCTTATATATAGTATCACTCCTCCCTGTTCAGCCCCTTCCTGTTACATCAGCAACATGGGTTCATACCTTCTGTTTCTTTAACAGAGGCTTATTTTGAACCTAGATGCTAAGTACCTGTCATTACCATTACAGAACTCTAGCACTTTCAACTGCTGAGGAGTATGGGCCCTTCCTGGGTAAAAACCAGAGCATAGACTGGAAGAGCAGTGACCATACCCTACTAGGATAACTAGAAAAATATGCAGACCCCCCAGAACTAGCTCTGAAAATAGCAGTATGAAAAAGCATAAAGCTTGGCACAATATCTCTCCACCCCAAGGTTAGCAGAGCCCAACTTTAACAGAAAGTTAAAAATGAAGGAATAGGCTGGGGAAATGAGCAACCACCAAAAAGAGAATGTGACCATAAAAAGCTACTGTGGGTGGTAGGCAAGACTAAGACATAAACTTAGAGGCAGTGTTCAAATAGCTACAAGCAAAATCTTAGAAAACAAACAAACCACTAATTGGACCCAAGATTAGCAAGTATTCCTGAAAGAGTGAGAGAAAGATAAGAGTAGGAGAGCAAAACATCAAGGAAAGAAATGAGTGATATAAGAAAAGTATGAAAAGAGAAATAACAACTTAGTAAAAAGAGGCACAAACAATACTCAAGAAAATATCACCTGAAAAAAACAAAATTGGCCTAATGGTAAAAGAGGTGCAAAAATTCACTAAAGAAAAGAACTCTCCCAAAAGCAGAATAGGCTAAATGGGAAAGGAGATAAAACAATTCACTGGAGAAAATAATTTCAGAAAAATTAGAATTGGGTGAGTATAAGCTAATGACTCCATGAGACTTCAAGAAAAAAATAAAAGAAAGTCAAAAGAGTGGGAAAAAATAGAATAAAATGTGAAATATCTCATTCAAAAAAGAAATGGCATGGAAAATATATCCAGGAGAGAGAATTTAAGAATTGTTGGACTACTAGAAAACCAGGATCAAAAAAAAAAAAAAGCCAAGATATCACATTTTTGAGAAATTATCAAGGAAAACTGCCCTGATGTCCTAGCAACAGGAGGTAAAATAGAAATTGAAAGAATTCAACAATCGCCTCTTGAAAGAAATCCCAAAACTAAAACTCCCAAGAATATTACAAATTCCAGAGCTCCCAGGTCAAAGAGAAAATACTGCCAGACCAAGCCCTACTTGGTCATTGTTTGGGCGCTGATTGACTCAGAATGAATGCAAATACTCTTTCTCTTTTGGGCAGAAACCCTGAGGGTCTTCTCTCCCAGACAGATTTTTTTTTCCTCTTTTTGACTAGGTAAAGAAGCCATTCCTCTGCCTCTTTCCTTATTAAACCTTGGATCAGTGAATACGCAGTGCCTCAGTCAAACTGAGACCTGTTAAAGACCTTAGCTGAAAAAGACCAAGGTCCCCCACTGTATCTGGGGTCATTCTGATCTATATCTGGCCAATGGACCCAGGTGGCTCTGGAGGAGAAAGTGAGGCCAGTGACTTTGCACAGCCTTCCCTCACTTAAATCTAATTCACTTGCATGTCATGGAATCACCTCCCTGAAGTCATGGTCCTCTTTCAGAACAAAAGACAAACAAAAACAGTTAGGCACTGTGCTGTGCACTGGGGATGTAAATACAATAAATGAAACAGTCTTTACTTGCAAGGAACAAAAAGATACAAAAAATTTCTTCAAATAGGGGTTTCTTAAATTGATCTTCTACAGTAGTTGAATGTATGACATTAAATATATTTCCAATTTTTAAAATATTTTTATTTAAAGTTTTTAGTTCCAAATTCTTCATCCCCCCCCCATAGACAGCAAGCAAACATAGGTTATACATGTGCAATTGTGTAAAACATTTCCACTTTTGTCGTTTTGTGCAACAAGGCTCAGACAAAAGAAAAAAATGAAAGAAGCTGAAAATTAACATACTTCAATCTATATTCAATCAATATCAGTTCTTTCTCTGGAGGTGGATAGTATACTTCATCATTTGTCCATTGGGATTGTCTTGTATCATTGTATTGCTGAGAACAGTTAAGTCATTCACAATTCTTCATTGAACAATATTGCTGCTCCAGTATACGTTCTTCTAATTCTTCTGTTCACTTCACTATATATCAGTTCATGTAAGTCTTTCTAGGTTTTTCTGAAATCATCCTGCTTGTCATTTCCTTCTTTCTTTTCTTTTCTTTTTTTTTTTGACCTTGGTAAATCTGCATTTTTCAAATACTCTTTATTTTATTTTTAGTTTTCAACATTCACTTTTATAAGATTTTGAGTTCCAGATTTTTCCTGCTCTCTCAGCTCCTCACTCCCCAAGAGGGCATGCAATCTGATATAGGCTACACATGTACATATATTAAACATATTTCTACATTAGTCTTGTTGTCAAAGAAGAATTGGAGCAAAAGGGAAAAACCATGAGAAAAAAAAAAGAGGGAGAAAATAGTATGCTTCAATCTGCATTCAGACTTCATAATTCTATTTCTGAAATAGATCTGCTTGTCATTTCTTATAACACAATAATATTCCATTTCAATCTCATACCACAGCTCGTTTAGCCATTCCTCAATTGATGAGCATCCCTTTGATGTCCAATTTTTAGCCACCACAAAAAGAGCTCCTGTAAGCATTTTTGAGCAAATAGATCCTTTATCCCCTCTTTTTTAGGGAGGGGGTGATGTCTTTGGGGTGTAGAACTAGCGGCAGTGTTGCTGGATCAAAGAGCATGCACCATTTTATAGCCTTTTGGGGCATAGTTCCAAACTGCTTTGGATCAGTTCACAACTCCACAAATAGTGCATTAGTGTCCCAGTTTTCCCACATTCCCTCCAATATCCAACATTTTTTTTTCTCATATTAGTCACTCTGATAGGTGTGAGGTGGTGTCTTGGAATTACTTTCATTTGCATTTATCTGATTGTCAATGATTTAGAGCATTTTTTCACAAGACTTTGGATATCTTTGATTTCTTTGTAAACTGCCCTTTCCTACCCTTTGACCGTTTATCAATTGAGAAATGACTTGTATTTTTATAAATTTGATTCAGGTCTCTACATATTTAAGAAATGAGACCTTAATCAGAGATACTTGTTGCAAAAAACTTTTCCCAGTTTTCTGTTTTCCTTATAATTTTGGTTGCATTGATTTTGTTTATGCAAAAACTTTTTTTTATTTTACACAATCAAAATTATTTATTTTACACTTTATAATGTTTTCTATATTTTCTTGCCCCAAAATTCTTTACTTATCAATAAATCTGGCAAGTAAACTATTCCATGCTCTCTTAATTTGCTTACATATCACACTTTTTATATAAATTATGTATCCATTTTGACCTCATTATGGTATATAGTGTAAGAGGTGTGAGATGTTGGTCTATACCTAGTTTATGCCATAATGTTTTCCAGGTTTCCCGGAAGTTTTTGTCAAATAATGAATTTTTGTTCCAAAAGCTTAGATCTTTGAGTTTCTCATATACTTGATTACTATGGTCATTTACTATCATATAATTTGTATCTAATCTATTCCACTAATTCATCACTCTGTTTCTTAGCCAGTACCAGATTATTCTGATAATTACCGTGTCATAATACAGTTTGAGACATGGTATGTCTAGACCATTTTCTTTCACATTTTAAAAATTAATTCCCTTGATACCCTTGAATTTTTGTTCTTCTAGATCAGCAGTTCTCAACCTGTGGTTTGCGACCCCTTTGAGGATCAAAAGACTCTTTCACAGGAGTCACAGGGGTTACCTAAAACCATCGGAAAACACATATTTCCAACAGTCTTAGGGACTGAGACACAGCTCCTCTATCCGTCTCCAAGCGGGTCCGCCCACATGCAGATACGCCCACATATGAGTATTAAAGGGTTGCAGCATCAGGAAGGTTGAGAATCATTGTTCTAGATGAATCTTATTCTACCCCAACTTGAGGGGCAGAATTTCATCTGAGGGTAAGTATCATGCATTGCTATACTTCACAGTGCCTCCCCAAGTCTCTTCATCCTACCACCCCACCCTCAGCTTTGAAATTCTCGACAAAATGAAAACTTTTAAACTTACCTAGGAAAAAGTCAAGTAAATAGCCCACAAAAATCTACTAAGGGCTTACTTAGTATGTACTAGGCACTGTGCTAAGTGCTGGGGATATAAATAAAGAAAAAGACCATCCCTGCCCTCAAGGAGCTTACAATCTAATGGGGTAGACAATACACAAAATAAAGTTGAAAAGCTAAAAAAAAAAAAGATGAGGGGAAGAGAGGCAACAGAGGTTATCTGGTACATAGAGATAATGTTCATGGAATCAAAATCAAGAACAGCTGAAGGAAAATGAATAGAAATTGATATATAACTATGAAGTTCTAATGTAGAACTTAAAGTGATAAAGATCTAAGCTTGTAACAGAAATGATCTTCTAAAAGTTAGCATTTTCTTCCAGAAGAAACTATTTTATATAGAAAAATTAACACATTTTTAATCAAAATTACCAGTTGAACATTCTCTGGAAATCTGACCATTTAGATAACTAGATGGCAAAATGGATAGAATGCTGGACCTGAAGTCAGGCTCATCTTCCTGAGTTCAAATCTAGCTTCAGACAGTCATTAGCTTTGTGACCCTGGGCAAGTCACTTAACCTTGCTTGCCTCAGTTTCTTCCTCTATAAAATTAGCTGGAGAAGAAAATGGCAAACAATTCTAGTATCTGCACCAAGGAAATGATTGAAAACAACCGAGCAACAAGCTAGGCCTAAAATCGGCAAAGTCTGAGTTCAAATCCAATCTCAAATGCTTGCTAACTGTATGGCCTTAAGAAGATCACTGAAACTCTCCTGGCCTTCATTTACTCACTTGTAAAATATATTTAATAATAAAGTTCCTACCTCCCAGGCTATTGTGAGGAGCAAATGGGATATGTAAAGTTCTACTATATAAATGCTAGGTGTTATTATTATTTCATAATGTATTTCCTTTTCTATATCATTTATAATTAATATATTAAATAAGATTGGTCACAGTTCTAATCCCTAGGGAATTCTATTGTTCATATTTTTCTATCCTGCAAATTATGATTTCTCCTTACCTTTTGCAGATTTGCTATTTATGTTAGTTTTCTTAATATAATACTAGCTCAGTTTTTAATAGCCTTTAGTATGAAACCCTGTCAAAGGCCTTTTTAAAAGGTTGAAGATAATATCCACTGCTCTCTCATTAACCAGAGGCATATTGGCCCCCTCAAAGTTTAATCAGGCATGATTTCTACATGCAAAAAATGTCAGGATCCCAACCTTAGCCTAGACTCCATCCCCTACCTTGGGACAGATATGGACCCCAGATAGAAAACCCTAATGAGGTAGAAGATAATACCACCCATTGACTCTTCTGTCCAAACTTCTAAGGTACAATTCTGTGGGACTCCCTAAGAACAGGGGAATCTTAAAAAGGTCCAATTCAGTACAGTTAGTAGTTTCCAATTTTCTACACTGAGTAGTAAAGGCTCCTAGATGCATGAATATGATCTGTCATCTCCATAGAGGCAAAAGCTGCCATACCCGTATTTAACTCAATTCCATTCAGCAAACATTTATCAGAGGTCTGCTGTGTATAAGACCTAGTGCTAGACACTTGAGATAGAAAGGCAAAAATGAAATATCTTCTGCTTTCAAGGAGCCCATATTCTGTTGGAAAGAGAAAGCTATAGCACGTACACGAGCACATTTCAGGAGATTGCTTCAACAACCAGGGTCTCAGGAAAGACTTTGCATAGGAAATGGGACCTGAGCTGTCATGAAGGAATGTAGGACTCTAAGAGGTGTAATATGGAGATAGAGCATATCCAGACACAGCAGACAAACAGCCCATGCAAAAGACTGTGGAGGAAAAATAGCAGAGGTGGGTAGCTTTTGGGTTGTTTTACTCATGTCTAACTCTTTGTGACCCTGTTTTGGGGTTTTCTTGGCAAAGATATCAGAGAGGTTTGGCATTTCCTTCTGTAGCTCATTCTATAATGAGAATGTGACTCGGGCTAAGTGACTTGCCCAGGGACATACAGCTAATAAATGACTGAGGGTTGATTGGAACTCATGAAGATAAATCTTCCTGATTCTAAGCCCAGTGCTCCCTCCACTATGCTACCCAGCTCTCCTGGGGGCAGGTTGTAATTTAGAAGGCTAGTTTGGCTGAAAAACAGAATATGAAAGGGAAAAATATGAAATGTGTCAGAAAATAGGGGGGAGTCAGATTGTAGAGAACTGTAAATGGAAAATGACGGTTTTGTACTTTATCCTAGTGAGAACCACTGAGAATTCACATGCCTGGAAGGAACATGGTCAGACCTGTGTCTTGATATTATTTATTTGGCAATTTCAAAGAGTGTAGATTAGAGAGGAGAGAGCCTAGAAGCAGGTAGACTAAAAAGGATCCTCTCAAAATATTCTACTGAGAAGTAATGAGGGCCTGAAGTAAACTGAAAATTGTGTGAGTTGCTATTTCTTACCTTCTATACCTTACTCTCCTCCACTTACTCTGTGATCCAGTGACATTGTCCTCATTGCTGCTCCTTGAACATGACATTCCATCTCCTGACACTGCGCATCCTCAATGGCTGTCCCCCATGTCTGGAATATTATCCCTTTTTAATCTACTCCTATAGATCCCTGCTAAAATCCCACTGTCTGCAAGAAGCCTGTTCTGATTCCCCTCCATGCTAGTATCTTCCCTCTAAAATTATCTCCACTTTGTCCAATTTATACCTTGTTTGTACATACTTCTTTGCATATAGTTCTCTCATTAGACTGTGAACTCTTTCAGATCAGGGATCCTTTTTTTTTTTAGCCTTTCTTTGTATCCCTAGTATTTAGCACAGTGCCTGACAAATAGGAGGCACTTGACTGGATTTAACTAGAGAAGGGGAACAGTGAAAAGGGTGTTGTGGTGGTAAAAAAAAAACACTGGCAAAACTTTTATGAATGATGAAGGAGAGAGAGACAGAGATAGAGACAGTGAGAGACAGAGACAGAGAGACAGAAAGAGAGAGAGAGGGAGGGAGGGAGGGAGGAAGGAAGGAAAGGAGGGAGGGAAGGAGAGGGAGAGGGAGAAAGACAGAGGGACAGAGACAAAGAGAGAGAGAAACCCTCTGAGACTGAAAACCTGTATGAAGAGAAGGATAGAGTGCTATCAACAGAAAATAGAGAAACTTAGAGAAGTAGATAATGAATTCTGTCTTAGATATGTTACGTTCAAGATGTTTCAATAAGTACAAAAATATTTACAGCAGTTCTTTGATCTCTTTGGAAGTATAAACCTAGTACACTATTGCTGCAACAAAGAGTAGGCACAGTTTAATAGTTTTGGGGTTTTTTTTAACGTAACTCCAAATTCCTTTCAAGAATAGTTGGATTAATTCACAGCTCCACTAACAGTGCCTTGGTGTGCCTATTTTCTCACATCCCTTCAGCCTTTGCCATTTTCCTTTTTTGTCATCTTAACCAACATGATAGGTATGAGGTGCTCCCTAAGCATTGTTTTAATTTGCATTTCTCTAAGTGATTTAGAGCATTTTTCTTATGGCTATCGATAATTTTAATTTCTTTCTCTGTAAACTGCGTATTCATATTCTTTGACCATTTATCAATTGGGGAACAGCTGTTATTATTGTAAATTCATGGTAACAAATATACTAAGTATCAGATTCTAGATTTGAACTCAGATCATTCAGGCTTTAGCACTTTATCCATTATTCCATACTGCCAATCAGGAATCTACAACAAAAAAGGAAAAGAGGACCATGAGTTATCGTGCAAGCTCTCAGGTTAACAAGAAATCTAAGAACAGATTTTATTTAATCTGACAAACAAATACATGTACACACAGACTCATATCTAAGTCCTAAACCATCAAGACAACTTTCCTTCCCTCTCCATTGAACCCCACTTCTGTCCAGGGGCCTATATTATTCTCCAAAGAATTCTGGCATGCTAGTGAATCAAGGAATCTACCCCCATGGTGAGTACTACCTTTCCCTGGGACACATATTGCCACTCCAAACTATCGGCCCACAAAACCCTAGTTCCTACCTATAACCCAGTAATGATAACTAATCCTGACAAACTGAGCATTAAGTATTTTCTATCATTATATCCCTCAAGTTGATACACAATCTACCTTGCCTCTCTGGTCTGGCCTGCTGTTTGTAAACAGAAAAAATACTGTCTTTCATACAGTTCCTCATTAATATATAGGTAATCCTCTGTACAAATTTAATAATGCTATTAAGGTATATTGAAGTCATTAAGAATTCAGAGGAACTTCAGAGAGTTGAATGTAATTATGTGAGTTGGCATGTGGCTAGAGTCATAGAATCATAGTATTTGAATAGAAAAATTCCTTTTATCTTGCATGCCAGGAATCAAAAATTCTTAATTTTCTTAAATTACAAATACAAACCATTTCCATTTGGTATACAAAATCCCTCTAGGCTAGTAAGAGTAAAGAAAATGGAAAGAAAGCTATAGGTTTCAAAAGAAGAGCTTTAGGACAAGGCATCTCTTGCCTAATCAATTTTCCAATACTTAAGATAATAAGCAGTTATAGTAAAAAGTCAGGAAGAGTACAGGGCACTCAATTTGAAGGAAGAATACTCCTTGTAAATTAAGTTTACACAACAAATATTCGAACATCCCCATTAAGATTAGCTCTGGGTAGTAAAGCTTCCCAGAAGTATTCCAATGTGATCTGGATATACTTCATTTAGGAAATTAAGGTGCCTCTCCACAATGTCATTAGGAAGCAGTAATCCTATATGGAACCAATATTAAATTATCTGTAAATTTGGAAATTACATCTTGTTAGTAAAGTCTGATGAAATGGGTTAAAGATGATGGTCATGTTATAATGCCCACCACTGAGTACCCTGTGGAAGGTATGAAAGACTGAGCTCAGTCTCAGAGGATTAAGCACATGGCTCTGAACCAAACCTGTAGGCCAAGTCATAATTACTCTTCTCATATCAGCTTCTCTTGGTGGGGGTGGGATGGGAGGTGGACATAGGGTGTCTACAGGCTTCACAGAATCACAGGAATCAACTGCAGAGCCACACACCAAGATCCCAGAAAACCAAATGCAACATGAATTGCTGATTGCTTTTCCTGGAGAATCAGCAGCCAGAACCTTGCTAAATAAACACTGATGGAAGCCAAAAGGAATCCCACAATCAAGTGGCAGGTCTGGAAACCCGAACTGGCTGTTTAATTCCACACTTTCTAGCACACTTCACTATACATTTCAAAATAATGGACCAACTTGACAATCAGAAACCAGCTCTCAGTGCACACCTCATGGACTTGGATTAAATACTTTCTGTTTTTTGACCCAGGTGTGAGGAAACGATCTGGAGTTGCAATCTGCAGGGCATTACCTAAGACTAATGCATTAATGTTGCAGAGAAGGAGATTCCAGCTGGATGTAAGGGGACAAAATTACTACTTGAACTAGAATAAGTAGTATAAGATGCTTCAAGAGGTCATGAACTCCCTTTTATTGGAGACCTGCCAGCAGAGGCTGGACAGCCACTTGTTGGGGATGATATAGAAGAAATAGATCTTTGTCACATCCAAGTTTGACTATACAATTTCTGCAGCTCTTCCCAGATCTTAGGTTCCCTGAAAAAGGAAGCAGGTAGGTATTATGAAGTTTAGAAGACTTACTGAGTCACTCTGCTTTAGGACACTGGAAATCACTCCTCATGCAGATCACTGAAGGAAAACAAAACAAAACTTGGTACGTATGGCATGAGAAGAGATTTATTCAAATATCTACCTGAAGGGATATTATATGGAACAGAGATTGATTTTCTGCTTGCCCTGGAAGGCAGTGCTAAGAGCAATGAGTAGAAGTTACTGAGAAGCCAATCTTGGCTTGACATAAGGAAAAATTTCCAAACAACTAAATCAAAAGTTGTATTTCTTGTTCTTGAAGTAATGAGTTTCTCATCTCTGGAAGTCTTGGAACAGAAGCAGAATAACCACTTATCAGAGATCTGTAGTAGGGCTTTTTGTTCAAAAATGAGGTTCAGGTATGAATTTGACTAATTGACCTCCAATGGTTGCTTCCATCTCTAAGAATTCATGATTATGTTTTTAGTCAGTTATTCAGCATTTACTAAGTACCTAGTACATGACAGATTTTAAAAAATGACATTTACCTTTAAATAATTAAAGATTTGTCATGTAGAAGAGGAACCTGATTTGTTTTCTGCTTGATTCCCCAGGGCAAAACTAGGAACAACAGGAGGACATGAGGAGGCAGATTTTGGATTCAAATAAGAAAAAAACTTCCTTATAATTACAGCTGTCTGGGGAAACTAGGTGGCACAGTGAATAGAGCACAGGCCCTAGAGTCAGGAGGATGTGAGTCCAAATCTGGCCTCAGACACTTAATACAAAAAACTAGCTGTGTGACCTTGGGCAAGTCATTTAACCCCAATTGCCCTACCTTCCCCCCTCCAAAAAAAAAAATAATTACAGCTGTCCAAAAATGGAATGATTTGACCGAAGATATAATGAGATATCAATCATTTGGAGACTTTAAATGAACGACAGTCACTTCCTGGAAATGAGGGGGATATCTATATAGGTACAATTTTGGTTAGATAAGATCTGAGATTCCTACCAACTCCAATATTGTGTGATTTCACTTATAATATCTCAATATGCTTCTACCAATTGTTCAAGGGAGAGTGTGACCTTATTGTCTAACCTGAACTGCTGGAGAATTTTTTTTTTTTGCTTTTTGGAGGGAGGAAGGTAGGGCAATTGGGGTTAAATGACTTGCCCAAGGTCACATGGCTAGTTTCGTGTTAAGAGTCTAAGGCCGAATTTGAACTCAGGTCCTCCTGACTCCAGGGCTGGTGCTCTATTCAGTGTCACCTAGCCGCCCCTTGGAGAAATTTTTAAAATTGCATATTAAGTGCTTATTATGTGCCAAGCACTACGATAAACATTAGGGATACAAATGAAAAAGTAAAGGCTGATTTTGCCCTCAAGAAATTTACATTCCAATTGAGAAACAACACATATAAGGTTATGATGGCCAGGGATGGGCATTTTACTATGGAAAGGATAGTGAGTGAGAACACTGAGAAGCAGATTGGCATACTTTGTTAAGGAAAAATTGCAGAACTGATTTGATTATGGTTTGTGGTTTCATCACTAGGAGGTGGCAGAGGAAGGGGTGCAGTGGCAAGGCAAGTTTGTGACCTGGATGAGAGAAGTGTAAAGTGAAGTGTGACTGAAGATTTCCTGAAATAGAGTTCTTGGACAGTCAATCACCAAACAAGAGGCAGGGCCCTGGGGAGAATTTCTTCCAAGGTTTAGTTTCTGATGTGAGTGGCAAGGAGTTTGGAAAGAAGGCTGTGAAGGAGGTTGCAAGAGAAAAAGGAGATATATTCTTTTAACAGAGAAGGGTTACTTAGCAGGCTACTTATCACAGGTTGAAGAAGAGAGGGAGCAGCCTCTAACATTTTTTCTGATGAAAACATTTCCCTAGAATTGTATATGCACCTGTGATGGGGTAAGGGGAATAGTGATAAGAATGTGGGAGTGGGGCTTTTGCTAGCTGTATTCTCCTTATTCTTAGGAATTCCCCATGAGCTGAAGGGAAGGTAAATATAATCTTCGCGAGTTACATAAAAGGAATATTGCTCAAGTAAAGCTTCAAGACTGACTAAAAGAATGTATTCTGGGATTGGAGAAGGATACCTTAGAACTGGCTCAAGTATAATTGTGGAAGCAGGTGAAACATCTTTTCCATCATTACTTCATCCATTCAGTCTCTCCTTTCTGTGCTTCCCCAGCTCAGATATCTTGTTATTCAAATATTCTCTTTCTCTTCCCATTAAAAACTGGCTCTCAAGAAAGGAACTGATAAACTTAAACTGATCCACACTGCTCTCCCAGACCTGGAATGCTCTTCTGCCTCACCTCTACTTCTTAGAAGTCCTAGCTCTCTTCAGGGCTCAGATGAAATGCTATTTCCTATTCAGTCTATTCTGATCACTCTCCTCTCCCACTCAACCAAGTGTTAGTGGTCCCCTTACCAAATACTATCTTTTAACTCTGTGTGTATTTTGTGTTTTGGCTAGCTGAGTTCTTATGTTCTTTCTCACTCTGGCATTCTGTTTTTTACACACAACCCTTTATCTCCTCTCTCTGTGCTTTTGCCTTGGTCATCCCTCATGCTAGAAATGCACTCCCTCCTCACTTCTACTTCCTTCCTCTTTTCCTTCAGGACACAACTCAACCCCTACTATGTGAAGCCTTTGATGATTCCTAACCTAGTCAACTGCCCAGTGCCCTCCTTCCCAACCTACCTTGTAATTATTTTGGTTTTGTTTCTATTTATTTGTATGCTTCTATATGCAAGTTGCTGAGTCCCCTATTACAGTGGTTCTCAACCTATGGGTCACAACCCCTTTGGGGGTCAAACGACCCTTTCACAGGGGTCACAGGGGTCTCCTAAGACCGTAGGAAAACACATATTTCCGATGGTCTTAGGAACCAAGATACCACTCCTCTGTCTCTAGGAGGGTCTGCCCACATGCAGATACACCCACATACGAGTATTAAAGGGTCACGGCGTTAGGAAGGTTGAGAACCACTGCCCTGTTAGAATATAAGTGTCTTGAGAGAAAGAATTCTTTCAGTTGTATTTTTCTCCCAAGCACCTAGCACACAGAAGGAGCTTAACAAATATTTTTTGAGGGGTCAGTCAGGTGGCACAGTGAATAAAGCACTGGTCCTGGAATCAGGAAAACCTGAGTTCAAATCCGGCCTCAGACACTTGACGCTTAACTAGCTGTGTGACCTTGGGCAAGTCACTTAACCCCAATTGACTTGCCTGCCCCCCTCCAAAATAAACCAAATATTTTTTTATTTGCTTGCTTTTGTATATGGGTGCATATTGTTTCCCCTCCCCATGTAAGAAAATAAACTGCTCAACAACTGGAATCATTTTGATTTTCACTTTGTATGCACAGTGCCTGGCACTGTGTTTGGCACCTACAAATATTTGCTCAGTTGCATTAAACCAGACCTGTGCAACTTGTAAACTTCTTGGGGCCAGAGATTGGTTAGACTGATGATGGTTGGTTGCCACAGGGCATGTGACAAACAGATAGTGTGCAGGGGCAACCCTACATTTTTGTGACCCCTCCCAAAATCCTTTGGGGGGGCCACAAGCAGCCCACAAACCATAAGTTGTGCAGGCTTACATTAAACTGAAAGAATCTCTAATTGTGTCATCATTGTGCTAGTCAGGGAGATTTCATTTGGTCAGGACCCTTTTTCAGTGCCCCCCAAATGATAACACATTCAGTCATTTGCTCAGTCAATGAATAAAGGCAAACCTACAACAAGCAACCTTCTACTCTCATTTCTGTTTCCTGAGTGACTATCCCTAGTGAGAAGAGAATGGGCCTACTTGATGTGAACATTCCAGTTCATGGAGCATTTACAATTCTCTTGCAGATTAATAAAATGGCATTTTGAATTACAAGCAGTTCTCTAATAGATTTGGTTAGTGTGGACTAGTCCACCATGGTAGTAGTGCTCCTAAAATAGTAGGGACCTGAAAAACACTAAATCTTCAATCCTGGACTGTGGTAACTCCACTAAGGTCACTATGCATCTACCTTGTAAGATCCATCTTAAAACATTCTGCCAGTCTTCTCCACTTCCTGTTACAAATGTTATCAAGCTTGTCTCATCTGGCAAGTGGGAAAAGAGAGGTTATTGTCAGATTGAATAAGAGACATATGGTTAAACAGCCTTTTTTAAGCTTTTGGATGGGAGGCTGTTAATTCTATAGCGAAGTTCAAAGTTTCTTTTCAGTAACATTCCATAATTTAACTCAGACTGATAGCTCAGTAGGGACCAAATCAAGACTCGCACATTTCTTTTAACTTCCCACAAAGGAAAACCACACACACACACACACACACACACACACACACACACACACACACACGCTCCCCTTACTCTCCCCTACCTCTCAACTGATAAATGTATTTTGAGTAATTCATATCAGTGCTGATGGATGATGTGCTTGCCTCATTTATCTGTCTACGCTATTAATATGTTTATTTGAAGTACTTTCAGCATGTCAGGTAGTATAACCAATGGCAATAACTTGAATTTGAAGACTGCAACCCATTAGAATTAGAGGCATTAAGGACAATGGAGTGATCCATTGGGAGGGCTTCACTTGGGAGACCTAGAAGTGACAGGCTATTCGGTGAACAATTTACTGAATCTCTCAAGGCCCCTCCTTTCTTCAGTTATGGTCATTGTTAAGTTCATTCTATTAACCTTAATAGGCTTGCTTTCAAAGAACCTCACTTAGAAGATTTAAATGTAAACTCTGTCATATGTCAGCCTACAACTGAGCTTAAATAGCTAATAAAGCAAATGTAATGTATCAAGCTGTGTATCCACAGGTCCACAGCTATGAGGCCCATTTTCATTTTGGTGAAGATACCTACAGACCATCAGAGCATAACAGCTTAAGTCTCCCAGAGGAGTATGGTTCTTTTTCCTCAGAGTATCAATATTGCCCCTGTCCTTTTATATTGTTGTAACATCCACCCCTCTTTCCAAAGCTCGTCCATAGAATTCTTAGCTATGAACAACACGTGTTGCATTATGTGGCACCTATGGATGGCCTGTTAAACAGAATAATTACAAAGTACATAAAGTATGAATTCAAATAATGGGTTGTATTCTGAATTAGAGATTATAACATGGGATTTGAAATCAGTGGAGGATGAGCTCTTGATTCTACATGTGAATAGGATGGCTGAGCATTTTTTTTAAAGTGTATTTTGGCATAGAATGAAATTAAATATTGCCTCTTTACTAAGAAGCTGGTGTGTGTGTGTGTGTGTGTGTGTATTTCTTTTTATGAGAAAATTGCTAACATTAAAATTAGAAAGAAACTTAGAAGTCTAACCTCCCACCCAATGCAAGTATCCCTTCTATAGTTTTCCCGAGAAATAGTCATTTTATTTGAATACTGCCAGTGATCTTAAATACTAGCTGAACTGAATTTCCCTGCCTCACAAAGCACCTAATTCCACTATTGGACAGTTCCAGTTAGGAAGTCCAGGAGAAATTTGCCTTCTTGTAAGTTTCACTCATTTTCCCTAATTTTGCTTTCCAAGGCAGCACAAAGTAAGTCTAAGTCAAGAAGAATTATATTTACTTTAGAGATAGCATTAAATTTCATAAAGTTCTACGTAACTGCATTTTAGTGCTACCAATCAAATGACCAAGTTATATACAGGCAAGTTCTCTAGAGACTTATCTAGGGAATTTTGCATAATAAAAATGGAGGGGAGGAGCTGGTCATGATTGAGGAAGTTAGTTCTGACCTTAGTGGATGAATCTTTTCCTTATCCTCCTTTCCTTTCACTATGCCTCTGGCTCTTACAATAAAAATTTCTTTTCCCTAAAGATGATCTCGACTAGATATTTATCTGATTAAAACTTGGTGTCAAAAGGTAAATATCTTCCACCCTTGGAGAAGGGTGAAGGACATTCTATTTTCATTGAGAAGTTCTTCTACCAAAATGAATCCCTAACTGGTAAATTGTGGGCATAGGGGTATGAGTGTGTGTGTGTGTGTGTGTGTGTGTGTGTGTGTGTGTGTGTGTGTGTGTGTGTGTGAAATGACTTGACACCTTCCATTTTCAGCATTGTTTATTAGCTTTCACCTACTTACTAGCTATCTACCCTCCCTCATCTATGCAAGTTGAACAAGTTGCTCTCTGTTAAGAAGTTCATTTAAACCTAAGTCCCACTGAGGAGAAAGTGTGGATGTCTTTGTAAATATATGAAAGCTCTATAAACAATCTATGCATGTAGAGGGTTTCCCATGTGCATGCATGTATCTACATAAGAGAGATGTAGATTATATTTACATAGTTTCATTTTGAAACTTAACGATGTTGTAGAAATTATCCTTTCAACAATGCTTACATTTAAAGTAGGAGCTCTTAACCTTTTTTTTCTGTCAAAGAAATAAATTCTAAAATGCTCTATTACGTTTTTAAGACCCTCAGTAATGAAACTCCCCCATACCATTCTAGAACAAATTCCATGGTCCAGCTTGGCTATTCTCCTCCCCATCCTTGGAACATACATTCTTTCGCCTACCACAAAGTCTTTGTGTATGCCATACTGTACACCAATCTCCAAAAAATGCCTTCTTCCTGCTTATTTTTACTTGCTATTGTCCTTCTCATCCTCTTTTTTAACCCAAACCCTATTATTTTATCCTCTCCCCTTACCCTCCTATTCCTTATTCTGCCCAACCCTCTAAAAGTCCCTCCCCTGTCTTCTCCCCCCAACCTCCTAAATCTTCATCTGTATACCCTTCTAAAAGCCCCTCCCTGTCCACTAGTCCTCTTATTTCTTTTTAAGTTTAGAAGATTTTTAGACCCTTTTAGATATATATGTTCCCTCTTAAACCCAGATCCAATGAGATCCAGTCCTCCACTCCCACCTGCTTCCTCTGTATCAGTTCTTCCTTTATTGATCCATTTTTATGAGATAATTGCTTTTTACCTTTTCCTACCCAGTGTTGGTTTTTAGAATCACCCCATCATACACAATTCAGCCCCAACCTTTCATTCAAACTACACTAGCAATGATGAAAGTCTTAAGAATACTGATAGAAAATGGAAGGAGTTGGGTCATTCCTTAACATAAAGGGCTCTCTCTCTCTCTTTTTCTCTCTCTCTCATACACACACGTACATATACACACATACATGCATGCATATCACATGTCCACAATTTACCAGTTAGGGATTCATTTTGGTTAAGGAACTTCTCAATGCCGATAGAATGTCCATCACCTCTCCCCAAGGATTAAAGCTATTATTTACCCATCAAATGTTTTAATCAGACAAATACCTAGTTGAGATCATCCTTAGGTGAAAGAAATTTGTATTGTATGAACAGAAGCCATAGTGAAAGAAAAGGAAAATAAGGAAAATATTCATTAACTTAAGCCATATATATATATATATATATATATATACACACACATATATATATATAATTATCAAAACTATCTAGTACTGGCTAAGAAATACAAAGGTAGATCAATGGAATAGAGTAGACATACAATTCACAGCAGCAAATAAATATAGTAACCTTGTATTTGACAAGCGTAAAGATTTAAGTTATTGAGACAAGGATTCATTATTTGGTAAAAATTGTTGGGAAAACTGGAAAATGGTATGGTAGAAACTGGGCATAGACCAATATTTTACACCACTTACCAAGATGAGATCAAAATGGATTATGTGACTTAGATATAAAGAGAGATAGTACAAGACAATTTGAAAAACATGTAACATATTTCCTATCAGACTTATAGATAGGCAAACAATTCATAAATAAACAAGAGATAGAGAGCAGAGTGAGGTATAAAATGGATCATTTTTATTATATTAAATTAAAAAGGTTTTGTACAAATAAAACAAATGTAACCAAAATCAAAAGGAAAGCAGAAAATTGGGGAGGGGGAATTTTAATAGACAGATTCTCAAATAATGTTCTCATATCCCAAATATATAAAGAACTTTGTCAAATCTATAATAATATGAGTCATTGCCCAATTGATAATTTGTCAAAGGATATGAACAGGCAGTTTTCCAATGAGGAAATCAAAACCATTTATAGTCATTTAAAAAATACTCTAAATCATTTTTGTTTAGAGAAATGCAAATTAAAATAACCTTGAGATCTCATTCTACATTTATCAGATTGGCTAAAATGATTGAAGGGGAAAGCAACAAATGTTGGAGGTGAGGTTGAAAAAATGGTACACTAAGTCACTGTTGGTGGAGCTGTGAACTGATGCAACAATTTTGGAGAATAATCTGGGGTTATGTCCAAAGTGTTATTAAATTGCCTATATACCCTTTGACCCAGTAATACCACTAATAAATGTTTCCCAAGATGACTGTAGGAAAAGGAAAAGAATCTAATATTCTGAAATATTTATAGCGGTTCTCTTTGTGGTGGCAAAGAACTGGAAATTATGGGGATGCCTGTCAAGAATGGCTAAACAAGTTGTGGTATATATCTGATACTGATGGAATACTATTATGTTATAAAAAATAATGAACTTGATGATTTTAGAAAAATGTGGATAGACTTGCACAAAATAATGGAGTGAAATGAGCAGCACAGAAGCAAGAGAACATTATATATAGCAACAACAATACTGGTTTTGTTTTGGTTTTTTTTTTGGAGGGGAGAAGGCAGGGCAATTGGGGTTAAGTGACTTGCCTAAGGTCACATGACTAGTAATTGTTAAGTGTCTGAGGCTGGATCTGAACTCAGGTCCTCCTCACTCCAGGGTCAGTACTCTATTCATTGCACCATCTAGCCACCCCAAACAATACTGTTTTAAGAACAACTTTGAGTTACTAAGTCATTTTGACTATCATAAATACCCAAATTAACTACAAAGTATATATGAAGGAAGAAGCTATCTGCATCCCGAGAAAGAACTAATAAACAGAAATGTGTATAGAATGGTTTTACATATATATACGTATTTGTGTCTAACGGTAGCCATCTCTATAGCTGTCTGCTATAAGGGAGAGGGAAGACAAAAAGGGAAAGAAAGAAAGTTACATGATAACTTTGTTATTATTTAAAAGGAATAGCAAGTTGTACACAATAGATTCGCAATTTCATGTACGATCATCTTTTTTTCTACTGTGTTATGGAAATGCTTGTTTTATTTCTTAAGTTCAGAATAAAGTAAATATTTTTTTAAAAAAGAATGCTCTCTTATCCACTTATACCAAAGATTCTTAACATTTTTGAGTCATGTACCCATCCCTTTTGGAGTCTGGTGAATCTAATGGACCATTTCTTAGAATAATGATTTTAAATATGCACATTGAAATAAGAGAACAAAGGAAACCAACTATATTGGAAAAACAGTTATCAAAAGTTCATGGATTCCATGTTACAAATCTCTGACCTAAGGGAATCATAGTGCAATGGAACAAGGGGTGGACGTAAAATGAAATGACCTGCATTCCAATCTAGACTCTACCAGTTACTATGCGCCCAATCAGTCACTTTACTTTCTTATCTGTAAAATAATAGGGGAAGACAAGATTAACTCTAAGAATCGCTCCAATTCTAAATCTATGAACCTATGACTTTCAAGGTCCCTTCTAGCTCTAAAATGTATTTGCTACAATACTCTGGCTTTTGATTCTGTGATGTTTGCAATCCCTAAACTTGGACCCCGTGTAGTTTATAACTTTTACAACCCATGATCACTCTTCATTTGTGTAGACGGGATAACACTAATATATGTGTTATTTAGCTAGCCCAGGTAATGTCTAAGTGGGAATTTGAGCTAGATCCAGAGCCTGATGGCTATTTGGACATGAATAAAAGGTCTAGTGATCCATTTTCAAACCATTTATGTTTCACTGGGCCAATTGGTCCAAAAGATATTGACTTCTCAAGCCATCCTTCCTTCTAAAACTGTATTGGGAAATCTAAGAGAACTGAAATATTGGTGGGAGAGGGCATAATGTTTATAACCAAGACTTCCATTTGTCTTTTTCATATCTATACATTTTGTTTTTGAATTATGAAGCACTTGAGGATGTCATTCATACAATCAAGCTGATGAGTTGGCTCAACATTTCCAACTTTGTCATGCATTTCAGGTTCTTTTATGCTGTGAAACTATTGCCGTATAGGTTCATTTTAACTGGGCTTGTTTCCATGTAATGAGAAACTAAGGGAGAAGTAAAGATTTAAAGTTATTTAAATAACTTTTCTATTACATATACATAAATATATGCATCTGCATGTATATATCAAGACTTCATAATATGTGGATGCAAATTTTTTAAGTCACAACTGCCCTCATTGGATTGGGTAGAAACCTATGAATGCTTGTTGATGGGTCTTGATTTGGGTAAGGAAGTAGGGGTCAGTCAGTTTCAGAAAACAGCACAGAATAGATAGCAGAGTATGACAGTTAACTGTGAAGGTTACTGAGATGGAACCCGAGTCTTCTTTGATAGGGCTCTAAGTAAAACCATCATGAACTCTACATCTGGACAGCATCTTTGAATTTGGCGGAAATCCTATTATATTTTTTTGTAGTCATTGTTACCATGGAACTCATTTTTAGCTTAACAAAGGGAAGCATTCTTTCGATGGTGAATAGAATTTTATTTGGTTACTCTGGCCAGATCTCAAGTAAAATAAATAATATAAATGTATTTTGATTCCTGTAATCCCCTCTACAATGCCAATGGATATCTCATCAAGAGACTGAAATATCAAAACCTTTACCAGGCTATCAATTGTAAGATAATGGAATCAAAGATCTGAACATAGAAGGGGTGTGCATGCAGTAAGAGCAGTCAGTCAATTAGTATTTATTAAGTGCCTGTTATGTACCAGGTACTGTACTAAGAGCTAGGAATATGAAGAAAGGCAAAAAGTAGGTAGCAGAGTGTGACTTTCTTGCTTGCTCTGAAAGAATTCAATTTAATGGGGAACCTACATGAAAACAACTATGTACAAACTATGTGTGTGTGTGTGTGTATACATATACATATATACATACATACATATATGATGTAGTCTCAGAGGAAAGGTGCTAAGTTTAAAGAAGAGTGGGAAAGGATTCTCCCAGAAGGTTTATCTGAAATTTAAAGGAAACCAGTGAAACTAGAGGGTGGAAATAAAAAGGGAGAGAGTTCCAGGTGAAGGGGACAGTCAGTGAAAATGCTTGGTGTGGGGAGGTGGAATGCTGGCCAGTGTCACTGGATTGCAGAGTACATGAAGGGGAATAAGGTATAAGAATACTGCAGAGGTAGGTGTGGGGACATGTTATAAAGGGATTTTATATTTTATCTTAGAAGGGGGTCGTTGGAGTTTATTGAATAAGGGTATAATATAGCTAGACTTACGTTCCAGGAACATCATTTTGCTGCTGAATGGAGGATGAATTGGAGTGGATAGAGAACAGATGTGGGGAGACCAAACAGCAGCCTATCCTGAAAGATCACTATCTCTTTTATGCAGGCTAGGGTGGTTTCTCTTGAAGAGGGCATCCTAAGGATTTGGATGATTGTAGGAGTCTAGAATTTGAACCATTATCATGGCTTCCTTATCATCTAGATGTAAAAAAAAAAATCAGCCTAAGAGTACTGGGGTAGTGGAAGTTTAGAAAAATTCCTGTTGATTTTGAAGATGTTTTTTGGACCCAAATTTATTCCTCTGGCAGATGTGGAGGACAAGGGAAACAATATCCATTCAAATCAGTGAATTTTATCCTTTTAACTTTATTTTACATAACTCTAGTGCCTTCAGTCTGTTGATTATCTCCAATTTATCCTGGACTCAGCTTGTTTGCACATAGCCATTTGCATGTTGTCTCCCCCTTTAGATTGTGAACTTCATGGGAACAGGAAATGTCTTTTACCTTTTTCTGTGTCTCCAGTGCTTAGCATAGTGCCTGCAACATGATAGGTAGGTGCTTAATAAATGTTTATTGACGTACTATTGGATTTTTTGACCCACTAGTGTTTTATTACATTCAAATTCTGAACCTGAATCATTAGAATGACCTGAGCTAGACCTGGCCCAGAACAGAAGCTCAGGGGAGCATCTAGACCAAAACCCTCCTTTTACAGATGAGGAAGCTTAAGGTCGAGGGAGATGAAAGGACTTGCCTGGCTCTCACAGGAACAAGTGGCAGAGTCATCTCATCCTTGGTGGAACTTTTTTTTTTTAAGAAAAAAGTATGTGACTGCTATTTACTTATTTGTATTCCCCTGTTCATTCATTCAATCATCCATGTAATGTTAATGGGATTTAAGATCTTCCCTGCCCATTAGCAGGTCTCACAGTGGAGCCCATTAAGGGAAGCTTGCTTAGGGGAGGCTTGCTTGGTAATAAGATTTTCACACCTTTTGCTAATGTCTAATTAGGTGTTGAGTCACAAGGTTTGTTATGTCTTTTGACTCTGAGAAGTGTATATATACTCTGAGTTGATATTTTGCTTTGGAGGCTCACTTATGAGAAGGATCTTGTGATTCCCTGGTTGAGATTCTGAGTGGTCTCATGTTCAGAGCTCCCTGACTGCTCACATGTAAAGGCTCTCTAGATCCAGGGATGTATGTAAAGTATAGTTGATTCAGGCAGTCAGAGCCCTGTCTGTTGGTCTTTATTTCTCTGCTTGTATTTTTTCTGTTTTTATTTTCTCTGAAGTTCGGGGTGCTGACTTTTCCCATGAACTAGTGAATGTAATTTAAAAAGATTGTTGACCCCTTAAACATCTGTCTTTCCTATTAGAGCAGATCTAAGAACCTGTGCTAGCAGCCATCCTGGGTATGCCAGTGTGGTTGCCACTACAATTCATCCATCTATCCATCTATCCATGCATTAACCAATCATTTATTGAATGTCTGGTATGTATGAAACATTATGCTAGACAGTGGGGGTCATGGACCCTAATTATCATTAAGCTTAAATCTGAAAGAGGGGGCTTTAATGCCTCAAAAATATTCTATTATATGATAAATATATAATAGTTGTAATATGGAATAGAATAAAATAAAAGCCTAAAATAGATAAAAAGTGATATTTTAGGTTGTAGTATAGAAATATAATTTCCATTTGGATGAAATCAACTTCTTTCAGTTTAGTTCAATTCTATGATGAGATAAAGCACTTTGCAAATCTTAAAGCACTATATAAGTGCTAACTATTATTATTCAAGCACTGTACTAGGCACTGAGATCAGGGAAATTTTTGTAGAAAAGTTTGTACTTAATCTGGACTTTGAAGGATGGTTATTTCAAAAGAGGGAAAGGGAAGGAGAGTCTGGGCATACAGGAAGGGAGAGCATGAGCAAAAGCCCAGAGATAGGACAGTACTGGATGTGCATGAAGGACAGCAACTAGTACAGTTTAACTACAGCACATGAAGGAAAATAGTGTGAAATAAACTTTAAAGGCATGGAGGTAAGAGGCTATGGAAAGCTGTAAATGTCAAACCATGGCTAATATGGAAAAACATTTTGCCTAATTTCATATATATAGTGGGTATCATATTTCTTGCCTTTTCAATGGATAGGGGAAGCTTAGAAGGAGAGAGAGAATTTGGAACTAAAACTAAAAATTAGAAATTAGAAAAAAAAAGAATTCTGGACTTGGCCTCAGAAAACAACAACAAAATGCCAAGACTTTGGAAGTTAATCAGTTGACAAGAGGAAATAATTGACAGTTCATTAGCCAAGGTGTGACATACCAGGATTTGTGCATGACAAACTGCCAACCAGCAGTATGAAAGATGGGTTGGAAGGACAGTGTGGAGATTAGTGCATTGATTAGGATCCTATTTTAGTATTAGAGGTAGGGAATAAGGAGGGACTGGACTAGAATGGTAACAGTATAAGTATGAACATGGAGTTCATTTTCAAGATTGTGTTAGTGATCTACCTGAAAGTATGATAAGTAGACAAATCGTGCCACTCCTCACTTTCTTTTTCATTTTATATCATTTTTCTGTGACTAGGAATCTTAAAAAAAAAAAGATAGTTCTATTATATAAAGTTTTATAGACTTTAAGGATCTACGTAAATGGTACCTGTTACCTTCTTTTTTTATTTTGCTTTTTGGAGGTGGGGAAGGCAGGACAATTGGGATTAAGTGACTTGCCCCAGGTCACACAGCTAGTAAGTGTTAAGTATCTGAGGGTAGATTTGAACTCAGGTCCTCCTGACTCCAGGGCTGGTCCTCCATTCACTGCACCACCTAGCCGCCCCTACCTTCTTTTTCTAACCTAAAAATGTTGTCCTAGAAGAATATTATATTGAGTTTCCCCATAAATAAAAACCAACATTTTTGAATCATTTAAGTATTTCTTTATGATTTACAATGTGTTAATCATAATGTAAGATTTATGACATCATAATTGCTTCTGTAGGGTCAGAAATCTGTTGAGGTCATTTAAATAACAAAAGAAGTCATCTAGCTCTATATTCAGGATGAATATTAAAAGATTCATATTTCCCCAAAATATTTAGGAACTAAATATTTAGGACCTAAATTCTCCATGCTAATTGAGTGGGGTACACTCTCTGCACCCTCTATGAAGACTCCTCCGAATGAGAAGGGAGAGAAACTATCTTGAAACCAGAGACAGACTTTTGTAAAGACTGGACAGACCTGAGTCCTGGGTTTACACAACCTAGGACCCTTCCCCCCTTCCCTTGTTGTCATCAGCATTAAGCCCCTTTCAGGAGTTTTAGACCTCCACCCTTGTATACCACACCCTTAAAAGCATTAGGCCCTTTTTCAGGAATTTTTGACCTCCACTCTTGCTTGTGACCTTTTCCCTTGCTTTGACATTTACCAAATGAGGACATTGATAATACCCTGGCTCCCTGTCCCACCTCCCTGCCAACAGGAGATAGTGGCAGGCTTCTTTGTTATCCACCATTGGGTTAAATTTCTCGCCAAGACTGAGAGCCCACCTCCCAGCCAATGGGAGAAGGGAGAGCAGGGAGAGGGGGTTTAACAGGTTAGGGCATAAATTCTTGTTCTGTCTTTTGTAACATGCCTCTTCTCCTTGATCCCTGCCATGGAGAAGACTGCCCTCTTCCTGTGGGGGAGGAGAACAAACTTCTGACTTTTGATTTTTCTTGGGTAGGGGATTTTTGGGGCCCCTGCACCCTACACATGATGTAATAAATATATATCTTAAACTGTTCAATATATATTATTAGTTGAACAAGGCTGTATCATTGGAAGTAAAGATCCATGAAAAGTAGGGTCACTCCTCGCCCCTGACCTCATTTTGGAATGACTAAGTATTTTTTTCTTTTTTATGATAGTGATGTTAAAAAAAAATCAACTATTTCTAACTTTCTTAAATTTTCTGAAATTGTAAAAGAGATTCTGTCTCCACCTTTCTCCTACTCCTTTCTCTATATTCACAACTTCTATAAGTTAGCTGTTAGAACTCCCACCATCCCGAATCATTCAGTGTTGCATCTCTGTAAATTGCTTCAGCCTTCCTCTGAATGATCTAACAGTTGATCAGTTCTAGGGAAGCCCTAACAAAAAGTATTTGAAACACAGCCCAGTCTTTCCATCTTAAATTGTGCTCCTCTGCTGCCCTCTGCTGCAGGAATTGCTTCAATCTCCGAATCTACCAGAATAATAGTTTTCTAAGGTCAAAAAAGGGCTGGAACCAAGGGAGGGTTCTTTATCAGAACAAGTATTAAAATAAGATGTAAAAATAAAGAGAGGTGTAAATAATGTAATATAATAAGTAAATAATATAATGATAATTTGATTAGAATATCTCTTGGGAATAAAATTTCTTTAAGTCGAAACAAAAAAGAAAAATTCATAAATTATATCAAGAAATGTAGATTGTTTTTGTCTCTTTCTGATGAATATCTTGGTACACAGTTTTTATTTGTCATTAGGCATTTGAAAATAAAAAGGACCTACAATAGAAAAAGTTGTGAATTCTTCCATGATTGTTTTCTGTCCACTTCCCCCAATTTCCCTCAAGAGGAAAATTTCCGCTTTCCCTAAGAGATTACTTCCTATTACACTGAATGATATGTATATGTGTACATGTTGCCTCTTCCATTAAAATGTTAGGTCCTTTGGGGCAAGGACAGTTTTTTGCCTTTCTTTGGATCTCCAGTGCTTAGCACAGGGGGACATAATACATGCTTAATAAATGTTTGTGGACTGACTAGCTTCCAGTAGCTCTCTTCCCAGGTAATTCCTCTCTCTACTCCAAGCTCTTTTTTGGATCCTTTATTACTTTCTTAGAAGAGTTGGGAAAGAGTTTATCAGCTAATCAAGACACTCAGTAATGAAGCGATAACTTTTCTTTTGTATATGGCTCTTAGAAGTTGAAATTCAATTCAAGTGGGTGGAAGATAATGACCTTGCCTCCTAAATTCAACTTTTTGTTCTTTTGTAAACCTTGTGAGGTGGGTAGTGGGAAGAGCAAGTTGAGCAAATTCTGGATTGGGTTAGATCAATAACCTCTGCTGGTCTGTAGACAGAACAATGCCTGAAATGGTACTGAGGAGTTACAGTTTGGCAGTAAGGGAAATAGGTAGGAATTAAAGGGACTTTCTAATGCTACATTGAATAGTTTTCTTCTATGAATTTTACGTATCCAAAAGGCTTTCATTCCCAAAGGTGAAGGCTTTCCTGAAGAGAAAAAGCTGTCGACAGCCAATATTCTGGAAACTGGAAAATGTCCCTGTCTTTGCCGAGAGAATGAATTGAGTGATTTTTCGTTTGTTTTCTAGTTTAATTCTGGATGTATGAAAGGTCTGCATTATTAAAAGAGCTGAAATTTAAGTCTCTGGGCTCTAACTTAAAAATCAGAGGGTATTAGGAAGAGAGGCTATATTTTTAAAGTGAAAAGCAGCTCTAAAACCAAATTCCTAATGAAGTAATACACTTGCTAGCCACCACAAGACCAGTAAAGCACAAACAGTTATTATGAGACCAATGGAGCCTCCTTTACATGGAGCCCCTCATGCCACACGAGACCAGTGGGTAACAAGACTAGCAGAAGAAAAGCAATAACATCCTCAAAAGCCATTGGCAGCCCTGCAGCATCAGCTTCATGAGTTCCCCCTCCATGTATGAGCCCCAGCCATACACATTGCTTACCTGTATGCCCTTTCAAATATATTCCCTGGGCATGTGCGATATTCTATTATAAATTCATGGGAGAATATACCTCAGCTTCATAGAGGGAATGTTCTATTGCTACTTTTCATACTTTGCTGTGTCAATGAATACCTTTACTTTAAAACAGACACAGTGGTTAGGGCTTATAAAATTATGGTTCAGAGTAAATTCAGACTCATAGTTTCTTGGCCAGGGCTGTCTTTTCTGAGATCCTAAATGCCTGAATTTTAAAACCTTTTATCTCCAACTGCATCTCCATTCTATTCACTTATTTTTTTGTGTGTTTTGATTTTTTAAATTTATTTAGTATTTTACTTTTCCCCACTTACATGTAAAAACAATTTTTAATATTCATTTTGAAAACTTTGAGTTCCATATTCTCTCCCTTCCACCCTCCCTACTTCCTCCCCCCAATTGAGAGGGCAAGCAATTCAATATAGGTTATACATGTATACTCAAAATAATTTGTTTTTAAAGTTATTTTTATTTCATTAAATATTTCCTAATTACATATAAAAAATTTAACAATTATTTTTTAATTGAATTATAAATTTGCTCCTACCCCTTCTCCTTCTTTGAGAAGGCAAGCAATTTCCGAATCTACCAGAATAATACAGTTTTCTAAGGTCAAAAAAGGGCTGGAACCAAGGGAGGGTTCTCTATTAGGAACAACTATTGAAATAAGATGTAAAAATAAAGGGAGGTGTAAATAATATAGTAAGTAAATAATATAATGATAATTTGATTAGCATATCTCTTGGGAATAAAATATCAATTATACATACGTATGAAGTCATGCAAAACATATCCCCATATTAGCCCTGTTGCACAAGAAAACACAAATGAAATAAAACAATAAAAATAAAGCCCCCCCCCCTCCAAAAAAAAGTATGCTTCAATCTGAATTCAGAACTTTCAGTTCGCTCTCTGGAGGTGGATAGCATTTTTCCTCAAGGGTCCTTTGAACTATCTTGGATCATTGATTTTATTAGAGTAGCCAAGTCTTTTGCAGTCAATTATCATACAACATTGTGTGCAGTGTTCTCCCTGTTCTACTCATTTCACTTTGCATCAGTTCAAGTCTTCCCAGATTTTTCTGAAACTATCCTGCTCACCATTTCTTATAGCACAACAGTATTTCATCACAATCATATATGACAACTTGTTCAGCCATTCCACAACTGATGGATATTCCCTCAATTTCCAATTCTTCGGAAGAGTTGCTATAAATATTTTTGTATGTATAGGTCCTTTTCCCTTTTCTTTGATCTCTGTGGGATACAGACCTAGTAGTAGAATTGCTGGATCAGAGGATATGCACAATTTTATAGCCCTTTGGATGTAGTTACCAAGTTTTTCTCCAGAATGATTGGACTAGTTCCCACTCTAGGAACAATGCATTAGTGTCCCAATTTTTCCACACCCCCTCCAACATTTGTTGTTTTTCTTTTTCATCATGTAAGCCAACATGATAGGTATGAGGTGGTACCTCAGAGTTGTTTTAATTTCCATTTCCCTACTCAGTAGCAATTTAGAGAATTTTTTTATGTGAGTATCGATAGCTTTGATTTCTTCCTTTAAAAACTGCCCATTTGTATCCTTTGACCAGTTAATCAATTATACAATGGGAAGATACGCCTCAGCTTCATAAAAGAAATGTTCTATTGCTACTCTTCATAATCTACTCTATCAATACATTGCTTTAAAGCAGAAATACTGGTGAGGGTATATAAACTATGCTTTGGATTAGATTCAGACTCATAGTTTCTTGGACCAGCGATATCTTTTTCTGGGATCCTAAATACCTGAATTTTAAAGCCTTTTATCTCCAACTGTAGCTCCCTATTTTACTAATTTACTTTTTAGCTTTATTTTTATTAATTTCATTAGATGTTTCCAAGGTTTTGGCCCAGTTCCCTACATATATTTGAAAAATGAGGTCTTTATCAAAGAAACTTGCTTTAAAAATTTCCATTTCCTTTATTCCTTCTAATTTTGGCTACACTAGTTTTGTTTATGCAAACATTTAAAATTTGTGAAATCAATATTATCTATTTTGCCTCCTGTAATCCTCTCTATCTCTCATTTGGTCACCAACTTTTCTCTTTTCCATAGATCTGACAGGTACATTGTTCCATGCTTCCTTATTTTACTTATATCCCCCTTAACATCTAAATCATTTATCCATTTCGACTTTATCTTGCTAAATTGTGTAAGATGTTGGTCCATACCTAGTTTTGCCTGATTTCTGCCAAACTGCTTTCTATTTTCCCAGTAATTTTTGTCAAAATTGAATTTTTGCCCTCATTGCTTGGATCTTTGGACACTAGGTTACTACGAAAATTTGCTACTATATATTGTGTACCTAATCTATTTCACGGATCTATTTCTTAGCCAGTACCAGACTGTTTTGATGATTACCATTTTGTAATATCGTCTGAAATCTAGAACTGCTGGGTCACCTTCCTTAACATTTTAAAAAATTGATTCCTTGATATTCTTGACCTTTTGTTCTTCCAGATGAATTTTCTGTTTATTTTTCTAGCTCTATACAATAATTTTTTGATAGTTTGATTTGTATAGCACCGAACAAGTAAATTAACTTGTATAGAAATGCCATTTTTATTATATTGGCTTGGCTTACCCATAAACAATTGATATTTTTCCAATTGTTTGGTTCTGTGAAATGTTTTTGAGTTTTTATAATGTCAGGGTTTGTCTCAGCAGGTAGACTCCCAAGTATTTGATATTGTCTGCAGTTGTTTTAACTGGCATTTCTCTAACTCTTCCTGCTAGGCTGTAAGTATGTGTGTGTATATGTCTATACACACAGAGAGACACATATATGTGTGTATTTGTATATGTGTATATATGTGTGTATATACATATATACACACGCACATACACACACACACATATACTGATGATTGGCATGAGTTCATTTTCTATCCTGCAACTTTACTGAAGTTGTTAATTATTTCACCTAGTTTTTCAGTTGATTCTCTAGAGTTCTTTAAGTATACCATCGTATCCGCAAAGAGTCATAGTTTTGTTTCTTCATTGCCAACTTTCATTTTGTCAATTTCTTTTTCTTGCCTTATTGCTACAGCTAGCATTTCTATTTCAGTATTTAATAATAATGATAATAATGGGCATCCTTGCTTCGCCCGGATTTTATTCCCCATTGTAGACAATGTTTGATCTTGGTTTTAGATAGATATTACTTCTCAGTTTAAGAAAGATTCCATTGATCCCTGTGCTTTATGATGTTGATGGAATATGAAGATCTTCCTTATCCATCCATCAATAGGCCTATGTGACCACATGTGTTTAGTCACTGATGTCTTACTGCTTTGAGCTCTGGACCAGCTGTGATACATTCTGAGTCACATAGAGCCCACTGGGGAGGAACTTGTCTAAAGGGAATCTTGCTTAGGAGAGGCTTGCTTGTAGGAAGGTTTTCATACCTTTTGGTATTAAGCTAATTAGGTACTGAGAGGGTTGTGCTGTCTTCTGGTTCTAAGACGAAACCATATATACTGGGAAGTTGGTGTTTTACTTTTGGGGTTCACTCATGAGAAGGATCATTTGATTCTCTAGATGGGACTTTGAATAGCCATGTTAAGAGCCCTCTCCTCCCCCCCCTCCCCACTACTCAGATGTTTGTGCTCCCCCAGTCTCGCAGTGTATGTAGATGGTTTTATTACTTTGTTCAGATGGTTGGAGTCTTGTCTGTTGAATATCTGTGCTAATTTCTCTGATTGTATCTTCTACTTATCTGTTATTTAAGTAGGTGACCCCTTTAAAAGTTGTCTTTCCCGTAGAAAAGCAAATCAAAGAACTTGTGCTAGCTGGCTTTCTTGGATGTGCTAGGGTGCTTGCTGTTACAGCTTTCTAGTGTTTTTTATTATGTTGTATTATATCAAAGGCTATTTCTACATCTACTGATATAATCAGGTGAATTTTTGTTGGTTTTGTTATTGATATGGTCAGTTATGCTAATAGTTTTCCTGACATTGAATCAGCATTCCTAGTAAAAATCCCACCTGGCCAAAATGTGTGATCTTTGTGGTATATTGCTGTACTCTCCTTGCTGGTATTTTATTTTAAAATTTTGCATCAATATTCATTAAGGAAATTGGTCTATGGTTTTCTTTCTCTAATTTTGCTCTCCCTGGTTTAGGTAGCAGCATCATTTTTTTGTTGTAAAAGGAATTTGTCAGACACTTTATTCTTTTTCAAATAGTTTATATAGTATTGAACTTAATTGTTCTTTAAATGTTTGATAGAATTTACTTGTGAATTCATCTGGTCCTGGGAATTTTTGCCTAGAGAGCTCATTATTGGCGTGTTCAACTTCTTTTCTATTTTTTTAAATACACGGTTGAGTGTTCTATTTCCTCTTCTGTTAATCTGAGCAGTTTATAGTTTTGTAAATGGTTGTCTGTTACACTTAGATCGTAAGATTTATTAGCATATAATTGAGCAAAATAACTCCTAATAATTGCTTTAATTTTGTCATCTTTGTTGGTGCATTCACCTTTTTTATTTTTTATACTAGAAATTTGGTTTTCTTTTTTTTCTCTCTCTTTCTGAATCCACTTATTTTATTTACTTGAAGGTTCAAACAAAAACGTTCAAACTAGACAGAAGAGCATTCTTTTTTTGTTGCTTGTTTTTGGTTTTTTTGCTTTTTGGAGAGGGGAAGGGGGGAGGGCAGGGTATTTGGGGTTAAGTGACTTGCCAAAGGTCACATAGCTAGCAAGTGTTAAGTGTCTGAGGCCGGATTTGAACTCAGGTCCTCCTGACTCCTGGTCTGGTACTCTATTTACTGTGCCACTTAGCTGCCCCTAGAAGAGCATTCTTTTTTTTTTTAAATTTTATTGTAGTTTGCATCATTCATTTCCACAAGATTTTGAGTTACATATTTTCTCCCTCTCTTTCCCCCACCCACCACCCCAAAACAGCCATCCCAGTGTGTCC
>CM053581.1:504899799-504927633 GCA_028627135.1 Pseudochirops cupreus
AAGGGAATACAAATGTATATATACATATACATACACATATGTCTATATAGGAGGATTTATATATGCTTACAAACACATATCTGAGTATGTTTATATATGAGTACATATAGGGCACAAGTTCAATTGAACAGGAAGGGACAATACTCTAAAATGTGAAATTCTGAGGTGGGAGAGGATTAGAAAAAGAGGAGACAGGGAGAGACAGAATGGGGTTAATCATCTCAAAGAAGAGGCAAAGGAAAATTGCTACAATGGAGGGGAAGAACAGGAAGGCAAAAGGGAAAAAGTCAACCTTACTCTCATTGAACCTGGCTTAGGGAAGAAATGACATAAACTCTAAACTGGGTATCTTGCCACACAGGAAAGTAGTGGGGATGGGGATGAGAGGTTGGATGACGGAGGGGAGGGCAAGGTGGGGGGAAGGGTTGATGAAAGTACACACTTCTGTAAAGGGACAGGGGCAGGGACAGGGTAGAGAATAGAACAAGGGTGGGGAGGGATAGGAAGGAGGGACATATGCCCACTGTGGAGAGGTTCTGCGTAATTACACATGTACAGCCTGTATTTAATTGCTTGTCCTTCCAGTGGGGGTGAGTGATGAGGGAGGAAGGGAAAGAATCTAGAAGTAAAAGTTGTATAATCAAATGTTAAAAATATATATGTGTATATATATATATATAGATAGATATAGATATAGATATAGAAAGAGAGAGAGAGACATACGTATAATAATAATTATTATTATTATTATTAACTCCATCCAACTGGGAATTAAGATACCCAGGCACTGTGGTAGGGAGATCGATCCTGCCCTACCAGAAAGTTAGAGGGGCAAGGGGGAGGACATAGGAGAGAGCAGATTGGGGGAGGAGTTATACAGTGGGATCGCTGTTTCAGGGTGTTGGGTAGGGGAAAGATGGCGAGAAAATTTGTAACTCAAAATCTCGTGGAAATGAATGATATAAACAAGAAAATAAATTAATTAATTTTAAAAATAAAATAATAAAATAAAAAACTGCTTCTTTGATTTTGTACTTTGCCTCCCTACACTGGTGTATGTTCTGGGTAGATGACACTCAACTCTTGTGAGACTTGTATAAGAATAAATAGCTTCTGTTTCTACCTGGAGAAACTTCTGTGTTTTATTTGGGTAGGTATCTTTGGGGTCTTTATCCCACACAATATGGACAAAACTGTCATAGTTAGCACATGAACTTAGTCTTACGGTGTCAACTGTGAGCACCATAGTAAATGATGTGTACTGAATAAGGAGCATGCAAAAGGCAGTATTCACATGAAGTCAACTTATCTGTCAAAACAAAAAGAAGGCACACTTATAGAGAGGAAAACTATTCTAGAGGGAGAAACTATTAACTATGTGGCTAGAAGACCAGACTTAGAAGATTACTCCTTTAAGCTAGGCTGCTTTGAAGATTTAAAGGTGAAGGAACATTTACAAGCAGTGGTTGATTTGTATAATTTAAAAATTCTACAGGATTTCATAATGTGCATGTGTCAGGAAAGACCACTAGTGCAGATATTGAAACAGCAAAGAAATTTCAAGAGTTCCTACAAAAAATAATAGATGAAGCTGCCTCCTTGTTGGAGCAAATCTTTAATGTAGATGAGACTGCCCTACTTTATCAAAGAATGTCATCCTGAACTTATATCTCGGTAGAGGAAAAAACTATGCCAGGGCATAAAGCTTAGAAAATTAAAGTTTCTCTTCTGTTTGGAGGCAATGTATCTGGGATTGCAAATTAAAACTCTTCTTGGGCACCGGTCAGAAAATCCCAGACCAATGAAAAGAATCAGCAAAGCAAAGTAAAGGTACTTGTGCATTATTTCCCTAATCCTAAGGTAGGGAAAACCTTCATCATCTTTGAAGGCTCTGTTCATTCGTAAAGTCAGAAGTTTTGTAATAACAATGGCATTTCTTTCAAGATTCTACTTATTTTGGATGATATCCCAAGTTACCCTTCCCATCTGGATGATGTTAATGAAAATGTAAAAGTGGTCTATTTTCTCCCTCATTTTTACAGCTTCCTACCTCATTATTACAATATATGGATCCGGGAGTGATTGAGAATTTTAAGGCATGTTATTTACAACTATATTTGCCCAATCAGTTGCAGCTTTGGATATAGATAAGCACTTGAAATTAAGAGATTTCTGGAAGAAAAATGTCTGAAGGGAGTTTTGGGGGAAAGTGTGCTCTCAGGTTGATCCATTTTTATGGGTTTGACAAATATGAAACATTAAAAGAAGTAACAAAATTGTAAAATTGACACAAGAATTACAGCTAGAAATGGATGAAAATGATGTGGAAGAGTTTCAGTCTCATGGAAAAGAAGTGTTGAATGAGGAAAGATTTCAGAAGAAAGAGAAACTTTGGAACCTGAGGTCTAACAGATAAGGTTCACTTTTCCATTGACAGAAGCATTTCATCACTTGAGTGAATGTTTTTCTTGTATAGAAAAAATGGATTCAAATACTTCTAGATTTTTAAAAGTTTAAAAACTAGTTGAGGATAGTATTACTCACTATTGTCAGATATGTGGGGGGGGGAAGAGGGAAGAGAGAGCCATTGTCCAAATATCTCTTAATAGCTTCACAAAAAAAGTTGTGCAGCCAACCACCAGTGGTAAAGGCTAAGGTGCAAGGAGGGGAGAAGTGACAACATACTGCACACCTTTGATAACTTTACTGTATATTACTGTGCATACTTTATGATTAACTATCTTTTATTTCATAATGATGTTTATTATTATGGTACCAAATTAAAATGTCTGTATTTTAGTACATTTGGTGACCTGCGAAAAGGTATTATGTATATCAAATTAAATGAGTGGGTAGGGACAAATTAACATTATATAAAAATTGTTTTACATTGAAGTCTGTAGAATGGTCCACATAAAATGAGAACTCTATATTTGACAAAGGTGGTAGATTAAATGATTTTGATGTTATTTTTTATTTACCTGAGTTTTTTGTAATGTACAGTAGTATTGAGATATTAAGAAGCGCACACACACACACACACACACACACACACACACACACACACATCACACATATACAAACAGCCTAGGAGAAGAGGGAACAGTGTCTGTCTCTTTTGTTCCATATGGTACTTCGAACATTACCTGCATATTGCAATAGCTTTTCCAGTTGCAGTGCTACTACATGGAGGGTAAGGTGGAGTCTTGAGAACCTGAATAATGCTTTAGCTTGTTAGTCCATTTGAAATGACAGAGGACAAAACAGAAAAGCAATACCAAGGAAGTGGTAGAACAGGGATTCTAACCAAATCCAAACTAAGATCTTTTGCTGAGCACTACCCTATGCAGCACTGAATAGGTAAAGATGGGTTCTAAGTGACAAGGGAATATCAAACAAGGGGAACTTACAAGTCAACACATGTCCAGAAAAGAAGAAATTCACTGAAACTAGAGCAGAATTCTATGCAATTTGCCAGCAACAGATGTATGAATTGTTTGCTCAAGGGCTCCTGAAAGCTTTTCTGTTTTGATTGTACCTTGCCCGCATTGAACTAATGAGCTTCAGCTGCCACTGACAAATACAAATGGGGACTGAA
The DNA here is from genome assembly GCA_028627135.1 of Pseudochirops cupreus. Taxonomy (NCBI): domain Eukaryota; kingdom Metazoa; phylum Chordata; class Mammalia; order Diprotodontia; family Pseudocheiridae; genus Pseudochirops; species Pseudochirops cupreus. Next base: position 504,903,398 of record CM053581.1, read on the forward strand.
ACATAGGTTGGATGAGCATCTCCCAAGTGATGCTGCCAAGGGTGTTCCTATGCTGAGTGAGAGGGGCTTAATGACCCTTAAGGCCCATTCTAACCCCTATAGTCCGTGTATGATTATATGTCAATGCTCTTAATATAAGATACAAGGTAAAAGTTGTAATGGTGCTGGTGATGAAGAGGCTTCCCTCATGTACCTCTAAATATGAAAACCCAAAGGGAATAATGATATTGATTCATTATCAGCGGCTTCAGAGTGAATTTGTGATCATATTTTAATCTAGATTGATATGAATGTGCAAATACCAAGAGTTTTTATTTCCTTTGTTTTAATTTAATTTGTTGGTCTATATACCCTCATAAATAAACCTGTGCCTTAGCATCCTCAATTGTACACAGACTGTATAGCAAGAGATACTTAGTAATATGGCTTTGTAAAATCTGATAGGAACTGTTTTCATTTATTTTGGACATACATTTTCCCTGTTGTTTATTCATTGAGCGTTATCAGTCCTGGATTCTTCAAGATTTGTAGAACAGAATAATTAGCATCTGGTTGAGGGAACACCCTCTCTAGACACTAAAAATTTGCAATGCGGTGTTAAATTTCTGAGGATAGAATTGTTGTCCCTTCCTTAGAGTAGTGTTGCTAAAATGTATTCTGTTTTCTTATCACTAAGACACTTCTTGGCTCCAACTAGTTTGCAATGGGAAGGAAGTCCTTTGCCACCTCCTAGTCACTGGAATAGTTTGCATTAACTGCTCCCAGAGTTTATCATTCTAAAGTTATCAATAACATGATTTAGAACTGGAAGGGTCCTTACAGAGTACCATTCCCCCTAAATTTTCATATGAAGGATCTAAAACCAAGAAAAGCTAAGTGGCTTTAACGGGGACATTTATGTAATAAGTAGAAGAGTTGAGATTCCATCTCAATGTCTCTCACTCTAAACCTAGTGTTCTTCCCTTCACAGTACACTTTTGATGAACACTGAAGATTTTATGGAAACAAAGATTGCTACATAGACCCAGAATCAGTAATAGCCTTCTGAAAATATGTTAAGCAGTTAAAATTTTGTCTTCAGAGTTCCTCTTTTTTTCTCTTATCCCTGTTGGTAGAAATTGTCTGCCTCTCTGTGTATTGAGAGGAAGAAGGGGTAAGGGAGAGATTAAGACCAGCTATAAGGAAAAGATAAGAGAAATTTATTCACAGATGGGATAAATGACTAATACAATGTAATATGTCACATTTACTAGGGGAAATTTTACTTTTTAGCTGTAGATGAAGAAATGAATCTTTAGTTACAGAATTCTTGGAATTGTAAAGTATATGAAAGAGGTATTTTATAAGAAAGGGGGTCTTTTTGTTGTCCCTGCATTCATACTATATAAAGAAATGCCCATTCTACGTTTTCACATGGCCATCCATCCCCATTCAGAAAGACCAAGGTAATTTTAAACAGACATTAAGGCCCTTTGGCTAAAGAGTATATATCCTATTTGCATTTTAATTCCTTTTAGTGGTGTTCCTAAGAGTCTGCATCTTCAGTATATTTCCTAAAAGTAGAAACTACTTTAGGAAGAGTGACACTGATAAATGTGGCATGAACAAATGCAGATTATTCAGGCCTGGTTGGATTGGGCTATATAATGAAGTCTGAAAGCCCTCTTTAGAGTTTCATTCAAATATAACAAAGAAGAAACCTTGCTTAACATTTTTAAAAGTTTAATTAGAGACTAAGATTCGTATTTTTTTTCTGGAAGTACTGTGCCTCTTTCATTCCCATAAGTGGCAGTACAATAGATGTTTAAGTCACCAATCTTACATACACCTCAAACTCACAAAGACTTAGAGTAAAATCATTCCTATTTCTACATTTTTTAAAGTAAGTGATATGTAAATTGAAGGTGATCTCTTACACAGGATACCCATATACTAAAAGTGGCTGTCAGAAAGTAAGATGGCATGTTTCTATTAAAGCATCCTTAGCTGAGTGTAACTCCATGTTGTTTTCCAGCAAAAGCTATGATCAAGAATAAGTGTGGCGGAAATGGCTTCTTTTTTTTTCCCCTCCAGGGGTAAAGTATTTCTAGTGAACTGTGCAGCTTCTTCCATCAGTGCCATTTTAGATGAGGTAGAATAACAACACAGAAAATTATAACAACATTACTCTATTCTTTGGATTCAAAGATAACTGGGGAGAAATAGAAATGCTTTTTTTAAGCTTTTAGATGCATGAAGAGTATTCATTTGGTCAGAAAATATGTGTCCCAGATTGGGAGAAGTCACTACACTTTGGAGTTACCATGTTTCAATATGGTATTGAAACATACACAGAGAAAAAGACATAGTATGTTCCTGAAGCAGAATATCAATCAAAATCCATGATTTAGCATGGCTAATGCAGAAAGTTATTATCCTTACCCATATATATTATAGTAATGAGTTTTGTTTTTCTTTCTCAATGGATAGAAAAAGGGGAGAGAGAGAATTTAGAATAAAAAATATCGTTGAATTTAAGAAAATAAACAAATTAACAAAGTCTATAGTATAATGGAAAGAACATTGGATTTTAAATCAGTGAATCTAAACTGAAATTTTGACTCTGCCACTTGTACCTGTATTACTTTAGACAATTCACTTAAATCATCAGGGCCTCAGTTTCTTCATCCGTAAAATGAAAGGCAGCTTTTTATGAACAGAGAGGTAGCCTCATGGTGAAGGCTTGGGTTTAAATGCTGCTTCTGAATTATACTGGTTGTTTGACCCTGAATATCACTTAACCTCTCAGTGCCCCTAGACAACTCCAGGAGATTATGCTTTGAAAAGGAAATGTTATTTGTCCTGGAAGAGAAAGTTCCCTTCATGAATAAAGTCACACATATAGTTTAAAAAATGAAAAATAAAAGGCTTGGGCCAAATTATCTCTAATACCCCTTCAGCTCTGAATGTGTAGTCTATGGTCTTCAGTACTCCTATAGCTCAGTTTAGGGCAGGATATAGACATGTCATACTTTGACAATTGGCCCAGCTAATAGGAGATATACTAGATCTACCCTGATTTCTAAGGTGGGTCTGGGGCTGCCTAAAATCTTTTGGGGGGAAGTGTGGCTATGAGATAGAACATTTGATGGTGAACCATGAGCCATTTGGTGTTAGAGTACTAGTGTCTTTCAGCCAGGCACAGGTAATCAGTAACTTTGCAGACATATCTATGTAAAGCATGTGCCCAACAGCATGTTCATTGACAATATAGGCAAATGTATATCCCATAAAAATTTTCATAATTTAATATTTGTTAAGATATTTCATACTTATTTGCTTCTGCCAAAGAAAGAAATCAATCAGCATTTGTTAAATGGCTATGATACCTCCCAGCACTGTTGTGCTAGACGTCGGGGATTAAAACACAAAAAGTTATATTCCCTACTCTCAAAGAGATTACATTTTATTGGTAAACAAAGACACAAATTCATATCATGGAAGAAATTGACAACTGAGGAGATGAAGGATAAGTTTCTAAGGAAGATCAGAATTCCAAGAGGAAGAGGTAAGGAGAGTACACATTCCAGGCGTGGGAGACAGACTGGGCAAACACACAGAAAGGAAATGGAAAATCATAAAGTAGGTCAGTTTGTCTTAAATGCAGAGTTCACAAAAAGCAGTGACATTCACTAAGCTTGGAAAAGGCATATTGGGAGCCAATTGAGAAGATATCAAAGAGGGAAATCAAGAGTGAGCCCTTTTTTAAAACCTAAATATTAAAGAAAATTTGTCACTCAAAATCTTATGGAAATGAATGATGTAAACTGAAAATAAACAAAATTTAATTTTAAAAAACTAAATATTAAGTCCATAAAATATTTTTTCATTGATTCCATTGATTTTCATTGATTTCATAGATTTCTAAATTTATCATCTATGTATGTTGCACTTACTAGATTCTAGACACTACTGGGTTTACAGTGATGAATAAGACATGTTCCTTCCCACAAGGACCTTACAAGCAAGACATCGATGCTATAGCTCTGCTGCATGATTCTTTTCTACTAAGATGATTCACATTCTGAGGACACTTAAAGGTATGTGTGAACTCAGTAAATAAAATCCATTTTGATGTTAAACATTTTCATTCCTAGAGGATATAGGAAAAGATGTCATCAAATCTTACATAAGATTGATCATACTTTTTCTTCTGCCTTTATTTTATAGGTGACAGAAAGGTTCATGAGAGGTGACTTGGTCATATTTTTGGATACAGTTCACTGAGAATTAAAGGGAACCCTGAGCCACAGGCATATGGCATAGCAGAAAAGTAGAAAGGCATTATAATTAAAGATCCTGGAACAATTTTTTAAAAATAGTATTTTTTCCCAATTACATGTCAAGACAATTTTTAGCATTCATGTTTACAAGATTTTGAGTTTCAAAATTTCCCCCTTCTCTCACTTCCCTCCTCTCTTCCAAAAATGGTAGGTGACCTGATATAGGTTATACATGTGCTATCATATAAATGTATTTCCATATTAGTCACAGTTGTAAAACAAGAAACAGATAAAAAAAAACATGAAAAATGATAAAGTAAGTGAAAAAGTATGCTTTCATCTTCACTCAGAGACCATAAGTTTGTTTGTTTGTTTGTTTGTTCTTTAATCCGGACATTGATGTCATTTTCATTCAAGAATCCTTTGTGATTGTCTCTGATCATTGTGCTGCTGAGAAGAGCTGAGTCATTCATAGTTAACAATCACACAGTGTTGCTGATACCATATACAATGTATTCCTGGTTCTCTTCATTTCACTTTGCATCAGTTTGTACAAGTCTTTCCAGATTTTTCTGAAGTCTGCCAGTTCATTGTTTCTTATCACACAATAGTATTCCATTTCATTCATATACCACAGCTTGCTCAGCCATTCCCCAATTGATGGGCATCCCCTCAATTTCCAACATTTTGCCACCATGAAACTATATACAAGATATAGTTCCCTTACTTATCTGTTTTAATTAAGTCTATTTTTGCTTTTGCTTTGAGTAAAGTCAATATTGCTGCCCCGATTTTATTTTTTTTTACTTCAGCTGAAGCATAGTAAGTTCTGATCCAGTCCTTTACCTTTAAGTATATGTCTCTTCACTTTAAGTATGTCTCTTATAAATAACATATTGTAGCATTCTGGGTTTTGATCTACTCTGTGATCTGCTTCAGTTTTATAGGAAACCTTATCCCATTCACATTCACGGTTATGATTACTATGTATTTCCTTCTATCCTATTTTTTCCATCTGTTTGTCCTCTCTCTCCTTTCAGCCCTTCCCTCATTGACAGTGTTTTGCTTCTGTCTACTGCCTCCCCAATCTGCCCACTCTTCTGTCAGTCACTCCCATCTCCTTTACTTAATTTCTTCCCCTCCTATTTTATTGTTAAGTAAGGTGGATTCCTATATTCAACTTACTGTGTATATTATTCCCTCTTTGAGCCAATACTGATGAGAATAAGGTTCAAATGCTGCCCTTTGCCCATCCTTCCATCTTTCACTCCACTATAATGGGTTTTTCATGCCACTTCATGAGAAATAATTTACCCTATTCTATCTCTCCCTTCCTTCTGTACTGAGTGTACTCATCTTTCTCATCTCTTAATTATTTTTATGTCATCCCCTCAAATTCACCTTATACCTGCACTAGGGGTGGGGAAACTGTGGCCTGAAGGCCACATGTGGCCCTCTAGGTCCTCAAATGTAGCCCTTTGACTGAATCCAAACTTCACAGAACAATTCTCCTTAATAAAAGGATTTATTCTGTAAAACTTGGACTCAGTCAACAGACTGCATCCAAAGACCTAGAAGGCCATATGTGACCTCAAGGTCAAAGGTTCCCCACCCCTCTGTCTCTGTATATTCCTTCTAGCTATACAGTTAGTGGTACAATTTTTTTTTTAAGAATTACAAGTATCATCTTCACATGTAGGAATATAAACATCTCAGCTCCATTAAATCCCTTATGGGTTTTTTTTTCATCTTTTTACTCTTGGGTCTTGATATTAGAGATCAAATTTTTTGTTCAGTTCTGGTCTTCTCATGAAAGCTTGAAATCCTTATATTTTATTGAAGAGCCATTTTTCTCCCTTGAAGTATTATGCTTAATTTTGTCGAGTAGGTGATTCATGGTTGTAGTCCTTGCTGCTTTACCTTCTGGAATATCATATTCCATGACCTCTGATTCTTTAATGTTGCATCTGTTAAGTCCTGTGTATTTCTGATTGTAGCTCCCAGATATTTCAATTATTTCTTTCTGGCCACTTGCAGTACTTTCTCCTCAACATGATAGTTCTATAATTTGGCTATAATGTTCCTTGAAGTTTTTATTTTGGGATCTCTTTCCTGAATTGATTGATGATTTCTTCTAATACCTATTTTGTCCTCTGGTTCTCAAGTATCAGGGCAATTTCCCTCAATAGTTTCTTGAAAGATGCTGTCTGGGCCCTCCTTTCGGTTTTGGCTTTCAGGTAGTCCAATGACTGTGATATTGTCTTTCCTGGATCTATTTTCCAATGAGGTATTTTACATTTTCTTTTTTTAAATTTTTTTTTATTCTTTTGAATTTGTTTGATTCTTGATGTCTCAAAGAGTCATTAGCTTCCACTTGCCCAATTCAAACTTAAAAGGCGTTGTTTACCTCAGTTAGCTTTTGTACTTCATTTTCCATTTGGCCAATTAGGGAGTTGTTTTCTTCAGTGCATTTTTGTATCTCTTTTTCTTCCATCTGGACATTTCTACCCGTTAGGCAGTGTTTTCTTTTTCTAAGCTGTTGACTCTTTTTTCCTAATTCTCTTGTATCACTCTCATTTCTTTTCTCAATTTTTCTTCTGCCTCTCTTATATGATGTTTAAGCTCCCTTTTGAGTTCGTTCCCAGTTCATTCTGGGCTTGAGACCACTTCCTATTTTCCTTTGAGATTTTGCCTATGAGTGTTTTGACATTGTTTGTGTCTTGATCTTCCCTCTCACCATAGTAACTTTCTATGCTCAGATTCTTTTGTTGTTGTTGTTCATCTTTCTTGGCCTTTCTCCCCATTCTTTTAAATTTGTGCTCTGATCCTGGGGTGGAAGGGGAACTCTCTCAGGCTTCTTGTGCCGGGGGCTGCAGGCCCTGGATGTTTGCCTAGTGCTACACTGATGCTGTCCTGAAGCCCCCAGGGGCCCCTTATATATGGTGCTGCACTGAGATGGTAGGATGTTGGAGGCTCTAGGGGTCTGGCAGCTTACTTGGTGTTTAGATGGGGTCCTAGTACTGGTGTCCTGTGAGTGCTGAGGCCAGTGTGGTGTTTCTCCATATTCCCAGGGCTACACTGAAGCTGCATGCTGTCTGTTCTCCTAGGACTATGCTGAAGCACAGTGGAGGGAACCCAGCACTGGCAGCTACTGTTTATTTAACTACCTGTAGTGTTAGTGTCTACCTGTTTTCCCAAGACTATGCTGAGGCACATGAGGCTTTCTGATGTTGTCATTTACCTGATCTACTATACTGAGGCTCAGGATCTCCCACCGGTTTTCTGAGGCAGGGGGCAGTAGGGGGGAGTGCTTGTTTCTGGCTTTCTGGGACAGAGTGATACAGAGGTCTGTATCACCTTTCTTGTTGATCTTTCAGGTTTCTTGGGCTAAAATATTGTTTCACCCCATCTTTTCACTGGTTCTAGGATTTGTTTGGGAGTGCTATTTTATGGTTGTTTGGAGGTGAATATGGAAGAATTATGGCAATTTATGGTTTATTCCACCATCTTGATTCCAAGAAGTTAGGAGACAAAAAAAAAAACACACTCTTGAAGCTTCTAGATTCTCAAGGGAGGTTCTATTCTAGAGGTATTCTGAGAAGTCTTAAGGACACCCAGAAACCTACTTTGTTTTTGCATCACCCATAATGAAGAATAGGAAACCCTCAGGTATAGTAGACACATCAGTTTGCACTGTATCTGAGTATTGCAATATAATTTAATATCACTGAAGATACATTTCATTATATTACCTGCCCATATAAAAGGTGTCACAAGAGTCTTAATACATTTTTTAGATATCAAAGATTAAAATAGCACTAAGACTTTTGGGATACCCTGTGTATAGGTTTATTTTTTGCTAGCATCCTATTATGATTACTCAACAAATTGTAGAGACGACAATTCTTGATCATGGTAGTGGAACACACATGGGAAATGAGGATGTCAGGGATATAACTGTCTCTGTGTGTGAGAGAGAGCAGAATAAAGCATGGGAGCTGAAAGGGAGGCCAGGGTGCTTGGGGACATTGACAGATATCTTAAAATCTGTTAGGATAAAGCCAGGGATTGAAGTGGAGGGAAAGAATGAACTAGAGAATATATTCTTTGATAAATAAGGGAAAAGGACCTCAGGGCTGGTTGGAAATTAATATTATGATACTTCTTCAATGGAACACAGTAGGGAATAAAAAGGGAATATCTAGTGCTTCTATTGTTCTAAGATGTTGGGGCAGAGGGAGGATAAGAGATGCTATACTTCGTGCTAAAGGCAATGGTCAAGGACATAGGGTTTTCTGAGATGTTGGGTCTCCATGATTACAAGAGATAGCAGAAACATGAGAAGAAAAAGTCTAAGATAAAGGGAACTTTATTAATTATAGGATGGGGCTTCCAGAGGGCACAATGGAAGGGGTACACAAAACTGCATTGGGACTTTCAAGGAAAAGATTGTTAGTGGTTAGCAGTATGCGAGGTGTGGGAATAGATGAGAAGCTGGTTTTCATTTGGGCAACTGAAGAATCTGTATCACCATGATTGGGAGAGGTTTAGGTATGAGTTTACTAGCCAAAAACTAGTAAAATGTAGAACCTTTTGATTGTACCATTCCCTCCTTCCTTTTAACTAAGGATGTAGTCTTCATCCCTCTTGAGAGCTGGAGGCAAAATTATATATTATGTTCAAGGGGTTATGCCAGATATTAGGTCCCTTTTTCAGGTATATCAGTTTGGGACTAAGAAAGTATTTTTCTGGGCTGTGTGCCATAGAAAGCCACAGCTTCAAACCATACTCAGTCCCATTGCTTTTCCACTGTTAAATCTATAGCTTTTGCTTGAGCCTGAATGAAAAGATAATGAAGTATTAAGGGACAGAACTAAAGTATTATGTAATAACTATTATGTCCCCTATGATAACTAAGCAGACAAGTTCCTAATCCTGTGTTCATTCAACAGTTGTGAGTCCTGCTTCCCCAACTACCTGGTCTTACTTTCCCATTCTCAGTGATATTTAATAAGATCTTCAGGCAATTAGGCCTTGAAAATGCCTGAGAATGTTGGCAATATTATGCCTACTTAAAACCCAGAGCATGTCATGAAAGATAGTAGTTGTGTCTGTTCTGTATGGAGTAATCCTTGCCGAGCCTAGGGCATAAGGAGAGGAAAACCCTTCCTCCTTTATCATTATCTACCTCTTATAACTCTTTATAAAAACCTGTGATTTCAGTCATTCATACCCAGGATGAAGAAAAACAAAAACAAGCTTACTATTTTCAAAAATTGTAAAGAAGAAGTCAATAAATCAGTATTTATTAAGCATTTACTACGTGCCCGACACTGTAGTAGGGTGTGAGGATAAAAATAAGAATGAAACGAGTCTTATTTTCAGTGAGCTAAGATTCTAGTGGAAACAAGTATATATAAATGTCATAAGTGACTGATACATGTACACAGAGTCTGTGATGCTACTCTCCATACAGGAGAGTAGGGAGAGCCTATTTCAGCAAAAGTTGTGATGATATATAAAGAAGTGACTTAGAGATTGAAGGATGTGTAGTTGATTTGTACCTGATTCTGGTCTCCAAACTATGAATGCTATTCCCTTTGACTGACTACAGTCACAGAACCAAAACTGATAGGCTTCAGTCATTCCCTTTGACTATTCTCTCTTTGTTTGATTCATTCAGTCATGGCATCTGGTGATAATACAGTAAAGGGAGAAACTTCCTCCTCCCTGAGGTTTACCTATGAAATGAGCCTTGGCCATTTCCTCCGTTTGTTCTGCTGAAGGTATTGGAATGAAGACATTGGAAATCACAACTTTGTGATTTTCAAAAGGTCAAGAGAGCAAACATCTTAGCATCTCAGTGTCCTGGTTTGTAGCCAATCCAAAATTAATGCTACAAGTGACCTTCAGGAGTGACACCTCACATCAGTGGTAGCTGAGAAAAGTACTTTTCTAGCAGCAAAATCACATTTGACTGTGAATTGGAAGAATCAATGACATGTAAGAACTGAGTTTAGCAAGGGTCCACTCTCCCCAGAGACCAACATAGGATAGGAGACAGTATATCCCTAGGCTTCAGGGTATGGAGGTATGAAGATGAAATGTTTGTATTTGTGTTCTTGCTATATCTCAGGCAGATATCCCTTTTTAAAAGTTAATCAATATTAAGTGGTTAAATGGAATTGGGGTACTAATAGTTGGTACCCAACACAGGTGGGAACACCACTGGTGGGGGCTCAAGCCAATAATGGTAGAAAAAAACCTCAGGCTACTTCTAGAACCTGTAGAGAGAAATATAGCAGCCTGACTTAGGGAGAGTGAGCCCAGAGCATACATACTACATGAAAATATGGACAGCATAAAGTTTATGTACACATGTATTTATATGCAAAGTGGTTAAATACAATGCAGCTGAGAATACAGAAGATGGTGTCATACCTATATTACTTTGTATTACTCTCTTGCTTTAAATGTTGCTGTGCCTTGGGACACACATGAGCTTGTGTTCCACAGAAGAATGAGATGGCTGGCTTGTGCATCTATGCTTTCAGTCTCTAATTACTTTGTAAAGTGTTCTAATATGCTTTTGAGTCTACAAAAAATTACTTAAATTTCACTCCTCTGTTATGCTCCTGAGTAATTTGACATTCTCTGAAAATGAAAGAATTATAATCCTTTGGCACCACTCTATTTTTTTTAACTTAGAATTATCATAAACACAATTGATAAAAATCTGAAAACTCTATAAGTTCCAATCTGGAGACCGCTTGCTGCTTTATGAAGGTATTTTCTTAATCCTCCCTCAAAATCCACTCAACTAGTCCAGCTCTAGAAACAAATGTAAAGTGGCTAAGGCTTATTTTTTGCCAGCTTCTCACTCTCCTTTTAGATCCTTTTCTTTCCCTCAACAGCTCCACACCCCACCCTCATCAAGTCACCTCCCTAAGAATAGGTGCCCAGGGCTGCCTTTACCCCCTTGCTCTAGTGTCTCAGCCTTCTTGAAGCAATTCTCCAACTCTAGATTTAAAAAAAAATTCTTCCATTCCTTCAATCAAAATTTACCCGTTGTCTGCCTCATTTAACAAGGACCTTTTTGTCACAGACAGAACTGACAACATTCCATTACATCTGATGCCCAGTGTTGAGCATTTCCTTAAATCTGACAAGGGACATGGAATAATTTGTAACGGTACTATTTGACTAGGCAGACCTAGCCCAGATCTTCACATAGCATCATCTTCGGTTCTGAATTTTGCTGTGAATCAGCTCTAGAACGGTATAATTTACAGACCAACAAAAATATCTGTAAATATTCTTGCATTCATCACAGTGATACTAGAAGAGAAAGCCCCAGGCCAAACATCTTTGATGTCTTACAGGCTTGGACACTTGAATCCTCAGTCTAAATTTCATTTTGATTCACTATATTGAGTCATCAAACTCTCATTATTACCATCATTCTCTAGACAAGTGTCATTAAAAGCAGGTCACCTCCTTTGCTTTGTCTCAATCCCTTAAACCTCCACATGGAAGCATGGCTATAATTAGTAATCATTCAGTTTAGCTCTTTCTAGCACCCTAAGTGCAACTGGGAATGTCTCAAAATAACCATGTCTATACTGCAGGTACTGCAGCCTGAATACTTACTTCCACCTCAGTACCCTGCAGTGCCCCATTTTCTCCATTGTACTGACTCATTCATGCTGAATTATTAACAACCAGCAAACCCTAATGTGGTACTTTTCCCTGGTATATTACCTTTCTGGGGCCTGTGAAGAATCAGGTGGGCTGAGGTCAATCTGAAAGCCAGGTCTAGGTAGAGGAAAAATATCAACAAATGTAGCCAGTGTTATTTTATTGATTGTCTACTCTAGACTTAAAGTGATAGAGAAAATGATTCAGACTAAATTTAAAAGTGTGTCATGCACATTTTTTCCAGGGGGAACCAGTTGTTAAAAATTTACCAGCACAACCCTGAATAGAGTCCAAGGATCCTCTCAGAAGGAGGTAGGAATGATAGGAAAAGTGGAGGTTCCATGGTTTGGAGCTAGTAAACAAAGATAATTTCAGAGTAATTAAATAGAAGATAGTTTGCAAAAGGAGGCAATAGCAGTAGTAGGTAGCTGGGAAGGTTTCATGAGGAGGTAGTGCGTAAGCTGCAGCTTGAAGGAAAATAGGAATTCTGTAAGGCACGTGTGAAAAATAGAGCATTGTAGGCAGAGAAGAAAAACAGTGTAAAGAAACCAAGATGAGAGATGGACTGTCATGAAAGAGGAACAGAGAGAAAGTCAGTTTGGCAGTATCAAAGAGTACAAGAGGGAGAGTAATTGACTAATGAAATTAGAAAGTTTTTGGCAAAATTATGAAAATATTTTAAAACTACGGCATTTATATAGGATTATATAGACAATAGGGAGCTATTGGACTTGATGGAGTAAGGGTATCACATGATTATATTTGTACTTCAGGAAATCACTTTGGCAGCAGTATATAAGATGGAGTGGGGAGGGACTAGAAGCAGGGAGACCACTTAGCAGACAAATAATCCAGGTAATAAGTGGTGAGAGCTTGAACTAAGGTGACAGTTGTGTGAATAGAGATAAGGGATCAAATGTGAAAAGTATTATGGAAGAAGAAACATCAAAATCTGTCCAATGTTAATCAAAATCATCTCAGAATAGGATGATGTATATCCAGGCTCTATTTCTTGTCTTTCTGATACTGGAGCTGTGCTCATGATGTATTCAGTGAGCATACAGAGGATTAGTTTACGTCCTCACACTTTAACACAATTACCAAAAAAAAGAGGTAATTTTATCCACTTGTATAGTCATTCACTGAACACTAAACATAAAATAATACAGAAAAGATAGCTTCTGGTCCTAAGACTTTTATCTGAATATTTTTTTTAAAGAAGAGATGTGAACAATATAATGATAATCATAAACAAATATTTGAATATCTTGGACAATTGTGTAGTAAAGTAGCATGAAGTCTTTTTTGTTAAACCACCTAATTACTTTGCAACAAAACCAAAGCAAGGTTAGTTTTAACAACTCTCTCACTAAAGAATCTCAAAATGAATAAACAATTAGATGCTTACACTCAGACTCCCAACATTGTTCAAATTAAGTTACACTTTTATCCTCTAAATTCATCACAAGGAATTTAGTAGCAGTTAATGAAGGCTTATTAATTTTTTTTTTGCTTCTAATCCTTGCAGTCCTTTAAGACAACATATGCTCAAACCACAATAGTGTATTAAGTACCGAGTTTCAGGCAGGCGAAGAAATGATCAGTATCCCTGAAGGTCCTTCTATTTGTTTCCTGAAAGAAATCTATGGGATAAAATACCCTGTTATATATTTAAACACTTTTTGGTTGCCATTTTCTATGCTAATAGTAAGAGTGCTTTTTCCAAAGACCTTATACTCCCTGGATGTGCTGAACAATCTGTCACTGTCCACAGAATACATCAGATGATTGGTTTGGAGTGACTTTCAACAACAACAAAAAAGTGGTCCCTTTGCTGTATGTGGCGATGGGCATTTTTATTGCCACTCTGAATGTTGCCATTTATTTCTGGGAGAGGCTTGGAAAAAAGAGCTTACTAGAAAAGTTCATCATTAATATTTGCTATAACAAAAGCTGGCATTTATAAACAGCACTATAACTTAGAAAATAAGTACTTTCTCACAACAACCCTTTGAGGTAGGTAGTGCAAGTATCATCTTCATTTTACAGATAAGGAAATAAGTTCAAAGGTTAAGTTTTTGCTTAGAGATCATATAGGTTTAGCAGCTTCGCTTAAAATTGCACTATGACTTTTGGGACACCATATACATATATACATATATGTATCTGTGTGTGTGTATATATATAAAATACATACATACATATACATGACAGTCAATAAGCTATAAGAAAAAGAAGCCTTGTCTTCAAGTCAGGAGAGGAGAATATGAGTTCTGGTTGGGATGCTTAACAAGTTATATGATATTGCCTAAATAGTTGCATTATCCCTCTGGGCATCAACATTCTCAGTTGGAAAATATGAATGATAATATTTGCACTTTCTATCATACAACACTGTTGTGAGGAAGACAAATTTTGTTAAGCCTTATACAAGCTGTAAGTCCAGAATAACAATGATCTGCATTGGCGGAAGAATTTTCCTCACCAGGAGCTCCTTCAAATACTTGAATGTATCTATGATTTTATAAGTTCAGGGGTTCCCTGTAAGGATGCAGATCACAAAATAATGCACAGTTTCCTATGCATCTTCTGACTTTCATTCATGTCCTCCCCAAAGTTCACCATGTGGGTTGATAAGGCCTTCCTCACTTTTTCCCAGCATGATGAAGATACAAGTGGATAATTATGGCAGTTCATTTCTAACCCCTTCTTCTTTCCAGATGACCCCCTTGTTTTTCTTTTTCTCATAGAATACTTTAATGATATCCCTCATTGGTGTTTTTCTTCAATGCTTCTCCTCTTATATTGTAGCCCATTCAAACATACCTTATGCCTTTCCATTTCCCTCCCTTTAAGTGAATCATCTTTAATTCATGGGAAGCAGAGGCTTTCTGAGACCGTCTGCCAAACAATACCACCAGTAAAATGTCGGCTTTAAACAGATGGGACCTCACTATTATGAGAAGCTAGAAGTCAGTAAAAGCTCTTTGCAATTTGCTAAAAATTCTGTGGCCCTTTCTCTTCCTTTTTTTTTCAAATCTAGGACCAAGATACAAAGCATTGGACAAGTTCTGTAACTTCAGATGGACATTGAATTCTGGCAATAGACATTCTTCATTCATGTGGTCTTTCTCTTATGAAGGTACAGCCAAGCTTCTTTTAGTGGTCTCTGCAAAGAAGCTGTAATATCTTGGGGTTTGATATTATCTACATCATTCTGGAGGACCTCACCATCCACAGAGAAACTGAGTTAGATCTCTTCTACCACAGTGTTGGACACTTTTAGCAAATACACACCTTTCCACTTAATTCTTCACCTGATATTTTCTTGAAATTGAGGCAAACAATGACCTAGTTGGCTTTGTAGCCTCCCACTGTATCCAGCGCCATTGCCAATAATCTTGAGTTGTGTCTTGCCACTGAACTCCATTGACTGTGAAGGAGACAGTGAGGCCAATGACTCTGTACAGTTCTGCCTCACTTAAATACAATTCACTTGCCATTCAAAGACATCACCCTGCTGATGTCATTGGTCCTCTTCAACAATGAAGGATGAACAACAATAACAACACCTGATATTATCAGACTGTCATCATATGAAGTTATTTCTGTCATATTTTCCCAAGAATCTTGATTGTTCTCAGTATATGGGTAGGAGACATTTTGTTGTAAAAAGCACCATGTTGTAACAAGTTGAATACTTTTTTTAATCAACACACAACAAACATCATAGAAGCTTACATTCTCTACATCTTTCAGTCAGTTTTGAGGTAGCAATGATGTGGTTCATTGTTGAATATCATTTTCGAAAGCCTATTTATTCTCTACCTAAACTCTTACAGGAAAGGTAAGTGTTACAGTGAATGGAGCATGATTGTCTAAATTCAAATCAGTCTCAGACAAAGATTTATCATGTGTTCCCAAGCAAGTCATTTAAAGTTTGTCTGCTTCAGTTATACCTGTCTATAAAAGGTGGATAATAATAGCACCTACCTCCTAGGATTGTTGTGAGGATAAAATTAGATCATACTAGTAACATATTTTGCAAACTTTCAAGTGCTATAGAAATCCTAACTATTATTATTATGGATGCCCTCCATTCATGTATAGCTGCTCTTCATAAATATTTTGTATAGATGGGAGAGTAATGTATTGGTTGATAATTGATATTTTATTTGCTCCTTTATTAAATTTTAAGATGTGAAGGTCTGAGATGGGGAAGAAATGTGATTTGGATATCTTCCTTTCTTTAGATACCTTATAAATCAGTACATTGGTGCTGCTGCAATTATATTTCCTTCAGCACAGATTTCTTCCACACAGATGGGATCCTCTCCAGGTCCTTTTCCCATGTTTGTTTTCTGCACTGGCACTTCTGTCTACACCATAAGCACCTCGGGGGATGAGATATTGGGATCCGAATGTGGTCACTCCACTCTCACTGAAGGAGAGATTTTGTTTTAATAATTTCTGAAAATCTTTCCCTTCATTTTTAATCTGTTTATAATGTTCTTTTCATTTTCATCCTTTAATGACCTTGGAATGATTTTGCTTAGTTGGCTGTCTTGCCACATTTTCTTTAAATTAGTCTTTTTCTCTACAATCTCTCTCTGCTTTATGAGATGATGTTATTTATGTTGTCCATCATCTTTTTTTCATAAGATTTTTCAGATGAGTTTATTTTCAAACCTATTGTTGTCTTTGTCAGTCCCTCCTTTCTGTTCAGCAAGCAAGTGAAATGTTTATTGACTATGGTGCTTTCTAGGCTCTTCTGGTCTCCTTGTTATAGAAATTAAATTATTCTGCTTAATTCCTACATGAAAATATCATAGTCAAGGCTGATGGTCATTTCTGTTGTCCCTTTCCAACTGTTTTATATTGTTAAGAGCAAGTTTAAATAATTCAGGTTTACATTATCTTAATTGTGAAGCATGTCTTTTTCTTATTTCTACTATTTTTTCATGTTTATTCTAAATTTTTATTTTAACTTTGGCAAATTGATGGTCAGACTACCCACAGACAGATGATTCAAGGATAATAATCCATGGTAGTAGTGGTAGCAGTAGTAATAACAACAACAATAATGTTACTGTGTAGGTATAAATAGAAAAACAGAGACCTGAATATAAATCTCCTGACTCTAGTCAAGTAGTCTTTAAACTGTACCATAAGGTCTGCTTCAATAACATTATAGTTCTGTTATTTCCTTTTAATACCAGATACATAAAATGTCATATCACTCAACAAGATATAAAATTTTTACTTATAAATATACTGAGTGAAAAAATATACTTAATTTGAATTTTAATTCTGTTAGAACAGGCTCCAGTTAATTAAATTTTAGCTTTCTCACTATAAAACTGTTTATCTCTATGGTGATTTACAACCAATACTTGCAGTACCTATTTATAATCTTTTCTAGTTATGAAAGAGGCATGAGGCTAGAGAAAAAAAAACACTAGATTTGGGGAAAATAATTCATTCTGTCATTTGCTAGTTATGATATTTTGTATTGGCCATTTAACTATTGTGAATAGGCATAATATTGCTTATTTCTCACAATGATGTGATCACATAAAATATTGTTTACCAAGGATTATGTAACACTAATTAATGAATAAACATAAGCAATTAAGTGTTTTGGATTCATAATAAATGCTTTTAAGATATGGAGGTATACTCAATCACCTCTTTTATCTTTTGGGGGAGGTGAGCCTACTCACCTACCCTTTTTTGGGAGCCCACTCACTCTCAGTATTCTCCTGAAGCACAAATCTATGTCAACTGTCCTATTAATGATTTTGTCAATGGTTCCCTATTGCCTCTAGAATAAATACAAAGTCTTAACTTGATCTTGAAAGCCCTGTACAACTTTGCTCGAGTCTATCTTTGTACTCTAATGTACTTTGTATATCATTACATTCCACAGAGTCTACATTCTGGCAAATCTAATCTACTTGCTTTTTTCTGAATTGCCTTTCCTTCTCTCTCCCATGGACTGTCTCTCATGTCTTTCTTCTCACTTCAGAAAAATACCTCTTTTAATCCCTATACCCCTCTAAGTGACTCAGCTCACGTATGAGCTTCCTACAAGAAGCCTTTCCTGATATCCCTAGTAGCTAGACATCTCTCTCCAGGGCTGTGAAAGAAAATGTTTAACAAACAGCTCTCCAGAAGAAAAAAATATGTTTGAAACATTTTTTAAAAAATTTAATCTTCATTAGTAATATTTTCTCCCCCACTTTCTGTAGTCTGGACTATCAACAAAATAACAAATCAAGCCCTGATTTGTAACTTTCGCTGATTTCCAAAGTATGAAAACTCACCCCAAAAAATCAATCTATGAATCTTTTGGAATTGGCTCCAGCACATCCCTGTCTCTGTCTCTTTCCTTTAATTGTCATGTATATTCCTATCTGTTTAGATGTTGTATTCCTTGAGTGCAATGGAAGTTGTCTAGTACTTTTGCCCATTATAGGTGCTTTCAAAATGTTGTTGGACTGAATTGGATGGGATATCAGAAACCCAATTATAAGTTAATGACTTAAGACACTAATGATCTGCTGAATATTCTAGGTGATATAGAACCCTATGGCATGAGAGTAATCTGAGAGAACAAATTCTGGGTTTTTTTGTGTCATGTATGTAGACAATCTCTAATTTGCTCAGTGACACAGGAAGAAAGTGTTGTCATTTGGAGAACTGAGACTGTACTGACAACAAATTTCAAGCCAACTTTTCACACTCGTCTGCTTTGTCAGATCTGGATGGAAAGTGCCTTGTTTCTCTGACACAAAAGGAGCAAAGTAGCAAGTCATTTGGGGTTGGTTTCTTTTTGCATTTCTTGTTTTTAAATTCCAGCAATTAAAGTTGATTTATTACAGTGCTTAAGATAGCAGACCACATGTTTCCTTGATTGTAACAGTAGAATTCTTCATTTGGAAACTTAAAAAGCCAATTTTTAAGTTAAAGATGGTTATTTGGATCCTAAAAAAAAGGCAGAATTTGATTCACTCTTTTAAAAAAATCTTATTTAGTATTTTATTTTTCCCAATTACATATAAAAACAATTTTAACATTCTTTTTTATTTCAAATTTTGAGTGCCAAATTCTCTCTCTTCCTTCTCCGCCCCCCCCATTGGGAAGGCAAATAATTTGACTTGTTATACATGTGTAGTCATGCAAAACACATTTACATGTAAATCATTCTGTGAAAGAAAACACAGGCAAAAAAAATAAAGAAAACTAAAGAAAGTGGAGAAAAAAAGTATCTGATAGGCATGCAGGCTTTATCAGTTCTTTCTCTGGAGGTAAATAGCTCTTTTCATCATAAGGCCTACAGAATTGTTTTGGATCATTGTATTGCTGAAAATAACTAAGGTATTCATGGTAGATCATCATACAATATTGCTGTTACTGTGTACAATGGACTCCTGGTTCTATTCATTTCACTTCATCAGTTCACGTAAGTCTATCCAGGTTTGTTTTCTGAAAGCACTTGTCTCATCATTTCTTGAAGTACAATAGTATTCCATCACAATTATACACAATTTTTTCAGCCATTCTCTAAATGGTGGGCATCCCCTCAATTTCCAATTCTTTGTCAACGCGAAAAGAGCTGTTATATTTTCATATAAATGAGTTCTTTCTCTTTTTTATCTCTTTGGGATATAGAGCTAGTAGTGGTATTGCTTGGTCAAATGGTATGCATGGTTGTAAAGTCCTTTAAGCATAGTATCAAATTGCTCTCCAGAATGATTGAATCAGTGTAAAACTTTACCAATAGTACATTAGTGTTTTAACTTTCCCACACCACTTCAACATTTGTCATTTTCCTTTTCTGCCATATTAGCCAATCTGACAGGTATGAAGTAGTAGCTAAGAGCTATTTTAATTTGAATATCTCTCATCAAGAGTGATTAAGAACATTTTATATGACTATAGATAACTTCGATTTCTTCATCAGAAAACTGTTCATATGCTTTGCCCATTTATCAGTTAAGGAATGGTTCTTATTTCTATAAATGTGACTCAGTTTTCTATATATTTGAGAAATGAAGTCTTTGTCAAAGAAATTCACTGTAATTTTTCCCCCCCACAGGAATGATTACCAACTATATATTTCCCTCCATCCTATTTCCTTCTGTTTATCCTACTCTTTCTCCTTTTACCCTTCCTATTACCAAAAGTGTTTTACTTCTGACTTTTACCTCCCCAAAAGTACCCTCTCTTCTATTAGCTCCCCCACTCTCCCTCTCTTATCTCCTTCTCTTCCCTCCCTACTTTTCTATATAGTAGGACAGACTTCTATACCCAACTGAGTATGTATATTATTCCCTCTTGGAGCCAGTTCTGATGAGAATAAGAGTCATGGGATCTCTTCTTTGTTTCCCCCATTTCTCCTTCCACTATTAAATCTCTTTCAGGCCTCTTTTAAGTCAGATAAGTTATCTTATGTTACCCTTGCCTTGCCCTTTCTCCCATTGCATTCTTCCTTCTCATCTATTAATATTATTTTTTTAGATGATCATACCATCACATTCAATTCACACCTCTGCTTTCTGCCTATAAATAAACCTTCCAGCAATCGTAATAACAAGAAAGCTTTTAGGAATTATAAATAGCATTTTCCCATATAGAAATATAAATAGTTTAACCTCAACAAATCCCTCATGATTTTTCATTCTTGTTTACCTTTCTATTATTCTTTTGCATCTTGTATTTTAAAGTTAAATTTTCTGTTCAGCTCTGGTCTTTTCGTCAGGAATGCTTCAAATTCCTCTATTTTATTGAATGCCCATTTTTCCCCTGAAGGATTAAACTCAGTTTTTCTGTATAGGTGATTCTAGGTTGTAATCCTAGCTCTTTGCCCTCCAGAATATCATATTTCAAGCCCTCTGCTGCTTTAAGGGAGAAGTTGCTAAATCTTGTTTTATAATGACTGTGGCTCTATGATATTTGAATTTTGACTGCTTATAGCATATTCTCTTTGATCTGGGGGGTATGGATTTTGGTTATAATACTCTTGAGAGTTTTCTTTTTGGAATCTCTTTCAAGAAGGAATCATTGGATTCTTTCCATTTCTATATTACCCTCCAATTCTAGAATATCAGGGCAATTTTCCTTGATAATTTCTTGAAAGATGGTATCTAAGCTCTTTTTTTTTTAATAATGACTTTCAGATAGACCAATGATTCTTAAATTATCTCTTCTAGTTTGATTTCCTAGGTCAGTTGTTTTTCCAATGAGATATTTCATATAATTTCTTCTATGTTTTTTCATTCTTTTGATTTTTTTTATTCTTTCTTGATGCCTCATAAAATCATTAGCTTCTACTTCCTCAATTCTAACTTTTAATGAATTATGTTTTTTTGGTGAGCTTTTTGTACCTCCTTTTCCATTTGGCCAATTCTACTTTTCTCGTTCTTCTTGTTCGTGAATTTTTGGACGTCTTTTTCCATTTGGTCAATTCTGCTTTTCAAGTCAATCTCTTCATTGAATTTTTGTGCCTCTTTTACCGTTTGGCCAATTATGTTTTTAAGATGTTATTTTTTTATGTATTTTTTTGTTTCCTTGACCTAGCTGCTGACTCATTTTTCATGATTTTCTTACATTAACTCATTTCTCTTCCCAATTTTTCCATGAATTCTCTTACTTGATTTTTAAAATCATTTTTGAGCTCTTCCATGTCCTGAGACCAATTCGTGTTTTTCTTTGAGGTTTTGAATACAAGAACTTTGACTTTGTTGTCTTCTGAGTATGTGTTTTGATCTTCCTTGTCACCATAGTAACTTTCTATGGTCAGAATCTATTTTCTGTTTTTTGTTCATTTTCCAGACTATATCTTGACTTTTAATTCTATGCTAAAGTAAGGCTCTACTTGCCAGGTGGATTGGGCACTGTGCCAAGCTTCAGGTTTTTTGTACAACTGTTTTCAGAGGTAATTCTGGTGATCTGTAAGTTTTTGGTGGTATGATCTAGGGCGAGATTTGTTTATTACTTTCCTGTACTATATGCTGGTTTGTAAGTGATAACAAGTACTCTTTTCAATCCAGGAACTGTGACCAATGAAGTTCTTCAGTGCTAGGGCTCATCCTCACCCTAGGACTACCATCCAGGACAGCTACCCAGACTCAAATACAGGTGATAAAACACCAAACAGACCCTTGTAAATCTCCTTCTGACCTGTTGTCCAATCCTCTTGCTGTCTATGGGCTGGGAACCACCACTGCTGCCATGGATTTACTCACTCCGAGGCCTGCTCCAGGTATACTGGGTTCTGGGTCTACAATGAACTGGGCTCCTCTCTCACCCTGGTGCAACAGACCTTTCCTGTCTACCTTTTAAGTTGTCTTGGGCTAGAAAATTATTTCACTCTGTCTTTTTGTGGTTCTTCCACTCTAGAATTTGTGTAGAGTCAATATTTAAAGGTATTTGGAGAGTTTTGGGGGAGAGCTCAAGTGAGTCCCTGCCTTTAGTCCAACATCTTGGCTCTGCTTCATTTGATTCACTCTTGCATCTAGGAAAAGAGATGCAGTCAGTTTAATTTTCCCTTTGAGTCTGAAATAAGGCTTTGGCATGTGAAGACAATAGACAGTATTTATTTTGCTTGGTTACCTAAGATTATTTCTTCCTTACAACTATACTGACAGAAAAAAGGTCTGACTTCTGCTTTTCTAACAGGTCACCCACTGAGGAAGGTCGAGAGGATTCTCAGAGAAAATATATAGTGGAAATCAGTTTGGTTTTAATGATACAACTACTGGGAAGGTTTACAATTCTTGTGAAATGAGAAATGTATCAGGGCACTATACCATAGCCTCATAATACACTCTAAGTTTTTCATAATAAGAGAATTACATGGAGGATGAATCTAAAGTCATGAAACAGAATTTTTAACGTAACAGAGTTTAAACACACAAATGAGCATTGTCTTTCAAAATGTCATCCCTAGAGTATGAGTGGAGTGTGCTAGCATATATATAATACCCTATGCACATCTGTGTCCTCATCAATAGATGGCTATATATTTATTCCACTGATGCTGCTATTACACAGGAAAGTGTTTCTTGGAATTGTTTCTAAGCTATGGAAGCAAATCAGACTAGATCAGGGGTTCTTAACTTTTTGGTGCCCCATGGACTTTTTTGGAAGTCTGGTGAAGCCTATGGACCCATTCTAAGAAAAAAAAATGCATTAAAATAAGTGCATAAAATAAATTACATGGGATTACAAATGAAAAAAATTGTGTATTCCTGGTCTAGAGCCTAGATGCTAGAATGTTGTATCTAGAAGGGACCTTAAAGGCCATCTTGTCCAGGTGGCTCAATTTATAGAACAGGAAAATGTACCAGTTTGTAAAGGGGTTTAATTAATAGCTTATTATGTTAGAGTAAAACCACAAATACCATGGACATTTGCATATTTCCTCTCACATGTTGTTCCCAGATAACATTTTGAGGAGAAAATATAGGATTGATTTTTTTTTTCCACATCAGTGTTTCATATGGCAGAAGGTTATGGTCAATCAGAAGTCCTAAAGCTCCAAAGGAAGTAAAACTCCTGGCTGTAATACTAAAGTTGGATCTTTAACACTTTTATTTAACAGGTTTGGGGCAATGTTGGCATGTGTATTATCTGTATTTCTACATGAGTATAGCAGGTGTTCCCTCCTAGGAGTGCTGACTGAAGGAAATAGATCAAAGAGAGAATATGAAATGTAGAAAAATGCATACCTGCATACAGTGCCCCACATTCTTCAGTTTCTCCTTCCTTTGCCCTAAAGAGACCTTCAAGGGAAAAAATAAAGGTAGAAGGGAAGAGACATTGAAAGCATGTGCCCATTGGCCAAGTTGGCCACAGAGAAGGGTGAGCCATTGTGCTCATGTAGATTCAGCTTGGCTGCCAGTGCATTATTAGTCAGAGATTCAGCCTGCAGTGAGGAGGAGGCAAAGTAAAAGAAGGCTGAGATCAAATTTAGAGAAGAATAATAGATTCTTTTTTTGTTGTTCAGTCATTTTCAGTCACATCTGACTCTTTGTGACTCCATTTTGGCAAAGATACTGGAGTGGTTTGCCATTTCCTTCTCCAGCTCATTTTATAAATGATTATTATATATTTAAAAGGAATAGCAAGTTGTATTTAATAGATTTGCAGTTTCATGTACAATCATGTTTGGTTTTAGCTTTTTTGTTGTTCTATTCTGTTATGGAAAGCCTTGTTTTTGTTTCTTTCATATTGAGGCAAACAAGGTGAAGTGACTTGTCCAGGGTCACA
>CM053581.1:504928133-504956851 GCA_028627135.1 Pseudochirops cupreus
GGAACCTGCCACAGTTGCTGCTGATCCACTCTCCTAAAGGCTCCAGCTGTGGCTTGTCCTGGCCACCCTGGGACCAAGCCATGTTTTCAGACCAGGCTGGTCTCAGCTCCCAACGTGCTGTGATGAGCCCTTCCTGCCGAGCTGCCTTCAGTGAGAGATGTGTTATTCTGTATTTTTGTGAGTTTTGGAGCCCTCAAATTTGTTTAGAGTCATATTTGATAGGTATTTGAGGTGGCTTAGTGGGAGCTGCGGAAACTTGCTGCTTGTGTGCTGCCATCTTGGCTGTGCCCCCCCAGAATTCTTTATGTAGAATCAAGTTTGTATAATGTGAATTTACACAGAGAACCATCTCAAAACCAAGTCCAGGGAAGATTAGAAGTATCTAAGAACCTTCCAAGGTACTGCTAAGACTCTTATTGATAGGGTGTCCAAAGATCAGTTTAGGATTCTTCACGAAGGATTAAGTCATAGCCTGCACTAGTAATTGGCCAGTGGCAGCAGTATTTTGAGAAACCTGAGTGATCACTTCTCAAAGTATCTTAAGGGAAGCTACCAAAGATTTATATTTTTAAAATGACATTATTATTGAACACATTTAAAAAAAAACAAGAGAAAAACTTATTAGTTACCTACCAGTATGCAACCTTTCATATTATTGACATTAATTTTTTATTTCTTTTCTAGTATATATGTGAATTTTAAATACACATATATGAATAAACTATATGTAACATATGCATATGTGAACAAACTATACATAAATTCTTTTCCCACCAATTACTCTGTGTGTGTTTTGACTCTCACTCCCAGTACCCTCCCGCTGCACTTTTCAGTTTCCTTTTGTGCTGTCTCAGATTGCAAGGTCTTTGTTGTTCTTTGATCGTAAGCTACTTGAGGAAAGGGACTGTCTTTTTTAAATTTGTATCCCCAGGGTTGATACAGTACCTGGTACGTAACAGGTGCTTAATAAATGTTTATTTTATTGGGTTCAGTTGGGTTATATTATGTTACATTGCATTGTATTGTATCATATCATATCATATTATAAACAGAGGGCACTCTTTATGAGCGTATTAGAAGTAACCCAGCTATGGGAATAGAAACATCTATAGAATCCTTGAAGGAAGGAGCAATAGCAGGGATTGGCTACTAGATGTGAGGAGTGTACAAAGATCCAGGAACAAAGTAGTAGTTTTGCTGACATTAGCTTCTTCCCCAGTAAAATATAATCACCTTCAGAGTAGAGATTGTTTACCTTTTTCCCCACCAGTGACTTGCATAGTGCCTAGTACACAGTGGGATAGTATGGTAGATAGCATGCTGGGCTTGGAGTTAGGATGATCTATGTCTTCAGATACTTAATGATTCTGGGTAATTGATTTCACCTCTCTCAGTCTCAGCATTCTTATCTGTAAAATGTTGATAATAATAGCATTTACCTTATAAGATTGCTGTGATGTTCATATGAGATGTTATATACAAAACACTTTTCAAACCTTAGTGAAATAAATGTTACCAATATGATTTTGCTTAGGACAGCGACTGGCATATAGTAACCACTTAGTCCATATTCTATCATCTATCTACTTATCTATCACTTTCCCATCAACCTATATGTTTCCTGATGGGCTGATTGATTGATCCTCCTTAAGGATGAGAAAGAGACTGTCATATTCATGACGGGAAGCATCACCTTTCTGTAAAACCTAAACAGGGACTCATCTTTGTCTTCCATCTCTCTTAGTCTGTTCAAGGCACAGAAATTCATAAGCTCTGATACTTGTGAAAAGCAAATCATTGAAAACAGAGTTCTTAATGACAGTTGGGGACCACACAACTGTAATGAATGAGAAATTGAATAAACGTAATTGATTACTGCAGCATTAAAGACTGCGGCGGTGCATTCTTGTTTCTGTTAGAGTGATTGTTTGATTCTGCCTAAGAAAGGAAAGGATACTGATCCTTATAATAAATAGAAGGTGACTACTTATTGGCAGAGCAGAAATGTGTATCCTTCTTATTTCCCACCAAGTTTTATTCTGCCCTTTCACCATGTGAGATCTCAAATGGTTATAATATCACAGAAGGAGAATTTATATGTTCCTCTGGAATTGTTGAGAGGAAGAATTGCCCTCTTTCTGTGAAGAAAGCTTCATGTTTATGAGGAGGTGAGGAAGCAATGCTAGCAAGGAGCTGGGAAAATGAAGGAGTATTGATTCAAAAATTGCCCATAAAGTATGTATTTGATAGAATCACTAGAAGCATCTGAAGGGTGTGCAACCATGAGAATTCTGTCACATTTTTTTATGAGTTTCAAAGCCCATATGGCAGAGCTTAGCATGTTGCTGCAATGCACAAATATACTGTATGCCCTCTGGTGGAAGGGAGGTCTACCTTTTCCATAGCTCTTCCTCTTAACAGTGCATTTCCACTTAGACACAAATGCTCCTCCTCCCTTTGTCCTAACAGAACCCCAAAAGAATTATAAAAAGAATTCCAGAGAAGTCACTCTGGCAGTGATCAATTGCAGCCCATGAGTATTGGGCATGCATTTAATTCTACCACTCCTTTTATAAATGCTGTGCCTATATCAGGATTCACTAAGCCTCTTGCCATTCCAGCCAACATGAGCAAAAAGCAAAATAAATAAATAAAAAAGTAAATGGACAAATAAGCAACTAACAAAATGAACAGATAAAAAAGAAACATGGATCCAGAAAAAGGGATGGGGAGTTTCTAGGAGAAATTGTAGTGTTTATTTTTTGGTTAAACCTGTTGCTATTAAAAAAGAAAGATAATATTTAGATTTATTGCTATGTTGTCCCTGAATAATAACTGATAGCCTCTTGCCTCTTTCAGTGATGCTACCAATTAACTGTATCACAAAAAACCTCCTGATAGAACTTTGAACTAGTACTATAGTACTTAGAATGTACATTTGTAACTCTTTACCTTAGCCAAAACCATTCTATTGTCTCATCCTATGCATTCACATGCTTCTTTAGACTCCAATGTTGTGGCTTTATAGTGCATGCTCTGAAAGTGAATCAGCTTTTGTTGGGGAATGATTTGTTTAAAAACAAACTTCTTATGTCTCTTTACAGCCCAGGATCAAGAACACAGCTTTAAGAGGATATTTTGTCAATATTGCTCTATGAATATGTGATCACCAAAGAAAAGTATATACTACAAAAGTAATTCTAATAGGAAGTAGGGCTAGAGAGGGGTGAAATTGTGTCCTACTGATTTGGATAAACTTGGGTATAGCTGCTCTGTCACTTGCCTGATTATATGATTTTCTTCCCTGTTATGCTAAAGGTAGGAGAAAATCAAATGAGATTCCTAAATTTTGGTGTATTCTTATGGATAAAGCATAGGGACTGAAACTGTGATATGACTGGTAGAGGGAACTCCAAGGTGAGGAAATTTCCTGTTAACCTGGAGCAATGGGAATTTATGACTTGCCCAGGATCCCCCAAATTGTATATGTGAAAAGTAGGACTTGACCCAGGTGTTCATGGTTTCAGAGACAATTCTCTACCTATCATACCATACTGTCTATTTGCATATAGCATGGTCTAAAAATGTAATATATAGATATGACTATAATGATTGTCTTAGGAGTATAGACACTTGAAAGAGCAGTATATATTCAATAATTGCTCAGCAAAAATTTGTTAAGCACCTAATATAAAA
Source organism: Pseudochirops cupreus (assembly GCA_028627135.1). NCBI lineage: Eukaryota > Metazoa > Chordata > Mammalia > Diprotodontia > Pseudocheiridae > Pseudochirops > Pseudochirops cupreus. The sequence goes on from CM053581.1 coordinate 504,931,830, forward strand.
GGTACTGGGGATATAAAAGAAAAAAAATTAAATACATCCTGTCTCCCAGAAACTTTCATTTAATGATGAGTACATGTACGTAAAAATAAGATAATTTAAGAACAAGGAGAGCATAAATCATAGAAGGATAAGAAATGACTTTGAGTAGGAGGCTCAGTGATAGGGCACAGGGCCTGGAGTCAGGAAGACCTGAATTCAAATCCAGCTTCAGACATTTACTATCTATGTGGCTGTGGAAGTCACCTAATACTGTTTGCATCAGTTTCCTCATCTGTAAGATGAGGTGGAAGATGAAATGACAAACCACTGCAGTATATTTGCCAAGAACATGCCAGATGGGATCACAGAATCTGACCGCTGAAAAATGACTAAGCAATTGATGAGGAGGTGAAGCCCTAACTAGGCCTCAAAAGAGTTATCCAATCTATCACAAGCATTTATTAGCTTCCTACTATTAATTGCTGGAGATTCAAAGGCAAAAAATGAAACATTTCTTGCCTTCTAGGAGTTTACATTTTGTAAGAGAGATGACCTATGCACACATGAAGAAGCTAAGGCTGTTAAGAAGTAGAGAGGAGGAGGGAATGTCTTGTAGGGCTGAACTGTGTGTGAAAGGACAGCAACATGGGATAGGAAGCTGAGTTTTGGCATTAGCCAATAGGTCCCTTTGGCTACAATGCTCAGTGAAGAAAAAGGAGTCATGTGAGATATGTGGAGAGTTAGGTTGAAGACAGACTGTGGAGGGCTTTGTAATGGTAAGGGAATTTGAAGATCTTCCCTGCCCCTTAATGGGCCTCACTTGGAGCTCAACAAGAGAAGCTTGCTTAGGGGAGGCTTGTTTTTCATCACACTTTTCATTACTTTGTAATTATGCAGTGGGTCATGAAGGTTGTGATGTTCTCTGACCCTGGAGAAGGCTATATATACCCTGACATGAGGTTTTGCTTTGAGGTTCACTTATGGGAAGAGTTGTGTGATATGACCAGATGAGATTCTGGGCAGCCATTGAGCCCCCCAGCTTTGAAAACCCAGATGTTGGTGCTTCTCTCTCTGGTAACTAACTGTATATGTATGTGATGATCAGACAGCTAGAACAGTCTGTTGAATTATGTTCTTTTCTCTGTATCTTTTTTCTGCTTGTAACTTCTGTTTGTATTTTCTCTGAAGTTCAGGGTACTGACTTTTCCCCCTGAACTAGGTAAATGATATATGTTTGATTAAAGTAAGATGGTTAACCCATTTTGAGTTGCTTTCTTTTAGAAAAACAGATCAAAGAACCTGTGTTAGCAGCCATCCTGGGTATTCTAGGGTGCTTGGTGCTACAGGCTCTAAATGCTAGGTTGAAGATTTTAGTTTTGTGTTTTATCTTAGAGGCAATAAGAAGCCATTGAAGATTATTTTTCAAAAGAGAGATATGATCAGTCTTGTGTTTTAGGAAAATTACTTTGTCTTATGATCATGCATGTATGTACACATATATGTCCCCTCTAAGTGGTTTCTTCTTACATGTGCTCTGCATATAGATACCTTCTACCATTGGTTTTATGGTAATATATGAGAGAAAGTATTCATGTTGGGATATTTTCTTGTCATATATTTTTTTCTTTGCTGTTTGATTAAACAGCTTTTGTTCTGAAAAATTGTGTTTTGTTTTTTTTTTTGGAGACTAGAAGGAGCAAACCCATCAGTGTAAGAGCCATGAGCTTTATATTAGTCAATAACCCAAAGCAGTTTTTTTTTTTTACAGGGCATGCTTCTTTGTGTTGGGATGGGGGAGGCCAAAGTACTTTAAATATATAATGGATAATCTTGATCAAAGACAATCTTCAAAGACTGGACAAAAGACTTAAATTCCTTGGTGTGATCTAAGGAAAGCCACTTAGTCTCTAGACCCATTTCTTCTAAAATGAAGGACTAGACATGATCTCTGAAATCTATCTCCAAGATTTCTGTGTTGATCTACTCTAACCACAAAAGAGCCTCCCTCACTTGTTTTTATTTATAATATTTATTTTTTCCATTAGTGTGTGTCAGTAAAAAGAAAAAAAAAACATGTTTAATAGCATCTTCAAAATAGCCACACAAATTGAGCTTTCAATTGATTAACATACATATTCTTCCAACTCTCATCATTTAAATCTGCTTTTCCTTCATTTGCCAATGTCACAAAAATGATACCTAGATGACAAGGAACATTGGTAGCCTGAAGAAGCATAAAAAAATGGTGATGAGTTGTATTTCCAATTTTATTAAAATTGTTACTTTTTTATGCTTGGACTAATTTTCTCTCGGCTACGGGCAATTTTTCATGTCTTTTTCAATCTCTTTATTATCACATTCATTATCATATTACATACCTTTCATGCATGTAAAATAAAATTGGGATCAATTTGGAGGTGAGGGAAACTAAGGCAGAGAGCTTTCATAGTTGTGAGTTTGGCATTTGAATATGATTCAGAGATATTTTTAGCGACTTAGATTGTAATCACCATTCAGTAGGATGTAGGATAATCAAAGCCATTATCACTTCTGACTTACTGAGTTGATGTGACAAAAATGTCATACTACTAAGAAACTTTTAGGATGTCATCAGTGGCTTCTTCTCATTGGAAATAGCACCTTTTGCTACCATGATATTTTGAAGAAGTAGGGCAAATGTAAATGGCTGTTACTCCAACTTAATTTGGCAAAACATATGAAAGTTTGCTGTAGTGAAAGATAAGTCTTCCAGTTTATACAGAGATGTTGTACAGAGGCTGATCTCTTTTACCACTGCATACGGAACAGTGGACACATATTGAAACAGAAAAGATACAGGTTAGACTTTCAAAAGAACTTCAGAATAAAGTAACATTGCTCTGGCATGAGCTTGCTTTACAAAAAGAGACAGCAAAAGTTCTGTCATTGGAAAATTTAAAGTAAGGGGAAACATCTCTGTGTTCAATGGATTGTATCAATGTTTCAGAATCTTCTTCATCTCAAGGACTGGTGAGTTGTCACAGCATAAACAGCAAGGGCAGTAATGGCCTAAGATTTTGCCAGGTCAAGCCCCATTAAGGAAGATCACAGAATTATAGAACTGATTTGGAAAGGACTCTAGAGGTCACTTGGCTTAATTCTTACCCAAAGCATAGATCTTATCTAAGTTATTTCTGACAAGTGGTCATTCATACTCTTCCACTTAAATGCCTCTAGTGATGAGGAACTCACTAGCTCCCAAGGCAGCCTGTTCTATTTCTGGACAATTTTAATTACCATTCTACCATTAAATAATTGTGTGACTTTGGACTTGTCACTTTAACCTTTCTGAGTTTCAAGGCTTTTCATCTGTAAAATTAAGGGGCTAGACTGGGACACTAAAATTCCTTCTAGAAGTTAAAAAATATTCCAGTGATTCTTTGGTAGTGTTTTAAGCAAATATATTTGCTACTATTGCTACATTTTCATTTAAAGATTCATAAGTCTTGGGGCAGAATTTTACCATTATTTAAAGAAATGGGTAATTTCCCTGTCCAATCTATTTAAGTTCTAGTACTTTTTTCTTTCGTGATACACTGGCCATCTTTTGCTCATCCTATTTTATCACATAACATAGATTTTTCTTTCTAAAATAATAATCCCTTATATTTGCCTAATACTTTTCATCCAGAATGAATGCCAGAGAACTTTGTAACTTAACTGATAAGCAATCCATATGTAGAAAGATTAATTCAATCACAGTTGAATAGAGCACAACCACCCCTCATTTCCCCTGAGCAGTTATATATTCCAGGTCTAGACAAGAGAGGAAGGGGATTAATATTACCAAAGAATGCTGATTGAAAATTGGTAAGTAGACCAGTTATTTTAACCTTGATAGATTGGTATTTTACCCTTGAAATGTAATTATCATGGCCCTTTAGTGAATTTTAGGAAGAAAGAAAAAAACATAATATAGCAAAAAGAACATTGGCTCTGGAGTCAGAAGTTTTGGGTTCAAATGCCACCTGTCATGTCTGCTACCTTTGTGACTTTGGATACAAAGGACTTTGGGCTGTATGTGGTGTTCAGGGAGGCCTAGCATTTCTGGTGTGAAGGCTTGCTGAGCCCTTTACAGGGCAGCTCATCCATCTTTGGTGTCTATCTGTCACTCAACTCTCACCTGTGGCTCCAAGAAGCTGTAGCATTCACAATATCCACACCTTAGTAAAGCTATCTTTGCACATGGGACTAAACCAGACTGAGAGTAACCACCAGGCCTCTAACCCATAAGTTAGAGGGAAGTTTACCCCAAGCATATGAAGACTTCCCCCAGGATTATGGGAAAATGAGAATAGTTTGTTCCAACGGTCATGAAAGTAACTGAAGCGAGTGTTGTGGAGCACTCAGAGCTTGGCCAAACATTGAAAACACCAAGATCATCCACTGCATCCTAGTTCATTGCCAGGGCCCTTGAGTTTTATCTTGCCACTGAACTTTGATGACTGGAAGAAAGAGTGAAGTTGATGACTTTGTGCATCTCTGTCTAACAAATCTAATTCATACGCTAGTCAAGACCTCTAAGTGATGTCATTGGTCCTCTTTGAAAATGAAGGATGACAGAGAAAGAACTATGGAGTCTGAATGCAGATCAAAGCATACTATTTTCCCTTTGCTTTTTTGTGGTTTCCCCCTTTGTTTTGTTTGTTCTTTCACGACATGATTAATGTGGAAATATGTTTAACATGATTGCACATATATAACCCATATCAGATTGCTTTCCATTTTGGGGAGGGGGGAGAGGAGAGAGGGAGTGAAGTAGAAATATTTGCAACTCAAAATCTTATAAAACTGAATGTTGAAAACTATCTTTGCATGTGACTGGAAAAATAAAATATTATTTACTTAAAAAAGAAATGTATTAAGCTTAAAAAATGAAAGAAATGAAAGAAAAGAAAATGGACAAATCATATAATTGCCCTGGCTTCTTTAGTTATGAAAGGAGAGAGTTAGACCAGTTGGCTTCTGAGGTCCCTTCTCACTTTCAACCTAGGATATTCTGTGAAGGGAATTTGATGTATCTATATCCATGTTCTCACTTGGTGACCTAATCACTTTGTATGGGTTTAATTATCATTGCTATACAGATCAGTCCCTATATAGCTAGATCTCTATATCTGGCCCTTGGTTCCATTCTGCTCTCCATTCCCAAGTCACCAATTGTTTATCAGACATCTCACACAAGGTAGCCCATGGCATCTGCAAGTCATCATGTCCAAAAATAAATCCTTTCTTTCCTTCTTCCAAACTTATTCTTTCCCTTAGTTTTCCTATTTTTGTCAAGTGTATTGCCATCCTTTTAGTCACTGTCAGTGACATACCTAATTCCTAAGTCTACCCAGCCACATATATCCATTCTCTTGTCAAATCTTGTCATTTCTCCATCTACAATATCTTTTGCAACAGTCCCATTCTTTCTACTGACACAGCCAACAGCCTAGTTTAGAACATCGTCGTCACCTCTTCCCTGATTGATTTTAGTAGCCTTCTAGTTGGTCTTCCTGCCTTAAGTCTCTCACCTCTCCAAACTATCATCTACATAGATAAAATGATTTTCCTAAACACCCATTCCATTGGTCCTAGGGCTTCCCACAGCATGCTTTTACTTAAAAATCTCCAATGGCTGCTGATTGCTATTATTATGATGATGCCTCTATTAGTATGGGCAGCTTGAAGGCACAGTGGATAGAACTCTAGGCCTGGTATTAGGAAGATTGGAGTTCAAATATGGCTTCAGACACTAACAAGCTGTGTGATGTTGGGAATGTCACCTAACATATGTTTCCTCAATCTCCTCATCTGTAAAATGAAGGCAGTAAAAGCACTTACTTCCCCAGGTCATTGTCAGGATCAAATGAGATTTGTAATTAAATTGTAAATCAAATTGTGAAGTACTTAGCATGATGCTTGACACATAGAGCTATAGAAATTTTAGCTTTTTTTATTGTTACCCCTAGAATCAAATGTGAAGTCTTCTGTTAGTGTTTAAAAATGGCCATATCTAGTCCCAGAATCTCTTTCCAACCTAATTATACATTACCTCTTTTCATGCGCAAACTGGCTCTTTTAATCTTCCTCATGTACAACATTGCGGTCTGAATCATACTTCCTTTCATCTCCACTACTTATAATCCCTGGTTGCTTCCTTTTATGTTAAACTTTTCCTGATTTCCCTGATAGCACCTCTTCCCCACAAAAATCATCTTGAATTTATTTTGCATAGGCTTCTTGCTTAATGACGTGCACAAACAGGTATGTATACCAATTTGACCTTTCACTAGAAGGTAAACTCCTTGAGGGCTTATATTTGTTTTTTTTTCTTTCTACTTTTGTCTTTGTTTTCCTAGAGCCTAGCACAAGGTCTAAAACATAATAAGCATTTTACTGATTGGTTGGTTGATATTATAAAGCCCTCTATTAATAGGAGGTTTTTGTAAAATTATTTTTGAACATGTGGGTATCATATATTCTGTACGTTAATATTGTTGCTATCGAGTCTCATTAGAGCCACAGCATTTAAAAATAATTTTGCAGATATTTTTACACCTTATGCTCACATTTACCACCCCAGTATTGACATGACATCTAACCAGCCATATTGTAATTCCATCTGTAAATTCAAGAGCTGCTGTTAGAGCATCACAGATCAGTAGTTCTCTATAAGATGCCAGAAGCACACAGCATTTGTGAGATATAGCAAAAGTTTATATAAAGCTGCTATGATGTTCTTAGAAAATAACACCTTATATAAAAACACTAAATAGAAATTGAACAATGAAGGGAGAAGATTTGGTTATCATTCCAGATGTGACAAAGTTATCTGTCATGAAGGGGGGAAAAGTTAATTCTTGTGCTGTAATATAACCTCAAATACTTCATTTACATTTTCTAATGGTTCAAATAATAGATTCCTTTGTATAATCAGAAGCATTGACTGAGACAGTAAGTGGCATGCCATTTATCCAATTCATTGTTTTTTTGTTTTGTTTTTGTGAATTTTCTTCATCCTTGGCTTCTTATTTTCCTTGGGACTGCTATTTCTTAAATGAGAGAATAAAGAAAATTAAGGGAGTCAGGTAAGATGTACAGGTCATTAATTTTGGTGGGTCAGTTCCTTTTGGAGGCTAAAGGGTGTGTTATGCTTAGCACAGTGCCTCTCACATAGTAAGCACTTACTAAAGATTTGTTAACTGAATGAATGGACATCACTTGACAGGTTGGTATTCAGAGGAAGCCACACTTGCACTTATGTGCCAGCCTGTCCTCATGTCCTCTGAGCTGCGTGTTTATCTTCCCACTATCTGATCTCAACTTGCTATGGGTTTTCATTTCCTTTGTCCACATTCCTGGGCATCTACCTCGATCTTTCCATTGTGACTTTAGCATTGTCTGTACCCATTTCTGGTGACTTCAGTGGCTTTAGCTTTCTCAGAATATGTCTCAGTGTACCAGTTAGTATTTGGAAATTGGTAGTTTGGGATGTATTTGTTTACTAAAGGAAAACCATACGAAATTAAAAACTGTTATAATTGTTTCCTACATACCTCATCTCATTTGAAAAAGATGAGAATTTTTATTGTAATGTCAGTGCGCTTTGACTGTTGTACTTCCCTCATTCATTCACTTATTTGCTAAGCAAATTTTGAGAACCCACCATATGCACAGTCCTATGCTGGGCACTGAGGAGGATACAGAACTGTAGATGATATAATGCCTGCCCTCAAGGAACAGTCAATCTAGCAGAACACTTGAGTCTCTCTCTCTCTCTCTCTCTATGTGTTTTATATATATATACATATATATATACATATATATGTATATATATGTACACACGTATATATACTTTATATATGTTGTACCTTCTTCAGATGGTGTTTCTATTTTCCATTTTAAAGTAAGAATTATTTATTTTGTTCACACATTGTTAGATTCTGTAATACACTAATTCTCCAAGGAAATGAAAAGTATTGATATGATATTTATTTTTTCTTTCTTTCTTTCTAGTCTTCAACACTCATTTCTACAAGATTTTGAGCTACAAGTTTTCTCCCCGTCTTTCCCCTACCCCTCACCCCAAGATAGCGAGCCTGCTGAATAACCCTTCTCCCAATCTGTTCCCTTTTATATCCTCCCCCTTTACCCCCCAACTTTCTAGTAGGGCAAGATGGATTTCTGTACCCCAGTGCTTGTATATCTTATTTCCCAGTTGCACATAAAAAACAACTTTTTCCCTTCTTCCCTCCTCACCCACCCCCACTGGCAGGACATGCAATTCAATATAGATTGTACGTGTATAGTTACAAAAACGTTTCCATAGTAGTTATATTGTGAAAGACTAACTATATTTCCCTCCATCCTATCCCACCCACCCCACTTATTCTATTTTCTCCTTTGATCCTATCTCTTTTTAAAAGTGTTTGCTGCTAACTACCCTCTTCCCCAAACTGCCCTCCCTTCTATCATTCCCCCTCTTATCCCCTTCCACCCTACTTTTCTGTAGGGTAAGATACCCAGTTGAGGGTCTGTGTTATTCTCTCCTTAAGCCAAATGCAATGAAAGTAAGGTTGACTCATTCATTTTCACCTCCCTGCTCTTCCCCTCCATTGTAACAGTTTTCTCTTGCCTCTTTTATATGAGATAATTTACCCTATTCTATCTCTCCCATTCTCCTCCCAATATATTCCTCACTCACTTCTTAATTTTATTTTTTAGAAAGCATGCCTTCATATTCAACTCATCCTGTGCCTCTGTCTATGTATACATGTACACACATGCGCACACTATATATATATATATATATATATATATATATATATATATATATATATATGTATATATATGTATATATATATACACACACACACACACACACATATTCCCTTCAACTATCCTCATAGTGAGAAAAGTATCATGAGTGAAAATTACCATTTTTTATGTAGAAATGTAAATAATTCAATCTAATTGTTCAACAATAAGTTCCTTATGATTTCTTTTTTCCTGTTTACCTGTTCCTGCTTCTCTTGCTTCTTGTATTTGAAAGTCAAATTTTCTGTTCAGCTCTGATTTTTTCATTGAGAATGCTTGAAAGTCTTCTGTTTCATTGAATGACCATATTTTCCCCTGAAACATTATACTCAGTTTTGCTGAGTAGGTCATTCTTGGTTTTAATCCTAACTTTTTTGACCTCTGGAATATCATATTCCAAGCCCTTTGATCCCCTAGTGTAGAATCTGCTAGATATTGTGTTATCCTGGTTGTGTTCCATAATACTCAAACTGTTTCTTCCTGGCAGCTTGAAATATTTTCTCCTTGGCCTGGGTGCTCAGGAATTTGGCTATAATATTCCTAGGAGTTTTCTTTTGGGGATCCTTTTTCAAGAGGTGATTGGCAAATTCTTTCAATTTCTATTTTGCCCTCTGGTTCTAGAATAAAAGGGAAATTTTCCTTGAGAATTTCTTGAAGGGTGATTTCTAGGCTCTTTTTTTGATCATGCCTTTCAGGTAGTCCAATAATTTTTAAATGATCTCTCCTGGATCTATTTTCCAGGTCAGTGATTTTTTTCCAATGAGATATTTCACATTGCCTTCTATTTTTTCATTTGTTTGGATATGTTTTATAGTATCTTGATTTCTCATAAATTCACTTGCTTCCATTTGCTCTAATCTAATTTTGAAGGAATTATTCTCTTCAATGAAGTTTTGAAATTCCTTTTCCATCTGGCAAAATTGGCTTTTTAAGGCATTCTTCTTCTTATTGGATTTTTGGGCCTCTTTTACCATTTGAGTTAGTCTGTTTTTTAAGGTGTTATTTTCTTCAGTCAAGCTGTTGACTCTTTTTTCATGATTTACTTGCATCATTCTCATTTCTCTTCCCAATTTTTCTTCTACTTCTCTTACTTGATTTTCAAAATCCTTCTTGAGCTCCTCCATGGCCTGCCACCAGTTCATATTTTCCTTGGAAGCTTTTGATGCAGGAGTTCTGACTTTGTTATCTTCTTCCAGTTCCATGTTTTGATTCTTTTTGTCCCTCAAAAAAGATTCTATGATCTTATTGTGCTTCCTCTGCTTGCTCATCTTGCCAGCCAATGACTTACTTTTGAGCTCTTTGCCATGATAGAACTCTGCTTCCAGAGTGGAGAGAGCTGTGTCTCAAATTGCTGGGGTTTTCACAGTGTTGTCAGAACTGTTATCAGAGCTATGAGAAGGGCAGCCTCTCTACAGCCACCACAAGCTCTGGCACAGTAGAGTTCCTTACCCCAGGAACATTACCCAAGACTGCAACCCAGATCCAAGCAGGTCAGAGCAAGAACAATTACTCTCTGAATGGTTGCTTGGTCCCCCTACAATCTGTAGGCCAGGAGCTCTGGAGGCAGTCCCAGGGCAGCAGCTATAGCCACCCCCAGGGCCACCTCTTGCCCCGGGGTCAGGGGCTGGACCATTCTTTTCTCATGTTGGATCAACAGGGTTCCTCACTGACCTTTTACTTTTTCTTTGGTGTTTATGGATTGAGAAATCTGAAAACCACCACAGTAACTGGTGATTCACTCTTCTGAAGTCTGCTCTGGCTGGCCTGTCTGAGCCACTGGTCAGGGCCAGTGTGGCTCATACAGGACTGTGCCTGGCTCCCAGCCAGGTTCATTAGACCCTTCCTGTCAGCCTGCCAGGCTCCCTTCAGTGGGAGATTTGTTTTTCTGTCACTTTGTGGGTTCTGTAGCTCTACAATTTGTTTAGAATAATTTTTTTACAGGTTTTGGAGGTCGTTGGAGTGGGAGCTCAAGCAAGTTTCTGCTTTTACTTCACCATCTTGGCTCTGCCCCTCCTTGATGTGATATTTATATTCACAAAAATAAAAGATTATTTGATTGGATGTTGTCTCATATAATAGCATATAATCATTCATTCCCAGCAAACCAATTTGAGAAATCTATATAATTTAGGAGCATGTGAGACTATATGGATAGAAATATCACTGTATAGCATGTTATAACACTCTCAAACTTAAAAGGGGCCACAATGGTTCTTCAACGGGATTCCCTAGATGTTCTAGTAATGAGTACTCAGGAACTATGAACAATTGAATTCAATTTAATGAACACCAATGCCTGTTTTTCTTTAGGAATGCACAGCTTAAAATAAAAACAGTTTCTTGACATCAAGGCTTTTATATTCTCTTGGGGAGTTGGGGAGTTGGGCACAGAGGGGAATATGTATACAAATAAGTTAGGACAAAATATAAAGAGGATTTGAATCTTGCTTCAGATACTTATTATCAGTGTGACCAAGACCAAATCATTTAACCTTTAACCTCTCTGGGCTTTAGTTTCTTCATCTGTAAAATGGATCACAGAGGGTTGGATTCATTGACCTCTAACATCCCTCCCCGGTCTAAATTAATAGTACTATGAAAACAGAGGGGGATGGCTAGGTGGTGCAGTGAATAGAGCGCCAGCCCTGGAGTCAGGAGGACCTGAGTTCAAATCTGGCCCCCGATGCTTGACATACTTCTAGCCGTGTGACTTGTGGCACTTAACCCCAATTGCCCTCCAAAAAGCAAAAACAAAAAGAAACAACAACAAAAAAAATCAGCATCAGGCTGCTATAGTGAATGAAGAGCTGGCCTCTGAAATTTACTGACTGTGTGACTTTGAGCCTGTCACTTAACTTCTTAGTATCTACAACACCTCATTAAAACTATAAATTGTACAGTTGCCAGTCTGCCTTGGTATAGAGAGAGTTTCATCACTGGATCACTCTCTACAGCACCAGTGTCAAGTTCAGAGTCCCTAAAGCTTCATAAAGATCCCTGTGACCACATACTGACTTAGAAAATCATGTCAACATTATCTGTGTTCTATTATATCTTGTTAAATATTTCCCAATTACATTTTAATCTATGTCAAGCTGCACTCAGGAGTATGCCTGCGTTTGACACCTCTGCTTTTATGACAAAATGCTTTCGGGGATGTGGGGAGAGCATTGACAACAGGAGAAATTTGGAAAGACCTTGGGTAGAAATGGCACAAGCCTAAAAAAGTCTCAGAGAAACAAAGCTTAGGTGAACATCAATGTGTGAATGTGAACTTTTAAGAGAAAAAGATGAAGTAACATTCAATTTGAACCTACAAAATTGTTTTAAAAAGCATCTAAACCTCTTTTGTCACCTCTAAGTGACCTCAACAGAATACTAACAAATCACAAGAAATTTAGACTATTCAACCCCTCTTAAATACAAGTTTCTCAAACAAAGCAAATGATAGTCAGCTTTTAATTCACTAATATCAAAATTCATGCCTATTTATAGTAGTAACTCAGACATTCAGGACATTCAGGAACATTCAACTGAGTTCATGCTGTGTCATACATTTATGAAGCATATATTTAAAGGCATATTAAGAAGACAAAATTGAAACGAACAACCAAGCAATCTGCATTCCTTTGCTTCTTCCTGATATAAATTAACAATTTTTTTTCTGCTAAGAAGCCCTAGGTGAAAGAAATAAAATATATTTTTGCTCTGAATACCTTGTGGCATATTTTGTGATGCCTTTTTGGTTAAACCTCCACCATCTCCCCCCAAAAGAAATTAATCTACAGACAGATGGAGTGTAGAATTGGATTTTGGGAAAATCACTTCATACCATAGATTTAGAGAAGGCAAGAACCTTAGAAATCAGCTAGTCTTTTGGACACACAGTCCAATTCCCACCATTTCATAGATGAAGAAATGTGAGATCCCAAGAATTTAAATAAATTTCCCAAATTATTTAGTAGCATTGCCTGAATTTGAATCTAGGACTTCTAACATTAGGTCTAATATTTTTTCCACTTCACCACACTGAGTTCCTCTAAGAACTGTGAGGTCATTTTTTTCATTGGACTCATCAAATATTAATTAAAATACTGAGCCACAGCTTTGTAGAGGAGTAGAAAACTGGCAAAAGTTTCAGAAGAGAGTTCCAGAGATGCTTACAGCATTGGAATATAGATGCTGTGAGTAAAGATTAAGTCAGATCAATAAATATTTATATTTAGTCGTGTCTGATCTCATTGGTTTGAAAGTTCCCTTCAGTGATACAAATATCAATCAATTCATGCCTGCCTGTCTTGTACAATACTTATATATGTCCTCCAATGAGTTTGCCATAGGGTTTTCAACCAATGTGCTAGAGTCCTTCTTCCATTTCTTCTGAAATTATAGGTGTGTCAATAGAATACTTGACCTGTCTATGTGACATATGCCCAAGCCGTATTCTCTTTTTGTTGTTCAGTCATTTTCAGTCATGTCCATTTCTTTGTAACCCTGTTTGTGGTGTTCTTGACAAAAATACTGGAATGGTTTTCCATTTCCTTTTCCAGCTCATTTTATAGATGAAGAAACAAAGGCAGATAAGGTTATGTGACTTGCCCAAGGTCACATAGTTACTAAGTGACTGAGGCCATATTTGCAAGCAAGAATATGATTCTTCCTGTCTCCAGGCCCACCACTAGCCCCTGTGGCACCTAACTGTTTTCTCTTCCTATCACACAGTTCCTTGATTATGTTTTTTGTTCCTGTTGTTTTTGACAATTCCTTATCCATTGCACGTGGCACCTACCTTGCACCTAATTCATTCCTGCCTCCCACCAGGAGAGATTCGTTTTAAATCAGAGATCATTGTAGTCTGTCTTTTGCTTGTTGCTGTTTTTGTTGTTGTTGCTGTTCATCCTTCATTCTTGAAGAGGCCTAATGACATCATGAGGGCGATTCCTTGACTTCTGCATGAGTTGGAGATGACTCAGGTCACAGTGGATGACTTTAGCCTTTCTAAATTAAAGTCTTTCAGAGACACAAATATGTATTATTTCATGGCCAAAAGGTCTTAGTGTATTTTAAGTTTTACTTCAAAAGTAGAGGTGTTGAAAACTTACAAAGAACGTTATTTAAAAATTTATTGATCTAATTTCTTTTAGACTTTTTCGTCAACTTTGAATAATAATATTTAAATTTAAATTTAAACAAGGTAAGATGCACTGTCATTATGCACCCACATGTGCAACAGTTTGAGGATGACATTCTCATCATTGTAACTCCCTACAAACTTTCACCCATTGCCCTTTGGAATTACCTAGAATAATTCTGATTCCTCTTTCAGGGATCAATTCAATCTGATAAATTTTTATTAAAGATTTACTATATCTAAGAATCTTTCCCTATATCCAAGAATTTAAAGACAAAAATAAAAGTCTGTTCTCTGGGACTGAGCAGAAGCCAACTGAAATTGGTTATCAAGAGCTCATTGTTAAATACTCAGTGTGAGCTTTTATACCTTGGATATCAGCAAACACTACAAATCAGGGTCTGATTTGTTGTTTTGTTGATTTTCTATATTTAAAAGTGATGGTGAAAATGTTAATAATGTAGATTAAACTTACAAGCGTGTTTTGTGTACTTTTTTTTTTTGAGGGGGCCATTGTCAAACACCAGCCCATCCTATCTAGGAACCATATTCTTATATAATGAAAGGAATTTTTAAGAGGGAGGGAAGACTAGCACATAGGGGATCAGAGAAAGCTTTATGGAAGAGGTACTGATCCCTTCTCCATGGGGTCTTGTCTTCTACAGATAAGCAATCTCACTTTCTTCAACCATTCTTCAAATGAGATTGTTTTGTCTCTTCACTCTTGTATATGCTCTTCTGTAAAACCCTCAGGTTATTGATGTCCCTTTATAAACTCTTTGAGGCAGAAATGATGTTTGCTATGTCTCCATAGTCCTCACAGTGATTAGAACACCAACTGCTTTGATGAATCTGTGACTTCAGTGATGTAGGTACTTGTTACCATGGTGCATTCATGTTTTATCATTGTGAGCAGTTCTTGGCCATCTCTCCACACATCTCTTGCCTCATAAAATCCTGTATTTATATCAGACCTTTACTCATGCTCCCAGTTAAGATATGCCACCTTGAAATTACTTTTTATGTACTAACTTAGGCATATGTTTTGTTCCTCTCCCGGTAGAATATAAACTCCTCATGGTGGGGACTTTTTTGTTTTTGTTTTTGTTTTTATATACCCAGTACTAAGAAAGGTACATAATAAAGCCTTAATAAATATTTATAAAACTGAATAGAATCTACTGGGAATCATTTGGTATCCTTTCAACATGAGATTTAATTCCTCAATGTGATCAAAATTATAATCCTTAAATATAAACCTCCTCATGTACAGTTGGTCTGGGCACACTTTCCATCTTCCATTTTAAAAAATTTAGTGTCATTTTTTACTTTTTCGTTGAAGCATATCAGCTATTATGATATTAGTGTCCTAAAGTAGTAGGTCCAGTGTTATTGAGGATGGGGATTTTTCAATAGTAATTTTGACTGCTGTATTCTTATTTTTCATCTCATTGATATCTTCTTTCCATTTTTACCTTTAAAGTTATTGGTATGGTCTGGCTTAATTGGGTCACTCACTATGTTTTATGTAAACTTGTTTGTTTTTCTACCATCTCATTCTGTTTTAAGAGATTACATGGGCTCATAGTCTTCTATCATCCTCCTCTATAAGATTTTATAAGCACATTTATATTTTAAAATAGCACTATCTTTGCTACCACATCCCTCATTTGGCAAGAAGATCAAGTATTTGTTGGAAAGCATCTTCTTTGGCTCTTTCTGCTGTCTTTGCTGTTGCAACTGATTTAATTCATTGTATTTCCATAGGAAGTAATGATAGATGTCTGTTCTCATATCCATTTTCCATTTTTCATATTAGTAGCTTATTTATATAGCTCTTGATAAAGTTACATTAACTACATGCTATATTTTCTTCTCATTTTTGTTTGTCTAGTTAAGTGTCAATTTTTATATTTGTTCTATTGGGAAAAGGAATAATCATTGATATGGGACCTAGTATGTGCCAGGCACTATATCAAGCACTTTTTACAAATATTACATCATCTGATCCTCACAACCCTGCTAAGTAGGTGCTATTATTATGCCCATTTTACAACTGAGGAAGCTGAGGCAAAGAAAAGATAAGTGACTTGCCCGTGGTCACATACCAAGTAAATGTCTAAGGTTAGATCTGAACTCAGGTCTTCCTGATTCCAGTCCCATCACTCTAATCACTCTGCCACCAGCTGTCTCTGAAATTCAGTGGTCTGGTTGTACACAGTCAGCTGTTTTAGAAATGATTCTCACTTTGTTATTTAGCTGTTTCCCATCTGTTAAGATTAACCAGTTTCATTTTTTTTGTTACACCCAGTGCTTCTTGACTCTTTTCTGGAGGAAAAATTATTTAGGAAATATAGTCATGAGGCTTCTGTTAGAGTAGACTATAAGACATTGACTTCATTTATTCTTTATTTCTAAATCATATTGCCAACACATTTTTATCCTCTTCTGCTTTTTAATGCATATTTGCATTAAAATCTCAAATGCTAATTTGGAAGTTCTCATCAAATTTTCCACTTAACTTGTATACTTTTTTATCATCTGCAATAGAAATTGACACATAAGTTTCAATTTCCTTCATGGTGGTCTTTTAAAAAAATAAATATTTGCTGTGAACATTACAATATGAGATGACCCAATGTCATGAGATTTTCTTTTGCCTTTGACTCATGAAATCAACAGAAGCAAATCCTTTAATGACCTCTCCAGAAAGGACTTGTGGGCCATCTTTCCATTTAGCTACACTTCCTTTTGTCCTTTAGTTTTATTTACAGGGAGAATATCATCATTATGTAGTTCTGTTTCTCAAGGTATATGTTGACTTATTGGTCACTGGACAAGACTTCCGTATTTTGAAGACACATAGTAATTAATATTTATACATCGTTCAAAAAATACATGATTCTTCGCAACCTTTTTGTCTCCTCTTCCATTACATTGTCATTGTAACTGTCATGCAGAAGTACAAGGGGCTCAAACCAGACTGAAAACCAATTAAACGTTTTGGTTGTTTGTTTCATGGATTTCTTTAGCCACAGAATTCTTCACATGGTAGCCAACCTAGTAGGTAGTAATAAAATAGATGGTACCTGGAAAACAAACACATTGTGCGGCATGGGAATGTATGTATTGAAATATTGCAATGGCATAAAAAGCGATGAATATAAAAAAATTAAGAGAAACATGGGAAGGTCTGTATACATTGATTCAGAATACATTAAGCAGAACCAGCAAAATTTCGTGTATGCTGATTATGACATTGTAAACAAAAACAACATAAAATGCAGCTCTCCTTAGATTAATTGGAATGAATAATCTTGGTCCCAAAGAACAGAAAGGTAGAAAAGAGGTAAGGCTACAGGTCCAAAATTAGGCAAGTACTGTCCCCAGTATGTCACTTATCTAGGTAAGTTTTGTTTACTTATTTCTTCCGGGTTATAAAGGAGTGTTTGATGAGATGGTCATTCAGTAGAGTATTAGATTAGGAAATGACTTTAGTGTGAAGAAAATGTATTAAAATGTTTTTAAGGTCTAATATACTATCAAAATTCATTTTATAATCAAAATATATTCTAAAACTATTACAAGCAATTATTTGAAAATGTTTAGTCATTCCTGAAATGAAACAATAACAAAAAGTTATTCAGAAATGTCTTTTCTAACTTTTCCCTTTTCCTTTATTTCCTTTTTTTCTACTCTTTTCCTTTATTTTCTCCTTTTCCTTCTTTCTTTTATAAGTGAATATTTAGTATTGAAACTTTGACAAGAAGCATGGCAATAGCCTTTAAAAAAATTTCACTCTCCAAATTCATGCTTTTTTCTTTTTACTTCCAAGTCTGATAATGTCAGAAATACTCTGTTACCCAGACACAAAATGCTTAACTGTATAGCTGTGAAAGTTAAACTGATAGCCATAGTAAGCTGCAAATGGCCTCATTAAACACCTGACAAGAGGCTGTAGAATATATGTAGGTCTTTCTTCCTTCCTGCCTTTCTGCTTTCTGGCCTTTCTTTCCCTTCAGACTGAATATTCAGGTAGATTTCAGTCACAGTCCAGATTATTTGGAGTTTGGTTTTTCAAAAAACAAATGTACCTGCCAGCAAAAAGAATGGAAAACCACTAAGTTGATTTTTTAAATGGTCTTGATAATGTTAAGATACACAGGAATATACATAAGGTCTCTGAAACAAAAATTAATATGCAATCACAAATTTTAGAATATTTAAGCACAGTAAGGATGTTTTCATTAAATATGTATGTATATTTTAATCTGTGTTTATATCTTTATTGATAACTGTATCAATAAAAATCTATATGTCATACAATTCTTCCTGTGATTGATTACAGCTTCTCTATAACAGATATTTCATTAATTATAAATGGCATTCACCAAATCAGACAAGAGTAAAGGATCTCCCTCATACCTACTACAATGTCTGGCATACAGTAGGGACCAAATAAATGCTTGTGGAATGAAGGGATGACTCAGAAGTAATGAAGAAAGAAATTAACCGCAGAAAGGCTTTTTATCAGAGGTCAGGAGATTTTGATTAGAATACTGCGTCTCCCTGGAATGACTTTTTTTCCGAATTACTTTATGCCTGAACAATATAGTGACTCGATAAAAAAAAGGAACCATTTTAGTTTTCCTATTTTTTTAAAAGAAAACCACAAACTTCACTTTGGAGGCTCCGATACCTAAAGGGAAACACTAAGGGGGAAAAAACCCTGTGTAGTGAACATCTGAAAGAACGCCACACAAAGAGATGCCACAAAAAAAAACACCCTTTCTGCTGTAAAACATTTCCCATCTGAGGTTCACAGAGGGCTACATCAACACCCTAAGCTCTTTGTAGCCCCAGTAATACCTGAAGTTCTGAGGTTTATTGTGACAAGGCTGCCAGCCTACACAGCTCTCAAAAAACAGTAGGTAGTCTTGACTGGCTTCTCTCCCTGAAGAAACGCGCCATCACACCTGGGATGTTCTCTTTGTTACTTGGTAATAAAGTAAATGTTACTAGCAAGGAGAAGTGTGATGTAAGGATGTCTTCATAGCATTCAATGTGTAGTTTAGTGAACCATTCAGTTTTTCAGACACAGTTTGCTATCACCATTACTCTCCTTTATAAGGGCAGTATTTTTAGACTATTTTGGGTGATCTCTTGGCTCCTTTCAATTGTAACTCTATAGAAGTCTGTGGTTCTATTTCCCTTGGAGCTATGAGTATTTCAAGGGTGTGAATTACAAGAATACATGAAACTTAAGAGAATTCATTCCTTTTGATTTTAAATAGTGAAGAGGGAATCAGAAAAATCTGGGTTCAAATTCTACTAGCTGTGTAACTGTGGGCAACTCACTTGAACTCTGAGTTTTCATTTTTCCATCTCAAAGCTGTTGATAATGTCTTTAATATCTTCTTTAAAGAGTTGCTGTGAAGCTGAAAGGAGATAATGTGTATAAAGCAATTTGCCATATTAAAAATTCTGTTTAAATGCCAGTTGTTACTATAAACACCTTCTTCATATTCTTATTTTCACCACGTATCTGTTGACCCAACTTATGGCCTCCAACCTAACAAAGACACACCAGTAAGCACATACATATCTACTATTTTTAATATCAACAAGCATTTATCAAATGCCAGGAATGGCAAAAGACATGGGATAAAAAAGATAAAGAACTTCTATTCTACTAGATTAAAAAATACACATAGTTAAGTTGATAAAAACCAGGTCCACAATAAATGCAAAAAAAGTCCAGGTATGGTTAGCACTAATAACTAAAGGGAATAAGAACAAATCTCTTGTAGGAGGGGGCACTGGAGCTGCGCCTTTTTGCAAAGGGACAGAGACAGCAGATTGAACACTGGACCTTGAATCAAGAAGACCTGAGTTATAATCTGGTCTCAGATTCTTACTGTTATGTGACCCTAGGTAAACCACTTAACCTCTGTTTGTCTCAGTTTCCTTCTCTGTAAAGTGGGCATAATAATAGCATCTGCCTCAAAGAGTTCTTGTGATCAACAATTGAGATAATAATTGCAAAATAATTAACATGGTACCTGGCACATTGTAAGCTCTACATAAATATTAACTATAATTAATAAAGAGCATCAAATAAGTCAGTTTGGCTAGAATGTAGGAAGTGTGTAGGGGAACATATTGTAGTTAGCCCTGAAAGATAAACTAGAGCATATTAACCAGAAACTGTATCACAAGTCCATGAGACAGAGCATTGCAACTAAATTTATTGCAAGAGAATTGAACATGCATATGGAGCCCTAAGTAAGCACATAGAGTTTTGTAATCCAAACAGAAGTTTGCATATTTATGAAATTACAAAGAAAGCAGGAGAAATAAAAATCTCCACCTTAACGACAGTGGTAGGGGATGAAAAGTCCTAAGTAAGATAGCAAAAGCAGCTTTCTTTTCCCTTGGGCATTGCTAGACCATGAAGTAGGATAGTCTGTTTATCTCTAGGGGTCCCAGCAACCGAAGCAGTTTTTCAATCTGGTGCAGAATGACTGGTGCCTGTCTTACCTTCCAAGGACACATAGGGAGTCCAGCTTGAACAAACAAATTAGTCAGCTAATGGGGAGGAAGTTTTCACCCTTTAAACATTCAGGGACTCTTGCATATACTAGGTCCAGTGTTTGTGGAAAATATGGCAGCTCAAAGGACAAGTTCAGGAGATCCTTTAGTTCCTTAATCAGCAGGTTGGCAGTGTAGCTAAAAGAGCTAATGTGATGCTATGCTGCTTTTAGAAGCCTGGCTTCCAGGAATAAGAAGGTAATAGACTTACTGTGTTCTGGTTCAGTTCTGGGCAATGCCATTTAGTAAAGACATTGATAATCTGGAAAGTGTCTGGATGAGAACTACCAGTATGATGAAAGACCTTGAGTTTCTGTCATATGAGAATTTACTGGAGGAAACCGAAGTATTTGACCCAGAAAAGAGAAGACATAGAGGAAATAATCTTCAAGTAACTGAAGGATTTTCATGTGGATGAGGAATTAACACTCCTTTGGTTTGGAACTAGAAGTGATTTGTGGAAAGTATAGAGACAAATGGAAACTTTGTAAAGAATTATCCAAAATAGACTTGTCTGAGCAATTCTGGTGGGTTTTTCTCTTACTGGTGGTTTTCAAACAAAGGCTGATAAACTACTTTTCAGATATATTGTAGAGAAGATTCTTTAGGAGGTATGGGTTAGATTTGATGCCTCTAAGGTTCCTTCTCTCTCTCTCTGAAAGTTGGTGTTTGGTCCACCTATAAAATACCTTTACAAGGAAAGTGAACCTGGACTTGCTCTCAGGTTACACCCTGATATTCCAGTGACATGCATACTTTTCTCTTTCCCTGGAATAACATGGGCAAGCATTCTTTCCTTGAGGCATATTTCTCAATAATTCGCTAAATATAGGATATTAAGTGTCAAAATTATTATAACTCTTGAAGTAAACCCTAAATTGTCACTCCTAGAAAAATCTTGCTTTTCTTCTAGAAAGTTATATGCTAGCTAGCACTAAAATGACTGGAATTTAAGAAGGTCTTGCTGCATCAATTGATGCAGTGTATACAATATTTTTAATCAATTCGCAAAACAAGGAAAAGGTAAGATGATTTTTTAAAATTTCAAAGTAAATTAATAATACATTTTTTCAGCATAGATTCACCTTTAATTTTTGTTGTTCAATCATTTCTATCATGTCTGACTCTTCACGACTTTTTTGGGGTTTTCTTGGCAAAGATACTGGAGCAGTTTGTTATTTCCTTTTCCAGTTCATTTTATAGATCAGGAAACTGAGGCAAATGGGGTTGAATGACTTGGCCTGGGTCACATAGCTAGGAAGTATCTGAGGCCAAGATGGGTTTTCCTGACTCTAGGCCCACAACTCTAAACACTATGCCATCTGGCTGACCTATCTTGTCCAGTTAGTGTTAGGAAATTCTTTCGTAGCTTCAGTAGGAGACAATAATTGACAAACATTGCCCATAAAAACACCTCATAGGCCTAGATTAGTGTATCTTCTGTGCCTCAGAACGTTCATTATCAAAGAGTTCTCTTCTCAGCCGAGATTAGTAAGCATCCTCCATTCCACTAAGGGTATCATAGACAATTTATAATTCTGGGGGTATGCAAGAGATTGGGAAATCTTATTATCTACAACAAGGTTAAAATTAATAATGGCCACTCAACAAATAAATGCTTGATTTAGTGCTTCATTTATCCATTGTTAGGGAATAAATGGCTCCACACTAGGCATATCCAGATAACTAAAGTTTACCCGTTAACTATTTAACATAATGTCATTAGAACTTTACTCTTCTACATGAATTTAACGAAATGAAACATTTATTTATTTCTCTGTCTTTTTAAATATTAGTCATTGAATGAAATTTACCCTTTTCTTGATGACTTGGCATCATCATTATGAACATCAGCAGTTGTACTGTGTTGTAATGTAATGATGTCATCAGGGAACTACTGTTGAAGTGGGCAGAAATGTTTGCCTCTATCTAATTGGTGCCTGACTGCTGTGCTTTCTTATTTCTTCTGTAAAATTTTTGTAAGCTTTCTGTCTCCTCCATTACTGTTAGATTATTGTTTTTTCTTCTACTTTATGTTATCATATGCCTTCTATAAGCAGCTGATCCACCCTCCAATTTTTTTTCCTGTTAATCTGATGTGAGGCTGAGAAATCAGGTAACCAAGCATGTTAAATCTGTTTTTAAAATAAGACACAGAAAGTTTTGAATCAAGGGCATAGTTCATTTTTCCATGAATAAATGTATAATGTATTAGTGTATTCCCTTTCTGAGAACTTCTTGATGCTCAGAAGTAATTTTGCTTACTTACTGATGGCTGTTTATGTTTTGGATAACTGAGATTGTCATAGAAATGACCTTTAATCTGTGAAATAGTGCTGTTTTTATTATACATTTCCTTCTCTCAAGTTAATGGAAATGTCATAGCACCTGTAAGATGTCAGGTTTGGTAAAACTGGAAACAGTTGAAAGTGTAAACATGATTTGGAACCAGAGAGGGGAAAACTAGAAGTCCTTTCAGAACTTTCTGGGGGAAAAAAAAGTATAATGGTATCTTCTATTACCCTGCTCCAGTTCAAGTTCTGGAGATAAGCCTCGAAGGTGGAAAAAGGAATGAGAGACTTTTTTAGGCATATGAAACTGGTTAGTTATGTAAGATTATGGTCTAAAGAGCAATAGTTAGAATATTCCTTTTAGCAGGCTGGAGATATGGCCTCTTGACAGTCTCCATATTTTCTCTCAAGCTTCAAAGGCACACGTCTGTGTTTTTTGTTTTTGTTTTGTTTTCTCTTTTATTAGGAGACTGCTAGGAAGTTGCTATTTTTCAGCAATCCCTATACATATGCTTTTAATTAGAAAACATTATTTTTGACTTTTTTTTCCAAAAAAAAAGCAGTGAAACCAATTTTCTTCAAAATTTCTCCTTGGATTTGTGAGCTTTTCATTCTTTTCAGTCCCATTAACAACTTGGATTTTTATCACTGACATGAAGTGCAAAACCAACTCCCATGTGTGAGATATGACTTACTTGTCAGATCCTCACTTGTAATATTTTTTTCAAACAGTGGCAGGAACTGCCAAGGGGACAAATGAAATAAGTTGGCTGATAGGAAGCCATAGGCAATGTACTCTAGAACATCCCTTCCTAATTATGACAACAAACCCCGTTCCATTCTAGGTTCGCCGGATGGTTGTCTAAGTGGCTTACAAGATGTTGCTTCTCTCTCTCTGGCTCCCTCTGGCTCTCTGCCTCTCTGTCTCTCTCTGTCTCTCTGTGTACCTCTCTCTCTTTCCAAACATACACACAGACATATACATGCCATATTTTTACTAGCTAGTAGTTGAGGTCTCTAATAGAAAATATATATATATATATATATATATATATATATATATATATATATATATTCATTTATAATTGTTCTCTACCTCTCCTTTAACTTAAAAAATCAGAAAGATTTTTTTCAGGTAAAACAATCTTTGAATTATTTTGTAACATGGTTACAATAATCTTGGTGTGAAAGAATTGAACTTGTATTTGCATGACCTGGTTTCAAATCCTACCACTACTATTTAGTATGGGTATGACCTTGGAAGCAAGTCACTTTCTGGGTCTCAGTTTCCCATCCTGCAAAATGAGTGGTTTGAAATCTTATTTAAGATCTATGATTCTGTGTTGTAATTGATTTTGATCGGATAGCTTCTATTTTTTGGGGAAAAACTGCTTATTTTTTCCTATAAAATGAAAAAACCCAATGATTTTCCTATATGAATATGATACATTATTTACAAAAAGAGTACATTTATGGCTTTTTTTCCCCATTTCTTTGGGAGGGAGTAAGCAAGGATAATGTAAAAAAGTACACATGTCTATAAAGTCATCTCTCTACCTGAATAGGAAAAAAAAACACCCCAAAACTTTTCCATTAAAACTACATGTGAACAAGGAATTGATGAGCCTCCTCAAACCTTTGTTTGAAAACCCTGTTGAGTTTTTAGTGTAAGTGTTGCTTTAAAGAAAAATTATGTAAAGTGCCTTACAAACTTTAAAATGCTTTCTTGAAAATAAAATAATCCTTCACGGATGTAAGAAACATCTCTGTTCTTCCTGTCAAGTACTTCTCTATATTTCTCTTATGCAGAGCCCCCAGTTAATTATGAAGTTAGGGTTCATGTCTGTCAGTACAGGACATAACAGCTCCAAAATAGAAGCGATGAGCTGGCCCAAATATCAAAGGTTCTTTTTTTGTGTGTTAGCTCCCCATCTTGGAAAATAACAATAATTCTTTGACTATGTTATAATCCCTTGTTGTTTTAATTTTTTTCAACTAACAAGCATTAATTTTCTCTCTCATCTTCCTCACTCCAATGGAAAAAAAAAAGAAAAAGAAAAAATAATACCCTTGTGACAATTAGGCAAGGTCAAACAAAACAAATTCCTGCACTGGCCATTCATGTCTTTTTCTGCCTCTTGAGTTTATCATCTATCAAGAGAGAGGTAGGATATACTATCTTCCAT
>CM053581.1:504957351-504979381 GCA_028627135.1 Pseudochirops cupreus
CCTGAGCAAGCCAGAAGGAGGTTCTCAGTCTCAGTATAGATCAGCAACTAAGGCCCCTTGGTTCTGGTTGAGTAGGCCAGTGGCACAGCATGCCAGCTGTAAGATCTCCAGACACACCACAGATAGGAAATAGTCAGCACTGGAAACAGGGAAACAATAGGGACTACTAGGCCAGGCCCATCTCAGCACAGTGAACATGCCATCATCACCTGAGGCCCCAGTACACAAAGCCAGTGATCAGGCCCCTGGCCCCCAGAACAAGAAGCTCAAGATAGTGCTCCCTGTGACCCAGGAGAAGAGCTCAACTTTAAGTCATGAAATAAACCAAAAAAATGAGCAAGAATCAAAAATGAATACTGACCACAGGAAGTTGTTATGATGACAGGGAAGATCAAAACATAAACTCAAAAGAAGATAACATTGTCTATATGTCTGAACCCTCAAAGGGTAATATGAATTGATCTCAAGTCCAAAAAGTCTTCTTAGAAGAGCAGAAAAAGTATTTTAAAAGTCAAATAAGAGAAGTAGAAGAAAAAATTGGGGAAAAAAATGAGAAGTATGCAAGAGAGAGTTGTCAACAGCTTGGAAAAGGAAGGACAGAAACTGATTAAAGAAACCAATTCCTTAAAAATTACAATTGGCCAAATGGGCAAATGTCCACTCAAGAAAACAGCTCCTTTGCAAGTAGATGGAGGGGTGGCTAGGTGGTATAGTGAATAGAGCACTGGCCCTGGAGTCAGGAGAACCTGAGTTCAAATCCAGCCTCAGACTCTTAACACTTACTAGTCTTGTGACCTTGGGCAAGTCACTTAACCCCAATTGCCTTGACTTCCCCAGTACAAAAAAAAAGTACATAGGAAATGGAAAAGGAAGTACAAAAGCAAACTTGATGAAATAATTCCTTAAAAATTAGAATGAGGCAACTGCAAAATAATGACTCTATGAGACATCAAGAATTAGTCAAAGTGAAAAGAATGAAAAAAATAAAAGAAAATGTAAAATGCCTCATGGAAAAAACAATCAACCTGGAAAAGAGATTCAGGAGAGATAATTTAAGAATTTTTGGACTCTCTGAAAGCCATGATCAAAAAAAAAAAAGTATCTATATCTTTCAAGAAATTATCAAGGAAAACCACCCTGATATCCTAGAACCAGAGGAGAAAATAGTCATTGAAAGAATCCACCAATTACCTCCAGAAAGATATCCCACAGTGAAAACTCCTAGGAATATTGTAGCCAAATTTCAGAATTTTCAAGTCAAGGAGAAAATACTGCAAGCAGCTGGAAAGAGACAATTTAAATATCATGGAGCCACAGTCAGGATTATACAGGAATTAGCAGCTACTTCATTAAAGGTCAGAGGGCTAGGAATACAATATTCCAATAGTCAAAGGAGCCTGGATTATGACCAAAAATCAACTACCCAGCAAAATTAAGCATAATCTTTGAGGGGAAAAGATGGATATTCAAAGAAAAAGGAGATTTTCAATCATTCCTTATGAAAAGACCAGAGCTGAAAAGAAGATTCAATATCCAAATACAATACTCAAGAGAAACATATAAAGGTAAACAGGAAAGAAAAGGTACTTCTTCTAACTCTTGAGAACTATATCTTTATTAGGACAGCTACAAGGGGTATACACAGAGAAAAGGCATGGGTATAAACTTTGATATGATGATATAAGAAAAATTGTATTAAGAGAAGAGGAAAGAGGGAAGCAGAATAGGGTAAATTATATCACATGAAGAGGAACAAAAATCAATTACAGCAGAAGGAAAGCAGGGAGAGGGGTGAGCAGTTTTTGATCCTTACTCTCATCAGATTTGTCTTGAAGAGGGAATAGCATACACATTCAGTTGGTTATAGAAATCTTACTCTATGCAGTGGTTCTCAACCTGTGGGTCACGACCCCTTTGGGGGTTGAATGACCCTTTCACGGGGGTCACCTAAGACCACTGGAAAACACATATTTCTGATGGTCTTAGGAACCGAGACACTGCTCCTCTATCCATCTCCAGGTGGGTCCACCCACATGCAGATACCCCACATATGAGTATTAAAGAGTGGCTGCATTAGGAAAGTTGAGAACCACTGCTCTGTAGGGAACCAGGAGGAGAGAAAAGGGAGGCAATGGATAGAAAGGAGGACAGAATTAGTAAGGGAAAGGGGAAAGAAAAGGGAGAGAAACTACTAGAAAGGAGGGTAGAATGAGGGAGGTGGTGATCAGAAGCAAAACATTAATGAGGAGGCAGTGGGTGGAGAGAAAAGTATACAAGGAAAGGGGGAAATACAATGGAGAGAAAGACACAGTTAGTAATCATAATTGTGAATGAAAATGGGATGAATTCTGCCATAAAATGGAAGCAGATGGCAGAGTGGATTAAAAACCAGAATCCTACAATATATTGTTTATAAGAACCACATTTGAAACAGAGAGTTAAAAGTAAAAAGCTGGACCTGAAGTAAATTCTTCACTGAAGTTAACACAAACAAACAACAAACAACAACATAAAAATTGGGGTAGCAATTCTGATCTCACACACAAAACAAAAGCAAAAATAGATCTAATTAAAAGAGATAAGGAAGAAAAGTACATCTTGCTAAAAGGTACCACAGATGATGAAGTAATATCAATACTAAATATATATGTACCAAGTGGTATAGCATCTAAATTCTTAAAGGAGAAGTTAAGTAAGTTACAGGAAGAAACAGAGAGCAAAACTATATTAATGGGGGACCTCAACCTCCCCCTCCCTGACCTCAACAAATCTAACTATAAAATAAATAAGAAAGAAGGTAAGGAGGTGAATAGAATTTTAGAAAAATTAGTTATGATAGACCTCTGGAGAAAACTGAATGAGAATAGAAAGAAATATACCTTTTTTCAATGGTACATGATATCTACACAGAAATTGATCATGTACCAGGGCATAAAAACTTCACACCCAATGCAGAAAGGCAGAAATATTAAATACATTCTTTTTAGACCACGATGCAATAAAAATAATGTGTAATAATGGGCCATTGAAAGATAGACTAAAAATTAATTAGAAACTACATAACCTAATCCTAAATAATTAGTGGATCAAGTAAGAAATCATAGAAACAATCAATAATTTCATCAAAGAGAATGACAATAGTGAGACACCATACCAAATCTTCTGTGATGTAACCAAAACGATTCTTATGGGAAATTTTATACATCTAAATGCTTAAATGAAAATAATAGAGGAAGAAGAGATCAATAAATTAGGCATGCAACTAAAAAAGCTACAAAAAGAACAAATTAAAAATCCCCAATTAAATACCAAATTAGAAACTCTGAAAATCAAAAGAGAGATTAATAAAACTGAAATTAAGAAAACTATTGAACTAATAAAAAAAAACAAGAGCTGGTTTTATGGGGGAAAAATAATAAAATAAATGAACTTTTGGTTTATTTGATTTTAAAAAAAGAAGAAAGTAAAATTACCAGGA
The DNA here is from genome assembly GCA_028627135.1 of Pseudochirops cupreus. NCBI lineage: Eukaryota > Metazoa > Chordata > Mammalia > Diprotodontia > Pseudocheiridae > Pseudochirops > Pseudochirops cupreus. The sequence continues at coordinate 504,960,830 of CM053581.1, forward strand.
TCAAAAATTAAAAAGGTGAATTCACCACCAATGAAGAGGAAATTAGACAATAATTAGGAGTTACTTTTATTTTACCCAACTGTATACTGAAATAAAATCTTTAAATAACCCTATTTCAGAAAAAAAAATGAATAAGCTGTCAATGAAATTCCTTAATAGAAAAAAAAATCTTCAGGATCAGATGGATTTACAAGTGAATTCTACCAAACATTTAAAGACCAATTGATTCTAATACTGTATAAACTATGCATAATAGAGAACAAAAGAAAACTTACAAGGAAGCAAAGATGGACAGCTCTCAACACAACACACTGTATTTATTATACAGGTTTTCTTGAAATAGAAATTTATTGCTATGTAATTCAATCCTCCCTTACATTCTGCTGTGCACATGACATGTTCTTTTTTTTATTTTCTTATTTTCTATTTAAGTTTCAATATTTAAGTTTATAATATGTTTCTTTTTCTTTTCTTATTGTGTATTTAAGTTTTAGTATTTAAGTCCAAAATAAAAAAAAATACTACACAAACTATTTGGAAAATAGGCAGAGTGCTTCCAAATTCTTTTTACGATACAAATATGGTACTGATACTTGAACCACAAGAGCCAAAACAGAGAAAGAAAATGATAGACCAATTTTAATAATGAATATTAATACAAAAGTCTTAAATAAAATATTTGCAAAGAGATTATAGCAATTTTATCACAAGGATAATACACTATGATCAGATGGGACTTATATCAGGAATATAGGACTGGTTCAGTATTATGAGAACTATCAGCATAATTAACCATATCAATAACAAATCTAACAGATATCATATGATTATCTCAATAGATACAGAAAAAAAAAACTTTTGACAAAACACAGCACCTCTTCCCGTTAAAAACAATAGAGAACATAGGAATAAATGGAACTTTCTTTAAAATAATAAGTAGCATCTATCTAAAACCATCAGGAAGCATTATATCTAACGGGGATAAGCTGGAAGCTTTCCCTATCAGATCAGGGTCCATTATCACCGCTGTTATTCAATATTGTACTGGAAATGTTAGCTTTAGCAATAAGAGAAGAAAAAGAAATAGAAGGAATTAGAATAGGTAATGAGGAAACAAAGCTATCATTCTTTGCAAATGATCTGATGGTGTGCTTAGAGAATTAACTAAAAAACTTCCTGAAAGAATTTTAAAATTTAGCAAAGTTAAAAGATATAAAATAAACCCACATAAATCATCAACATGTCTATATATGAACAACAAAGCTGAGTATCAAGAGATAGAAAGAGAAATTCCATTTTAAAAAAACTATAGACAATATAAAATAAATTTGAGAGTCTACCTGCCAAGAAGCACCGAGGAACTATATGAACAGAATTACAAAACAGTTGTCATACAAATAAAGTCAGATCTAAATAACTGGGAAAATATCATTTGCTCATGGGTAGGCCAAGCTAATATAATAAAAAATTACAATTCTACCTAAATTAATTTAATTATCTAGTGCCATGCCAATCAAACTACCCAAAAATTATAGAAATAGAAAAATAATAACAAAATTAACCTGGAAGGAAGTTCAAAAGAAAGTTTAAAAATATCAAGGGAATTAATGAAGAAATGTGCAAAGGGAGGTGGCCTAGACATACCAGATCTAAAACTATATTATAAAGCTTCAATAATCAAAACTGTTTGTCTAAGTAATAGAGTGCTTGATCAGTGGAATAGGTTAGATATACAAGACACAGTGGCCAACAACTGCAGTAATCTACTATTTGATAAACCCAAAAATTCTAGCTTCTGGGATAAGAACTCACTATTTGACAAAAACTGCTGGGAAAACTGGAAATAGTATGACAGAAACTAGGCACAGACCAGCATCTTACAGCATATAACAAGATAAAGTCAAAATAGGTATATATCATAAGCAAATTAGAAGAGTAAGGAACAGTTTACCTGTCAAATCTATGGAGAAGGGAAGAATTTATGACCAAACCAGAGATAGAGAACATTATGAAATTTGACATGGATAATTTTGATTATATTAATTGAAAAAGGTTTTGCACAAACAAAACCAATGCAAAAAAAAAAGACTAGAAGGAAAGAAGAAAGTTGAGGAATAATTTTTACAACCAGTATTTCAGATAAAAGATTCATTTCTAAAATATATAGAGAGATGACTCAAATTTATAAGAATACAAGTCATTCCCCAATTGATAAATCATCAAAGGATAAGAACAGGCAGTTTTCAGATGAAGAAACTATGTCTATAATCATAAGAAAAAATGTTATGAATCACTGTTGATTACAGAAATGCATATTAAAACAACTCTGAGGTACTACCTCACTCCTATCAGATTGGCTAATATGACAGAAAAGAAAAATGATAAATGTTGGAGAAGACATGGGAAAATTGGAACACTAATGCAGTGGTCAGTGGAGTTGTAAACTGATCCAATCATTCTGGAGAGCACTTTGCAACTATACTAAAAAAAAAAAAACAACAACAGCCAAAGTTGCATACCCTTTGATCCAGAAATACCACTACTAGATCTGTATCCCAAAGAGATGATAAAAATGGAAAAAGGACCCATGTATACAAAAATATTTATATCAGCTCTTTTTGTGGTCACAAAGAATTGGAAATTGAGGGAATACTCATCAAGTTGGGAATGGCTAAACAAGTTATTGTACATGACTGTAATGGAATACTATTGTGCTATAAGAAATGATGATGAAGCAGATTTCATAAAAACCTCAAAAGACTTACATGAACTGATGCTAAGTGAAGTGAGCAGAACCAGTAGAACCTTGTACAGAGTAACAGCAACATGGTATGATGACCAACTTTAATAGATTTAGCTCTTCTCAGCAATACAATGATCTAAGACAGACCCAAAAGACTGATAATGGAAAATGCTATCCATATAGAAGGAACTATGGAGTCTGAATGCAGATCAAAAGCAAATTATTTTCTCTTTTTTTGCTTTTGCTTTTTCTTTCTTGTGGTGTTTCCCCTTTTATTCTGATTCTTCTTTCATAACATGATTAATGTAGAAAATATGTTTAATATGATTCACATATAGTTTATATCAGATTTCTTGCCATCTTGGGGAGGGGGCAAAGAAGGGAAGGAGGTAGAAAAAAATTTGAAACTCAAAATCTTATAAAAAGAAACGTAAAAAAATCTTTACATGTAATTGGAAAAATACTATTAACTTAAAAATGTAATGTTATCCATGTTCTATTGTTATTTTTATTTATTTATTGAGGATCCTCTAATTACATTTTAATCTGTTTCATGTCACCCTTAGGAATGTTGCCTCAGGGGCTAGTTGGTATGTCTGACACATATGGTCTTCATGTTTTCTAAAGGAAATGTTCTTAACCCTTTAAATGAACTCAAGTATTAATTGGAAAGAGAATCTCTCTCTAGTATATTCTCTAGAGTGTATATTAACTTGAAGTAGATAATCAGGAAGATAATTATCTAATTACTAACCATTAAAGTTGGCTATAAGAAATCTATTTCTGAGAAGCAGGTAAAATGAGCTTTCCAGCACCACACCCCTACCTCTGCCAACAACATCACGAAATTACTCTCAGATCATTAACTGTCCCAATATTCTCACAACACTCTAGATTTTAAAAGTCTGTTCTGAGATTGAGGATATTTAATTCTCCAGCAATCCCCCTAACAATCATTTGAGGTATGAATGTCTCATCCCCTTCCTTGCTAGCTCTTTCTTATTAAGTACCAGACATAAGCTTTTGCATTTATTTTCATTATAGATGTTAAGCACAGTTATTCAAATCTCATACAGTATCTATTCTAAAGATGTCTAGCAAACCATGGAAACATGGGGACTTTTGTGTTTCCCTCAAATATTCCCTAATAATATAATTACAAAGCTTGAAATGAGATTTTAATACTTTAAGCTACAAATGTATTTGCCAGCCATTAACTGATGGCACTATTGAATAGCAAAACTCAGGAGATCTGTCTACATATTTACCTCATCCAAATATCCTGGGTACTTATACACAGGCACACATGTTTAGCCAGGAGCCTAAAACACCTTGATCTTCCTTCCTCTCTCTGCCTTATTCTTTTCTTCTTTTTGCCAAAATAATAATGAGATTTTCCTCTCTAGAGGGATTTCTTAATGTTGAATTTTTGCTGCATGGAACCTTCCACAAAATGAGATTTCAGTCTTGAGAACAACAGCACATATTCTTCATTTCCTGCCAAATGCTCTACCTCCCAGCTCCCATTACTAGCTCCAACCCCCTCTCTCAAACAAGTGAAAAAAAGACTAGGCATTTGATGAACTAAGTGACTCAAGTTTCTAAATAAATCAGTCTATTAACTAGCATTTATTAAGTGTCTACCATGTGCCAGGCATTGTGCTAAGCACTAGTGATATAAGTAAAAAAAATGAGATCAAACTTGCTCTCAAGGGGATTACATTCCATTTAACAACTGAAAACAAACCTGTACTAATTGAATGAGTAGTGAGCACCTTTCTAATGCCATATGCTTGAGCTTACTTTTCAGGTGTGCTCTTTCCACTCCTAACCCCCATTGTGAGCTACCATTAACCAGCATCTAAATTCTATTTACCCAATTAATATCAGTGAGTTTTTACAAAGTCATATTTGCTTCAAAGATACAGCAAGAACAGAAGCACATTTTCCCTACTCTCTTCTGCATCATCTCTGGAGAAAGAAGGTTCAGACATTTCATATTTTCTACATTGCATTGATTACACCATGTTTGTGTCTAACTATATAACTGTGTCCAGATTCATCCTTGTCTTAGCTACCATAGTTCTAGGTCCTAAAAGTTGCTCCTTTGCCCATTGGGCTAGATTTGATACAAAGGACTCAACTCTTGAACTTCTAGACTTTAGGTGGCTCACTCTTCTGACCATGAAACTCAAAAGGTCATTGACTCTAATATCTTTCACCTAAAATAAATTTCAAGGGACATATGACAGCTTTGTTTAAGGAGGGTTCAATGTCTTTACCTTTATAGCATTGTTTCTTCTCTTGCCACAGTGCCAAACAAGCAGGAAGAAGTTACCAGAAGAAAGGGCCTATTCTCTGATTGGTTAGTATCCAGTCAATCAAAAAGAATTTTCCTCAGGCTATGGTAAGCTATAACTAGTTACAAAAGGCACATCCATTATACATATCTCTCCTCTCCTGGAAACACGCTCCCCACCCTCATGCAAATAGCTGACTACATCACAGGCATTCTATGTATCCCCATAAGGACTGGGCTTGTTGAGTTCTTTTCCCTCTTTCATCTCCCAACTCCAATAGATATGAGATAGAAATTTTTGTCTTCTCTTTAAGCACCTTATCTTCATTACTACCCATAGCATATTTATTCTAAAATATTTATAAATTTAAGGTAGTCCAGTTATTCTTGGAAAGAAGAGGCAGGGTAGCAGAAAAATTCCATGAGTTCTCCCATAACTACCTCAAATACCTATAAAATATGACTCTAAATAAATTTTAGAGCTACAGAACCCACAAAGTGAGAGAGAGAAACAAATCTCCCACTGAAGACAGGCCAGAAAGCCTACAGGAACGGTACATTGCAGCACACTAGGAGCAGAGCAAAGCCCTGTGAGCAGTGCAGTTTTAGCCCCAGGGCAGCCCTGGCCAGCAGCGGCCAGAGCAGACTTCAGGAGAGTGGATCACCAGCAGCAGTAGTGATTTCCAGACTTCTCAACCCATAAACGCCAAAAACAAAGTATAAGGTCAGTGTGGAACTTTATTGGAACTGGGGGGGACAGAACAAGTCAGGCACCTGCCCCAGCGTGAGAAGCAGTGGAGGTGCAGCAGCTGCAGCTGCTGCCACATGGCTGCTTCTAAAGCCCCTGTGCTACAGATTGTAGGGGAACCAACAGACCATTCAGAGGGTAATTGCTCTTGCTATAGCCTGCTTGGATCTGGATCACTGCCTTGGGTGGGGGCCCCGGGGTGTGTGGCCAGTAAGCCAGAGTTAGTGGGGGCTGCAGAAAGGGTACCCATTCAATAGCTTTAGCAGCTATAAAAGTCCCAGCAGTTTGGGACAAAGCTCTCCTTTCTGGAGTCAGTGTTCTACCATGGCAAAGAGCTCAAAAGTAAAGTAATTGACTGGCAACATGAGCAAGCTGAGGAAGCAAAGCAAGCACAGCAATCAAACCTTAGATTCCTTTTTTGGGGATAAAAGCATCAAAGCATGAAATGGGAGGAAGACAATGAAGTCAGAACTCCTGCATCAAAAGCTTCCAAGAAAAATATGAATTGGTTACAGGGCATGGAGGAGCTCAAGAAGGATTTTGAAAACCAAGTAAGAAAAGTGGAGGAAAAATTGGGAAGAGAAATGAAAATGATGCAAGAAAATAATGAAAAGAGAGTCAACAACCTGACTGAAGAAAATACCACCTTAGAAAATAGACTAACTCAAATGGGAAAAGAGGCCCAAAAAGTCAAGGAGAAGAAGAATGCTTTAAAAAGTCAATTTTGCCAGATGGAAAAGGAATTTCAAAAACTCACTGAAGAAAATAATTCCTTCAAAATTAGATTGGAGTAAATGGAAGCTAATGAATTTATGAAAAATCAAGATACTATAAAACAGATCCAAACAAATGAAAAAATAGAAGGCAATGTGAAATATCTCATTGGAAAAATCACTGACCTAGAAAATAGATCCAGGAGAGATCATTTAAAAATTATTGGACTATCTGAAAGCCATGATCAAAAAAGAACCTAGAAATCATCCTTCAAGAAATTCTCAAGGCACATTGCCCTGATATTCTAGAACCAGAGGGCAAAATAGAAAGTGAAAGAATTTACCAATTTTGAAATCTTGATCTCTTGAAAAAGATCCCAAAAAGAAAACTCCTAGAAATATTATAGACAAATTTCAGGGTCCCCAGGTCAAGGAGAAAATATTACAAGCAGCCAAAAAGAAACAAATTTAATATTGTGGAAACACAATCAGGATAACACAAGATCTAGTAGCTTCTACATTAAAGGATCAAAGGGCTTGGAATATGATATTCTAGAGGTCAAAGGAGCTAGGATTAAAACCAAGAATCACCTCCCCAGCAAAACTAAGTATAATGTTTCAGGAAAAAATATGATCATTCAATGAAATAGAGGACTTTCAAGCATTCTTGATGAAAAATCCAGAGTTGTATGGAAAATTTGACATTCAAATACAAGAAGCAGGAGAAGCAGGAGAAGGTAAACAGGGAAAAGAAATAATAAGAAGTCATATGTATACATACATATATATATATATATATGTTTATATAGGAGAGTATATGTGCATATAGATACATATGTGAGTGTGTGTATATATGAGTACATGTATACATAGACAGAGGGCACAGGATCAGTTCAATAGGAAGGAATATTATCTAAAAAATAAAATTAAGAGGTGAGAGAGGAATATAATGAGAGGAGATAGAGAAAGGCAGAATAGGGTAAATTATCTCCTATAAAAGAGGCAAGAGAAAACTGTTGCAATGGAGGGGAAGAACAGGAAGACAAAAGGGAATGAGTAGATCTTACTGTCATTGAATTTGGCTTAAGGAGAGTATAACATACACACTAAATTAGGTATCTTACTCTACAGGAAAGTAGGGGAGAAGGGGATAAGACGGGGGATGATAGGAGGAAGGACAGTTTGGGTGAGAGGGTAGTTAGAAGCATACACTTTTGAAAAAGGATAGGGTCAAAGTAGAAAATAGAATAAGTGGGGGGCAGGATAGGATGGAGGGCAGTATAGTCACTATGGAAATGTTTTGCATAACTACACATGTACAACCTGTATTGAATCGCTTATCTTCCCAGTAAGGGTGGTTGATGAGAGAGGAAGGGAAAGAATCTGGAATCCAAAGTTTTAAAATCAAATGCTTAAAATACATACATACATACATATACACACACGCACACATATATAAAATTATTATTCAACTGGGAAATAAGTTGTGCAGACACTGGGGTATGGAGATCCATCTTGCCCTACCAGAAAGTCAGAGAGGGTATGGGGGAAAATATAGAAGAGAGCAGATTGGGGAGGGGGTATTCAGGGGGATTTCTGTTTTGGGGTGGTGGGTAGAGGAAAGACGGGGAGAAAATTTGTAACTCAAAATCTTGTGAAAATGAAAGTTGTAAAATAAAAATATACAAAAAAAAATTTTTAAAAAACACACAAAAAATCAATAAGAAAAAGAAAGAAAGAAAAGGCAGTACTGGATAGTGGATAAAGATCCAGCCATAGAGTCAGGAAGAACTAAGTTCAATTCCAGTCTTTGATATATACTGACTATATGATGATAGGCAAGTTCTTAACCTTTCAGGGCCTTCTGGCTACTCTCAAAGACTGTAAGTTGCAGAATGGTTGCCAATGTGCTTTGATGGATGGAGTTTCCCTAACCAGGGAGGTGTGTGTGTGTGTGTGTGTGTGTGTGTGTGTGTGTGTGTGTGTGTGTGTGTCTGATATCATGGGTTCAGAATCCCTGCCTCCCTGCCCCTGCAAAAAAAAAAAAAGAATCATTTGGAAATGCTTAGCTCATAAAAAAAAAAAGAGGACTACCATATTGTGAAATTTGGATAATTTCCTATTTGATTCCTCCAGTTTCAAATTTGTAGAATTGTAATAATGTGAAAGTCATTGTTATTATCATTGTTTTCACTGTTTTTGAGATTTACACCAATTTCATGATTTGGAGTATCTAGATATGTCAGGAAAATGAAGCCCCTTAAAGGTGCATAATGAAGGTAATTATTCTTTGTTGCCAATACTAGTGTGTTTGGTAAGAGCTTTGCTAAACTGGCAGTTTGGAAGAAGAGAAATCACCCAAAAAAAAAGCCATGAAAAATTCAGAGCTAAGGAAGCAAATTCATATATCTGTGGTACATAAGATTATCATTGCAGGGCTTCACAGGCTATCTGTCGGGGTGTTTTTGTTTGCTTGTTTGTTCTCAAGAAAAAGCAAAACATTGAACCCTCAGACTTGTTGCTCACTTCAATAGGGAATAAATTAATATGTTTAGGAGAGCAGAAATAATAATGTTAAGAGATTTAAAAAGGAATTAAGAGGTTTCTTTTAACCTTATTAGCTATAGCATGCATAATATACTATCCAGACTTCACTAAAACTTCAGTATGCATGTCAAATATATAATCCAAAAAATGAAATTTGGTTTAGAGGATCAACAATAAACATAACTTTAATGGATGTTACTGAAGCTTAGCAGTTCTTGAGTAATTTACAGAACAAAGAAATTAGAAATTATTTTCAGAGTAATATCCAGTTGTAGTTTTTATGAGAAATGAAGTGATTTCCTCTCCTTCCAATCCTATTTGAGCAAGGGTAGTGAAAAGCACTCTCTAACTCATTATATCAATCAACAAGCATTGATTAAGCACTTTCTGCTCACCAGGAACTGTGCTAACTACCAGGGATACAAATATGAAAGTAACGTAGTCTCTGACCTCGGGGAGTTTATATTCTACTAAGGAGAGGCATCCCTAAAAGGGAGAGTTGCTATAGGTGGTTACTAGGATTAGGAGCAAAGTCATAGAGAAATAGATCATTTTGCCTTCTCCAGGAGCAACAATTATAGGGATTTGATTATTATTCTTTAAGAGATGATGAGGGAAGCAGGGAAGCAAAATGGACAGGGATGATGACAAGATGCCTGCATTGGCTAGGATGTGGTTTCCTTGTGAGTGGGTAGATGAGATGAAGATAGAGCATTGTCTGGAATGTGTGTGTGTGTGTGTGTGTGTGTGTGTGTGTGTGTGTGTGTGTGTGTATAATTGTGTATATCTATCTATCTACCTACCTATATATACACACATATATACACACATGTATATGTCTTGATTTATGTAGTATACATACACGTGTGTGTATGTATGTATATATTTATGTATGTACATATGCTCCAAATCAATAGTTTAGCCAGAGAATGAGTCCCATAGCTGAGTGGATTAACCTGCTTTGGGTGGGGAAGGATGGCGAGATCCCTGGACATCTGGTCAGCAGGACCAGTGCTTCTGATGGGGAGAAACAAGATGTTAAAGAACAGATAATGAGATACTTTCCCTAGGCCCAAGGTTCTTGCTGGATAACTCACTCTGTGTCCTATAAGTGCTTACTTCATCTTTCTATGTCTCACCTTCCTCTCTGAAAAAATGAAGGAATTGAACTCCACACTCTTTAAGGCCCCTTGTATTTATATGAAATGCTAGGATTCCACACTAACATTGGAAACTTTTGATCTGACTGCCTATCAAAATGCGTTTGCCCTCTCAGGTAGATATTCAATGAAGATCACATTTTGTAGGTCCCTTGAGTCTCACAACATATCTTTTTTGCTAGCTGATTGTATGACTGGAACATAGCAGATAACTATAATAAGGTATAGTGAATCAACCAAACTGAAGGAAACCCTGGGATTTTGTTTTGACTTTCAGCCTCTCCATCTGGACTTAGGCTATAATGAAACTAAATAAAATGTAATGGGTAGTGAACCATATGAACGGAAGCAGCCAGTAAAGATTGCTGATGCCATATGGTGAGTTTTGCACAGCTTCCCTCAACATTTTTTGCTCCCCGTGTGTCTTGGCCTCCTATCTACTTACTTTAGTAACAGAAAAGCAAGTTTTTAACACCATTACCTCTTGCTGAGCCAATGCAGTTATGAAAGAGCAAGCTGGATTCTTTTTTTTGCCTCATATATCATCTGCAATACTGTCAGCTCAGTTCCATTTGCAGAATCTTTATTACTGGTGATGATGTCAGAGAGAAGGAACATAGCTTGATTAATAGATTGCAGGTGGAATTTGCAGCACTGGCAGCAAAGAATGATCTTTTGATTTATAAACTGTGAATGTTTAATATAAAAGTCACCATGAGTGAATAAATATGTTCAAAACCCACCAGATCATTTTGGAGAATCAATTTTCTATCTATAATTGCATTTTAATTGCTATTTTAAAAAGCTCCCTATCTCACTGTTCTGCCTGTGGTTTGGGGTCTGCTAGAATCATTTGCCACTCTGATGAAACTCATTAGAGGTGATCATTCTACAAGAAAACTACTCTGAGCTTATTGAGTAATATATTGGCTCCTATCCCAAGTGGAAGGAAAGCAGAAGAAGAGAAAGAAAAGGAGAGAAGAAAAAAGAGAAAAGAAGGAAAGAAAAAAGGAAAAAGAAGAGGAAACAGAGAAGAAAGGAAAGGGAAAGGAAAGGAGAGAAGGAGGGAGAGAGAGGGGGAAGAAGATAAAGAGAGAGGAGGAAAGAAAATAAGAGAAAGGGTGAGACCATTTGTTGTAGTTAGAGTTAGTTATTGCTTAATGCTACTCAGAATAAGATGCTCCCATACTACCAACATTTGTCAAGATGGGGGAGAGGATTCTGGGAAGAAGGTGGAGTAGGTCAGAAAACTTTCGCCTCTCCAAATTTTCTCCACAAAAAAAAAGACAGAATATGACCTCAGAGAAACCGAAATAAACAGGGAGTAAAGAAATTGTCCTCATGAAACAATTTGAAAAAACTCCAGGAAAGACCAGACCTCCTGGGGAAGAGGTTTGGCCTGAGAGAAGTGCAAGCACCTCCAGGCTGACTCTGCAGAATCAAAACACAACAAGCCCTGGGGGCAACTGGGGTTGGAAGGCAGCCTCAGCCTTAGAAACTTGGTGTGGGGATTTGATGGTTGAGTAAAAGAATGAATGACCTTCACTGTTGAGGGATGCCAAGCACAGCTGTCCTAACCAGATATATTCTGGAGTGTGGTTGCAGGGAGAAGGAGCTCGCACACACCTGGGAAGTGCTGTAGTGAGGGGCAGGGGCCCTGTTGGCTATGGGTACTCACAGGAAAGCAGAGTCCCTCATATCAGTTCCAGAGCAGAGAGGACAGCTATAGTTTGCAGCCATCTGAGAGACTGCAGGGAGCAAGATCATTTGTAGGACAATGTGGTTGGGTGCCCTTGCCATGTCTTTGGGGTGGAGAGGAGAGCCTAGTGTTGGGCCCTGAGACAGACCTCAGAAAATAACAGTAAGAAGGACTTGAGGATTGGGCTACAATTTGATTACACTAATAGCTGCTAAAAACAAAATAAACAAAAAATAAATAAGAATAAGTAAGTAAAAGAGAAAGATTCCAAACATGGATAGTTACTATGGGAATAGAGAAGATCTGGGTTCATAGTCAGAGAAAGATAATGAAGCTAAAAAAAAAAAAAGTCACTCCTTTTTCAATGAGAAATGTCAAATCATCCCAAGCACAAAAAGAATTCTTAGAAGACCTTAAAATAACTTTAAAAGTAAAATAAGACAGATGTGAAAAAATAAGGAAAAAAAAGAACAATCCTAGAAAATCAAGAAAATTATGAAAAAGGAAGTCAATCAACTAGAAATAGAGAATCAAAAACTTAAGGAAGAAAAGAATTCCTTCAAAACTAGATTTGGGTAAGTGGAAACTAATGATGTTTTAGGACACCAAGAAATCCTAAAACAAAATAAAAAGAATGAAAAACTAGAAGAGAAAGTGAAATATCTCATCAGAAAAACAACTGATCTAGAGAAAGATCGAGGAGAAATAATATAAGAATAGACTACCTGAAAATTATGATTGAAAAAGAAATCTTGATACAATATTACAAGAAATTATCAAGGAAAATTGGGCTGAATTTGTAGAACAAGAAGGTGAAGCAGAAATAGAAAAATTCTACCAATCACCACCTGAAATACATCCCAGGAGGAAAACTTACAGGAACATCATAGCCAAGTTTCAAAGATCCCAGCTTAAGGAGAAAATATTGGAAGCAACAAGAAAAATAAACCAATTTAAATATCATGGAGTTGCAATAAGGAATACACATGACCTAGCAGCTACTACGTTGAAGGGCCATAGGCCTTGGAATACTATCTTTCATAGAGCAAAAGAGTTGGGGGGTTATGACCAATGGTAACTTACCCAGCAAAATTCAATATAAACCTGAATGAAAAAAGTGGATATTTAACACACTGAAAGACTTTCAGGTTTTTGTGAGAAAAAAACTTAGAACATAAGAGAAAATTCAACATATAACATCCCTGAGAAATATAAGGTAAACATTAAATATCAATTATAAGGGACTCAATAACTTAAAAATTATTTACTTTGTATATGTAAAAATAATAGTAGCACTCTTATGATTGTCATTATTTGGGTAGTTTGAAAGTAAGTCTTGGGCCGAGTTGAGTATGATGAGGTGATTCCAAAAAAAAAAAAACATGTAGGGAGAGAGAAAAAGGAGTAATTATCTCATACAAATGAGGCATAAAAGGAAAGCTTGTATAAAAGAAGCTAGAAGGGGAAGGTGTGTAGGGCTAGAACCTCACTCTCATAGGGAATAGGTTAAAGAAGTAAATACCCACATACATACACATATGTACATATGTATATACATGTATACATATGCATACATTTTATGTAGGTGTAAGCATGTACACACATTATATATATATATATGTATGTATGTATGTATGTATGTATGTATGTATACCTAGAAGGGTATAAAAATCTTCTAAATTTGGAAAGAAATAAGAGGGCACTAGATAGGGTGGGAGGAGAGGATAAGGGAGGAATTTTTAGACGGGTAGGTAGGTTAAAGAATTGGGATGGCAAGACAGTGGGTAGAAGTAAAGCAGAGGAGTAAGGAGAGATGGGGTATATAGGGTGAGAAGGATAGTGATGAAAAAAAGGAAGAAGGAAAATACACAAATAATTACAGCCTAGAATGTGGATGAGATAAATTTACCCAAAAAACAAAAATGGATAGCAGATTAAAAATTTGAATTCAACAGTATGTTGCTTTCAGGAAACATTATAAAAATCAGAGATACACACAAAGGCAAAATAAAGGGCAAGAGCAGAATTTATTACATAAAAATGCAGGTATAGCAATCATGATCTCAGACAAAGGTAAAGTTAAAATAGATTTAGTCAAAAGTGAAAAATAGAGAAGCTACACTATGTGTCAGAAATATTATTCAATATTGTTTTAGACAATTTAAAATACCTAGATAGTATAAAATATCTGGGTGTATACCTCCAAAACAGACAAAGGAACTATATGAGCATAAACAAAACAATTTTTTATACAAATAAACTCAGATCTAAGTAACTGAAGTAATATTTATTGTTTGTGAATAGGTAAAGCCACTATAATTTTTAAAATGACAGATTTACCTATTTATTCAATGTCATCCTAATTAAATTACCCAAAAAATCATTTTACTGAGTTAGAAAAAAAAAGAAGGTTCATTTGGAAGAGCAAAAGGTCAGGAACTTCAAAAAAAAATGGGAAAAAAGATATAAAGGAAGTAGATTCAGCAATATCAGACCTCAAGCTATAGTATAAAGAGAGTACTGTTGAAGTGTAAAAAGGATAGTTTTGATGATTCCAAATTAAAATTTTCTTGTATAAATAAAACCTATGTAGCCAAGAATAGAATGAATGCAACAATTGGAGGGAAAAAACATTTATAGACAATCTCTCAGATAGAGTGTGATTAGAAGTTGGAATATTGCTGTGGTGCAGGAAATGATAAGCTGTTGATTTAGAAAAAAAATATGGAAAGATTTCAACCTATGAAGGAAGATGCTATCCACCTCCAGAAAAACAAATGACAAGTAGAAATAAGCATAATGCAGTTTTACAGATACATGAATGAGTGTATATGTGTATATATGTGTATGTTTACAGATATTTATGTATATGTGTATATACATATACATACATGTTTAATTGTAGCTTTCTTGGGGGGGGGGGGAGGGAGAGGAAGGGTGAAAATAAAGTACAAAGTGCATAACAGAGAATAATAGAAAACCAGAATGAAGCAAAGAAAAGTTGGGCAGCTTTGAAAACAATGTGCAGTATTTATTATTTAGGTTTTCCTGAAATGGAAATTTATTGTTTTATAATGTATTCTCTCTTGTGGTCTGCTGTGTACATGGCAGTGTTTTGTTTTGTTTTCTTTTTTTCCTTTTGTCACCACCTTAAAGGTTATTAAAGTGAAAAAGGATGATTTCTAAGGATTGAGAAGCGTGTGAGAAGAGAGGAAGTGAAGCCAAGGAATGTAGACAACTTCCAGAAACTTGAGTGTGATAGGAAGGAGAAACATAGGATAAAGACATGTAGGGATCTAATGATAATGGGATTTTGAAGATCTTCCCTGCCCCTTAATAAGTCTAAGGGAATGAATATAAAGACCTTCCCTGCTTTGAAAATATACTCTGCCCCATAATGGGTTGAATGTAATCACATGGAGCCTGTGGTGGAAGGAGTTTGCTGAAGAGCAGAGTAGAGCCCACAGGAAACTAGGAGTCAGAGCTAGACTAGATAGTTGAGAGGAAAGCATGTGTCCAAGGGAGTCAGGTTCATGAGTAAATATTGGTCTTTTATTGGTTTGTGTAAAGGCTAAAGGATGCTATGGCTCTCTGTGCTGTTATGGCTTATTAACTTCTTTGCTACTATGATGGAATTGGCTTACTGCTGTTGGGATTTGGTTTTCTGGTGTCTGAATAAATGTTTTGCTTCTGTCTTCTATATGGAGAGTGTTATATTTTGTGATCGAGCATCATGCAGGTATATTTATAGTGTCCATGGGTGCTGTGAATATTGCACTGGCACTGCAAGGAATAATAGAGCACAGTGATAGATTTCTGAGGATTAAAGAGAATTGAACATGTTTGTAGGAGAGATGGCTAGTAGAAATCAGCACATAAGAGAGGATGAATATCAAAGATGGTTAAGTGACCAGCTTGCTGGAAAAGAGGGGCAGGGATGGCATCAAGAATATGTATAGACTGGTTTTTCTTGGTGGGGGAAAAAGGGATAAGACTAAGTTTCACCAAAAAGTAGAACAAAGGAGGTGGAAACGAATATCAAGGGGTGTTGAATTGCATAGAAAGAGGAGTTCAGGGTGAATAGCTTCTATTTTCCCAATAATATATGAATCAAAGCCCCCACTGAGAGGAGGTAGTGGAAATTGTATGTTATCCTTGAAGACTAAATAGATGAATGAATGAATGAAATAAAAGCATTTATTAAGCACTTTATGATAAACACTATAGGAAGCACTGAGAATGCAATTCCAATGTCCTTGCCCCAAAATTTACATTTTAATAAGAGGAGACAAGAATTATAGGAAAGTAATAACAAGGAGAGTGTTCTTTGGTTTGGAAAATCATAGGGATAGTGAGTGAAAAAGTGTGGAATTAGACTGATGTTCTCTTCTTACAGCAATGGCAATTATCATTTGATTATGGCTCCAGATCTGAAAGGGGCAGGGGTAGGGACAGAAAGAGTAGCTGCTCAGTTGGAGAGCAAAATGACCAAATTGTAAAGCAAAATATAGCTGGGAATGGTTACATTCAATATGCCACATGAGGCATTCACCAATAAGAATATAGCAGGGTAAAAGAGGAAGTAGCTATTTGTAAAGAACATACAGCCCAATGAGGACAGGAGACAAAAGAGAAGGATAGAAGTCAACAGAGACCGTTATACAGCTCCAACTGTTACTAGTTCCAAGAACAGGCTGGGAGCTCAGACTGCAGTGGAATATGGGCTCTATATGCAAAACCTCAATGTCAGTCAAGACTTTCTAGACAAATACTTGGCATGGCAATAACAGGAGACTGCCAGTGAGGCAAGGAAGTGAGGTAGTCTGGATTACTGAAATTAGAGCCTTCTCTAAATTGCAGAATAAGGAATGAACAACAGGGAGTTAAGCCTTAGCATACACGGAGCCTGAGAAGCCAGGGTTATATGAGTCAAACTAGTTTTCACTGGTGCACAGACAGCATTCTTCTACCCTCAACCTGCAAGTTGTGAGTTCCAAAGCTGAAAGGGCTAAGTCCCTAAGGGCATGGGCTTCTGAAAGGTGGGGAAAACATGTGGTAGTGAATTAGCAGGTCAGCAAACAAACAAAAAATTGCGGGGAGCATAAGGAAAGCTTGGCCAGGGTTGGCCAGGCATAATACTAATTGTTGTTGTTTGTCCTTACAACTGGAAAGTGATGCCATAACTTGCAAGTGAATTGGACTTAAGTAAGGGAGAGGTATACAAAGTCTCCAGCCTCACTTTTTCCTCTAGAGACATCTGGGCTACATGGCAAGATATTGACTGCACATGGCCCTGAGTGCAATGTAAGACCTTGGCCTTTTTATGCTAAGACAGAGGTTCCCAAACTTATTTGGCCTACCACCCCTTTTCAAAAAAAAGAAAATTACTCAATGCCCCCCTGGAAATCAACTTTCTTTAAATCTTTAATGTGAATTTTAAAAAATTGCCTCATTTCAAAAAATAAGAATTTTTAAATGTTGCATCTTAAATTTAATACTTTATTGTAAATTTGTGTTTTTTTCTTGCAATGAAAATTTGATGACTCAATGTTGTGTTATGTAACTGCATAGTATCATATTGTAATCAAGTTGTTACACACACATATTCCTGCCAATGCAAGCTGGACTTCCTGAAAATGCTCAACACTTGGCCATCAATAAGTTATAACTTTCATTTTCTGTGTTTATTTAGAAAATAATGGGGCAGAGCAAAGATGGCAGCATAGGAGCAGCAACATATCGCAGCACTCACATGGCCACCCCAAAATACCCATAAAATATGACTCTAAACTAATTCTAGAACTCCAAAATGCACACAAATATACTTTCCACTAAAGTCAGCTCGGCTACGAGGAACCATATCAGCACTGTGAACTGAAACCAGCCTGGCCTGAAGCCCTGGCTGAGCCCCAGGGGCGGCTGGACAGGAGGAGACAAGGAGCCTTGGATGAGCGGCAGCTGCAAGCAGCGTACAGAACTAGGTCAGTGGAGCTTGTGAAATCGGGGGAGAAAAGCAGTCTGGCTGAAAAGGCCTCCAGGGCTGGAAAGCAAAAGGCAGAGGTTTTGCACCCACCTCCGCATTGCAGCTTCCGCGGCCACGGCCTGTAGACAGCAGGGGGACTAAGCGATCGTTCACAGGCCAAGTGCTCTCCCATTGAGTGGCCTGGATCTGGATCGCGGTCTTGGGCCTTGGTCCTGGAGTTTTTATTATCCAGTGAGCCGGAAGTAAGTAGGAAAGGGACCCAGCACCTTCCTGAGACCTATGGCAGCCAGGAGGACCCCAGCAATTTGGGACAGAGCTTTCCTTTCTGGAAGCAGAGCCCCACAGAGTTTTAAAAAAAAAAATCATGGACTGACAGACCATGAGTAAGAATAAGCATAAGAAGCAAAGTAAGAACAGCAACCAAACCCTAGACTCCTTTTTTGGGGAAAAGAAAGATCATGGCAAAGAGAGGGAGGAGGAGAGTTCAGCCAGAGCTCCCCCACCAGGGGCCTCCAATAAACATGAAGAATGCCTTAAAGCTAGAGATGAGCTGAAGAAGGATTTTGAAAACCAAATAAGAGAAGTGGAAGAAACATTGGGAAGAGAAATAAGAATGTTGCAAGAAAATCATGAAAAGAGAGTCAGCAATATGACTGAAGA
>CM053581.1:504979881-505030673 GCA_028627135.1 Pseudochirops cupreus
TTATTGGAGGCCCCTGGTGCGGGTGCTCTGGCTGCACTCTCCTCCTCCCTCTCTCTCCCATGATCTTTCTTTTCCCCAAAGAAGGAATCAAGGGTTTGGGAGCTGTTCTTACTTTGCTTCTTATGCTTATTCTTACTCATGGTTGTTCAGTCCATGATTTTTTTTTAAATCTCTGTGGGGCTCTGCTTCCAGAAGGGAAAGCTCTGTCCCAAATCTCTGGGGTCCTCCCGGCTGCTGTAGCTCTCAGGAAGATGCTGGGTGTCTTCCTAAATACTTCCGGCAGACTGAATAATAAAGACTCCAAGACTGAGGCCCAAGATGGCGATCCGGATCCAGGCCGCTCAACGGGAGAGCACTGGCCTGAAAACAATCTCTAAGTCCCCCTGCTGTCTGCAGGCCCGGGTGGGAAGCTACAAAGCAGAGGCGGGTGCAAAACCTCTGCCTTTCACTTTTCCACTCTGGAGGCCTTTTGGGGGACTGCTTATCTCCCCCTTTCGCAATTCCCACCCACAGCTGCTGCTAATCCGCTCACCTCAGAGGCTCCTGCACTCCTCCCTTCCAGTCACCCCCGGGGCAGAGCTGCAGCTTCAGTGCAGGCTGGTTTCGGTTCGCAGTGCTGATATGGTTCCTTGTAGCTGAGCTGACTTTAGTGGGAAGTATCTTTGTGTGCGTTTTGGAGTTCTGGGATTGGTTTAGAGTCCTGTTTTTTGGGTATTTTGTGGTGGCTATGTGAGAGCTGCCATATGTTGCTGCTGCTATGCCGCCATCTTGGCTCCGCTCCCCTTAGACCAATTTCTCAAAATAATCCTTCTTCTCCTTGTCTTTGCAGAAATTTTGTAGCTCCTAGCTCCATGTAGGATTTTACATTATGGCCCACAGCTATGACAAGACATTTTTGTTTGATAGCCTTGAGAGGCTTTACATTTTGCATCTGGAAAAAACTAGAACAAACAAAGCACTGTGGTTGTAGTCCAAATATTACAGGGTGTAATGGAAAGCACAGTCACTCTGTAGTCAGAAGATGTAGGTTCCAGTTCCACCTCTGATGCTTTCATGTGACTTTAGTAAACCCTTTAACTTCCCTGGGACTCAAGTTTTACACCTCTGAAATGAGAGGATTGGGTTAAAAAGCATCTGAGGTTCCCCCAAAATCTATGTTTCCATTATAACTGACATGCATATGGTACTTCAAAGTTTGTAAAGCACAGAGCATACATTTATATCATTTAATTAGTCACCAAAGCCCCTTCCATACTCTAAAGTTTTAGGATCAGTTTTAGTCCTTCTCTGAAAAAAAATACAAACCTCTAGAGCAGCGGTTCTCAACCTGTGGGTCACAACCCCTTTGGGAGTCAAACGACCCGTTCACAGGGGTTGCCTAAGACCATTGTAAAACACGTATTTCTGATGGTCTTAGGAACCAAGACACTGCTCCTTTATCCGTCTCCTGGCGGGTCCGCCCACACGCAGATGCACCCACATATGAGTATTAAAGGGGTGCAGCATTAGGAAGGTTGAAAACCACTGCTCTAGGGTAAAATGAAGAAACATTTCAAGAATTTGTTAAAAAAGGTTTCTTATTACTAATGTGAACTTGAAAGCTTTGGCACTATTGATGTCTTCTGAAAAAAAATGAAGACATTGTGTTTCAAAAGAAAAAAAACCAAACCTTTACTTTTTTGCTACCAAAGATGAGAATTATCACATCACATTTCCCTGATCAAAGAGTTCTCTTTAACCATCACATACTAAACTTACATGTCAAGTACCATGTTGCATTTTCACAATTACTAGAATACATTTTTAAAAGGGCCTAAAGGAATGAAATTCTATCTTAATGAAGAATACAGGTACCTGCATGTTTATTTTGGCTGTGGTAATTATTGTGATTCTGTAAGATACCTAAATATCATGATTAGTTATTGTGATTTTCTTTGGGGGACTCTTTTCCTGTTTGATTCCATTAATCAAATGAGCCTGAGAATCATGCCATGTCTACTTTACTTTATGTTGTGTCTGGAACCCATATTCTAAATGTGGGTCCACAAAGTATATTTATACTTTCAGTGGTCATTTGGATATATATTGTGATTTTTCTTCCCATGTTGATAGTGTCTTGTTCAGGCATCCAAGATCGTTTAGATGACAATGGAATTTTGATCTTCTCTTTACTAAGAACTAGTGGTTGCTTCTTGCTAGGTAAGTGAGACAAGGACACTTCTGTTAGGGAAAAGACGATGTGTATATGGTTTCTTTCCTACATTTATAGCTTTATAACTGTTGGAGATATTAGGGCTATCCCACACTCAAGTTGCCTGTTTAAGTAGAGAAAGGTTGTAGATTGAATTAAAAACATGTAGGATGTCTCTCAATCTAATGGACTGTCTATTATAACCAAATATCTGAAACAAGATGGGAGCCAGGTATGAGTGTTGGAGGATGTTGGCATATTCCTAGTTTTTCTCTGTCTCTCATCACTAAATTATAAAGGATTTTACTCACGTAAATATGATCATTTTCTTCTCTTTCTTGCCAATGTGCTTCTGCCTTGATCATCTCTCAGTGGAGCTCTTTTTTCTTCATTTTGTCATATATTTTGTATTGGAGGAAGAGAAAATGGTTCAGGAATGGATTGAGGGGAAATTAGGTGATAGAGTAAACACTTCTATTCCAAGGGAGTGGACCAAGCCTTCCTTGTTGATTTGTGGGTCTACTAATTTCCTTTTCCATTCCTTGTCCATATGAATTGTTATTGTGCCACAACACTTTAGAATCACTAGTCAGAAGCCCATTGTTTTTAACCTCCATGGTCCTCAGTTTTCTCATCTCTAAAATGAGATTGAACTTGATGGCTTCTGAGGTCACTTCTTGATCTAACTATGATCACAAATCACCATGCAGAACTGCCACAAGAGTGCCACTGGCTACCACCTACTACAAAGGGCTCTGCTGAAGTGTAGCAAGAGGCACATGACACCTGATAAGAGCCATAGAGAACTATAGCAGGAGTTATTGGGAGTGACACTCAATGGTACTTGCTAAGATACGGGCAGAATTTCAAAGAAAGCCATGATAGAGAGCAAAACAGGAACCTAGTTCCTGGAAATCATAGAAGAAGCTGTGCTGGGCACAAAAAAACCCCTGGAGACATCAAAGGGCAACACCTACTGGATTCCCATCCAAGTATGACCAAAGTAGGTAAAAGTCTGTAAAGATCTCTAAGGCAAGTCTGCTCACTGGAGGGTGGGTTTTTTGTATGAACTCCTTTGGAATTCTGTTCGGTTTCAACAAAACTTCCTTATTCTTATTATTATTCTGAATTATCTCCTTGCAGGGAATATTGGTACCAACTCACTAGGCAGTATCAGATAATGAGTTGTTTGTTGTTGTTGTTTAAATTGAGGGTTAATGTTCAGTTTAAGGTCCAAAGACATGAGATCCTCCAAAATATATCTAGTTTCTACATGTTTTATGATAGTCTCTGTCACAAATTACATATTTTTTCTATTTATAATCTTTTCAATCAAGAGTTAATATTTTGTGACAAAATGTATTTTTTGTTAGATGAGATAGATATGCTGCATCACTTAAGAAAGGGTGACACATTGATAATAGGGAAATGTATATTTTTTAACATAATACAGGAAAAAAATGAGTAATTTTTGTATAGCTTAAAAGCTTCCAAAGAAACATAATGAGAAATGTATTGCTAATTGCTAGATTACTTCAACATAAAGCATTATTAAAATATTGCCAAAATCTGAAAAAAACCCAATTACTTTCTCTGGTATATCATTTTGAAGTCAAGCAATTATTTCTTTAAGCAAAATCTATGGAAGAAATGACTTTAAAAAGAGTTAAAAACATAAGATCCCCTTGTTTTAGCAATTAGGCAGTTTAAGAAGTGCCATATTCATTTTTACTTTGAGGAAATAAAACATTTATCACTTGTACTTTAAGTCATATATATATGTATACATATATGTATACATATATATATATATAGAGAGAGAGAGAGAGAGAGAGAGAGAAATCACAGCACCATATTCCAAAGATATAGCTTTTGTTGTTCTCAATATAGCACTTTTTTTTCTACAAACATTTTAGTTATGACATGCTAGGGCGATAATAATTGGACATTTGTACTTAAGCTTACTCAAAAAAAAAAATTTCAGGTGTGGCCTGATATCTTTTGTACTTGTATTTCAAATGACCTGATGATTGGTTGGTCACCATATATTTGTATAGGGCCCACTGTTAGTGACCTCTGCCATGACCAAAATAATGAAGCATTTTCCATATCATACCAAAGCCCAAATGAAAACAAAGAACACTCTAGAGACAATAGAATGATGGAACTAAAATTGTCTCCCTCTTTGCACTGTGCTTTCACCAGAGATAAGAGAGTCGATCTCTTTCTTAGAATCTCTCTTTCTCCTTTTAAGATGTATTATGCTTTTTGGATTCTATTTTGAAACAAGTAGACTGCTTTATGTGACATTTTTCTAAAATTGTTTCTTCTTTGAACAGGCAGAAGGTTCCAAATAACTATGTCTGACAATGAAATAAGATTTTGATTTTAAGTAATGTAATTAATTGAAAAACTGAGATCTGATTTCTTAATATGCCTCTAAATTATTATTATTATTGTTATTTTTAGGACCCTGCAGTGTTTTCAGATTTTTAAATATACTACAGCACCTAAACCAATAACTTGCATATGGCAGTCACTTAGTCAATTCAAATCTACTTAACAAATATTTATTAACTCAATTGCCAGCATTTGGTGCCTGGAAAAAACAAACAAACAAAAAACAGTGTATTGTATGTGTTTTTAGTCAGGCAAGGTGTAAAAAATCATTTTTCTAGGATTTCATTGGGTTGAGTCTCAAATATAGGTTTTGGGAATATAGTCTGACAATCAGGCATTTGTAAGAAATTAAAAATATATATTTTTTAAACTCTAGGTAAATTGCTAGTCAGGACCAGGGATTTTGACCCTCATCCACATGGGAAGGTGCTTCCTAGAAAATTTGTTCCAGCAGATGGTAGCCAAGAACCTTAGCCCTAGCTAGCTATGTGATGAATTTAGAAAATTCCTTCCAATTCTAGTCAAATCCCTAATTATTAGTTTTTAAGTCCAAAACTAGCTTTTGGACTCTACCCCACAAAACCTCATAAGAAGTGTGTGTGTGTGTGTGTGTGTGTGTGTGTGTGCATGCGCAGCCATGTCTGTGTGTGTGTATTGTATCCATTACAAAATCATTTGATTCTCTCATGCCTTAAAGCCACCTGAAAATGTCTTCCTCCTTTTTCATAGATTGACCCTTAGACACCCATATTCACTGTCTGTATTTTCTTACCTCCTAATAGCTTCTCAGTGTCTTATAATCTGACTTCTCTCTCTACCACTTGACTCTAGTTGAGATCTAGCAGCTGAATTCCATGACCTCTTACTCCTCAAGCTGTTTTCCTTCTTTATATGTTCTGATACTGTCAACAACCACCCCTTTTTCCTCCATATTCTCTTCTTCCTTTGTTTCTGTGACTCATCCCTCTTCCTGATCCTTCAACTACCAGTCTAACTCTACCTCAGTCTCCTATGCAAAATTAGCATTCATATCCTGCCTCTTAAGTGTGAATATCCTCTAAAGCTTTGTCCTGAGTACCTACACTCTTTTGGTAATCTCATCAGCTTCAATATGTTCCTGTTATCTGTACATAGGACTCCCAAATGAACTATATTCCACCCTATTTCTTTAACAGTTTTTTGTTTAATAAACAAAAATTTATTTTTGTTTCCTCTACCTCCATTCTTGCATGCCCTCACCTTCCCCTATTGGAAAATGCATAATTTTGCACAGTCAAACAAATTCCTACATTGACCACATCCAAAAAGATACATCTCATTCTTCATCTGAAGTTCATCATTGCTCATGCTAGGTGGCATGCTTCACCAGCAGTCCTCTGCTTATCCTCCTAAACTCTAGTCACATTGTTGACTGTTTGAACATCTCTATCAAATTCCATTCACACTTCAAATTCAGTGTCTAAAATAAACCACTTTATATTCTTCTTAATGACCTCCCACTCCTGCTCCCCATTTTTTTTGACAGTACAATCATCCTTACAGTAATATAGATTCACATCCTTGACTTCTACTTAATTCTTTTCCTTCTGCTCACCCTCCTCCCCCCATAATCTGTCAGGTACTACTGTATTGTCATTTCTATATCTGCAGTATTTCGTCCACCTATCTATTTGTCTCCATTCAGATTGCTAATATGCCATCATTTGCTCAGAGTACTGCAAAGGTCTCTTAAGTGGCCTCCCTTGTTTTACTTTTTTATCTTTTCAATCTTTACTTCATATGCTATCAAATTAATGTTTTACTAATCTTATTCCCTTGCTTAAAAATCTCTGATACATTCCTTTTTACCCCTAGGATAAGTCCTTGGTGTGACATTTACAACTCTTTACAATATGGCTCCCAGGTATCTTTCCATACATTGCATACAGTGTCCTTTTATGCATTTAGTGTTGTCGTTAACACAGCCTATTACTTGTTTTCTGAGCTTGACAGTTCATTTCCCACCTCTGCCTTTGCACAGGTTATCCCAACCTGCTGTTCACACCAATAGTCTTTCTTCTTTATTTCCATCTCCCTCTCAGTTCTGGAACCATGAATCATGTTTAAATCAGTTCTGCCCTTTTTTTCCTAAATGAGTATGTGAACCTATTCACTCCCCTATGGTCCTATTCACCAATGCAGTAACTTTCCTGACCAAAGTGACCCTCTTTGGGTACCACTCCATTATGTGTTTTTTGCTCCATAGAATATAAACTCTTGTGTGGTAGGGACTGTCTTTGCTTATGTAACTATATTACCAATTACATTATCATATAATATAGCATATATAATTATATACTGCATTATTACATTTTATAATAACTACATATCATAAAATATAATTATATTATATAATAACTATATATTATTTTATAACATATTATACACCATTTAGCATATTGCTTAAGACACATTTTTTATTCATTCATTTTTCATCTTTGTATCTCTAATAGGTAGGGAAGTATTTTCCATATAGTAGGCACACAATAAATGTTTGTTATGAAAGTCTAACTCCAATTTCCTCTTGCATTTCCATGTCCTAGACCTGTCTGAGCAAACTATGGCCTTTATTTAGCCTATGACTGGAAGTACTTGGATAAGGAGGTTGTTAAACTCCTTTTTTAAAAAATTATGCAAATCTTATATCTGTTTTTGGGAAGTGTGACAGAAAAACTAACCCAATACAATTGATTTGTTTTCTGTTTTCCAAAACTCTTCAGTTTTAGAGAAAAAGAGTTTGCTGAACATCTGCTTATTTGTTATTCTAGCCCCTATACGTGTTCCCTATATCACAGTCTGAGTCACACGGCAATGATAAACACAAATGATTATTCTTTCAGTGCCAGTATTTATTCAACATCATTATAATCCGAGGGGTGCAGAGAGCTTTAGCAGAGTATTGCTTTTGAAGTTATTTGCTGCTTTCATTAAGTACTAAGTAAACAAATGGGAGAAAATGTATTTTAATGGCAGCTAATGATATCAATTTGCAAGTTCTTTGAGTCATGGCCCACTTCCTTCATTTTTTTCCCCCTCTTTTGGGAGAAGGTCTTTTCATTTTCTTAAAGGAAATTACTAAACATAGTGCAAATCAAGGCATCATAGGGACATGAGACAAAAGAGACCTTAGGGCATCAGGACCTCAGTGGCTAATGATCAAACAAAAGATGATGGAAGACCTAAGCAGAGGTTAGTAAGTCAGAGGGAGAGAAGCAGTCAGACCAACATAAAGCCTGTTTCCAAGGAGAGACCCAGCAAACAAAAGTCCAGCATCTCATAAATGGAGCCAGGAAAGAGGCTTATTTTTTTTTTAATAAAAAGGGTTTGTTTTGTTTTTTAATAAACACATTTATTTTTGTTTCCTCCAGCTCCATTCTTGCATGCCTTCACCTCCCCATCCTGGAAAATGCATAGTTTTGCATAGTCAAACAAATTCCCACATTGACCACATCCCAAAACATACATCCCTTTTTTCATCTGAAGTTCATCTTGGCTCATGCTACCCACAATACTTCATCAGTAGTCTTCTGTTTATCCTCCTAAACTCTGTAGTTGGGTTGTTGACTGCTTGAACATCTCTACCAAATTCCATTCACATCTCAAACTTAATATGTCTAAAATAGACCTCTTTATATCCCTCTTAATGAGAGAGAAATTCTAGTTGTCTCTTATGGTTTGTTGTGATCTTTTCAGCTAGCAACAGAAATTCAGGCCATTTGTTGGGAACTCCCTGTTCTTCAGTCCTCATTTCATGTCACTCAGATGCCTCCTACCACTACCTTTAGCCCTGTCTTACATGGAGAGGTGACCCTTCTCGTCACCATGGCAAATTCCTCTAGATTGCACAAGTGATCCCATTCCAGCTTACCTTTTTTAGTGGATTGTCCTCTTCACTACCCCCTACCCCATCCCAGATCTCATGCTAATCTTTGATGTCAGTATCAGCTTCCCTATTGCTTACACACTCACATGCACACACCCACACCCACACACCCACACCCATACCCACACCCACACCCACACCCCCCCCACCCCCCCCACGCACCCACACACCCTAATCTCTACCATCCTCAAAAAAAATTCACTGTTAGTCAATCCTCACTATTGTCCTATATCTTTCCTTTCTTCTCTAGTTAAATTCCTTGAGAAATCTGTCCACAATTAGTGTATCCTTTTCCTTTTTTCTCACTTCTTAACTCTGTAGTCTGACTTCAAAAGCCATTCAATTGAAACTGCTCTCTTCAAAGTTAACAATGATCTCTTAATTATCAAATCTAATGGCCTTTCTTCAGTCCTTATCCTTCTTTAGGGTAAAGCTAAAAGGATTTGTTCTGTGAAGTTTGAATTCAGTGAAAGGGCCACACCCGAGGGCCACAGGGGGCCTCGAGGCCGCAGGTTACCCCCCTTGAGACACTGACACTCAGCCTCTTCTCCTTGAACACTTTCCCTTTTCTTCATTTCTTAACATTGTTCTCTCCTGGTTCTCCTCAAAGTGCCTGACTGTTACTTTCCAGTCTCCTTTAGTGCATCTTCAAACATGTCATGTCTGCTAACTGTGGGTTTCTCACAAGGCTCTAGTGGTCTAGCCTAAGCCTTCTCTTTTCACTCTGTTTCGTTTGGTGATATTTTAAGCTCCCATGAATTAAATTCTCATACCTTGGTGGTTAAATCTCAGACCCATTGATCAAGTCTTAACCTGTCTCTTAACCTCCAGTCTCTTCTCCAACTGCCTGTCAGATATCTCAAACTGGACGTCCAGGAGACATGTTAAATTTAATACGTCCAGAACTGATTTCATTATTTCAGCTTTACAAATGATCTTAAAATGGGACACATTCACAGACATACACACATTCAGTAAACTTCAATGGCTCTCCATTACCTCCAGGATCAAATATAAAATTATCTGTTGGACTTTGAAATTCTTTCATAATTTGGTTTCTAGTCCTACACTTTGCTCTCAGTCCCCACATAATCTGCAATCTAGTGAAAGTGATAGATACTATGAACCTTTAATACCCAGAGGCAGTTAGGTAGCCAAGTACAAAAAGCATTCTGCCTGAAGTCAGGAAAACCTGAGTTCAAATGTAGCCTTAGTCACTTAGTAGCTGTATAACCCCGGGCAAGTCGTATAACCTTTGTCTGTCTCAGTTCCTTCTATTGTAAAATAGAGACAATAACTGCATCTACTTTGAAGAGTTGTTGTGATAATTAAATTGAGAAAATATTTGTAAAGGACATACCCCTGCCTGGCACATAGCAGGCTCTTACTTCTCTCCTCCTCGTGGACCAACCAAGTGTCAAGGATGCTCTCTCTCTCTCTCTCTCTCTCTCCCTCCCTCTCTCTCTCTCTCTCTCCCTCTGTTTCTCTCTCTCTCTCTGTCTCTGTCTCTGTCTCTCTTTTTAAGGAAAAACTATCTATTTGGAGGTAGGAGTTAAGATATTTCTCCTATCACAGGTGGTGATTTACATGGGAGGTATGCAATCTTCTTGTGATATTTACCAAGTCATAATGTAGAACCTGTAAAGGCTTACAGAAATCCATTTCTATGGATAAATATGGAGATGAATGATAGTTGCAGAAGATATAGGAACATATTGCCAATTTTTTTTAACCACCAGTTATGTAACTGAAGGATTTGTAGGCATATGTGACATTTTCCTCTCTTTTTCCAGTTCGAAGTTTGACTACAAAAGAGACAAATATGTAAAATAGTTGATCATATGTTGAGTCACCAAAATTGGGGTTTCTGAATAATAGCTTATTGTACCAGTGTGATAGATGTCTGGTACAGAATGCCTCAGATGGTGTTTTTCCATTGGGAAGATGCTGGGGAACTCACTTTTAGGAGGGCTGTGAGGAGATATAAGGGAAGTGTCCTGTATGACGTAGATCATATGTGAACATTCTAGAAGTAGCTCAGGTTGGTTATCCAATCTCAATTGTGTTAAAAAGTAGGCTTTTTGGTTCCAAAGGCATTTGAAAGCTTCAGCTACATCTTCTTTCCCTTCTTTGCTCTCCTGTTTTGCCTGACTTACTCTTGAGGGCATGCATCTTGGTCACTCCCTCACGATGTCCACTAATAGATCATGTGGTAAGGGGAAAGGGACCTTCTCTGCTACTGAGGCCATGCTCTAAGATATGGGTCTTAATAGTGGGGAGTCTCCACTCCCTTCAGATTGAATGGAAAAGAACAAATGCAGAAACCAGGGACAGAGTCACATAAATAGTTGTTTACTGCCTCCTGATAAAAGACAGCAAGCTAATCTCATCAAACTTCAGTTTCTTTATCAGTAAATGAATGTAGGACACAGTTTAACAAAGAGCTTGGGGAGAGAGACAGAGGGAGAAGGAGAGAGAGAGAGAGAGAGAGAGAGAGAGAGAGAGAGAGAGAGAGAGGGAGGGAGAGAGAGAGATGAGATAGCTAGCCCCAAAATTTCTCTCCTGCAATATAAACTAATATCCATTTCAGTGTAAAATGAGAAAGTAGATCCATCAATTCTCCTTACACCCCATGTTTATATTTTTGCTCTTCCCCGGTTCCCTTGCTATGCTAGACGTAAAGCAAAACAAAGTTGTCTTACTTTGTTTGCCCAATAAAGACATTTTAGGAACTTTCTGCCTTTCAAAGGAGGCCAACTACAGACTTAAACTGTCTCTTTTTTTCCTTCCTTCCTCCTCTTCCTCTTCCTCCTCCACACACACACACACATACACACACAGAAAGAGAGAGAGAGAGGGACAGAGGGAAGGAGGGAGAGGGAGAGAGAGCGCTAATGTGCACTCCAAATTTGTAAACTGTTATCCTTTTGCCGCTACATTTTATTACATGTTGGATAGGAAACCCAATGACATAAATGAGCTAAACCATAGACCCCACCTGTGCAGGACATTAATTACTATGTTTATTTTTATTTCTGCTTTTGTTTGCAGACTAATTGATTCCTTAGAGTAATCTTATTCTGCTTGGTTTGTCAGCTGATTCTGAGCTCCACAGGCTGAGAGAGATTCTTACATTAGAGGAATTGCCTCCCCCCACCCCCTTTTTTGTTTTCTTTGTTACATATAGAGCTGGACTCTCTTTGCTAATTTGGAGCCATGGTCTGGGGACCACCTCTCTTTCAGTGATATCAAAGAACTGGGAGTAAGAGGGAATACTGTCTTTGTTAGTGCACTTAAAATAAAGTTTTTAAAAACCTAACTAAATCTGCAATCAAAGGTGAAAGGAAGAAATTGGCTGCTTCTCCAAATTAATGAACAAACATTTCTAACCTTCTGAAGGCAGCAGTTAAACGCAAGGGAAGTGGTGCGCCCCAGGTGTTTCTCAAGAGACAAATAATTACTGTAGTGACCCAAAGAGAAGTTGTTAATGGCATAGTGCCAATTT
Source organism: Pseudochirops cupreus (assembly GCA_028627135.1). NCBI lineage: Eukaryota > Metazoa > Chordata > Mammalia > Diprotodontia > Pseudocheiridae > Pseudochirops > Pseudochirops cupreus. Next base: position 504,991,900 of record CM053581.1, read on the forward strand.
AGATGGAGGTCTACAGTGTAGCACAGCAAGGATTCTTCTTGGCTCTGTACTATTTAACATTTTTGTCCAAGATTTGGTTAAAGTTAGGGATGGCATGCTTATTAAAGTTGAAGAAGATATCAAACTAGAGGACTAGCTAATACAATGAATGACAGGTTCAGGATACAAAAAAGTTCTTGTCAGGCTAGAACACTGGACAAATTTAATACTATTTTATTATGAAGAATCTGTATGGTGCAAATACATATTCATATACTTGCATTCAAAAAATCAAGGTCACAAGTACAAGATGAAAGAGACCTCGGTAGATATTAGTATGTCGATAAAACAAGATGCTGAGGTTTTATTGGATTGTAATCACAGTTTGAATCAGTATTATGTGATGGAAGCCAAGAAGCATAATGGGAGATAAATTTAGATTTGAAGAAAAGACTTCCTAATAGCTATGTTGCTTTGTTGTTCAGTTATTTCAGTTGTGTCCAACTCTCCAAGACCCCATTTTGGGGTTTTCTTGGCAAAGACACTGAAATGGTTTTCCATTTCTTTCTTCAGCTTGTTTTGTAGATGAGGAAGTGAGACAGAGTTAAGTGACTTGCAGAGGGTTACACATGTAGTAAGTATCTGAGGTTAGATTTGAACTCTGGAAGATGTCTTCCCAGTTCCAAGCCCAGTGCCCTGTTCACTGTGCCATCTAGATGCCTTTACAGTGGTACTGGCTGTCTATGGAAAGGTAGGAGATTTCCCTTCATTGAAGTTCTTTAAGTAAACACTGAATAACCATTTTTTTTTGTGCATTTTGTATAAAGGATTATTTTTAGATATGGGTTGGACTAGATGAGCACTAAGGTGGCCCTCTTCCAATTCTGAAATTCTGTGATTCTGTGAGAAGTTGAACACTATAGCCTTAGAATTTGATTTCAGGGAGGAAAAAAAATGAAAAAAAGAAGTTTCTCTTTATAGATCTGTAGAAAAGATGAAGGAAAGTAAATTATGTTATAATATGATTAGGTGAATTAACAACTGGTTAAGTAATTATAACCAAAGAGTGCTGAATGATTTACACTGGGGAAGGGGAATAGATAATAGGTGATGGTAATTAGGGATAGGCAACACAGCTCCCTGATGAGACAAGAAAAGTATTGTTCAGTCTTAAGTTTTTTTTTCATTTTTACTGGACTACCTTTCATTTATCTTTCTGGAAGGAATACACGTTTTTATTTTAAAATAGGACTAGAAGCAGGTAGCTACTTGGGGTGTTATATACAGAAGTGTGTGATAAAGGACTCTTTCAAGTATCATAAGTGCAAATATTTTCCAGTGTCAGAAAAGTCAGCTTCCCATGACACATAGGCATTAATTTTGCACTAAGTTAAATTTCATGTTTGACAGTGAAGGTTCAAGTTCTCTGGTGGGTGGTAACATAGATAGTACAATTTTTAAATATGGGATAGGGTTTAGTGGAGGTACACTTCTCAACCTTACTGAGGGACACAAATGACTTGTCACAGTTCTGATGAGGTATATTCCATTTCTATATTCTATGTCTAGGTCACGAGGGTGAGGACCATGTCTTTTTCACCTAGTACAATGGCAAATACATAGTAGATGCCACATAAATAGAGTGAATGAGTGAATGAATGAATCTTCTCTAACTGCTATCAATGTCTGGCTGTTGGTCTTCAGTGATTTTTCTTGTTTTGTTGAAAATATCTTGAGTAGCACAATTTCTTGTGGGTTACAGTTCCATCCACTAAACAGCTCACTGTTAGCAAAGTGACACCAGTGTCATTCTGTCCAAGAGTACCGTTTTCCTACTGGACTATCTTTCAATTTAACCTTTCATAAGGAAAGCTCATTTTCATGTTAAAAATAGAAAGAATGGTAGGGGTAAGTGAACTATTAAAACTGAAAATGATAGTGCTGAAAGGTTCTTTTTATACTGGAGAAAGGTCTCTGTACCTTTCCCTCTTTCCACCAATGTTTCTTTTACTTAACTGACTTGATATTGTATAGATATTTCATCTGAGGAGAAATTAGAAAGACCAGGAGACAGACCAGAAATGATATCTCTGCCAATTCATCTTCACTTACTCTTCCTTCATTCAGCCTGTCAGATATGACTGGGGAAAGTAGACATAGCAGGAGCTTGACAAATAGGCCCCATGATTATTTCCAACAAGCCACAGAAAAGTAGGATAAAATATCTTAATGTTTTCCTCTTTCCCTTCATCCTCCATTCAACAGAGATTTGCTGTCATTTATAAAGGTCATTGGCCTGTGAGGAATCAGGTAGAGGAAAACTTTGGTCTATCCCTATGAGTATGCTTTTACACAGGGACATAATGAAATGTCTGTGAAAGGAGAGTTTGTGACTAATACTTGTTTAGTTCACATCCAGGGAATGGATTTTATGGGCTTCGACCTAGCAACCTAGCCTTGCCACTAAGGAGATTAGTTTTTTTGTTTTTTTTTCTGATCATACAATGAATAAATTACTATAGATTCAATTGAACAAACATTTATTAAGCAAATGCTGTGGGTCAGGCATTGTGCTAGGCTGAGAGGACATGGAGATTAAAAAATTAAGGAGTTCTTGTCTTTAGAGTTTGCTCTGTTGGGGTAGTAGAGAACAGAATGGGGGAAGCAGAGAGCATGTATACAGGCAAGTAAATTAACAAATACTAATAAAGCTATTTCAACAATTAACAACTGAGGAAGGGGGAGAATAGGAAAATCTTCATGTAAAAGAAGGTTCCTGAGCTGTTATTTGAAAGAAACCAGGGATCTCCAAAAATTGTAGTAAGAAAGTATACATTCCAAATGTAGTGAAACATGTGTGAAAAAGTCATAGAGGCAATTGATGGAATATAATATATGGACAAGAAGGAGAAAATGTCTATTTTTACTCATTTTCATAGTACCTTATAATTTCAAAGTACTTTAAATATATTCTCATTTGACCTTCATGAAAATCCTATGTTATACTTCTTACATTTACTATTATCCACATATCACAAATGAGGAAAGTAAGGCTCAGAAAGTTCAAATGAATTGCCAGTACTCAGATAGACTCTTTTTTGTTCATAAGTGACAGATTCAAGACTTGAGCCCTATCATGGTCTTAACATGTTTGGGGAAGAGTGGTGACACTTATAGTGGAAAGCCCACCCCATCCCTTTTCTGTTTCTCTGAGGTTTGCAATCACATTTGAGAATTGTAAGAGATATAAAAGTCTACTTATCAGCTGGAAACCAACTCCAAAGAATGGAATGAGATCTTTTGGAAAGAGTTTTTGGGTAGATTTGAACTCCTCAGACCAAATATGCACAAGACTACATAGAATCATCAGTCAATTATCATTTATTAAGTGCCTAATATATATCAGGTATTAGGCTAAGCACTTATGAAGAAAGGCAAAAGACATCTCAAGGAGCTCACAGTCTCATGGGAGAGACAACAAGCAAACAATTGTACACAAACAAGATACAATGAGATTAAAACAGGGCTAGTCTCAGAGAGAGGACAGTCATTTTAAAGACAACTGGGAAAGGTTTCTTGCAGGAGGTAAACTTTAACTGAGACTTAAAGAAAGCCAGGGAATCTAAGGAGGAAATGAATTTCTGAGCATGGAGGACAGTCATTGAAAAAGTGTGGAGTGAGAAGATGGAATGTCCTGTGTGGGGAAGCAAGGAGACCAATGTTACTGCATTGTGGAGTTCATTGAGTGGTAGGAAGAGGCCATTGATGAAGGTCTTTAGAAGCCAAACAGGAGTATACATTTGATCCTGTACGTAATAGGGAGCCATTGCATTTTAAATAGATTTTGAATGATCCATTGAAAAAAGAAATAATAATTCTTTCTGAGCAAAGACAAAAGTCTTTGCTTATAAACAGAGAGGCAGGGTAAGGGACAGAAATATAGATAATGACTATGGAAGAAAGTATCTCTCTCTCTTTTCCTTTTCTCCATCCCTCTCTCTAACTCTGTCCCTGCTCAGTCTTTAAAGGCTGGGAGGCATGTGATACCATGGGAGAAACTCGATTTGTAATTATGAAGACCTAGGTTCAAATCTTGCCATTCATACTTAGTGTTTGATATGGGCTAACCCATTTCACTTCTCTAAGCCTCAGTTTCCTCATATACAAAAGGGAAATATTATTAACTTAGATAACAAACTATCCTTGTTTCTCGGACTCATCTGCCTGCCTACAATGGGCATTATTCATGACAATCACCCAGTCTCCTTGGCTACTTTCCTATATTCATTGTAGCCTTCATCTAAAAAGAAAAAAAAAAGATCACATATACTATTTTTCTGACATGACACTTGCATATTAGCTTATCTAGAATTGGTATTCAGAAGACTTGGATTTAAATCCCACCTTTGACACGTAACTGAATGAGCAATGTGGGCAACATTCAATGTCTTAGTGCCCCAGGCAGCTCTTTAATATTATATGTTTTGAAAGAGTTGCCAATATGCATTGGTGAAGAGAGTATACAGTCTAGTTGATACCTATACTGATGAAATCACAGTTCCAGGGCAAAAAATAAGAGCAATAAAAGCAGGGATCTCTTTTTGGTAGAGGAAATTGTCAATGGTAATTTCTCCTTCACATTTACGATTAATAGAATGCAAAAATCTTAATGTTGGAAAGTTCCACAGAATTCAGAGGTCATTTGGTCCAACCAAATATGAACAAGGAGGCGATGTGATACAGTGGATTACTTTATTAATCCCTATATGATCTTGGAAAAATTGTTAAATCATGGGACCAAAGTTTATTACCATAGGGAAGAGGAGCAGCATCTCTTCCTTGTACATTGCAGTGAATAATTACTGAATCTCTCTAGGCCTCAGTTTTCTGTTCTTTTGTGAATTTAGGTGATTGAGTTGGATTATGTCTTAGGTCTCTTCCATCCCTAAAGCTATATGGTTTTATAATTTTGTGATTCTAAGTAAGATATAGAAACAAAGGTATGTTTCTGCATTCATTCAACAGACTTTTATCCAATATTAGTGTTCAAGATATTATGTGTCATCAGGAATAAAATAATAATAGCACTAGAGTTATGTAAAAAACTTTATAAATATTAATCAGTCAATAGCAAATATTTATTAAGCACATACTATGGGTCAAGTACTGTACAAAGTGCCAGGGATGCAACAAAAGGCAAAAGACTGTTCCTGCACTCAAACTCTTAAAAATTTAATATTATTTTATTTGATCCTCACAAAAAATCTAGGGTAGTAGGTACTGTTATTATCTCAATTGTACAGTTGAGGGAACAGACAGAGGTTAAGTGACTTGCCAACATCATGTAGGTAATAAGTGCCTGAGACTGGATTTGAACTCAGGACTTCATTGACTCCAGGGCTAGCACAGTGCCCACTATGCTGTCTACAAACACATGGTTCTTATCTTTAAGAACTATGGTAGTTTTTGCCATGAGACTTTTGACTCTTCACTAAAGTAGGAAATGAGGTTATATTCCTTCTGAGTGTGGATATCATGCAAAGAAAATTTTATTGAGTTCACATGTCAAATCTGTTCTTAAGGAACTGTCTCCACTCATGTGTTTGTATTTGTGACCCTTGTTATGGGAATCTGAAGATCTTCCCTTCCCCTAGGCCCTTTGCTTAAGTGGCTTAAGTGACTCTGAGAACCTTCCCTGATTTGAAAGTACACTCTGCCCCCTAACAGGCTAAATGTGGTCACGTGGAGCCTGTGGCAGGAGGCTTTTTTTGGGAATGCCCATGTCTTATTACTTTGTGATTGGGCAGTGGGTCAAGAAGGCTGTGGCATTCTCTGAGCCAGGAGAAGGCTATATATACTGCCGATAGAAGGTTTTGCTTTGGGGGCTCACTTTGAGAAGAGTTGTGTGATTTGGCCAGATGAGACTCTGGGCAGCTGTTGAGCCCCCCCCTCCTCCCCTCGCTTTGCAAAACCCAGATGTTGGTGCTTCCCTCTCTGATAACTGACTAGGTATGGATGTAATGGTCAGATGGTTGGAAGCCCGTCTGCTGATCTGTTTCTTTGCCTGCTTGTAACTTCTGCTCCTTAACTTGTGTTTGTATTCTGTTGGCATTCTCTGAAGTTCAGAGTGCTGATTTTTCCCCTGAACTAGGTAAATGATAAATGTTTGATTAAAGTAAGATTGTTAGCCCATTCTGAGTCACTTTCCTTTAGAAAAGGAGATCTAAGAACCTATGCTAGCAGCCATCCTGGGTATGCTAGGGTGCTTGCTGATACAATCCTTAACACAATGCTTTGCACACAGCAAGCATCTAATAATTTTTCTAAAAATTGGTTCATAACTACATGACCTTGAGCAATTGCTAAATTGCTCAGTTTCCCCATGTTTTAGACTGAATGATTATCATATTTTCCTGGTGTTTTGGACTGAACAATCACCAAAGTTCCTTCCAGCTTTCACATCTAGGTGACTTAATAGCAATGACAAATTGGGATAAATGTAAGGCACGACTTCCTAATAATTTAAACTTTCCAAAAAAAAAATGGCCTTCTTTGAAAGTATTTAAGTGGAAGTTTGAAGGCTAATTGCTGGGTGAGTTGTGGACAGGGTTTGTGATTTGGATCAAAGCTGTATCCTTCTACCTCAGAGCTCCTACAATTATACCAGCTGCTTTGGGAAGGTCATTGAGAAGTCAGCTAGAAAAGAATGAAAAAGATTGCTGAGCAGTGGCAAGGATTTAGTTAAAAGTTGGACAGCATATGCTAGGACTGCAAATTTCATTCTGTATCTTTATCTAGTAATTGTCTACATCCCAGGAAAAGACTAAGAAAGAGGAGATGATGGGAGCAATCAGGATTGGGTATTGATGTGGCTGAAGGTCCAAGGGGTAAAGGAATTGTAACATAATAGGTAATAACTAACCATGAAGTCGTAGTTGGATAGAAAATCTCTAGTAACCAAAAGGAAAACTAAGGGCCAGTCGAAGTACAAGGGATAGAGAGATTTGACTTTCTATTGGGAAGTAAAGTAGGTGTGAAGTGTGCCAGGCAATTTTGAGCAGAGGGAAGGAACACCTAACTCAAAAATCTCAAAAAATGCCACCTTGTCACATGGTCCAGGGTATGTCTTCTCTGACGTCTGGGAAACACAGAGAAATATGGAACAAAGAGAAATGGCCAAGAGGAGAAAGACAAAAGAAACAGAGACTGAGAAAGAAGAGAAAGGAAGGTCATTAAATTCTGAGATGAGTGAATTACAGCTAAACTGCTCTGGTCACACAGTGCAATTCTCTTAGACAGTGAATAGCAGGGTACCAGTAAACAGCTGTCAGATACCAGCTATAAACATCTGCCTTTGAAATGTCGAACAGCTTTCCAGCACAGGGACAAGGAAACAGTTATTATGCTTTCATTTGGGAACTACAAAGTTAATTTTTGAAATAGCTATGTTTCCCCCGCTGAATTCCAAAGGTTTTGTACAAGTGGGAAGAAAAGATGGTTGTTTATACTTTTCTTTTGGAACCCTGGGGTGAGTTTACTAGCTTTGTCTGGCAGCTTCTTTGATATTCAAAAGCCAGCTGATTGTCTTACCTCAGCTGAGAGACAAGGGCCTTCATTTCATTTTGCTTGAGCATTACTGAGCTCTTTTTAGAATCAAATTCAGTTATTTGATATAGTTCTACCACTGATAATAGCAGCGAAAACAATTAAACTATTTTGAATTTTCCTTTAATCAGAAGTAAATGAATTAACTTGCTTTACCAAAGAGATGATAAGATTATTTCCAGGCCTTAAATTCAGATTGAACTGACTCATCCATGCCCAACATGTCTTGCCACAACTCTAGAAGAAAAATAATGCAAGTGTGATGGGGTTTAGCAGTAGGAGTTTCACATCACCTGAAATGGAATCACTGACAAAGGAAGTCTAAGGACTTGCTTTTGTAAGACAGGAAAAATGGACCATTCACGTGGACATTTTGCATTCACTTTTCTAGGAAGGGTGAGATACTCCTTCATGCACAGTAGCTGACAACATACTGTAAGACAGATGCTTGCCTGTGGGAAGGGGTGAGGACATAATGAGTTTAGGAGAAGAGTCCTGAGAATCAGTTCCAACCTTCCTCTCCATTGGGTCTTGTGGCCCTAAGAAACAAGTTTAGAATTCTGGTCTATTTTATTTGTCTTTTTCAATTCTAAGGTGAAGAAAGTGGAATCCCTAACTTGGAGAAACAAATTCTTTTCTTCTTTGTAGATTAATTCTAGAAAAGTCACTATTTGGTCTGTCATGAATGTATACAGGATGGGTGGAAGCAGAAGAGTGCAGGAATTGGATGCTAGCTTGGATATACAGTTATAATAATAAGAACAATAGAAGGGGAAGAGGTGAATCAGGGATCACATAGCAGATATCTGAAACCAGGAAGCCCAGATAATTCAGAATCCAACAAGATCAAGAAGATTCAGGTTCTTGAAATTGAATTCTGTAATCATTCATTGCTTATTTAGAATGTAATAAAAAGTAGAATCCTTAAGACCAAATACAAAGGCCTCCTAGACTAAGGTACCATTCAGTGGAACTGTAAGCTAGAAGCTAATATAGTTCAGTGAAGCTCAAGACTCAAAATCTATCAAATCTTAATGAAAACTACAAAATTATTCAGTCAATGAGCATTTATGAAATGCGTACTATGTGCCAGACACTTTGCTAAGTGCTGGGGACCTGAAAAAACCCCAAAACCCCAAACCAAAAAATCCCAACCAAACAAAAAACAGCTCCCTGACCTCAATGGGGCTCAAAATTTAATGGGGGAGATAACAAGCAACCAAATATGCTCAAATAGTATATATACAGGATAATTACTAAATGACAGAGAGAAGGGACTAAAGTTAAGAGGGGTTGGTAAAGGTTTCCTGTAGAAAATGGGATTTTAGTTGGGACTTAAAGAAAGCCAGAGAAGCCAGGAGGGAGAACATTCTAGGCATAGGAGACAGCCAGAAACAAAATATCTAGAATATTGAAGAGGATCTTGGTCTTGTAGCATCAGCCAGGCCAGTTTCACTGGATGGAAGAGTATATGGAGGGAATTAAGGTATGGTAAGACTGGAAAGATGGCATGCAGGTGGGGGAGGGAGAGGTTTTGAAGGACTTTGAAAATCAAACATAGGATTTTGTATTTGATTCTGGAGGATAGGGAACCACTGGGGTTTGCTGCGAAGGGAGGTGGCATGTTTGAACCTGTATTTAAAAAAAAATCACTTTGGTGACTGAATTTTTTAAGCATCTTTTATATGCCAGGAGCTATGCTAAGCCCTGGGGATACATCATCAGACCATTTCCTTGGTCAAAAACTTTCCTTTAAAAAATGCGTAGCCACTTTGTTTATTTAATTACTATTAAAATTAATAATCATTCATTTTTTCCTCTTTCCCACCTTTCCACAATCACAATAAAAAGACCTTTGTATCACACAAGTACAGTCAGGCAAAACATAAAAGATTTCAGAAATAATATGTCAAAAATAATTAAAAGTAAAAATTAAATATTTCTACTTAATCCTCTTTTATATGAGATCTCCTAATCTATCTTGTCTAGCTATAGATTCTGGGGCCTAGCCCATCATGACTTAGTGTGGAGCATCCATTCTCTGAGAATTCCCCCATAAACAGAGTAGTACTTCCTGTCCTGAAATGTCCCCCAGCTAGTTTTGGGGTATGATCATTTGGTTGTGCCAATTTAAGATCATGTGCCCCGTCTATACTCTCCAGCTTCCTCTCAGCAATCAGAAAGCCTCCTGATTGTATGGCAAGTTTTTGACACTCATTCCATATTACTGTGTTGACTTGACAAGCCAAATGTAGAAAATCAAGGAAAAGCAAATGGTAAAAGGTTTCCATTGCCTCAAAAATCAAAATAATTCAACCAGACATACAAGTCAGGCCTGGATTTTCCCCCCAAAGCACTTCTTTTCCTTATAGATATATCTGTAGAGATCATATCTAGTTTGTTGTGGTTAAGTTGTTTCTAACTCTTTGTGACTCCATTTATAATTTTCTTGGCAAAGATACTAGAGTAGTTTGCCATTTCCTTCTCTAGCTCCTTTTTACAAATGAGGAATTGGACCAAACAGGGTTGAGTGACTTGCCCAGGGTCACACAGCTAATACGAATCTCAGGTCTTCCTGACTAACTAGCTAACTAACTAACTACCTCATTTCTAGTTTGGCATTGGCCTAAAAGGCAGGTTGGTATAAGGGGTGCCTGACTTAGAACCTTCTCTCTGTTTCAGCTCTATCTCTTACTACTGTGTGATTTTGAGAAGGTCATTTAAATTTTCTAAACCTTAATTTTCTCAACCCTAAAAATGAGGAAAATTATGGTTGAAGTTTCTAACTCTTAGGTTACTCTAAGAGTCAAAAGAGTTAGTGTATAAGAAACTACTTTGCAACCAGTAGGCATAACTATATATATAACTATATATATATAACTATATATATATATATATACACATACATATGTATATATACAAATACATATGTATATGTATATATGTATACACACACACACACATATATGTATTTGAATTATTCTTAAAGTAGAAGATGGAACTAAGAAAAAATAAGAAGTTGGCTATATCAGGGAGGGGAGCAGCTACTTTTCAAGAGATCTAAGATTATAATAAGCCATGCAGAGTAGTAGAAAAAATGACTACCGAAAAAGAGCCTTTACTGGTATAAATTACTATAAGCAGTAAATTATTTTCTAATATCATTTCAAGTATATTCAATTGTAACTTTTATCGAAGACCAGAAGAGAGAGAAATGGAGTAATCCTAGGTCTTGGAGAATACTAAGCACCGATATTTCATTTTCTTCTCACAGTAACTTTCTATGAGAATTATCATGGCAGCCAGAACTTTATTGTTCCCCTACATAAGTTAGTGAGATTTGTGTGGTGGTGGCAAGGAAAATGGGTAGCAGCCAGTTTAACTGGTAGAAGTTCAAGATTTTTGGATATATTTAAGTGGTATAGTGGTGGAAGGATGTCTTAGGGTACAGTAGGAAACCATTACAGAATCACAAGGGAGTTTGTAGATCTAATTAATTCTGATCTGTGTATCCAAGAATTGCATTGTTATGCATGGGGGTATAATTGAAAAGACCAGTGCAGGGTAAGGGGTTACTACTCTATCCAAAAGGGAGTACCTTATGTCTGCCTTATGCTTATCCATGATCAGTCCCTACAATTAGCATAAATTCTGGTCTATTTAGCTAACCCATGTCTGGTTATTCCTGTCTTTTCTAAGTGTAATGGATGGATAGGAATTTGGTTTCCCACCATGCCCTTCCTCAGCTAACTGATATAATCACAGAAAATAAAGAGCAGATAACAGGTATTAATGTGCTAGTGATGTCTGTGCCCAATATGAGTGAGTGTTTTTTTTTTGTTGTTTTGTTTTTTGATTGAATTATAAGGAAATTGCCTAGGAAAAGATTGGCTTACACCTGTGTTGAGGGCAGCTAGCTGGCACTGTGGATAGAGTACCTGGCTTGAAGTCAGGAAGCCTCATCTCTGCAAGTTTAAATCTGGCCCCCGATACTTACTGGCTATGTGACTCTAGGCTGGGTGACCATCTTCTATTTTAATAATAATTCAAATATATATATATATATATACATATATATGTGTACGAGTTAGAAACTTCAACCATCATTTTCCTCATTTTTAGGGATGTTTGCCTCAATTCCTCATTAGTAAAAATGAACTGGAGTAATAAATGACAAACCACTCCAGTATCTTTGCCTAGAAAATCCCAAATACATCATGAAAAAATGACTAACAACAACAAAACACCCTTCTTGGCCTTAAAAAATGCTAAGCCTGCTAAGTCATGAAGTCAATTTAACCATTCAAGAGTTCAAGTATTCCAAGGCAAGGAGCAAAGACACACTCTATAGATAGACAGAGGCCCAGAGAGACAACTTTCAAGGCAGGATATAGCTTCAAGAAAGAATCTTTTGATATTTGGTAACTAATTTAAAAGAAGTGATGGATGCAAGAGGGAGCTACTCCTGGCAGTCAAAAGTCAAAATGTAGATAGGAGAAGACCCAAGGATCCCACTTGAGCTACTCCCCAAAAGAGACACTTTATACAAGGGATGGGCTATGTGAGAACACAATGAGCTGTGAGTTGCCTTGGTTATATGTGTTTACTACATTATATATAAGCCTCACTTGAGAGTATTCTACATTTTTATTCATACTGAGGGTATCTGTGAGCTAGTGTTCCCCCTGTTTATAGAAGGAAAGATTTTGTTATTATCTTCTGGTTTTTTGTTTTGTTATTAGTTATTAGCTTTTGTTCTGTAACATCTTATTAAAAGCTTTGAGTTAATTGGTCCAACTGACTATTAAAAGGTAAGATCAGTGATAGAGAGGGTGGTTATGAGTGGGAATTTACAGAGTAACACTCTGAATTTGGAAGTAGGCAACCTTTGGGGACCTAATCTATAAACCTCTAAATGTCCCCAGGATGCTACATAAGCATCACAAGCATAAGAATCAATTATACAGGGCTTTAAATACCTATTTAGCTTATCATTGGAGTGATTTCCTTTAGTGTGTCACACACAAAATTTTCCTGACATTTTAGGGTTTTCTCTCACTCCCATTGCATAACTAACTTGGAAGAAGATTATGTGGGGTGTTCAGGGAAGACAGGCAACACTGGTGTAGGGCTTGCTGAGCCCTTTTCAGCACTGCTCATCCACCTTTGTTATCCACTTGTCACTCAGCTCTCACTTGAGATGCCAAGAAGCTGCGGCATGCATAACAGCCATACCCTAGCAAAATTATCTCAGCATATGAACTAAACTAGGTTGAGAGTAAGCTATAGGCCTCAAACACATTGGTGAGTTAAGGGATGTCTACATTTAAACATGTGAAGACTTCCCCCAGAGGAATGGGGGGATGAGAATAATTTGTTCCATTTGCCATGAAGGCAGCTGAAGCAGGTGCTGTAGGGCGTTTAGAGTTTGGTCAGACATCAAAGACATCAGGTTCTTCCAGTGCATCCCAGGCCATTGCTGCTAGGCTTTTGTCTTGCCATTGGACTTTAATGATTCTGGAGGAGAGAATGAGGCTAATGATTTTATGTAATTCTTCTTTACTGAAATCCAGTTCATGCATGAGTTAAGAGACATCACCCTGTGATATCATTGGTTCTCTTTGAAAATAAAGGATGAACAAATTACAACTGCTTGGAAGAGATGATTAAGTTATTGTCTGACCAATAGAGTTATCCCATGTTGATCTACAAGAGCAGGGAATGTCCTTTTCTTTCAATATTCATAATGTTAAGTGGCCACAAAGTACTTTTCAAATTCAGCAACCTACTCTTCTGTGTAACCTAGTAATTGTTGATGGCTTGATAGCTAAAGAACTCAAAGCCATTTTGTCATTTCATTTGCCAAAAGTTGTCTTTGGAATTCCATTACCAATGGGAGTTTCTTAAAATTAGTCCAAACTTATAATTTGGTTATCAAGTTAAAACCTTAAGTTCCTCTGCCATTTCTAGTTGAAATTCATCATTGCTACTGTCCTGTGCAAATCTACATTAGCTAAAGGAAAAACCTGATATTTTCTGGCATGCTATATTTTTCATAAGAAAATATTGTATGAACATTTAAAAAATCTTGGATGCAGTTGCTGTAAGACCAATCAGTCTTCAAGTCAATTTAATTATATTAATTTCAAAATTAAATTAAAATGAACAAACCGACTATTGGCAAAAGATTGTTCTAGACATGGGATAAGATACAAAGATTAAATAACATAAGATACTTCATGAAGCCAAAAACCTAGCTGGGATAAGGAATGTGAAATATACAAAAAAACTAAGAACATAGGATAAAGCATTACTCAGACAATCAAAGTTTTATCAAGTTCTTACTAAATATCTGGCTCTATGCTGGGTGCTGAGAATACAAAGACAAAAATGAATCAGTCTCTGTCCTCAAGACATTTACATTCTATTGGAACAACATAATTAATTCATAAGTCAGTCCAATTTATCCCCAGAGTAGAGAATGACTATTTGCCTAGTGCTTTTTTTTTTTGTATGCAGTTAAGCAGTGTGGTGTGGTAGAAAGAATACTGATTATGGAGTTAAGAGATTTGGCTTTTAGATGTGTTTTTTTTGCCATTAGTTGATTAGGTGACTTTGAACTAGTCATACACCTTCTCTGGTCCCACTTGCCTCTCTCATCTGTAATGTGATGCAATTTACCCAGACGATTTTCCTACACTTAAACTCTGTAATCTCACATTTACTGTATAATTCTTAAGCTAAGAACTCACGAAAGGCTGGCAAACTTTCTGAAGAGGGTAAGTAGGCTAATGCCTCATTTGTCCCACAAAAAAAAATACAAAATTGAATAGTGATGAGCCTTGAATTATATATGAACATGTTGACAGCTATATATGGATAAATGCTCGATTGTGATTAAAAACTAGTATTTTGGAACACAGAAGAGAACAGGCTATTCTTATATTATTGGTATAGCTTTAGTAAAGAGAAAATGAATTTTGTAAAATAACCTAAGTTCTATAAGATGAATGAATGGCCCTTGTGAATTGGGGTTGGAGCTGGTGGGAAACTGTCAATTTAAATAAGGCTTTTGATTCTGTCCAGTGTGACACGATTATTGACAAACCTAGAAAATATGGCATAGATAACATAATTTGCTGGATAAGATGATCTCTTGAGATCCCATCCAGTTTATGATTCCATGAATTAACTGCTAGTATATATGATCTGTCAGTCTAGGGAGACTTAATAAGTTCTGTTGCCTAAAAATTTGTCCTCAGATTTGGTCTGCTTTACATTTTAATCAATTACAATGATGGAATAAATATATTTAGGCAGACATCTATAGAGGAAGGTGCATTAGCTGGTGAAGCAGGAAACCTGTGTCCTATTCCTAACTTGATCATTAACTAGCCAAGTGTAGTTTAGGTGGCACAGTGGGCAGAATGCCAGGCCTGGAGTCAGGAAGATTCATCTTCCTTAGTTAAAATCTGGCCTCAAAAAAAAAAAATAAAGAAAATAAAAAAATAAAATAAAATCTGGCCTCACAGGGAAGCTAGGTGGTTCAGTGAATAGAGCACTGGCCTTAGAGTCAAGAGAACCCGAGTTCAAATCTGGCCTCAGACACTTAACACTTACTATCTGTGTGACCTTGGGCAAGTCACTTAATCCTGATTGCCCTAACTTATCCCCTCCAAAAAAAACAAAAAAAACAAAAAAAATCTGGCCTCAGACAACTTTCTAGCTGTGTGACCTGGGCAAGTCACTTAATCCCGTTTGCTTCAATTTTCTCGTGTGTAAAACAATCAGGAGAAAGAAATCACAAGCCACTCTATTATCTTTGCCAAGAAAATCCCAAATGGAGTCACAAAGAGTCAGACATGACCGAAAAATTGATTCAACAACATCAATGAAAAAGCTTTAAGCAAATTAATTCAGTTCTCTGGACCTCAACTTCTTCATCTCTAATGTTCAGCCAAAAGCCTCCTTGTTTTGTCAGTAAATCTAAATCATTATAAACGCCACCCAAAATAAGTCTACAAAAATGCATAAATGGTGCGTAGGAACCTGACAACCAAAAACAAAAATCTTTTCTCCTTGAGTACAAAGAAAACTATTCAATTTATATTGGCGCTGCATTGCTTTCTCTTTATCTGAATTTATCTAGAGGAGACTCGCAAAAAAGTGAGATTTGGAGCGCTCTTGACATACATCATCATTCACAGTAATGTTAAAAAAGAGAGAGAGAGAGAGAGATAAAGACTGGAATAATTTAGAACAATTTAAACCAGTGATGCTTAGAATTATCTACAGCTATCCAACAGCTTCCTAAATGTAAACTTGTGAGAAAAATAGAAATTTACAACTTTAATTTAAAAATAAAATCTCATACAGCTAGTTGAAGCTTTCTAATTTTTACAAAACCTTAGTCCAGGATCGAAATGTGACAAGAACCTGACTCTCAGGTGGAACACAAACAAAAATGCTTTTGAATCTAAGCTTCAGGATAGATAATAGATGGCCAAAATAATGTACCTTGTTTTGTTTGGAAAACACTTTACCTTCTTTTACTGATGCCTTTTGTTACAGGGTTTGTGAAGGATTAATACATTTTCACCGAGAGAAGAGGGCATCAAACAAAGTCAGAGCTAGGAGGCTAATTTCCTTATCTCCTTCACAAGGTCATAGGGTTTTTAGCTGGAAGAGGCCTTTGAGGTTATCTAGGCCAGAGATGTCAAACTCAAGACCCACCTGGCTGCCAGAACCAGATAAAAACATAATTGGGAAATATTTAACAAAATAAATAAAAATACAGCTCAACATAGATAATATTAATATGTGGTCTTCTGAGTGAATATGGTAACCACAGGGATTTTTAGTGTCCCCTTTTCTATCTGAATTTGACCCTACTCATCTAGGCCAACCCCTTCATTTTGCAGATCAGGAAACCGAATCCTAGAGAGGTTTAGTAATTTGCCAACACTGCTCTTTAATTTTCCCAGAAGGTTTTTTTAAAATTAAAACTCAAAGTGAGTCCTTACTTACCCTAGGAGTAATTGTGTTTCTTAAAAACTAGACTCCTAGATTTGTTTGCTTTAGTACAGTATGTTGTTCCATTGAGTTTATCTCTATTTTCTACCAAGTACAAAATTGTTTTTCTCAATTCCTGATATGTAGTGTAGAGATCTAGTATAACTAGATGCATTTTTTTAAAATTATTTTTTTCTTTTAAAAACTTTCAGTTGCGCCCTAATTGATTGCAAGATAAACAAACAAAATTCTTAGCCTAACATTCAAGACTATGAGCAATCTAATTCCAACCTAACTTTCAATATTTCTTCCTCCTAGTAGCCTACATGAATGAGTTTATCTACTTTATTCATTATCCCCCAGCCCAATCTATGAATTTTCCCCACTCCCACCTCACTCCTCACCCCATCCCTAGTCAAAAATGTCCTTGTTTGTGCTTTTCTTCTCTTCTGGAATGAGCTTCTTGTCTTCTTTGTTTATAGAAAGTCTACCTATCCTTGAAGACTTAATTCATTCCTCTTCTAGGAAACCTTTCCTTTTTTTTTTTTGACAACTGTAGCTCAGAAGAGTTCTCTTAACTTTCATGTACAGCAATTATTGTTGGTGCCTCTGAGATTGGACTTCATTTTCTTCCATGCCTTGTTATTTAGCTTCTCATGTTCATAAGTCTTATCTTTTTTTTTTTTGCCTTCTTTGGAGGGGGAAGGCAGGGTAGTTGGGATTAAGTGACTTGCCCAAGGTCACATGGCTAGCAAGTGTTAAGTGTCTGAGACCAGATTTGAACTCAGGTCCTCCTGACTCCAGGGCTGGTGCTCTATTCACTGCACCACCTAGCCACCCTGATGTCTTATCTTTTCAATTAGATCAGCTGTTCTCAACCTGTGGTTCGAATGACCCTTTCACAGGGGTCGCCTAAGACCATCAGAAAACACATATTTCCTGTGGTCTTAGGAACCAAGACACCGTTCCTCTATCGGTCTCCAGGTGGGTCTGCCCACATGCAGATAAAGGGACACAACATTAGGAAGGTTGAGAACCACTGAATTAGATTATAACCTCTCTAAAGTCAGGAACAGTGTTCTGCACATAATAACTGGTTAATAAATATTTATCAAGGACTAAATAGATAAATGTGTTTGTAATTAGAGATAATTATGTTAAGAGGTCAATTTGGTCATGGAAAAGAACCAAACTGACAGATCCTGATATGTTTGAAAGATTGTATTAAAGATTCTCTGACTAACCATATTTGAGAGAGAGACTTTTTCTCTAGAGCTTGTGACTCTACTTTGCAAAGAGTCACCATAACATAGAATTTGTTTGTTAAATCTGATTTTCAGCATTATGGCTGAGATATAAGAAATATTCATTCAAAGTACTTTTATTGATTGACTTCCTGATAGAACCTGTCCTTTTATTTGTATAGAGAGTTTGGGTAAGAAAATCCCCTCTACTGAAGCAAATAAGCAGAGTCTGCAGTCTAGAATCTTAGAGATTTGCTTGGGGCACTATAAGGTTGAAGTGACTGAGCTAGGGTTCCGCATTCAGTGTGTGGCAGAAGTGGGACTTGAATTGAGTTTTTCTTGACTGAGGCCTGCTCTCCATCTACTACCATATTTTTGTTATTCTAAACAAAATAAACTTCATATTGTCAGTCAACATACTATTGTAATCTATAATGTATAAAATTATGGTAAGTGAACCTCCATCTTCAATTAAGAATGAAATCTAAAAAATTCTGTAATCTTTAATGTGACCCTCATCCTCTTCTGTTTCCTCTTATTACCTCTTCTCTTTACCTTCATCTAGAGATTGTTAACCTTCCCTTATAATTTTGCTTTATATCTGAAGCCTTGGAAGCTATTCAAATTCAGGGACTGTTTTACTTTGGATTTCTACTAAGTAAAGTTCAAACTCATTTGTCTGACATTTTTAAGGTTCAATACACATTTCAAGAAATAGTTTCTTAACCTTTCTTGTGCCCTGAACCCCTCTGGCAGTCTGCTGAAGTGTATGGATTTCATTTCAGAATAATTTTTTTAAAAGCATAAAACAAGTTACATAGAATTGAAAAAAAAAAGGAAACCAAAACAGTTATTATTAAAAAGTTCATGGACCCTAGTTTAAGGATTTTCATGCACTGTGTATTCAATATGAGACAACAGTGTGATTCGGCTACCTAAATAACTAAAATAATGTTTAGACTGCATTAATAGAAGCAGAGTATTAAGAGCAAGAATTGTCACAATCCTACTCTACTCATCATTGGTTAGAGCACAGATGATAGTCCTTTCTTAGTGATGCATTTTATGTAGGACATTAACAAAGTAGAGAATGTCCACAAGAAGTCAGCCTGGTTAGTGAGAGGCCTGGATACAATTTGAGATGAAGATCAATTGAAAGAACTGTGAATGATTAAAGTTAGATAGTGAAGGTAGGATGACAGCTGTCTTCAATTATTTGAAAGTACTTTCTTTTAAAAGTAGAATTAAATTCAGTCTTCTTGACTCTAGGGATCAGAACCGGTAGCAGTGGGTAGAAGTTATGGAGTGACTGATACTAGTTCAGTATAAGAAAGAAAGAAAGAAAATCGCCACCACCGCAACTACCAACCACTAGGAGCTGCTGCAGAGTGATAGGATTGCCTCAGCTGGTACTGGTTTCCTTATCCATTGAGGCCTGCAAGGGAAGACTATTGATCACATTTCAGTGATACTGCAAAAGAGATTTCTGTTTCGTTATCATTTAGACTGTATGTTTGAGATTCTGTGATTTTTCAATGAGATTAAAAAAAAAGTTTATCTACCCCGCCCCATCATCTTTTTGATTTTCTGCTTAAAAAAAAATTACCCTTAAACCTGGTTTATGAGAGACTGTGAGGCACTCTGAATGGGAAATAGAGAGACAGATCTCAGCTCAACATAAGAAAGAGCGTACTGAAAATTAGAGATGCCTCAAGATGACAGCAGATGCCTTAAGAAATAGTGAATTTCCTGCCATTGAAGATATTTCTGTGATTTCATCAGTGGGAAAGAAACTCAGTGTGAGAATTTCTCTCCATTGGTTAAAAGTAGCAAAAAGTCTGTGATTTCTAACATCCAAATGTTGCCTATAGTCACTGAGAGGGTAAGTGATTTCTTGCTAGTCTTACAACTGTGAGGTGTTAGAGTCACTATTTGAACCCAGATCTTTCTAAAGCCAAGGTTGGTTCCTCTATCCACTATGCTATGATGACTATCCAAATGTATACCTGAGGTAAAATGGAGACTTTATAAAATTTTCTTGTAAAACTTCATTTCTCTTCAGTGAATCATTTTTATGCCTTTTACTGTGTGAATTCTGACTTATCCTCAAAATTATAAACTACACTTTTAAAAATAGAGGCAGAATATTCTTTAAATGAATTCCCAACATTTACAGATAATTTATAGATAATTATCAAAAACCAGTATCCTTTGCTGTGGTTTTAAGCTAATCTTTAATTCTTTGGAATTTCATAAAATATAACCGAACTGTACAGTTTCCTATATGAATATTTGAGCGAAAAACCCTCAGGTAGATTTTATGAAATAAAATTATTAATTGTGTTAATAATAATATTAGCTAGCATTTATTGAACACTTTAAGGGTTGCAGAATGGTTTACAAATATTATTTCATTTTATTCTCATAAGAACCCAGAGAGGAAAATGTTTTTAATCTCCATATTACAAGGAAGGAAACAGGATGAGGGAAGATTAAGTGACTGCCCTGCAGTCATAAGATGGTAAATTTCTAAGACTTTAATTGCATTCACATTTTTTCCTTTGTCCAAGTGCAGAGTTCTATTCATTGCACCTTCTAGCTGCCCTATTTTTTGCTGGTATTGTTCATTCATTTTCAGTAGTGCCCTACTCTTTGTGACCCTATCTGGGTTTTTATTGGTAAAGATACTGGAGTGGTTTGCCATTTCCTTAGAGATGAGGAAACTGAGGCAAAAAGCGTTAAGTGACTTCCCAAGGTCACACAGCTAGTCTTTGTGTGAGGCTAGATATGAACTCATGAAGATGAGTCTTCCTGATTTCAAGCACATTGCTATATTTACTGTGCCACCTAGCTGCCTCACTATGTATTATTAGTCAAGGAAATAATAGAGAATATTCATAATTTAGAGGAAAGTTGGACCAGGTGACCCCTTCAGTTCTTTCCAATTCTGGGATAATATATTCCAATCCATCCAATCCCCTTTTGTAATATGGGCCACATGAGTAGTGTGCCTTTTGCCTCTTTGTGCAAGCATATCATAATTAAAGAGAAGAAAGGGAAGAGAAAAAAAACAAAGAAATCTCTATGTGCTGAAATTACAGGGTTGAAATTACAGTGTACCTTCTTGTAAGACTATGATGACAAACACTGATATCTCTACATAGAGTTCTCTGGGGTTGTTGGAGATGGGGTCAGAGAACTTAGATTTAAGTCCAAGATCCCAAACATTCTTATTCTGTAACCCTTAAGAAATTGTCTAACTACTCTGAATCTGTTTTCCCTTGTGTAAAAAGGAAAAAGGATGACAATACTTTGATGACAAATCACAGGATTTGGGGAAAGAAAATGTTATATATATATTTTTAAACCACAACATACTATGTAACAGTGTGCTGTTGTCAGCACAGTATATTTGGACACAGTTGAATACTGTATTACATTATCCTCTAATTGTTTTGGGTATGTTTATCTTTACTCCCAACACATTTTTATGATCTTTTAGATTGGGGACTGAGTCTGTTTCCGATTTTGTTTTTATTATGAGTACTTAGCACAGTATTAAGGACATAAAAGTGGCATGGCATTTAGAAAGTATATAGTATCATGAATTTGAGAATGTGATCAGTCACTTTCTTGATGTGTGGCCATGGAAAAGTCACTCTCTGAGCTTTAATTTCAACTTTATAATTGAAGGAGGTACTTATTTTAGTTTACACTTAAAAATAACTAGACCCTTTGGGTAATGTTTGATGTTGACTTCATCAAATATCTATAAAGTGCCTACCAGTGCAGAGTACTTAGGAAGGAAATTATTTAAATAAAACATTTTCTTTTTCTTCATGGAGCTTATGATATAATATGTACTAATAGAAGGAAGAAAGGAAGTGAAACAGGGTAGTGGCCCAAGCTCAGACACCATCAACTTTCTCAGCTGATATAGTCTCCATGCATAGGACACTTGGGGACTGCTACTGGGAAAATTGAAGTGATATATGATGTCTCTTGGAATGATTGTGGAGCAACTGTGGGTATCATATTGTAAAGCCAAGCATGAGCAGCTTTCCAGAGGTCTACTGCTATGAATAGCTTTCAAGATTCTGATTACATAGTATAGTGAACCCTCTATTTTTTTCAATAACAAAGCAGAAGAAAACATTCACATAAAATCAAGGTACAGCATTCAGAATGTTACAGCTTGTCAGAGAAAATCAAAATATAGCGTTCACAACAACTTATCAGTAAAACGGCCACATAGTTTTCAACAAAGTATTCACATAGTTTCAAATAAAGTACAATAATTTAGTCAATCAATCACTTGGTAACTCAATCATTCAATCAAAAAGTATAAAAGGTTAAAGTACTCCAGCCATGGGGCCCAAAATGGCAGCCAGCCATTACCAGCATTTCTTCAAGCTCTGTGAGGAATGAATGGCCTTTGGATGATACCAAACGGGGCTCAGACTTGGGTGCTTATCTGTGGCAGCAGGTGGTGCAGGCCTTTCTGGAGGAAGAGAACACCCAGATTGCTGAGCCTGAGACCTGTGACCAGATGTACGACAGCTTAGCACGACTTCAAACACAAATATCCATGCCCAAGAGTCTAGATGAGAAGACTAAGGAATAGCCTCTGTCTTTGTCCTCCCTGTGTACATAAGTGTGAAGCCTTGTATATTGTCAAGAATAAAACTGTCCCTCCTTCCAGCTAAAAAAAAAAAATAAGAATTAAGAGGGGGTAAACAAGGTTTCTTGAGGAAGATGGGATTTTTGTCGGAACTTGACACAAGTCAGGAGGCATTGATGAGGAAGAAAAAAATTCAAGGCATGAGAGACAACCAGATAAAATGCTGGAAGCCAGTTAAACCACAAGGAAGCTAGTGTCACTGGAAAGCAGAGTGGGAAATAAGGTGTAAGAAGATGGAAAAGGTTGGGGCAGAGGGCTAGATCATAAAGCACAGTGGAACTTGCTCAGTAGTCATGCTGAATCTGAATTTCAACTTGGTGGATTGAACAGTGCTATGTTTGAACTTAGCTAGGTTTGGAACCTATCTTTGCAAAGACTGAAGTGGTATAATAATAATACCAATCAGCAGGCTCTTAATGATTTAATAATGATAATAAGCAGCATTTTTAAAGTACTTTGAGGTTTGCAAATCAGTTTACAAATATTTTATCCTTAAAACAGCCTTGAGAGGTAGGTGTTATTATTATGCCCATTTTATGGATAAGGACACTGAGGCAGACAGAGGTTAAGCAACTTGCCCAGAGTCATACAGTCTAAAGTAAATTTGAATTGACTCTCTTGACTTCAGGTCTAGAATTCTATACATTGCAGATAGTATGCCCTCAAAGTATTGAAGGAAATGTTTACATATTTGTTCTTGCCATATCTTTGAAACAAATATCCTTTTTATAAAAGTTACCTAGTGTTAAGTGACCAGACGGAACTCAGATGTGAGCCATGGACCCCAAACGAGGAGGGGAACACAGTTGTTTGAGATTCAAACCAATAGAAAAAGAAATAGGTGTACTAATCCCTAATATTCCCTCTGTGCACTTTGATCTAGATCCTACCTAGATCCAAGAAAAGGCCAGAGCATACACACATATTATGGAATGAAGGGAAGGAAGGAAGGAAGAAAGGGAGGAGAGAGGGAGGGAAGGAAGAAAAGAGGGAAGAAAGGAAGGAGGCAAAGAAGGAAGGAGGGAAGGAGGCAAAGAAGGAAGGAAGAAAAGGAAGGAAATATGAAGGGAAGGACACATAGATGGACTTGCATGGCTTATTTCACATAATCATAGTGAGGATTAAATTAGGTAATATGTGTAAAACACTGCAACCATAAAGTTCTATATCAGTATAAGGTATTATTATTATAGTAGGCACTTAATAGTGCTTGTTAAATAAAATACAGTAAGAAAAATTTTACTTAAATGCCACTTCCAAGAAGAAAAGAAGCGTTAAGTCAAGAGATCTAGCTAACCAGTTATTATGTTTTAAACGGCTTGATGTGATTCATTGGAGAGGTAGCACAGAATAAGGATAGAGTGCTGGATTTGAAGTCAGGCAGACTTGGATTCAAATGCTGCTTGTATAGCAGGCAATTCAGTAGTAATCTCTTTAAGTCTTAGGAAACTCACAATATTATAAATTCTAGACAGTTTGTTATCTGTGTGAGATGGAAGTATTTGTCACACTGGAATTTTCCAAATCAAAATAAACACAGGTCTTCCATGCATTGGCATATGAGTCAGTAGTGTTATATGGCCACTTAAACAAAAAAATAACAAAAACTGACGTAACCTTAGACTGTATTTTCTGAGTTGTATTCAGAAAAGGAAACATAATAGATCCTCTGTACTTTGCTATGGTAAGTCCATATTTAAAATATTATATTAAGTTTGGGGCTCCACATTTTAGGAGTTAAATTGACAAACTATAGCACATCTACAGTAGAGTAACTTTAATGACAAGAAAATATAAAACTCAGCAATATGAGGAGCAGTTGAAAGAAAAAGAAGACATTTAGCCTGGATAAAGAAGCCTTGTGGATGAGATGAAAGCTGGTTAAAAGTTTTTGGAGGGCCATTGTATATAAGAAGGGTTAGCCTTATACTTCTGATGTCAGGAAGAAGAACTAAAAAAAAAAACAGTAGGAAGTTACAGATTGGCATGTAGAATCTATATAAGAGGAAACTTCTTATTTAGAGCTATGCAAAAATAGGAATAAGCCGCCTTTGGTAGTGAATACTCCATTAATGGAGGACTTTGAGGGGCCAAAGGATGACTATTTGATTGCTGGAGAAATTCCTTTTCAATTATAGTTTGGACTCATTGACCTCTAATGTCCTTTTCAACTAGATGATGATGTGATTCTTTGAATTTTTTTGTTATTGTTATCATTGCCATGGGATCAGAATAAACACTGAAATCCAATAACTTTTAATAGTCATTAAACATTTATTAAATGCCCACTATGTGCCAGGAACTTCTTTAAGCTCTGGGAATGCAAATAATGAAAAGAAAGACAGTTCTTGCCCTCAAAAAGCTTATAATTTAATGACCAAAGACAGTACACAGAAGAAGGCTGAAAGGGAAGATTATGATCTTGGAGTCAAAGCCAAGCACAGCAGTTGATGGGAAATGAAGTTAGCTAGCAAAGTCTGAGCACTCTATAAAAGGAGGTTTGGAGTGCACTTTATTACTTCATTCTTCAGGAAGAGGGGTGAGGCGACTGAGCATGCTGAGGAGGTATGGAGTATCCAAAGCTAAATCAGTCTCCATGATGATGGGATTTCAGGTGATGAGCTAATTCTGGGGGAAGCATGACGTTCCCAGAGTCAAAACCAAGCAGAGCAGCTGACAGGAAATGATGTCTTTCAGAGTTCTTTATTGTTAGCATATTATCGTCATTGCATACATTTTTCTCATTCTGCTCACTTCAATCTGAACCAGTTCATAGAAATCTTCTTGGGTTTCTGAAATCAATCAATCAACCAATCAATCAATCAATTCTTATTAAGTGGCTACTATGTGTCAGGCACTATGCTAAATACTGGAGATTAAAAGGGAGGTTAAAAGACAGCCCCTGCCCACAAGGAGCTTACAATCTAATGGGAGAGACTATAGAAACATATGCAAAGCAAGTTATACGTAGGATAAATAGGAAATAATTAATGAAGGGAAGGCATTAGCATTGACAGGAATTTGGAAAAGCTCCCTGTATAGGATCACATCAGAAAAAAAAGGAACTAGACTTAAAGAAGCATAATCCTCAGGGTAGTGGTGGGGAAAAGGAATGTGCTTTTGTGGAAAGAAGAGTATTTTGCAAATTAAGAGTTATAGTCCTTATTCTGTCACTAACTCATTTTATTCATAACTTTTGGCAAGTGGCTTAATCTCTCTCACAAGTTCCTGATCTGTAAAATAAGAATATTTGATTATGTGATCTTGAATATTACTTAGATCTTGGAGATTCTATGAGTTTTCCTTTGACTAAATTGAGCTATCTTCAATAACTACTTAATTTTTAGCATCCTCTCTGTAAATCTATTCTGAATCTTCTTTTTGCATTACAAGACTGCAAAGCTACATTACTTCCAGTGGCTTTAACTTCTGTGCAGCACCCTTTGCATCTCAAGTCTTGGCTTCAGTCACCTTGAGATATGAGAGTTTGGCATGAACATCAGGTGCTGACACTAATTATATAACTGCATGACCTTGAGAGAGTCACTTAATCTCCCTATAACCTAAAGTTTCTTATCTGTTAGGTGAGGGTGTTAGACAAGATGGTACCCGAGGATTCTTCCAGAATTCAAATCTATAATTCTTATATCTGTAACACAGAAACTTATCTCTTTACTCTATATAGTTAAGTCTGTTTTTACTTTGGGGAAGCTCCTAAAAGGGATTCCCTTCATAGAGCAGAAAAGTCTTCCATCTCCTCTCCCCTCATAATTAAGTGGAACCAAGGACTAACCCCCTCATAATTCCAATTTTTTTCCTCTTTTAATTATTTTCTATTTATTTTGTATATAAATTATGTTGTATATCTGGCTTTGTATATGTTTTGTTATCTCTTCCACTAAATTCTAAGCTCCTTTAGGGCAGAAGCTGTCATTTACCTTTTTTGTATACCCATCTTTTAACACAGTGCTTGGCACATAGTAGGTTGTTAATAAATGTTTACTGATTGATCAATTGACTTTGTTGACATGAAGTTGTGTATACAGTATAATCTTCCACAATGATCTTATTGCAGTTCAGAAGAGTATACATATGGAGCCTATGTTCCTTTGTCTCTTTAACTAGCATTAACCCTTTACTTTCTGTTGGCTGATAGATTTTTATTTTACATTAGCTAACTAGGTCCACATCCTATAGTTTTACAGCACCTCAATTTCAGAGTAGTGTTTCTTTTTTTCCTCTTTTAAAGTAATTATGTTCATTTTTTGAACTGAATATTTGTCTCAAAAATCATCACAGGATTGCTCTTAGACGGATACTGAATTTTCTTCACATTCATCTTGAACTTCTTTCTGAAACCAGCAAATTAAATAGTGGAAATAAGTCTCATGAAGGAAGCACATTTAGGGAAATCAGAGTCAATAGATCCTCTAACAAATATTTCAAAATGTCTTTCCTTTACTATTGTTGAAATTAAACACAAATATCAGTATTTTTGAATGATTCACAAAAACTTGAAGTTTAATCTTAAATTTGAAATTTAGGGAAATTTATACTAATAGCATAACCCTAACCATACTGATGAGGTTTGAGTTGGGTTGTGGCAGATTGTGTCTAAAGAATTACAAAGACTCAGGTCGACTCCAAGCCAGTTGGAAAGATTTGTTATAATTTTGAGGTTTCATGCTCTGGAGAGTGGCTAAGTCCCTTAGAGAAAATTGGCCCTCTCTGTAAGGCAAGACACATAATTTTAGAGAATTATAGAGAATATGATGCTGATTACATAATCGAGATTTACATACAATTATGAGAACATGATTGATATTAGAAAGGTAGGAGGGGTTTGTTGAGGGATTAGGTAATGAAGAGTGGTCCCTGCCTTAGTGTAACTGTACACGTGGTTACCCATAATGTATATGGTGAGGGGGGCATGTATATATGGTAATGATAGTATAATGAGCCTCTCTACATCATAGGTTTACTCCAGGTCAGTTCTTTACTATCATTGTGCAGACACTAACGTAGGGTGGGCCCCTTCTACAGTTAGGTGGTCAAGTATCCTGCTCTGCATCCTGGTGGTGCTGTCTTCTGATAGGCTAGCTGTTGTGGTCTTGTCTGGTCAAGATGGATAGTTAGATATTGTGGTCCTGTCTTGAGCTAAATGGATGACGCAATTGTGATTGCTCACCTGTTCTCGTGGGAAAGGGTTGGGGCGGGGGTAGTACTGGGTTTTTATCACATAGGCATGCCTACTGCTTCTGTGGGAACTAAGAGTTCAGGGATGTACTTGTTGTTCTAGTGAGCAGTGAGGCATAAGTTAGGACATGGGTGGGGGGCTAGTTGGATACAGTAGGCCTGTAGTAAAGTTTGGATATTGGGGCTGGGGTCAGTTCTGTTAGGATTCCATCAGTGCTGCCCAAATGCTTATTTTCCTTCTGTTTTCCCTTCCAAGGCAAATAACCTTTGCATTAGAAATGATGTAACAAAAATGCTTCAAAAGGAGTTGATAAATAAGGAGCTGGTAAAAGAGCAGGACTACTTGTCCTTGACGAATTTAAGTCACTTGCCCCAGGTAAATTACATCCTTAGGTCCTGAATGAACTGGCTGTTGTTATTGTTGTTCCACCATCAGTGATATTTGAAAAATCATGGAAAATATGAGAAGTATCACAAAACTGAAAAGGATAAATGTTTCCCCAATTATAAAAAAGGGAGGGGGGTGAAAGGGACAGGGAATGGAGTCTCTGAACTGCAGAGAAGGTTTAGATTCCTGGGAAAATTTTGGGATGGTTCACTAAGGAGGCAGTTGAACATCTAGAAGAGGAAGTGGTAATTAACAAACAGTGAAACAACATGGCTTCCCAGAAAACAGTTCATGTCAGACTATACTCATTTCATTTTTTTGACAGGATTCCTAAACTACTAGATGAGGAAAATGCTGTGGATATAATTTATATACATTTTTGATAAGTTTTTGATAAAGTTTTTTAGTTATCAGTCATTTTTCTGTTGTTTCTGACTTTATGTGTCCCTATTTGGAATTTTCTTGTCAGGGCATGGTTTGCCATTTCCTTCTCCAGCTCATTTTACAGATGAAGAAACTGAGGCAAAAAGGGTTGAGTGGCTTGCTCAGGGTCACATAACTAATAAGTGTCTGAGGCCAGCTTTGAACTCATGAAGCTTGCTCTAGGCCCAACACTCTATAACTGTGACACCTAGTTGCCCTTTTTGATAAAATATCGCATATTGTTCTTGTGGATAAGATAGAGAAGTGTGAAAGAAAAAAATATAAATGCAGAAAAATTTGGAACTAGTTCTGTGACCATACTTACATCCTTACAGTCTGAGGTCTCTATCTGTTCACCTTAGTTATCTGTGCCTGACCCTGTACCATCTAACACTAGTAAAATAGCGGTGAATATTACGTGAAGGAAGAGAAGGAACATTCATAAACTTTGCAGGTGATACAAGTCTAGTGTGGATAACTAACATAGTGGTTAATATGAACAGAATCCAAAAGAACATGAGGGGGCAGACCATCATTCTGAATTTCAGAAGCTGAAATTCAAAAAGGATAAATTTAAAGTTTTGTGTTCGAATGCAAAACTTTAACTTTACCAGCACAAGATAGAGGAGTCATATTTAGACAGCAACTGTTTTGAAAAATATGTAGGCAGTTTAGTGTATTACAGTCTCAATAAGAATCAGCATGAAGGAAAGAAAAGCTTACAAAAATAAGCAGGACATAATAGCCCTATACTCTGCCCTCTCCTGACCTGTCTGAAGACTTGAGCTCCATTTAGGGGACTGAAGTTTGGGAATGTAACACATTCAATTTTCCAGAGCTCTTTGTCTTCTTATTTTATTATTTCATGGCTATGTTCTGTTATCCTTACTTTCTCTACATGACGGGTCCATCTAATTTATTGGTCATATGTGTCTGTAATAATGTCTTCTATGACTCTTCTTGCAAACATACTGCCTTAAGTAATATGCCAAAACCAAATTATATCCACCATACTGATTTCCATTGCTTTTTGGGATGCTTAACAATTATAGTTCTTTAAAGTCATGGTGCTTCATGATTCACAGTAACATAGCATCTCTGAAAAAATTTTGGTATTAAAAAGAGGTTCTCTGGGAGCATAGAATGACTTTTTATTTTGAAAGAATTGTACGGTTTCCCAGATTTAATTTTAAATTCTTCCTGTTCATTTCTAGGCCTAGTTCATTATCCATACATATTACCGAGATATATGTAACTCACAGGCTGTTCATTCAGCTGTATGTAATAGTTTAGGCAATATACCTTTTTCATCTACTTTATTTTTCCTGTGTTTATTACTAGGAGCATTTTTCTTTTTTGAGTAGACATGGATCTCACTGAATAGATTTTATAATATCCCCCAAACTCAAAGCAGTTGAAACAATTTAATTCACAAACAAGAGCATTCAGAATCCCTTATATTTCAAAAGAAAAAAAAACTCTTAGAATTTTATGTAGATGTGATCTAAGAGAACGATCACTAAAAAAAGAATTTAAAATTTAAGGACTATTAAACTAATATAGTTTGCATAATTCAGGGTCTATTATGAATACCAAGAGATTAATTAGGGAACTAACTAGCACCCTCCAGAAACATTAGAAAGCAGTAACCATTTGATATGGGTAGAGACTATGCTTAACAGCCAATCCAATTCCTAGTTATTTATATTGCTATAATCAGTGCAACTAGATGCATATTAGGAAGAAAAGAAAAAAAAACATTTTATTAAATATAGGCTCTTATATTTAGGCACAATAGAGGAACTTCCAGAGGTTAAGAAATTTAGTACCCTCATTATACTGATAAAAAAAAAAATTAAAGATGAGAGACATCAAATAATTTTTCCAAGGTCATACAAGTGGCATGCAACAGAATCAGAATTTAATTTGTGTGTGGAAGGGGGTGGGGAGGTGGTGAGGGCAAAGTCAAGAGGGCACAGAAAAGGCAGGGACTCAACTGAGTTCTCCCTAAAATCCCTCTAAATACCTTTAAGTAATATCCTAAAACAAATTCTGGGTCAAAAGAACCCACAAAAGGATGAGGTAAAACAATTTCCCAGCCCAAGACAACTTAGAAGGTCAGCAGGAAAGGTCTGTTGCACCAAGGTGAGAGAGGAGTACAGTACAACACAGGCCATGACAGCAAAGACTGAGCCCCAAAAAACCAGGAGTGGGCCATGGGAGAGATTGGATCATTGATGGCAGTGGTGGTTTCTGGATTCCTTATCCCACAGATGGTAAGGTGGTCAAACAACTGGTCAGAAGGAGATTGTAGGCATTTCTTTGCTGGCACTGGGATAGGATTCCATTACTTTGCCTGTACTCAATCTGAGTCACAGTCCTGGGTGGCAGTCCCAGGGTGACAGGAGCACTAGTACACCAGAATTTGTGGCCTCAGTGGAATTGGGATCCACTCACAGTTCCAGGGCAGAAAAGAGGGCTTGTGGTCACTCATAGACCAGACCACAGGCCAGGAGAGTAGTAAACACACCTCTCCTTAGATTATACCACCTTGGAAGAAATGAAAACTTACAGGTCCCTAGAAATAGCTTTGAAAACAAAACCCCTGAAGCTTAGGATGGTGCACCTTCCACCCTGGAGGCACCCCACTTTAGCATAGAGTTAAAAGTCTGGAAATAGGCTGGTAAAATGAGCAAACAACATAAAAAAATTCTAACTATAGAAAGTTACTGTGATGACAATGAAGATCAAAACACATATTCAGAGGAAGGTAGCAAAGTCAAAATTCCTACATCTAAAGCCTCCAGGAAAAAATATAAACTGACCTCAGGCCCTGGAAGAGCTCAAAAAAGATTTTAAAAATCAAATAAGAGTGGTAGAAGAAAAATTGGGAAGAGAAATGAGAGTGATACAAGAAAATTAGTCAACAGTTTGGGAAAGGAAGCACATTCAAAAAAATTACTAAATAAAAATAACACCTTAAAAAACAGACTAGGCAAAATGGCAAAAGAGGTCAAAAAAGCCAATGAGAAGAATGCCTTGAAAAGCAGACATGGCCAAATGGAAAAAGAGTCACAAAAATTCACTAAAGAACAAAACTCCTTAAAAAGTAGAATTGGCCAAATGGAAAAGGAAATAAAAAGTTCACCAAAGAAAATAATCTCTTGAATATTAATATTGAACAAGTGGAAGCTAATGACTCCATGAGACATCAAGAAATAATAAAACAAAATAAAAGAAATAAAAAAAAAACAGAAGACAATGTGAAATATCTCACTTGGAAAACAGCTGACCTTGAAAATAGATCCAGTAGAGGTAATTTTAAAATTATTGGACTTCCTTGAAAGTAGGATATGAAAAAAAAGAAACTAGGCATCATCATTCAAGAAATTATCCAGGAAAACTCCCCGGATAGTCTAGGACCATAAAATAAAATAGAAATCAAAATAATCCACTTATCAGCTCACAAAAGAGATCCCCAAATGAAAACTCTCAGGGGCATTATATCCAAATTCCAGAACTCCTAGGTCAAGGAGAAAATAGTGCAGGCAGTAGGAAAAAGACAATTTAAGTAGCATGGAGCTGTAACCAATGTAAAACTGTGTTTAGCAGCTTCTGCATTAAAGGATAAAGGGGCTTGGAATATGATATTCTGGAGGGCAAAAGAGCTAAGATTACAACTAAGAATTCCCAACCCAGCAAAAATTGAGAATAATCTTTCAGGGGAAAATATGGGTACATGTGTGTGTGTGTGTGTGTGTGTGTGTCTGTGTCTGTGTGTGTGTGTGTGTGTGTGTGTGTGTCTGTGTGTGTGTGAGTGTGTGTGTGTTTGTTTGTTATTATGAGTTATAAGTATTATCTTCCCAGGTAGGAATATAAACAGTGTAACCTTGTATAGACAGAAGGAACAAGAGTGAGTTGAATATGATAGGATGATATCTAAAAATAAAATTAATGAATGGGAAAGAGAAATGCACTGGGATAAAGGGAAAGGGAGAGATATAATGGGGTAAATTATATAAAAGAGGCAAGAAAGAGCTTTTACAGTAGAGAGGTATAAGGGGGGATGGTGGGGAACATGACCACATTTAAATATAGATATACCAAGGATCTTATTGCTGTTAGATAAATGTTTAAAAAAAAGCAGAAATTTCAAACAAAGAAACTAGGACAGAGGTCAGAGGTTACCAAGTAGAGCTGGTCCTTTAGATCTTGGCCCAAGTTACCTGGATAATCTATCATGTCAAAACAAATATTTAGGTTTGAAGTGTTTTTAACCACAATTACACTCTATGAGTACATTAAAGTAGTAAGGTGCAGTATTTACAATGCCTACAGTAAGTATAAGTATGCTGATATGGTTATTAATAACAAAATGTAACAGGCTCTCTACATGAGAAATATAGCTAGAGCATTTATTTAAATACCAGAAAACTGTGTACCAAAACCAGAAAGTCAAAGCCAACACAGTAGTTATGAAGTTGGCACATGTAGTTAAAGTAGTAAACACCCACATTCTCAAGCCTTCAAAACAAGACAGGCTACCTCAGGCAAAGATCCTCCTCTCCTCACTCATGACAACTGCTCAGTGTCCAGGCAGCTTGCTCCCAGCAGCTCCAGCCCCTCTGCAGTTCTAGTCCCTGGCAGTCCTCAGCAGGAGTCCTTAGCAGAGATTCTGGCTGGCTCAAAAAAAAAAAAGGAGTTCACCAGAACTGCAGCTGCTGCTTCCAGTCACCATGGCACGGATGCTAGCTTGGTTCTAACTTTCTCTTGCTCCACCCCTTCCTTCTATGTCAGCAAGTTCAAGGGGCATGGAAGATCTCAAAATCCCAGTATCATTACATTTGAACCCAAGATCTTTCATGTCCCTTACAAAAACACATTAACAATACATTTCATTCCATAGGTTAATAGGAGTTTCAGGAGTAACTGGTATCAACCAAATTTTACAACAATATAACAAAGATAGTACACAATAAACACAGAAAACAATGTTTTAGGGTGGGGCTTGAGCACAAGCTCCCCATAATTCCCCCCCAAACAAATGGGGTCCCAAAATTTTGGGGTAAGGGGTGAAGGTCTTTTCTTCCACAGCTACTTGCTGCTGAGATTGGATGTTGAGCTGTCCCTGTCCCAAGGGGGTCCCATTTGAGAGGTCAGTTCTTTAGCCAGCATTTGGAATGTGCTTGATTCCAGGTCCAGGGGTGACATGTCACAGTTGTGGACAGGGGGTGACATCCAGCTTGAGCTATTGGGCATCCACAGATGGAAGGTACCAAGCCTGTGGAAACAAATCTAGCAAACAAGGTGAACAGACAAAAAGCCAAGAAGAAGGAGGCAATAACCGGAAACAAGGTAGATAGGATTAGCCACGATGCTGGTGTCCATGAGCCCACTTTTGTAGCCTCCCTCACAGTAGAAAATATGAGTTAAGGGTATAAATTTATAATCATCTTCTCTGGAATAAACAATAGTTACAGTGTTATCCCTCCCATGTGCTGTAATCTCTGCAGCCTTTGGAATATCATCTGGTTTCTGTTTTACCCATACTTTAGCTCCCAATTTTATTCGATCAGTACAACCAAATCCTTCAGTTCCTCTGATAGTTATTTTGGAAGGAGGGTCAGTTTTTACAAGTGGTATTGTTTTACAAAGAACAATAATCACTTGAACTATCCTATCATTTTTAGGAATTTGTATGGGCCCTTCACCTAAATTATGAAATGTCACGATAATTTTACCTTGATAATTAGAATCTATTACTGCAGCCAATACATGTATTCCTTGAGCTGCTAATTCTGATTTGGGCAAAATCTGTCCAAAGTGATTTTTAAGGATTCTTAGCATATTCCAGTGGAGATTTTTCTTATTTCTTTTCTATCCAACCAAAAGTCCTCTAAACAGTGTAAATCGTATCCCACTGAACCAGGTGTTCCTGGGTATAGTGCTGGGACATTTGGCCTCAAAGTTCAATACTCAATATTTGGGATCTTATGTGTTTGCTGTTTTCTAATTTGCAGATTTGGGGTCATCATTCTGGCTAGAGGTGTTCTTCCCCTCAATGGTCTATTATTCAAATTACTTAAAGCCATGAACAAATTATCCTTCCAATATTGATACGAATTATTGGAACTTAACTTCCTTAACTGTTCTTTCAACAATCCATTCATTCTTTCAATTAACCCAGATGCTTGTAGATAATATGGACTATGATGTATCCATTCTATATGGTTTAGTATACAATACCTCTTCATTTTGTTACCTTTGAAATGTGACCCATTGTCACTTTGAATCTGCATTGGGGTTCCATAATATATACTTATGAGATCTAGAGTTTTACAGGTATTTTTCTGGGTTGCAGTCTTATAAGGATAAGCCACTAGTACACCTGAATAGGTGTCAACACAAGTTCATATAAATCTGCAACCTTTATCTTGTGGTAATCGACCAATATAATCTATTTGCCAGATTTGGGCTGGGACCTTTCCTCTTGCTATTTTTCCAGTCACTACTCAAGGAACAGTTCACTCCTTTTCTAATTGACATATATGACATTCTTCTGCTATGTGTTTTAACAGTGAATGAGAGATACTAATACCTTGATCTTATGCCCACCAGTGTGCAGCCTGGACTCCCAAATGGCTGGCCGTTTGGTGGACTCATTTTGCTGATACCGGATCATCAATTGTCAAAGTAGGTACAATATGTTCAGTAGCAATCTTTGCCAGTTGATCAGCATGAGCATTGTACTCACATTCTGGCGTGGTGAGGGTCATGTGAGCATCTATGTGAAAAACTGACAAGTCAGTGACCAAAGACATGTTCCAGATATCTTCCCATAATTCTTTGCCCCAGACTTGTTTGCCATGAATTTCCCAGTTTTGATTTTTCCACATGGGCATCCATGTTAGCTACCGCCCATGAATCAGTGAATATATGACACTGTCCTTGTTCTGTTTTGATGGCTTGATGTACTGCCATAAGTTCAGCATATTGACTACTTCCACCTATCCCGGTACTTTCCAAAGTCCTTCTAGTACATGGGTTATAGACTACTGCTTTCCAATGTCTTTTTTGGCCCAAATATTTCACTGTCCCATCAGTAAACCATGCATGTCTCTTTTGTTCTTCAGTTAATCCATCATATCCATAATTCCATTTAACAGAAGACTGTACCAACCATTGCTTCGGCTCAGGGAGTGTGTCATTCCCCTCAGTTTCTATGTTTGCCACAGATTCGTGTAGAGCAGAGACTCTGCTTTTGCCCGTTTTCACTCTATTTTGAATATACCACTTCCATTTGATTATACTAGCCTCTTGGGCATGTCCAATTCTGTGAGAAGCTGGGGTACTCATTACCCAGGTCATAATTGGGATTCTAGGTCTTAATATCAATTCATGGCCCAGAGTCAGTTGTTCAGTCTCTACCAAAGCCCAATATGCAGCTAACAACTGCTTTTCAAAAGGTGTATACTGGACTCCAGACAAAGAGAGTTTCCTACACCAAAATCCCAAGGGTACATTTCAGCTTTGTTGTTTTTGCCATAAACTCCAGTTTGCATAATCATCCTGTACAGTCACTTGTAATTCCACTGGACCATTTTGCGTTGGCCATAAATCTAGGGCCAGTTGTATGGCAGCCTTGGCTTCTTCAAAAGCTTTACTCTGCTCAAGTCCCCAATTGAATTCATATTTCTTCTGAGTGACTTTATATAAAGGTTTCAAAATCTGTCCCAAATGTGGAATGTGGTGCCTTCAGTATCCAAACAATCCTATGAATTTTTGGGCTTCCTTCTTATTAGTAGGGGTGGGAAAATACTGAATCTTTTGTCGAGCTTGTGGAAAAATCTCTCATAGTCCCTTGTTCCATTGTATACCCCAAATTTTTACATTTTGAGCTGGTCCTTGAACCTTTGCAGGGTTAATTTCCCACCCTTTACTTTTCCTATGCTCAATTAGCAGGGTCAAACTCCTCTCCACTTCTTTTGCATCTTTTCCCTGTATCGTGATATCATCAATATAGTGGGTAAATTGTACACCAGGTAGCTTCAATTCATCCAACTGTTCAGCCACAATCCTGTTACAAATAGTGGGGCTATGCAGGTACTCTTGTGGCAAGCAGGTGAAAGTATATTGTCTACCCTGCCAAGTGAAAGTGAACTGGTCCTTTTGTTTAGGGTCTATTGGGATGGTGAAGAAGGCATTCACTAAGTTAATAACTGCATACCAAGTCCCATCATATTTCTGGATCCTTTGTATTAAGGTGATGGTATCTGGAACAGCAGCATACAAAGGAGGAGTCACCTTATTCAATTGTCTATAATCCATGGTCATTCTCCATGTCCCATCTGATTTTCATACTGGCCAGACAGGATTATTCCATCATGTGGTTGTAGGGACTAACACTCCTGCTTCAACATATTCCTTTATAGTAGTAGTAATTTCATCTTGCCCACCTGGCACATGATACTGCTTTAAAGTAATTACTTCAGAAGGGCCAGGTAAAGTGATTGAGTCCATTTTTATTTTTCCCACTAAAACTGTACTAATTCTTATCTTCCTTTCAGCAAATTGGTATCTTCCTTCAGGTAAATTCAGAGTCATGCCTCTCAATATATCTATTCCAATGATGTATTCAGAAACGTGTATAAAAACCACAGTATATTCTTTCTTAGGTAACTGCCCAATTTTCATTGTTATTTTAACTTGTCTGGCTGATATTTCAGCCCCTCCAAGCCCTGTGATGGTAATAGGAGTTCCATGTTTAAACTCATCAGGGTTTCCATAGATAAGTGTGGCCTCAGCTCCTGTATCAAACAACGCCCTAGTTATAGTAGTTGATCCATTCTTCCAATATATTGTTAAACTGATATGGGGTCTGCAATCTCCCCAGTATAATTCTTTAGTCTGGGCTAGGGCTTGGACTATTTCCTATTCTCCTTGTAGGTGGGGCAAACTTGAGAGGGGCGGAGCCAAGATGGCGGTGTAGGAGCAGCAAGGTACCATAGCTGCCACATAGACACCTCAAATACCCATAAAATATGACTCCAAACAAATTTTAGGGCTGAAAACTCACATAAATACACCTCTCCCTGAAGGCAGGTCAGCAGGAGGAGATCATCTCAGCTCTGGGAGCCGAAACCAGCCCAGCATAAAACCACGGCGTGGCTCTGGGGCAGCCAGGACGTGCTGCAGCTGGAGCTTCAGGAGAGTGGTTCAGCAACAGCTGTGGCAGTTTCCAGAATTATCAAGCCATAAGAAAAAAGGACTAAGTGAAAGGTCAGTAGATCTTAGCTAAAATTGGAGGAGAATAGCAGGTCCTGCCAAACTGCCTCCAGGGCAAGGAAGCGGCAGAAGCAGAGGCCCTGCAGCTGCCTCCATGTAGCTGCTTCAGAGCTCCTGGCCTGCAGACTTCAGGGGGGCCAAGCGATCGTTCTGAGGCCAAGTGCTCTTGTGTTGAGTGGCCTGTTGAGTGGGTGCGTTTTCAGTGAGCCAAACCTGGTGAGGGCTGCAAAAAAATGACAGCCCCCTAATAGCTCCAGCAGCTGGGAATATCCCAGTGATTTGGGACAGAGCTTTCCTCTCTGGAAGCAGAGTTCCACAGAGCTAAAAAATCATTGACAGGCCAACCATGAGCAGGCAAAGGAAGCAAAGTAAGAACAACAACCAAACTTTAGATTGCTTCTTTGGGGACAAGAACATGGAATGGAAGGAAGACAACACAGTCAGAACTCCTGCACCAAAAGCTTCCAAGAAACATGAAGACTGCCTAAAAGCCATAGATAAGCTTAAGAAGGATTTTGAAAACCAAATGAGAGAAGTGGAGGAAAAATTGGGAAGAGAAATAAGAAATAAGAAATAAGAAAAAATAAGAAATAAAAATGATGCAAGAAAATCATGAAAAGAGAGTCAACAACCTAACTAAAGAAAATAACACCTTAAAAAATTGATTAACTCAAATGGTTAAAGAGGCCCAAAAAGCCAATGAGGAGAATGCCTTCAAAAGTTGAATTTGCCAGATGGAAAAAGAATCTCAAAAGCTTTCAGAAGAGAATAATTCCTTCAGAATTAGAGTGGAGCAAATGGAAGCAAACGACTTTATGAGAAATCAAGATACTATTAAACAGATCCAAACAAATGAAAAAATAGAAGGCAATGTGAAATATCTCCTTGAAAAAACCACTGACCTGGAAAACACATCCAGGAGAGACAACTTAAAAATTATTGGACTACTTGAAAGCCATGA
>CM053581.1:505031173-505074617 GCA_028627135.1 Pseudochirops cupreus
GCTGACTTTAGTGGGAAGTATCTTTGTGTGTGTTTTGGAGTTCTAGGATTGGTTTAGAGTCATGTTTTATGGGTATTTTGGGGTGGCTATGTGAGAGCTGCGATGTGTTGCTGCTGCTACGCCGCCATCTTGGCTCTGCCCCCCTCATCAAATATTTTTAAAGTGCCAGGCTCCTGGTACCTGATGTTGGAAAGAATGAAACAGTCTGTAATAGAAGTAAATAGTTGTGTAGAAACACAGTTTCTCAGATAAAATATGAAGAAACACACAGATTGTTCCTCTGACCAGAAAGAGAACTGCCCCTTGGATGAATATA
The DNA here is from genome assembly GCA_028627135.1 of Pseudochirops cupreus. Taxonomy (NCBI): domain Eukaryota; kingdom Metazoa; phylum Chordata; class Mammalia; order Diprotodontia; family Pseudocheiridae; genus Pseudochirops; species Pseudochirops cupreus. Next base: position 505,031,490 of record CM053581.1, read on the forward strand.
CTAGGGCCTGTTTGAAAACAAAGCAATACATGAAGTAACAAGAAATTCAAGGCATTGTGGTCCCTCAGCTTTTTTTTTTGCATGTGACTACCTTTAGAGTTGTGAAGTTTATAACTGAAAACATATAAATCGAATAACCCTATATGAATAGATTATATAAGAATGATTGGTTTCACAACAGATATTAATTTCTTGAATTTACAATTATAAAATAAACGAGCTTCTGACCACCAGGAGGTTCTGATTTCAGGTACTGAAGGCTACTAAAAAAGTAATAGAAGGAGGTTTTGTTTTTTTTTTAAATTTTTTAATATAGGATAAGTTAAGGAAAAGCAGCAACAAGAGAATTGGCTCAGCATAAGAAGAAGCTGGGGACAGAAGATAAAGGAATTTTCTTTTACTTAACTGGGAATTTGCTAATTAGAAGGGAGGTACTGTTTTTCTGATTAGCTGAAGAAAGGCTTCTAGAAGCTCATTGGCTAAAAGTTGCATCCTGAGCTGTTGGGTCTATTGTTGTAATGCTACTCTTATGGGAAACCTCTCTGGGGTACCTGTGTTATTTTCCACTCCCCTCTGTTTTTAGAGGAAGTGCAGAAGGGGAAAGGAAAGCTTTGAATCTCTTTTGCTGGGAACTGTGATTTTCTGTTGAGAGAGACTGGGGGCTGAAGAATCAGTCAATAAATATTTTTCAGACTCCTACTAGGAACTATGAACTATGCTAAGTAAGAACTAAGGATACAAAAAGAGGCAAAGAACGGACAATGAAGAATTTATTACTTATGGATCTGAGGATCTTGGTAGTTTTGGGGAAGAAGGGAACTGTTTCACACTGAAAGAACATAATGCTTTTTCTCAGCATCCCACTGGGGATGCCTGTGAATATAAAGAGTTGTGACTACTCCCTAGGCCTTGCAGCAGAAGAGGGCATTGCTCAGTAGGGACCAGAAGGGAGCAGCTAACATAAAAGTAACTCCAGCTGGTATATATTATTCCAGAAGGGACTAAGGACATCAAAGCCTATAGTCCAGAGTTATGATTTGTCCCATGCCCATGAATTAGTTCAGAATACCTGACTGATTTTTTGTAATGGGGGTTTGGCATGTCAGCTTAATAAGGTGCCATATCCTGGTGGAGAAGGCTAGGTCACTGTTTCTAGAAGAGTCATCACTTCAGGTAAGGGAAATCCCTTATAGAGCATGAAACAGGCATGAACACTTTGTAACTACATGGATTGTGCAAGACACATGCTTCTAGCAACTTCCATAACTAATGGTTCTGTCTCTGAACTCAAGAGAGCAAGCCACAGGAAGATAGAAGTCAGAGCCCAGACCAGGTTTCTTATTCAATGCTTCATTGATATTTGGGGTAGGATGAAACCTATAAAGGAATTGAATAAAATTTTGAGCCTAAATCTTAGTACTCTTACCCTAGATCAAGATCATGGTAGAGATTATGAACCTAGGTTATTGGGGGAAATATCTGTTCTATCCATCTATATATATGTATACACAAATATGTATATATACCTATACACACGTATATATATATATATATATATATATATATATATATATATACACACATATATACATGCATACACACACATGTGTGTATATATGTAAATATATCTTCGTAAAAGTCATCAAAGTCACAGGACCTTTAAAATGGAGGAGTACATAGGCAGGAAGGGTTCAAGTTAATAGCAGAGGAAAGGGAAACTTACAAGCCCTAAATCTTTGAGGGAGATGTAACCTAAGAAAATAGGTTCAGAGTCAACCATTTTACACTTGTGTTTGACTAAAGAGTTTGGACATTTATAAAGCATCTTCTATTTTACCAGAACATTTTGTTTCTACAAATTCAAACTATGAAATGCATGTGAGAATTATTTTCCCCCTCAAGACTGTTATTAAAGGCCATATTGTTGTATTGGGTCAGAGAACATATAAACAAACAATTCATTTTTTTTTCCTCAAAAGGGGGAAGGATTGCCTTGGGTTGTAATAAGCTCCAGCTCACTCAAGTCTTTTATCAAAGTTTGGGTGGCCATTTGCTTGGGATGTGGTAGGAGGAATTTTCTATCCAGCTTTGTGCTGGAATAGATGGCTTCAAAATCTCCCTTCAAACTCTAAGATTTTGCAGTGTAACTGAAGGATAGCATTTTTTTTCTAGACTATTATCTCCTTCTGATCAGCACTGCAAATTGAAGGTAGCAAACCATGTGAAATATTAATTAGAATCAGGTTTTCATATCACATGTCAAATGTTAAGGAAAGTTGCCTCAAGTAGCATGTCAATGCTATAGATTTTCTACTGAATAATAATCTACATTAATGTGCCACTTTGACAATGACAAACACTTTTCTCATAATAAACCTAATGCCTATTCTTAGCCAACATTATGACATGTGAAATACTGGCTGATGTATGTACTTTCAAAGATTTTGGTACTGCTATTATTTCATTAGTTCAAACCAAAATTAAAAAGTGGAATCATTTTCCCCCTAAACTACTTAAAAACCCAACAAATTAAGAATCCTTATATATATATATGAGAAATATGTGCATATACACATACATACTCACATACTTATTCATCCCTGTGACAGCTAAGCTTACCTTCATTTCATAACCTTCTCAACACCCTGCAGGGATCTATTTGCCTTCTCACTAGCACTTTTCCTAACACCCTGAATCAGGCAAGTCTCATTTCTTTTCTCCATTGGCCTTTTCTGGCTTCCTGTTCCCTCCTCAAACCCTGGACGACCCCCCTCAAGCCTCTGCCTTCACCATTATTTAACAAGTCAGATGAAACTCTTTTCCAACCTTCAGCCTGGCATTACCACCTCCTGACTGGATTGCTTGAAGACATATTTCTGCCAGGGTTCTCCTGGCTGGGAGCCTGGGCCTCCAAAGATTTTACAGAATACAATATCCCCTCCTGCTAGAAGAAAGATTGGATAGCCAAGAAGGACGTTGAACAAGCTAATCACCTTTTTTCTTTGAACATATCTTTCTCCAACCACTTATATTTACCTTAATTCCCACCTCAATATTCCATACCCTCATTCTCTTCACATTGCGGTATTTCTGAACCTCTAGCCCCATTGCACAAATCCTGTCTTCCATCGCTAAGCAGCCTCTCATTACTATTCTCAATCCTTTCTGCCAGTGTTACTTTGCAGATCCGTCTATTCCTTCCACTTTTCTCTGGATTACCTGCTCTACAATTAATGTGCTTGTTTTATTTTTAGATCTTTTCCTTTCTCACTCCTTCTACCTTCTGGAACATCCACTTCAGACCATCTCACTTTTAAAAAATAATAATTTTATTATTTTCTCAATTACATGTAAACAGCACATTTCTGCATTTATTTTTTTTTTTTTACAATTTTGAGTTCCAAATTATCTACCTCTCTCTCCCCCACACCCTTGAGAAGGCTAGCAATTTGATATAGATTATACATGTGCAGTCATGTAAAACATTTCCATATTAGCTAAGTTGGGAAAAAAAAGACCAATAAAGCAAAACTAATAAAGGAAGTTTAAAAAGTATGTTTAAATCTGCATTTAGACTCCATCACTTTTTTCTCTGGAGGTAGATAGCTTTATTTATTTATTTATTGCTATTAGTTCTTCAGAATTGTCTTGGATCAGTGTGTTGCTGATAATAGTTGTCATTCACAGCTTATCATCATACAATATTGCTGTTACTGTACAGTGTTCTGGTTCTGCTCAATTCACTTTTCATCAGTTCATTTAAATCTTCCCAGGTTTTTTCTGAAAGCATCCAGCTTATCATATCCTGCTTATCATTTCTTATAGCACAATAGGATTCCATCACAGTCATATACCACAACTTGTTCAGCCATTCCCCAATTGATGGGCAGTGCCCCAATTTCTAATTCTTTACCATCATAAAAAGAGTTGCTAATTTTTTTCTTTTTTTGCAAAAATAGGTCTTTTCACTTCTTTTTTCTCTCTGGTTTACAAATCTAATAGAAGTCTTGATGCATCCATGGATATATCTAGTTTTATAACCCTTTGAAGATTGTTCCAAATTGCTTTTCAGAATGATTGGACCAGTTCACAACTCTACTAATAGTGCATTAGTGTCCCTGTTTTCCTACATACACTACAATATTTATCATTTTTCTTTTCTCTCATATTAACCAATCTAATAGGTATGAGGTGGTACCTTAGCGTTGTTTTAAATTGTATTTCTCTAATAAATTGTGATTTAGAGCATTTTTGTCATGTGACTATAGGTAGCTTTGATTTCTTCTTTTGAATATTGCCTGTTGATATTCTTTGGCTATTTATCAATTGGGGATTGACTTGTATTCTTATAAACTTGACATATCTCTACATATTTGTAAAATGAGACCTTTATGAGAGAGACTTGCTATAAAATTTCTGCCCCTTCCCCTATTTTCCTGCTTCCTTTCTCATCTTGGCTGCATTGGCTTTGTCTGTGCAAAAAACCTTTTTAATTTGAAGTAATCAAAATTATCCGTTTTACATCCTGTAATGCTCACTATCTCTCGATGGTTCATAAATTCTTCCCTTGTCCATAGATCTGACATGTAAGCTATTCCATGCTTCCCTAATTTACTTATGGCATCATCCTTTATGTTTAAATTAAGCACCCATTTTAACCTTATCTCAGTATACAGTGTGAGATGTTAGTCTATAGCTAGTTTCCACCAAACTGCTTTCCAGTTTTACCAGCAATTTTTGTCAAATACTAAGTTCTTGTATCAGAAGTTTGGGTCTTCGAGTTTGTCAAACACTAGATTACTGTGGTCATTTACTACTGTGTATTATGTACCTAATCTATTTTACTGGTACACCACTCTATTTCTTAGCCAGTATCACATTGTTTTTATGATTAGTATTTTATAATGTACTTCATAATCTGGTACTGTTAAGCCACCTTCCTTTACATTTTTTTTTTCATTAATTCTCTTGGTATTCTTGAACATTTTTTTCTTCCACATTTTATGTTGTTTTTTTTCTAGCTTTCTAAAATATTTTTATGGTAGCTTAGAATGGCACTGAATAAGTAAATTAATTTAGGTAGAATTTATATTGGCTCTTTTTACCCATGAGCAATTAACATTTCTCTGTTTTGATTAACTTCATGCCAAAAACGTTTTGTAATTGTGTTTAGATACTTCCTGGATTTGTCTTGGTAGGTAGACTCCCAAGCATTTGATTTTGTTTGCAGTTATTTTAAATGGGATTTCTCTTCCTATATCTTCCGGACGGATTTTGTTGGTAATATGTAAAAATTCTGAAGATTTGTATGGATTTATTTTATATATTGTAACTTTGCTGATGCTAAATATTTCAGTTTTTAAAAATTTGATTATGATTCTCTAAGCATACCATCATATCATCTGCAAAGATGTTTTTTTTTTTCCTTGTTGCCTAGTCCAATTCCTTCAATTTCTTTTCTTCCCTTATGGCTTCAGTTAGCATTTCTAGAACAATATGGAACACTAGTGGTGATAAAAGGGTATTCTTGCTTCTGCCCCCATTCCTATTGGAATAAGCATATCCTTATTACAAATAATGCCTGTTGATTGTTTTAGATAGATACTACTTATCTTTTAAAGGAAAGATCCATTTATTCCTTTGTTCACCAGCATTTTTAATAGGAATTTACTAGGAATTGAATATTTTCTGTTTTGTCTCCTCTCTAAGTTATTATGACTACTCAGCTTCTCCTCCCCTCTAGGGGGTGGCTACATAGTGCAGTAGTTAGAGCACTGGGCTTGGAGTCAGGAAGACTTAGGCTCAAATTTGGTCTTAAATACATATTAACTATGGGACTGTCATCAAATCATTTAACCTCTGTTTGCTTCAGTTTCCTGAACTGTAAAGTGAAATAATAGCACCTACTTTACACCATTTTTGTGAGAATCAAATGAGATAACTTTTGTAAAAAAAAACACTTTGCACAAAGCCTAGCAGATTGTAAGCATCATATACATTCTTAATTCATGCCCCTTACTTCTTTGTCTGATTGCACCTTTTTTGGTCTTCTTCATTGGACCTTTCTCCAAGTAAGGCCAACTAACCATGTTTATGCCCTAAAGCTCTGCCTAGGGCCCTCTTTTCTTTTCCCTCTATGTACTACCTAGCTCAGCGACCTCATTAGCTTACATGGGTTCATGTAATCTCTATGTAGATGATGGCCAAGTTTTGATACTCAGACCTAATTTCTCTAGCAAGCTCTGATGTCCTGCATTTCCATTTGCCTCTCAAACAGATGCCTTATAGGTATCTCAAACTCAACAGGTCTAAGACAGAACTGATTATCTTCCCTCCCACCTTGAAACTTTCCTCTAATTATCAAGGGTCACCATCCTCCCAGATGCCCAGGTTCACAATCTCAGTGTCATCCCTGATTCTTGTCCTTCTCTCAATCTGTATATCCAATCTGTTGTAACATCCTGCCATTTTTGTCTTCACAGCATCTCTTACATGCCTTCTTCTCTGCACTTATACAATCATCACTCTCATATGAACATTCATCATGTCTCATCTAGTCTATTGTCTTTTCATTGATCTCCCTGCCTTAAGTCTTTCTTCACTTCAATACATTCTCTACCCAGTGGTCAACATGATCTTGCTAAAGCACAGGTCTGGCTAGGTCTTCTCCCTACATAATAAACTTCATAGATTCCCCTTTATTTATAGGATCAAATATAAAATACCCTATTTTGCATTTAAAGCCTTTCACAACCTGGCTGCTTCCTACCTTTCCAGTCTCATTAAATTTCATTTCTTTTCACAAGCTCTACAATCCATTAACACTGGCCCCAGTGCTGCTCTTCACAGAACTACTCATCTCCTGAATTTGTGCATTTGCACAGGCTGAACCACACGACTGCAGGGCTCTCTCCCCTCATTTCTGCCTCCTGGCTTTCCTGTCAACCTTCAAGACTCAACTCAAATATTCCTCCTGCAGGAGGCTTTTCCTCCCCCAGCTTCAGTGCCTTCCTGCTAAGATTATCCTCCGTGTGTGTGTGCTTGTGTGTGTGTATGTATGCATATGTATATTTTTCTTCATTTTGTATATTTTTTCATTTATTCATCATGATATTGGTCTTTGTAGATAGATTGTCCATAGAGTCTAGAAGTTTTGGATTGAAGTCCTACTTGACAGTATTAGTTGAGTAACTGATGGCAAGGTAGCTCTTCAAAACTATAGTTACAGGTCTTCATTGGTAGAGGATGTTTCCACAGTGCAATTTCCCCACACAGATGAAATACAAATTGAGCCTTCCCACCCTCCAAAAATACACACACACATACACACACACTCATACTCACACCCTGTTGTCTCTCTGAATCCACTTAATTGAGAATAATGTGTGTGTGTTTTCCAGAGAGTAGGATAACTGTGAAGTGTAGTGCTTACACACCTTGCTTGCTGTTTAAAAACCAAAGGAGGTAGTCAATACACTGAAAGACACATAATGGAAGGTGTTTTTTTACCTTCTTTTTCAGTTCTTATCTTGTTTCAGCAGGAAAAAAACAGCAAATTAAGTACAATTCATATGGGGTTTTGTATTCAGTCTTACTTTGGTGTGTCATTAGGAATGCACTTTGAACATTAGTATCCGTGTCAAAGTAATATAGTCTGTTTTCTGTTTCATCAATTTAGGATTATGAACACATTGAAGATAATAGATTGCTCACAGCCCACCAAAGATCTCCTCTAAGGTTTTTCTCAGCAAGTCATGGAAGACTATGAGTTATTCTAATGCATACTTAACAGTATAATTCTGGACTTTTGTTTTTCAGGTTTTTATTGTTGCTGTTTTCATTCTTTGTTTCCATTTTTTTTGGGGGGGGGGGGAGGCGAATAAGAGACAAAAATTATGTAATAACCTGAAGAGAAATGGCCCAAAGAAATTGTTTCCACAAAAACTGACAATGTGAACTGACCCAGCACAAATCCATCTGTATTCCTTTTTCTTTGTGAAAATGAACATTCTCTATCCACCAAACCTAACTCCCTTGGTTTGGGAGGTTTTCAGGAAGCGTACAGCTTTGTGCTAGAGAGTTGGGCCTCTGTATCAGTAAGCACACCTTGACCTCAGCCTCAGCCTTAGCCTTGTAGAATCTATCTATTAACCCTGTGAACCCCTTAGAGCTTTATAAAACAACAACGGTAATAATAACTAACATTTATATGGGATTTTAGCTAAGCATTTTGCAAATATTATCCTGTTTGATCCTCACAAGAACCCTGAGATGTAGGTGCTGTTACTATCTCTGTTATACAGATGAGGAAGCTTAAGGGTAAGAGAGCATAAGTGACATGCCCAAGGACACACAGCTACAGACAATAAGTGTCTGGGGTGGAATTTGAACTCAGCTCTTCCTTATAGAATACCATGCTCTTTCTCCTGTGCCATCTAAGTAGAAAATAAGAGCTCCACCTCTTCTCAAAAAGGGAAGTTCTCTTGCCCGGCCTTCAAATTAGCACTTTCCACTAGTGACAATACTTTAAAACAGACTCCAAACTCTAAAGTTAAAATTTCTTGCCAAGAATGCAAGAAGCTTCTCATTTCCCCAGAAATACACACACACACACACACACACACACACACACACACACACACACACACATATATATAATTTTTTTTTCCCTTTTGGCTTCTGGGGCACTGAGACAGAAAACTACATTTTTATCATAGTGTAGAGTTCATAAATTTCATTTGGTGATAGTATTCTCTTCATATTAGGCAAAGAAGTCAAGTCAACCAGCACTGAGTACCTTCTATGCACTAGGTACTGTGCTAAGCCCTGGAACCTTTCTATTCAGTACATTTTAAAAATCCGCTAGAACTTTGAATAACAAACATGAATTCAAATGGTACTGCCCCTCCCCTCCAAGGTTTAAATTCATTTTTGATGCTTGAATTGGGATTTTAAAACAAAGGTTACTCTGTACTATGATTCTTGCTTAAAATGAAAGGTACACTCTCATAAACATAGCAAAGAATCATCTAGAAACTATTTAGTCACTCTATCTAGTCATTACCTGCCTAAAATTTCAATGGCTAATATTTTTAAAGAGCTCTAATTCTTGTAAGCTTAAATCCAAAATATATTGGTTAGACCAGTCTGGCTCAAGTCTGAGGAAGTTAATAGTTTCATTCATTCTTTCCTTCAGCAATTATTTATCTAACATGTAATATGGGCATTTTCTTTTTTCTTCTTTTTTAAAATTTTATTTAGTATTTAATTTTCCCCAGTTACATGTAAAAACAATTTTTAATATTTTTAAAACTTTGAGTTCCAAATTCTCTCCCTTCCCTTCCACCCCTTCCACATTGAGAAGGCAAGCAATTTGATATAGGTTATATATATGTGTAATCATACAAAACATTTCCTTAATAGTCATATTTTGAAAGAAAAAAAAGCACCTCAAGAAAAATAAAGTAAAAAAAAGTATGCTTCAATCTGTATTCAGACGACATCAGTTTTTCTCTGGCAATGGATGACATTTTTCATCCTAAGTCCTTCAGAGTTGTCTTGGATCATTGTAGTGCTGAGAATAGCTAAGTCATTCACATGGGCATTTTTTTTTCTAGCCATCTGTGTGACTGATACGCTTTAACTCCAATTTAATTAAACACATATTTATTAAGAATCTGTTATGTGCAGATCAATGAGCTGTGTCCTGGAGTTGCAAAGACTAAAAACCCTACCCTTGTAGAGTTTATGGTTTAGTAAGGGAATTAAGAATACATTAAGGATATTAAGAATATCAGAAAATAAAAGAATATAATTATTGTATGAGAAATCTAGCACTGCTGTGTCAAATACACATTTAATATATATGAACTTAACTATGATTCATTTCCAATACTGATGGGATCCTTGACCAAATGACCTGTCAGCACAGTGGCCAGGCCCTCTATATAATATCCAGTGTAGGGCACATTCCTTGAAATTTCCTGGGGCTTCAAATTGATCTGTTAACCTCCCCCCCTCCCCATAACAAGCTTATTTCCTGTCTCTGTTCATGCTGACACACACCTGGATACATCCCTAGGGAGAAGCTCCATAGTTTTAACATGGAGACAAAAACACTGTGAAGGGGTAAATGACTATCAGCACCTGTATACACACACACATACAAACATATGTATATGTAGTGTGTGAAGGGAGAACTAGAGAAAGGATAACGAACTTTTTGTTTTGAGCATTGGCATGGAGAAGAAAATGAAATCTTTCACATATTTTAACCCCTCACTTGCCTTTTAATTCTTCTCAGTGTAGACTTGACTCATGTGGGTGAGGAATTTCCCACTTATTTAAACTTAAGTTATTTTCTAAACAAATTAGAAAGGAATGTCATAGCTAACAAAAAGGTTTGAAACGTATGGCTGAAAAACACTATGACTATCAATGGAAATACCTCGAGAGACAAGGGGACAGCTTTCTGCTGAAAAGAAATTCAAAACCATCCAATTTCAAGGCATTTCTGATGGTAATTTTGATTATATAATTTTACTTTATGTGCTGGATTTAAACATATATAGTGTGACTCCAGAACAAAAATGTAAACTGAGGTCAGGGACCATGTTTCATTCATCTGGTATATTGAACTCAAAACTTACCATACCATTATGAAAATGCTTTTTTGTTACCTTTTTAACTGTAGTCATTTCATATATTATTTTAGTGGTTCACTTTACTTCCATGTAAATAAATAATAATATCTGGCTTTTCTATAATGCTTTAAAGTGCGCGAAGTATTGTACAAATATTAATCTCATTTTATCCCCACAACAGCCCTAGGAGGTTAGTGCCAGGCCTTGCCCAGGGTCACAGGGCAAGTAAATGTCTGAGGTTAGATTTGAATTCATTCAAATTTTCACAGATTTCTCTGAATTGATTATGGTATCATAGTTATAACAACCACTGGCATTTATGGGGTGCCTATTGTATACCAGGAGCTGTTCAAAATGATCTCATTTGATTTGGGGCTGAGACCATAAAGGACATCCAGTCCATCCCCCAACCTTCCCTCCCGATTTTACAAGTGAGGAAACTGAGGTACAGATAAGGTAAGCAGTTTGCATGGTATCACATAGATAATAAGAGTTTGAGATGTAATTTGAACCCAGACTTTCTTGTGTTCAAGTTTAGGGCTGTATCTATTAATCAACAATGCCTCTTCCCCCCCCTTTTTGGAGGGGGAAGGCAGGGCAATTGGGGTTAAGTGACTTGCCCAAGGTCACAAGGCTAGTAGGTGTTAAGTATCTGAGGCCATATTTGAACTCAGGTCCTCCTGACTCCACAGCCAGTGCTCTGTTCCCTGCACCACCTCGCCGCCCCAACAATGCTTTTTTCACGTTATTGTTTCATGGCATAATAGAAATGCAGTATATTGATATAACACAATTTGTAGTCTTTCTCCAAGAATGGGCACCTACTTTGATTCCAGTTCTTTTCTCCCACACACCTGTTGCAATGAGTATTTTGTTATACAAAGGAATTTTCTTTCTTTGACCACCTTAGGATATTTGTGTAGCAATGGCATCTATGGGACAAAGGTTATGGACATGTGTGTCACTTATTTAAAACTATTAACGTGAAATTGCTTTCCAGACCTGTTGTTCTAGTTCACCTCTCCACTAACAGTACGTTAATGCAAAAATTCTCCCACTGTTCCTGCAACATTGCCTATTTCCTTCCTTTGACACCTTTGCCAATTATGTGAGTATGAGAGGAAAACTCAGTTGTTTTGATGTGGATTTTATATTGATGATTTGGAGAAGTATTTCGAACACTTTAAAAAAATAATTTTTGATTCTTCCTTTGAGAACTGTGTTTATATCCTTTGATTACTTAGTTAGCCAAAAATTGCTCCTGGTCTTATATTTTCATTGTCTCTATATTTTTCTACATATATTTCATTCTCCCTCTATTTAGAAATATTTGATATAATGATTCCCTTCACCCCCAATTGACAATTTCCCTTTTTATTTTACTTAAATTGATTTTGTCATCCATAACTAAGGGTCCTTTGGACTGTTCTTTGTCCATGTTTATGCCTTTAATTTATTTATTTTTGGCATTACTTCTATAGTTATGACTATAATCATGTCTACTAATAATGAGGAGAGAAGACATCTCATGTTATTTCTGTATTTATAGAGAAATTTCTGTTGTTTTACTTTGTCTGAGATGCTTTCTGTAGCAGCTGACAAAATTATGTAATTTTGGTTGTTTTTGTTTTTAACATGATTTATTATGTTAATTGTTTTCCTAATGCTCAGTGATCCTTACATCCTTGAATAACACGCTATCATGGTAATTAGTAGTGGGTTTTTTTTTTTAAGATATGTTGCTGTAGTATTTTTGTAAGGAAATTATTTAGAAATTTTACATTAATATTCATTAGTGATACTGGTTTATCATTGTTTCTTTGCTTTTTCCTCCTCTACTCTGGGCCTTTCTATATGTCCTGCAGCTGCAAATTCTTTTATGTGTTATCTGTTCCATTTAGGATGTGTGCTTCTTGGGAACAGGGACTGCCTGTCTTTTTCTAGTTGTAATGGAAGCACTTAGGCACAGTGTCTACAATATAAGAGCTTAATAACTGCTTTTTCATTCATTTGTTTATTTATTTGTTCATTCATTCATTTATTTAAGTTGGAAGACTAGTAATTTCTGAAATTTTTAGTGTAACTTGTATAGTGTTAAGAGCAACATAAATTCTTCTTTGTATGTTTGATAGAAGAGACTTGCAAATACATTTTTACCAAAGTTCTTTTGTTTTCCCTCTTTGGAAACCATGATTATTTTCAGCTTATTTTTGTTTCTCAGATTGGATAAAAATCTCTGCCTTTTTTTGGCTCATTTTTATATGTAATTTTTTGTAGGTATTTTTATTGGTAAATGGAAGTGAAAAAAAGTGTTAAGGATGAAGGGTAAAGACGTCTTACACAGAACAAATTAAAATGTTTAGCCAAGGAATTTGATGAGACCATGGTTAAGCTGGATGAGTATCAGGAATCTGGTAAGGAATAGAAAGTAGTGTTTTGTAGTTTGAAAGGAAGGTAAGGAAAACAGAGGTGAGAGAAGCTGTGGTTTGAGGATTTGAAGTAAGGGGGAACAGCAGAATTCAGGGCAAATGAGAGTAATAGAAGGTAAAGGAAAAGAGATACCACCCTAATCCTTCATGGTGAACATTGATATATAGGTTAAAAGCTCTAACTTTACATTTTCTGTCAATAGCCATTTATATACTGGTTGAGGTGAATATTGGAATTAAATGGTTCACATCAGAAACCTCCGAATGATCAGCTAGGTTCAGTCCTTGAATTTAAAGACATTCGTTAGACAATAACTTTATCGAATAGATGCAATAAACAAATAGTGTTAGTGTTCATATGCTTTTTTCTTTTTCCTTGATATAGTTACTAGTTTTCCATCTAACAGTTATTGGTATAAAAATTTATAATTTCATTGTCATTTTAAAAAATTGACATAGTCTTGCTTCCTAAAACAAATGTAATTAAAATGCTCTGAGCTTTCCTTAATGTTTCCTGTGCCTCTTGCTGTGTTTTTCTATCACTTCAATTTAATCTTGGTCTACTGTCATTAATCCTCTCATATTTTCAAGGAACCTAATAACATCAGTAAGTTGGTAGTGAGTCCTTCTACCTGTAAGATGGTGTAATAAATCATATGGAGGACAGACTTATTAAGTATATGTATTTTTGCCCAGCAGTCTACTAAGCCAGAGATGTGATTCTCTCCCTCACCCCCGTAGAGTACTAAAATTAAAAGCAGAAGAGAATAAATTTGTGATCTAATTCCAAATGGAAAACTGAATGTATACACACATGTGTCTGTATGTATATATGTACATATGATATATATACACATATATGTATATATACACTATATATTTACACACATAAATATACACATAAAATATATGCACAATTGATTGGTCAAGGTCAGCACTACTATGTGTGTGTGTCTGTGCATGTGTACAAGTGTGTACATATGTGTGTGTGTGTGTGCTCTATTGATGATTTACTAATAGAAGAGTAGGTAGTAAGAGGTAAGACAAAGAATTTCATGAGGTTGGAGCCCCTGGAAGCAACCTCAAGCTCAAAGATGGTAGTTATAAACTGGCATCCTATCTGTGCTGTCACTCACTCTGACTCTCCTAAATTTTATATCTACATCTATTGTGCTTATATTTATGTGCATATATAAATATGTATCTTATTTTATATAAAATATATATTATATGTGTATATGAGTATGTATATATGTGTATATAAAATATTGAGAGGAGTCAGAGAGAGTGATAGACAGCTAAGATGACTGTTTTTAACTACCATCATCGCAAGACTTGAGTTTCCTTCAAGGGGCACCAACCACATGAAATTCTCCCTTCCTTTGCTTCCTGTTCTAAGTTATCAATGAATTATTAAGTCAGTCATTTGAGAGGCCCCAAAACTACTTTACTACATTTATGGGGGTGTATAAAAATATCATCCCTTATAACTGAGGAGGTATATTTTAAAGAGCATATTGAGTACATTTCTTCAACTTGAGAGATAATTCTTGCTTAATGGTTCCTGGTCATTTCCTCTTCACCCTCCCTAGCCGCAGCTCCAGGAAGATCTGACCCTCCCTCTCTGGGCTTTTCCTTATATACAGATGGCATCCGCTGCTTCCTGTTTCAGCCAACCTCTTCCTGTTATGTCAGCAACAAGGGTTCATGACTTCTGTTTCTTTAACAGAGGCTTGATTAATTGCAAAGTGCTAAGTACGTGTTACCTTTGCCAATACAAAGGGATATTCAAATTCAAATTACATTACCATTACACATGCAAAACATTGATTCTTGAAAGGAACAAAAACAGTTCCTGCCCTCAAGGCATATTCTTTTTTTTTTTCTTTTTGGACAGGGGAAAGCAGGACAATTGAGGTTGTGACTTCCCCAAGGTCACACAGATAGTAAATGTTAAGTTTCTGAGCCTGGATTTGAACGCAGATCCTCCTGACTCCAGGGCCAGTGCTTTATTCACTGTGCCACTTAGCAGCCCCTAGGAGTTTACATTTTTAAACAACAACAGATAACATCTTATATCAATTTCACAACTCAGAGAGATGGATTAATATGAGAACAAATTACTGGGGGAATTTCCAGACATTTAAAAACTATTATCTGTATTCATACAAGTGCCTACTAAGCTGAAATTCCTTCCTCTACCCCCTTTTGATCTATTTATTACTCACAATTGGATTAATCTTTCTTTTTTAAAACTATTTTTCTCAATTACACGTGAAACAATTTTTAACATGCATTTAAAAAATTAGTTTCAAATTCTCCTCCTTCCTTCTCCTCCTCCCTCCATGATACAGTAAACAATTTGATATGTTACACATGTGCAATCATGCAAAACATATTCTTATATTAATGATGTGAAAGAAGATAGACCAAAAACACCAAAACAAAACAAAAATGTAGAAAGAAAGTAAGTGAAAAACAGTATGCTTTGATCTTCATTTAGACTTTATTATTTCTTTCTCTGGAAAATGGGTAGACTTTGAATCATGAGTCCTTTGGAATTGCCTTGGGTCATTATATTACTGAGAATAGCTAAGTCATTTACAGTTGATCATCCAACAATATTCCTATTACCATATACAGTGTTCTGGTTTTGATCATTTCAGTTTGCATTAGTATATGTAAGTCTTTTCAGGTTTTTCTGAAAGCATCCTGCTTGTCATTTCTTGTAGAAATGTAGTATTCCATTAAATTTATATACCATAGCTTGTCGAGCGATTCTTCAACTGATGTGCATCTCCTCAATTTCCAGTTCTTTTCTACCACAAAAAGAACTGCCATACATAATTTTTGTACAAGTAAATCTTCACACACACACAGACAGACACACACAGACACACAGACACACACAACTTTTTAAAATCTCTTTGGGATATAAACCTTTTGCTGGATCAAAGGGTATCCCTAGTTTTATAGCTCTTTGTACATAGTCATACATTGCTTTCCAGAATGGTTGGATCTGTTTGCAATTCTACCAATAGTACATCAGAGTCCTAATTTTCCTGCATCCCTTCCAACATTTGTTGTTTTCCTTTTCTGTTATATTAGTTAATCTTATAATATCAGGTGGTATCTCAGAGTTGTTTTAATTTGCATTTCTCTAACCAACAGTTATTTAGAGAATTTTTTCATATGACTACAGGTAACTTTGATTTGTTCATGTGAAAAACGTCCATTCATATCCTTTGACCACTTAAAAATTGGGGAATGGCTTGTATTCTTATAAATTTGACTCAGTTCCCTATATGTTTGAGAAATGAAGCCTTTATCAGAGACCATTCCTGTAATTTTCCCCCCAGCTTTCTACTTTCCTTTTAATCTTGGTTTCATTGTACAAAAATTTTTTAATATTATAAAAATTATCTATTTTACATTTCATAATGTTCTCTATCTCTTGTTTGGTCATATATTCTTCTCTTCTCCATGGATCTACAGGTAAGCTATTCCTTATTATTTTGATTTGTTTATCATATCACTTGTTATGTCTAAATCATGTACCAATTTTGTCCTTATCCTGGTGTATGGTGTAAGATGTTGGTCTGTCATTCTTTTCCAGTTTC
This sequence comes from Pseudochirops cupreus, assembly GCA_028627135.1. NCBI lineage: Eukaryota > Metazoa > Chordata > Mammalia > Diprotodontia > Pseudocheiridae > Pseudochirops > Pseudochirops cupreus. Next base: position 505,048,182 of record CM053581.1, read on the forward strand.
CCCAGCAGTTTTTTGTCAGTGTGTTCTTGTACCAAAAACTTGGGTCTTTGAGTTGATCAAAGACTAGATTACTATGGTCATTTACTATTGTGTATTGTGAGCCTATTCTATTCCAGTGATCCCTACTCTAGCTTTCAGGCAGTACCAGATTGCTTTGTTGATTATTGCTTCATAATAGTTCAAAATCTGGTATGGCTTGACCACCTTCTTCCTCACTTTTTTCATTAATTCCTTTGATATTCTTGAGCATGTGTTCTTCCAAATGAACTTCGTTATAATTTTTTCTAACTCTTGAAAATAATTTTTGGTAGTTTGGAATGGTACAGAATAAGTAAATTAGTTCAGTTAGAATTGTCATTTTTGTTATATTGGCTTTGCATACTCGTGAGCAATTGATATTTTTCCAATTGTTTAGATTTGACTTTATTTGTGTGAAAAGTGTTTGGTGATAGTGTTCATGCAGTTCCTGGATTTGTTAAGGTAGGTAAACTCCCAAGTATTTTATATTGCCTACAATTATTTTAAATGAAATTTTTCTTTTCTATCTCTTGTTGCTGGACTTTGTTGGAAATATATAGAAATATTGATAATTTCTTGTAAATTTGATAAAGTTGTTAAATGTTTCACATAGTTTTTTACTTGATTCTCTAAGTATTCTATCATACACCATCTACAAAGAGTGATAGTTTTGTTTCCTTGTTGCCTAGTCTAATTTCTTCAATTTCTCTTTCTTCTCTTATTACTATAGCTAACATTTCTAGTACAATATTAAGTAATAGTGTAGATAATGGACATCTTTTCTTCACTCCTAACCTTATTTGGAAGGTTTCTAGCTTATCCCCATTACAGATAATATTTACTAATGGTTTTAGATATACCTATCCTCTCTAGTATTTTTAAAGGAGTGTTGCCTTTTATCAAAAGCTTTTTCTGCATCTGTTAAGATAATCCTATGATTTATGTTGGCTTTGTTTTTAATATGGTCAATTATGCTGATAGTTTTCCTAATATTGAACCAGTCTTGCATTCCTGTCATAAAGCCCACTTGCTCATAGTGTATGATCCTTTTGTTATATTGCTGTGAGCTCCTTGATAGTATTGTATTCAATGTTTTTGAATCAATATTCATTAGGGAAATTTGTCTGTAGTGGTTTTTTTTTTTCTGTTTTTGCTCTTACTGATTTAGGTATAAGCATCATATTTTGATCATAAAGGAATTCCACAGGATTCTTCCAGATCAATCATTTAAAAACACTGTTTTCATGAGTAGATTTTGAAAATCTATGAGGTCAGTTACTTAGTTGTTAGCACCAGCACAGATTATGTTTCCAGGTCAGAAATTGCCACTCATATGCCTATCCTTCCCCAAAGCTCTTGTTCATGTCTTCCTTTCTGTGGCTTGTCAGAATTCCCATTTGAAAGGAAAATCCTATCTAAGCTACTATTGTCAACTCTACCCCTAGCCAGTCTCACTGACCTGTGCTTATTAATTCCCTTAGACAACCTCCAGGACCTAATCAAATAGCCCTTAAATATTCTATTATTTTATATATGTATGTTGTTTTTGTCTTACTGTGTTAAAAACAATACGTTGTTACTAAACCACCAGGTGTGAATAGCTAGAGGGAACCTTAGAGTTCAAGTAGGTTAAATGTCTTGGTTTTTTTTTATACTGAGAATCTGAGGTCCAAATAGGTTAAACTATTTGCTTAGAAGGAACATAAAATTCCCTTGCACATTCCCTTCCTCAAATATTTCCCCTCTATGCACTCAAGCCCAACAAACAAACCAAGTTAGATCTTCTGGCCTCCCCAACTCATTTTTTAAAATTTCAACTCAGTGTCTCCAGATTCTAAGATATATTTGTTTTATTTTCTAGCACACTCGATATGATTTAGTTAACCTATTAAATGATTTATAGCTGAATTCCTCATTTTTAAAGTCTCAGAATCTCTAATACCTTCATTATTCTTGATAATAGATTCTGACAAGATAGATCCCTGGAATGCAGTTACCTTTTGCCTCTCCCACGGGAGAACCTCATATAGTGAGTGTTCTTATTGATGCATTAATCCAATATGGCTATAAAAGCATAGGAAATATTTTGGGGAAGAGGACCTTTCCCTGTGCTTTTCCCTTCATACCCATGAATAACCACCAATTCAGTGTAGTCATAAAGCTGACCCTCCTGTCCCTGCTTTACTTCCCACATTTCCTTTACACTTCAATCTGCCTCTTCACTTTGCCCATTCATATTAATTACTGCCCTTCAGAACCTGTGTTTCAATTCCCTATAGCACAAAGTACTCTATGGTGGGGAAGTTGGCTGAGGTAGTATATTTCTCTTATAACTTGGTGGAACAACAGATAAAATGCTAGACCATGGATTAAGGAAGATCTGAGTTCAAATGCTACATTGGACATTTGCTAGCTATGTAACCTGGGGCAAATCATTTAACCTCTCCCCTGCTGAATTTCTGTAAAAAAATGTGATAAGACTAATATTTCCCTTACTGATTTATTGTGAGGATCAAATGAGACAGTAAAGCATTTTGCAAACCTTAAATTGCTGTATAAATACTAATTATTTTAGGTGGGCAGTCCAATCTGGATGAGGTGTAGTAAGACAGCTAGGTTTAAGTAAAAACAAAGAAATCCAATGGCTAGAAATATTGCTAGAGTATAGATAGTTCAAAAAAGGTCTAAGGGTTTCAATGATGACAAACATTCTAATTGGCTTTCTGAGTGCTCCTACACATCAATGTTAAACCGTGGTAATAAACATACAGTGTGAATGAGAAATAATCTATCCTACTGGAGAGTAAAAATTAGAAACAGCTTATCTGATTCCTAGGATAAAGTGTTTACACCTTTGGGGGCTTATTGTAGAATTTTTAAACCATATTTCCTGATGAGGCATTCTCTTTTAAGCTAAAAAAAGAAGTATAATTAGACATCCTTCTTGATACAGTTAGAATTTTTCTTCCTCTACTAATTATGTAAATCATAGGAAAGTAAATATGTGAACAGACAGAGACATACACTGTCACAGTATTATGTATTCGGGTCAAAAACAATAGCAGATGACATTTACATAGACTTTAAAATATAAAAAGTGTTTGACATATCATCTCCTTGACTCTTCACAACAAACCTATTTTTGTAAATGAGGAAGCTGAGACTCAGTGACTTCTCTAGGATCACAGAACTAATGAGTACAATAGGACCTGAACTCTGTCTAGAACTCTATTCATTTTTGCACATTGGCTTGTTTGTCTGATATTTGTGCACCTGGAACAGGACTATCTTTAATTTTCATTTTATCATTTATTATCTTTGACCTATTCTCTAAATGCTGTGTGTGTGTGTACACACACACACACACACACACACACACACACACACACACACACACACACACACATCTTGTATCACTGGTAAGACCAAAAGACTCACAGGGACAACACGTGGTCAGATGCCTACCTCTCCCGTAAATGACAGGGATGATAGGCAGAGATGGGCAGTGAGACATCAGACTGAGGCCAGATATACAAACACAGATCACTACTGCTCAGACAACTGCTGGGTGCCTTGTGGGCTAACCCCTCAGTGCTACGGGACCTAGATATGTCCAGAGATTGTTCAGTGCCGACCACAATCAGTTTCCCCTCCAGGGAAACACAGATGCTCCTCAAGTGCCTGGTTGCCTGAACTAGGGGAGGCAGAGCAACCAGGACCATGCATAGCACCAGGGGAGGAAACAGATGATCATAGCCGAGAGGATGCAAGACTTTGTGTTCCTTAACTCATACTTCTTTCCTCATTCTCTTTCATACCACACAAAAACCTCTCAGGAGACCAGCTTTACTACCAAACATAGTAGCCTCCAAGACAAAAGTGAAGCTGACCCAAATTCTTCTAGGTTCTGGGTGAAGGTTCTGAAACTCGTTGTTTTGTTTTTGTTTTTCTCCAACATCATCACTTTCCAGGGTTCTCTGACTTTCACTGTCAGGCAGTCACGGCCGAAGCCCATAAATACTTGCTTTCCTAATTATTATTTTTTATTTATTTTTTCAGCGATACAATGCTGTTTAAAGTGACTTGCCCAGGGCCACACAGCTAGTAAGTATCAAGTGTCTGAGGTCACATTCGAACTCAGTACCTCCTGACTCCAGGGCCTGTGACCTAAACACTGCACCACCAACTGGCTCTGCCTAATTGTTTCGTTTTTTATTTTTCTGCTGCTGTCGTTTTGTTGTGTTTTTATCTTAGGAAGAATTGGCTAGGTGGTACAGTGGATAGAAGGCCTGTCCTGGCATTAGGAAGAATCTTCTTCCTGAGTTGAAATATGGTCTCAGATACTCCAGTTCCTCAGACTCCAGCTGTGTGTGACTCTGGACAAGTCACTTAACCCTGCCTTAGTCTTCTCATCTATATCTCATCAATAACAAGGGGTTCAATGTAGATTTGCTGAACAGAATTAAACCAAAAAGAGCAGTCATTCTTAAAGATTCTAGCGCCTGGAGTAATTCAGCAGAAAAAAAAATGTCCAGATGTCCCAGTAGAAAAATGGTGGAAGAGGATAAGGAGCAAGTAGGGCTAGTTCTGAGCTTACTCTAGGTCAGTGGTTCTCAACCTTCCTAATGCTGTGACCCTTTAATACGCATGTGGGAGTATCTGCATGTGGGCAGACCCGCCTATACACAGATAGAGGAGTGGTGTCTCGGTTCCTAAAACCATTGGAAATATGTGTTTTCCCATGGTCTTAGGCGACCCCTGTGACCCTGTGAAAGGGTCATTTGACTCCCAAAGGGATCATGACCCACAGGTCACCCGCTGCTCTAGCTGTTGCATGAGACAAGAGGGGATGACACGACCATTGTCTCTTCCTTTGGCACAGGTGATACTGGAGAATCCTCAGTGTCCTGAGTAGAATGTTATCAGGTCAGCATTAAGATGAGGGTAAGGGACACACGGCCCTGCCCCAGCCTATAAGAAAAGCATCCAGGGAAGAGGATTGATAGCCATAGGTGTCTGGGGACTGACAGCCTAGAGTATCTTGAAGGAATTAAGGGTGAGGAGATACGGATCTGGCAGATCTGGTGGGTAACATTGGGTGAGATATATTTTTGTGGTGATGTTATTTAATTGTTTCAGTCATATTGAACTCTTTGTGACCTTATAATGTTTTGCTCAGGACGTCTTGGCAAAGATCCTGGAATGGTTTGCCATTTTCTGTTCCAATTCAATTTCTAGGTGAAGAAATTGAAGCAAGCAAAGCTAAGTGACTCGCCCAAGGTCACATAGATAGTAAGTGTCTGAAGACAAATTTGAACTCAGTTTCTCCTGACTCCAGACCTGGATCTCTATCTGCTGCGCCACCTAGTGGCCCAGAGGCACAACACTGGTATTTGCTGTCATGGAACCCCTCTCCTGTTTTGTGCTCTTCTTCAAAGCAAGTCATGCTACATCATGAATGAATGAACGTATGAAAGAAAAAAAAATATTTTCCACTTATTGCGGGCCAGGTACAATGTGAGAAATTATACTTCTTGTTGTTTAATTTCTTCCAAGGAAAAAGCTAACAGTATTATATGGCAGTGATGCTCATTATTTGGAGAAATGTTCCTATTTTCTGGGTATCTACCAGTGCTTGGTGACCCTGATCAAGTCACTAAGTTCCTTTCAATCTCTTTCTTTGTTAGGGAGAAAGGTAATTAGATCACTTTTATACACAGGGAGTGAGTATTGATTGTAAATCACTCTCAACAGATGAGGTGTCACAAGCACTAATGATAATATGAGTTTTATGAAGTTTGTGTTTAATGAAAAAAAGCTTTCTGCTGCCTCCAGTCTCAAAGTGACGTTTCCATTTGACACAAAATTAGACACTATAATTGTTCATGCTTCGGACACTATATTATTTGGACTAGGTTTTGGAATAAGGAAGCAAACTGGTCATAATCTCCCCCCCCCCCTTTTTATGATTAATTAAGTTTTCTTAACATTAAGGAAAGTTCATGAGTATTAACCCCTGGTAGGTTGGCTGCCACTATCCCTAAGGCTGTTGAGAGGTTTGGGATCTTCCTGCTGGGGATTAGGAAGCAATGACAAGTAGAATTAAATGATACATCAGAAGATGTGCTTTCTTCCTGTGATTTTGTCCAAAATATGATAGGGGGCCTGAAGAATATTTCATAGTTGCTGATTGCTACCCAATTTTACTGATTCCCCCAGGAACAAAGGATACGGCCAAAAGACATCGAAACAATATGACTAGAGACTCGAAAGGGCTGGTGAATACAGGTGGTGTTTACATTTTCCCTTTCAGTTGATGGTTGTGAGTTTGGAAAAGAAAGAAAGATATGTGAAGGGAGTGAACAGCTGGCTATGAAAAATCATACTGCAGAACAGCATAATAAAAGTTTGGGCGTCTGGAATACCCAGGGAATAAGTCAGTACGTATTTCTGATGTTTCCAGATAACTGAGAAATTATATCTTTAAATAGCAAGTCTTTTTGTTGTCATTTCAAGCATTTTGGATGAAAATCCTTAGAGTAATTGCCGAATTCACTGCCTTTAACACAAGTCTATACTGAACATAAATAAGCCTTTTATTTTTCACAATTATGGGTCATCATTATATACATTCTGTATTATATAGTGATGCCGTCAGAATACATTCAAATACATAAGGTGCTATGCCCTTATAGTTGTGTGTTTTCAATTTCTGAGTCTCCTTTTTAAGAAAATTTTCTCTCCATTTATTGCTTCCTTTATCATCTCTCTCATTTCACTGTTGTCAGTGTGACTGTCTTTAGCAGAGCCCATCACCAATATTTGCTACTTTCCCTCTATTGTGAGCTTAGGAACTAGAATATCAAGCTCTGTAAAATTATTTCTAAAGTAAGAAAGAGTAGACTCTGAGAGAGATGTTGCAAAGTATAAAGTATGCGCACTTCGGTACACAGATTTCTGAGAGGCGATTTTGGGTGTTCGGTGACCCTTTATGTCTATTTGCTGCTTGGTACCTGTGTTCTTAACAGGTGAGATGACCAGTTATCTGAGTTCTAGATAAGTGAGATTTCACTGCCCTTGAGCTATATCATATGATTCTAGAAAAATGAACTTTGGAAAGATGATAAAGTGAATCACACAAGTATTGGGAATGATGTTTTTGGCCTGAGATTCGTCAATCCAGTCAAGTGGATTTCAAACTAAAGTTTAATGGAGGAAGAAATGTATGTATATATAAAACCAGATAGAATAGAACCGCTTAACCTGGAGTCTGGGAACTTATTATTTTAGAAATGTTCTGATAACTGTACTTCAAAATAATTGGTTTCCTTTGTAATCCCTTGCATTTTATCTGATGGATTTGAAAACATTATTCCAACATTTACCAGCTTGCCTAAAAACAGTCATAAAGGCACAAATAAGGTTAAGAACAGATGCTATAAAGAATAACAAGCATGACAGAATGAAGAGAAATAGTACAAGGACTGTAGCATTTTCCTTGAGAAAACAACAGTAAAGAGTGATAGAAAAAAACACAGTATTGGTATAAGTTGGTAGGGTACGACACTTAGAGTGAGAAAGACTTGAGTGGAGCCTAAATCCCTAACTTGACCCTAACTCTCATTTCGGACACTAGCTGGGTGACCCGGGGCCGGCTGTGTAAACTCTCTGGGCTTGAGTTTCCTCATCTGTAAAATGAAGTGACCAGAGTCCATGACTGATAAGGTTCCTACTACTTTACTTCTATGATCTTATAGTACTGTATGATCTCATATCTAAGTGGCTAAGGAAAAAGAAGGCAGTTTTAAAAATGTGAGCTTGAAATTTTAACACAAGAAGATAAATATTACTGCCACGACTATTACAAACACTTGATGTGCCTATCACACTTTGGGCAGTTAGAGTCAGGAAGACTCACCTTCCTGAGTTCAAGTATGGTCTCAGACATTTACTAGCTGTGTGTATCTGTACAAGTCATTTAACCCTATTTGCCTCAGTTTCCTCATCTGTAAAATTAGCTGGAGAAGGAAATGTTAAACCACTCCAGGATCTTTGCCAAGAACAACCTAAATGAAGTTGCAAAGAGTCAGACGCAACTGAGAAATAACTGAATAACAACAAAAATTGTACGTTAAAGTTTGAAAAGCACTTACATTTAAGCATCACAACAAATTTTGTGAGAGAGGTATTATTATCATTATTATCCTCATTTAACATGTGAGAAAACAGAGGCTCATATAGGTTAAGAGGCATGCCCAGGATCATCTGAACAAGCATTTAAATCTAGATTTAAAAAAAACAAAACATTCCATACCCAGCTATTTAGCACATTTTTCACAGGTATTAAAATCATTTGGGATGAGACTCTCCCTTGGAAAATAACAATGAAGGGCATACCTTGTTCTAAATAAACATATTCAAATGGAGAGAAAGGGTAGTAACATTATCCATTTAAAAAAATCAAAGGAAAATATCTTTATAGGAATTTATGACCCTGAGAATGGGAATGCACTAGAGAGCATAACATGGAGATAAAAGAGAAAGAAAAAGTGAGTTTTATGTAAGTCTACTATAGACTGACCTGCCAGACAAATATACGCATAATGCCTTCCTAATACAGATGACAAGACTGGTGCAGAGGCAAGATAGATTATTGATGGGGCTTTTTACTATCCCGACATCCTGACATTTGATGGGAGTTCAATTCAGCTAAGAGCAGGGCTTCTGATAAATTCTTGAGTTCCCTTGCTGAACAATTTCATTACTCAGAAGACAGAGGAATCAACAAGGAGGACTGCTTTTCTGGACTTAATTCTAACCAATAAGGAGAAAATGATTGAGGGTATGGAAGTGACAGAAACCTTGGGAAAGAGTGACTGTGTCACTTTGGAGCTGGTAATTGCAAGGGAAGGTAATATGGATTATGTCATTTTTGCATGTAGCATAGGATTCAAGAAAGCAGATTTCAGGAACCTGTACAAAAAAATTAACATGATCTCATGGTTAAGAATTCCAGCTCATGAGAAATGGTAGATTCTAAACAATGGAATTGATAAGCAAGGCATTTAAAGAAAGAAGTGTAGTCAGTTGTTAAAAGGATGATATTTAAGGTAGAAGCAGAGGCATGTAGACAAGGACTCTGAAAGAAGTGGCAGAAGTCAATCAAAATGTCAGGGAATCTGAAGCACAGAATGAGAAAAAAGTAGCGGGAGGGAGAGAAAGAAAGAGAGAAGGAGGGAGAGGTGGATAAAGAGGAAGAAGGAGAGGAAGAAGGTAAGAGAGAAGGGCGAGAGGGAGATAAAGAGGTAGAAGGAGAGAGAGAAGGAGAGGGAGACAGAGAAAAAGGAGGTGTGGTGAGGGAGGGAGAGAGAGAGTTGGAGAGCAAGAGCATGAGCTTTTAAAATTGTATTCGGAGAGATAGACTGGGAAGTTATCATCTTGCCCTCCCCAATGTAGTCAACATGTTAGGGAAATTCACCAAAGACAAGGGAAGGAAGGCCTGATTTGATGGGAGGGATCTATATGTAATTCATGTGAAAAAAGTTTTGTTTTTGTTTTTTTTTTTTAGTGGATTTCAACCTTAATATGAGTCAACATGATGGCCATATGCAATCTGAGACTGAATTCAAAAGTCATAACATGCAGGATTTGGGAGCCTTCTACTCTACTCTGCCAAATTCAGACCTTCTCTGTAGTCTTGAGTTTATATTTCTGATCCCATTTTGAGAAACGACTTGAGTGAGCTAAAGAGGGGACAGAGAAGGCAGCTATGAATGTAGAAGGCTTTGCGTTCATGGCATACAAAGGCTGGTTGAAGGAAGCAGAGACATTTAATCTGGAGAAGGTTTAGGGAACATAAAGCACCCTTGAAGTATTTGAAAAACTCTCACTCAAGAGAAATTACACTGAGCCTGCTTAACTCCAGAAGGAAGAACTAAGATCAAAGGATAGAAACTACAAAGAGGCAAATGCTTTCTTTTTGTTGTCTTTACATTCTATTTTATTTCTGTTTATTTTTAGTTTTCAACATTCATTTCCATAAGATTTTGAGTTACAAATTTTCTCCCCATCTTTCTCCTACCCCACACCCCAAAATAGCAAGCCTACTGAATACCCCTTCCCTCAATCTACTCTCACTTATATCCGCCCCCATTCCCTCTCTAACTTTCTAGCAGGGCAAGATGAATTTCTATACCCCAAGTGCCTGTATATCTTATTTCCCAGTTGCATGTAAAAAAAAAATAACATTTGTTTTTGAAACTTTGATTTCCAGATTCTTTCCCTTCTTCTCTCCTCACCCAGCCCCACCAGGAAGATAAGCTATTCAGTATAAATTGTACATGTTTAGAAGCAAAACGTTTCCATAATAGACACACTGTGAAAGACTAACTATATTTCCCTCCATCCTATCCTGCCCCCCACTTATTCTATTTTCTACTTTGACCCTGTTCCTTTTCAAAAGTGTGTGCTTCTAACTACCCTCTCCCCAAATGTGCCCTCCCTTCTTTCATCCCTCCTCTTATCCCCTTCTCCCCTACTTTTCTGTAGTGTAAGATACCCAATTGAGTATGTGTTATTCCCTCCTTAAGCCAAATTCAATGAGAGTAAAGTTGACCCATTCCCTTTCACTTCCTGTTCTTCCCCTCCATTGTAGCACTTTTCTCTTACCTCTTTTATAGGAGATAATTTACCCTATTCTATCTCTCCCTTTCTCCTTCTCTCATTATATTCCTCTCTCATCTCTTAATTTTATTTTTTAGATATCATCCCTTCCTCTTCAACTGATTCTGTGCTCTCTGTCTGTGTATACATGTACACACATATACACACCCTCACATGTATATTTATACACACATATACCTTCCTATACATATATATTTATGTATGTATACATATATATTCCCTTCAACTATCCTCATACTGAGAAAATCTCATGAGTTACAATGATCATTTTTCCATGTAGGAATGTAAATAGTTCAACTTTAATAAGTTCCTTATGATTTCTTTTTCCTGTTTACCTTCTCATGCTTCTCTTGCTTCTTGTATTTGAAAATCAAATTTTCTATTCAGCTCTGGTTTTTTCATCAAGAATACTTGAAAGTCCTCTATTTCATTGAATGACCATATTTTCCCCCAAAGAGTTATATTCAGTTTTGTTGGGTAGGTGATTCTTGATTTGAATCCTAGCTTCTTTGACCTCTGGAATGTCATATTCTAACCCCTTAGATCCCTTAAGGAAGAAGCTGCTAGATCTTGTGTTATCCTGATTGTGTTTCCACAATATTCAAATTGTTCCTTCCTGGCTGCTTGTAATATTTTCTCCTTGACCTGGGAACTCTGGAATTTGGCTATGATATTCCTATGAGTTTTCTTTTGGGGATCTTTTTCAAGAGGTGATGGGTAAAGTCTTTCAGTTTCCATTTGGTTCTAGAATATCAGGGTGATTTTCTTTTCCTTGATAATTTCTTGAAGGATTATTTTTAGGCTCTTTTTTTTGATCATGGCTTTCAGGTAGTCCAATAATTTTTAATTTGTCTCTCTTGGATCTATTTTCCAGGTCAATGGTTTTTCCCATGAGATATTTCACATTGCCTTCTATTTTTTCATTTGTTTGTATCTATTTTTTAGTATCTTGATTTCTCATAAAGTCATTAGCTTCCATTTGCTTCAATCTAATTTTGAAGGAACTATTCTTTTCTGTGAATTTTTGAAATTCCTTTTCCATCTGGTCACTTCAACTTTTTCAGGCATTCTTCTCCTCATTGGCTTTTTGGACCACTTTTGCCATTTAAGTTAGTCTATTTTTTAAGGTGTTATTTTCTTCAGTATTTGTTTGGGTCTCCTTTAGCAGGCTGTTGACTCACTTTTCATAATTTTCTTGCATCATTCTCATTTCTCTTTCCAATTCCCTCCACTTCTCTTACTTGATTTTCAAAATCCTTCTTGAGCTCCTCTATGGCTTATAAAAAGTTCATATTTTTCTTGGAAGCTTTTGATGCAGGAGTTTTGCCTTTGTTGACTTCTTCTGATTCCATGTTTTGATCTTTATGTCCCCCCCCAAAAAAGGATTCTATAATTTGATTGTGCTTCCTCTGCTTGCTCATCTTGCCAGCCAATGACTTGACTTTTGAACTCTTTGCCTCAGTACAATTCTGCTTCCAGGAGTGGAGAGAGCTATGTCCCTAATTGCTGGCATTTTCACAAATGTTGTCAGAGGTCTGAGGAGGGTACCCTCTCTATAGCTACCACAAGCTCTGGCACAATGGTATTTCTCATCCCCAGGACCACCAACCAAGATAGTGACCCAGATCCAAGCAGGTCAAAACAAGAGTTATTATCCTCTGAATGGTCAATCGGTCCCCCTACAATTTGTAGGCCAGGAGCTCTGGAGGCAGCCACATGGCAGCAGCTGAAGCCACTGTGTCCCTACCACCTCTTGCCCTGGGGGTAGGGGCTGGACTGTGCTCTTCTATCACCCAGTTCCAACAGAGTTCCCCACTGACCTTTTAATTTCTCTTTGGTGTTTATGGGTTGAGAAGTCTGGAAACCATCACAGCTGCTTCTGATTCACTCTCATGATGTCTGCTCTGGCCAGTCTTGGCCACTGCTCAGGACTGCCCCAGGTCTGGGCCCTGATATGATAGACCCTTCCTGTTGGCCTGCCAGGCTGCTTTAACATGAGATTTGTTTCTTTTTGTCACTTTGTGGGTTCTGTAGCTCTAAAATTTGTTTAGAGTCATATTTTACAGGTATTGGACAAGGTGGTTGGTACGGGAGCTCATGCAATTTCCTGCTTCTACTCCTGGAAAATGCTTTCTTAATGTGAAGAAAATCTTTCTTGGCTATTTTGGGAGGTAGAAGGTTCTCTCTCACTAGTGATCTTTGATGATAATTATTTTGTTTGTGGTAGAAGGAATTCTTGTTTCAAGCGTGGGTTGAATTAGCTGGACTCTGAGGTTACTTCTAATTATAAAAATTTGAGATTCTATATTTGTTCAGTCATTTTCAGTTGTGTCCAATTCTTTGTAACTCCATTTGGAGTATTCTTGGCAAAATACAGGAAGGGTTTCTCATTTCCTTCTCTAGTTCATTTTACAGATGAGGAAATTGAGGCAAATGGAATTGAATGACTTGCCCAGGGTCACACAGCTATGATGTGTCTGAGGGCAGATTTGAACTCAGGAAAATTAATCTTCCTGACTCCAGGCCAGACATTCTAGCCACTGCACCACCCAGGTGCCCTTGAGAGTCTGTAGTATTATGTAGTAAGAAGAGAATAGGAATAATCCAAAATCCAGGCCAGAACAGTTATGACAATGCCAATGGGAAGCTGAGATATAAAGGTGGAGAATTCACAGCCAAGAACATCACTATGAGATCAATAATATGAAACACAGGAATTGTGAGAGAGTTTGCACTTCATCTGATTTTAAGAGCTTCTGAAGGTCTTTATAATTTGGAGACTTGCTATAGAGCCCCCATTGGGTAATGGTTCCTTATGTGGCCATAAGAAGCTGTCTCCTTCCTGCTGACTCAGTCACCACTGCTGAGTTATGAACCCACTTAAGAATAAATAAGCTCAGTCAGTATTTAGGAAAAGTGCTGTAATGTTAACAGTTGGCATAGCTACTCAAGTCCTGTTTTGATTCCATTTTTTCCTCTGCACATTGAACATTAAAACATGTTCATTGAATTGAACTGAAATGAATTTTGTCAACAGGATCACTGTCTTTAAACTGTGAAAGGTAGAGCAAATATCATAGAGAAAGAAATGTAATGCAAAAGATGAGGAGATAGTAAGAGAGAGTATCTAGCTACTTTAAATGAATTTAAGACCCTATGGCCAGAATAATTACATCCCAGAATGCTGAAAGAATTCAGATGTCCACTAATAGTAATGATTGAGAAATCACAGATAGAAATGCTAAAAGACTGAAGATGGGCAAATGTCTTTTTCTTTTTCTTTTTTTAAGGGGAAAGAGTGAATTCAGAGGGAGTTAGGTGGTGCAATGAATAGAGCATGGAATTTGAAGTCAGGAAGACCAGATATCAAATTTTCCCTTTTACCCTTACTAGCTGTGTGACCCTGGGCAAGTAACTAAACCTTTCTGTGTCTTAGCTTCCTCATCTGTAAGATGGAGAAAATAATGGGTGGGGGGAGCTAGGTGGCACAGTGAATAGAGCAGCAGCCCTGGAGTCAGGAAGACATGAATTCAAATCCAGACTCAGACACTTAACACAAAACTAGCCATGTGACTTTGGGCAAGTCACTTAACCCCAATTGCTCTAACTTCCCCCCTCCAAAAAGCAAAAAAAAAAAAAAAAGAAAGAAAAAAAATAATAGGACCTACCTTACAGAGTTCAAATGACAACATATCTAGAATCCTTTGTAAATCTTAAAGCAATATATAAATGCTAGCTATTATTAATTTGATTTATAAGCTTGATATCAATTCCAGAAATATTAAAGAAATAACTTAGTAATGTTTGAAAGAAAATACATTTATTAACATTAGATCTTTAGAAGAGGCCACTAGGATTTCATTTTGGTTCAATAATACCAAGTAATGACCAACAAACTCCATCTTTCTTGTGATATTATTATCAGGTTAAGGCCAAAAACACAGTGCATCTCAGTTTCAACAAAATATCGGGAAATACTTGCGAAATTTTTTGGAAAAGATTCTGAAAGATATCTCAGTGTTAGTACTGAGAGGTTTATCTGAAGCAGATTGAACAATGATACACAAAGAATATTGTTCTCAACTTCAAACTGAAGATTCCTAATTTCAGTGTCATGTCCATTTCTTATGTTCTAATTTCATTGGACTTGGTCCATTAATGTTAAACATTTTCATGAATGATGGATGAGAATACAAAATGTATACATATGAGATTCGCCAACAAAATAAAGCTAAGTAGTTCATCTAATGCAATAAGTAACAAATATAAGTTTTTAAATCATCTCAACTTGTTTGAAAAAAACATTGAAATAAAGTCAAATATATTAGTAGTAAGTACGCAGTTCTGCATTTAGTTTAAATGATGAATCGAACAAATAGGGGGGAAGATGGCATTCACCAGTGGTTTTTTCCAAAACTATGTGAGGTTTGTATTTGATCACAAGTTCACGATAAACCAACAATGAGATGCTAAAAATTATCATTGTAAATTTAGGCTGCATTAATAGAAGCATAATTTCTAGCTTATGGGAAACAATAGTTCTCCTGTACTCAAGAACATATGGAATAGAATGTTTAGTTTTACTTACCATTTTTAAAATTTTATTTTTATTTTATGGAATAAAACTAGCATTTATATAACATAGTACAATTAAAAAAAATTGACTGACCACGAACCTGCAAATCTACTATGTACAACTTACTATTCCTTTCCAATATACAACAAAATTATGATGTAAATTTCTTTTTCTTCTTCCCTCCCTTCTGTAACTTAGAGATGGCTACCACTGGACCCAAATAGGTGTGAGGGTGTTCATATATATATATATGTATGTATGTATGTATGTATATATGTATGTATATACACACACACATACATATATATATGCATATACATACATACACACTCATAGAGATGGTTACCATTAGACTCAAATACGTGTGTGTTTGTGTGTGTGCGTGTATGCATCCACACATTTATTTATATGTGTAAAATTATTCTATATATATATACTTCTGTTTATCAGGGATGCTCACAAACTTAGTGTATCTAGTGCATGATGACCCAGGGCACACCCTCAATAGAGAGGTCTTGAAAGAATGTCATATGATGAAGAGAATTGAAGATATTTATCTTGAGTAAAAAAAAATTGACTAAAGGTTGGGAATGATAAATATTTTCAAATACTTAAAGGATTATCATATGGAAGAGAAAGTAGACTTATTCTGTGGTATTGCCCTTACTTTCAGAAAGAACTACAGTCAATGACTAGAAATTATAAAGAACATTTTAAAATACTTAGTTCTTTAAAAATATATACAACAGTATCATCTGCATTGTATGATGACTGGCTTTGATAGACTTAGCTCTTCTCAGCAATGCAAGGACCTAAAACAACTCCAAAAGACTCATGATGGAAAATGCCATCTACATCTAGAGAAAGAAATATGGAGTCTGAATGCAGATTGAAGCATACTATCTTCTTCCTATTTTTGTTTGTTGTGCTTTTTTCTTTCTAATATATATATATATTTATATACACGCAAACATACATATATATGTATATATATATATACACACACAGACACACAGACATACACACATATGTATATTCTTGTGAAGTAATGAGCTCTCTGCAAATTAAATTATTGAAGTGAAACCTGATTGGTTAATATTTAGTAGTGATTTAAAAAGAAATTCATGAATTGTAGAGGAGACTACTCTCATTGCTCTTTAAGTTGCACATCGAGCTCTCATCTTCCTCCAGCAGTCACTGATCTAGTTATTGCCTCTCCAACTAATCCAAGCCCAGCACTGTGTTCAGTTGACTTGGCCAGTGGGCTGACTCCAGAGGTCATGGCTCCTATTCTGCCAATGCTGAAGTCCCAGAGCAGTTGTCTTATACTTCACCTGGAGAATCTCTTCCACACCCTTCTGAAGAGTTTCAAAATATATTGACTCTCCTCAGTTTTAGCAGGCATTAAGTATGTTGAGTGTTGCCTTAGTCTTGGGACAGCTTGAGTTTTTATGAGTCAACTTTGTTTATCAAATAAAACAGTAGTTGTTAAATAAGGGTGATGTTGAAGCATTTCGCATAGCTATACAGAACAATGCTAAGTCCGACCAAAGAAGGAGATTAAAATGACAAGAAAGAGATGAAGAGGATACATGAGATTAGATTAAGTTATTTTCTGTCTTTTAAGATACTGGAGATTCATGGTAATTAAGTGATTTCAAGAGGGGCATTAGTTCATTGCATACACTCATGCCTATGTTCAAAATAAAAAATAAAGGACTTCTATTTTTTAAAAAAAGAACCTCTTAGAAGAATAATAATGTATTCTAAAATACCAGTCTTTGGAGTAAAAGCAAAACAAAGCAAAATATAGTCCTTAGTGGAGTTTTCCCACCCCTTTGACCAGCTCCCCACTTTAGGTCCTCCTTAGCTTTCACTTGGACTTTTTGTAATACACTAATTTCCGTGTATCTCAGCTCTTCATTCTCTAATCTAGTCTGCAAACTACTGTTACAGTCATCCTAACAGAAGTGTTTCAAAAATCTTAATGTACTGCTGGTTGATATAATAGATACAATGAGACTCAGAACTTAATTTGAATCCTTCTTCAGACACTTTACTATCCATGTGACTCTGGTCAAGTCACTTGACTTCTCTCAGGCATGGATTCTTTATATAATGAAGATAATATTAGGGTTTCCATCACAAGGTTGTTGAGAGGATCAAAGGAGGTAATAAAAATCAAATGCTTTGCAAGCCATAAAATGCTAAAGACATCTAAGTTATTATTTGAGAAGTGTGAAGCATTGTCACAGTCATTATCTCATTCTTATCTTAGTTCAGTGGAATTCAAAAAGTGGTCCTTGAACAAATCTCTAGTCTACTCTTAACTATTTAATGTATAATGTCCTGCAGATTTTTGAGCGGGGAGGTGAAATAACCTCTTTTTGTAAATGAATACAAGTATTGAGGTATAAATTCATCTTCTACAGGTGCCCAGAAGTTACCTTTAGGACAACACTAGTGCCAGACAGGATAATAGTACTTCATCCTAAATCCCACATTTTTTTTTCTATTGCTAGGTATTCAAAGCTTTTTATTGCACATAGCCTGACTATTGGAAATATTTGCAATAGAAATAACTTTTTGAACATATTTAAACTTTTATGGATCATGGTCCAGGTGGTTGTATGTGACATTTTTGTCTGTGATGATACTTTAACTCCAATGCAGTTGGTTTCTGCAGGAATTTTGATGTCTGCTCTTATAGTTCAGGGATTTGTTTTCTCTTAGTTGATGAAATACAGACAGCTTCTTGTATATAATTCTGACCACCCAGTCATATCTTTCTAGATATTTTTCCTTTGGTATTACATTTTTGAAAACTATGGTGATATATTTTCTTACATAATCTACGTCAATTACTAAATGTGACATCATTTCTGTAATATCTGGTGGCAGTTACATGTTCTTTAATCAGTTTTATACACCCTTCCATTTAATGTTGGTGGTGATTAGGATAACTATCGGCAGCAGCAACAGCAGCAGCTCTTTCTTTTCATTTTTTAAAAAATGGCATTTTCTTAGAAATAGTACCAGGACAAATCGCTATTGTACTAACCTTTTATATTTAAAATTCTGTTGATTATTTTTTATTATTAATATGTGCTATCATAACTACATTATCTGATTAAAAAAAAAACCATAGTGACATACTATTGACTACCAAATAAATTAAACTTCCTTAGCCTGGCAGTCAAGGCTCTCTGTAATTGAACTTAAATTCCCTTATCCCACACTGTTTCCCTTCACACACTTTGCATTCTACCTATATCAAACTATTCATTATTATCAGAATTTGTCCTGACTTTTCCTGTCTGTAGACCTTTGTGCACACTATCTCCTATGAGTGGAATTATCTCCCTTCATACCTATACACATTGAAATTCTTTCCTTTCATCAATCCATTAATCCAACTCAAGGGCTATCTCCTCCATAAAGTCTTCCTTCATCTCTTCCTTTCCCTCCTACCACCTCCTAACCTCAATCTTTTCAGATTTGTTTGGGCAATTTTCATGGCATAACTTATATTAACATTATTTTTATTATTTTCATTTAGATTGTAAACTCTAAAAAAACTCCTTGTGTAGAGATTGTATCTTGTTTCATCCTTGTTTATCTAATGTCTTTTCTCCTGAAGACCTATTCTAATACTTTGTTGTGGTATGGAGGTGACCCTAGGGTCTTTAAGGCCATACTTGAAGGGCATAAATTCTGTCAGATTCTGAAATTTTAGCAACATACAGAGTGTAGATCCAACAATAGACTATATGTCTAATTTAGAGAAACAACCTATCTGAATTCAGAGAATTCTCATCACCAGGATGAGACACGACAGGGAGACAAATATTTTGGTTTTAGAATCTGTCAAAAACATACACTAATTGATGGAAGGATTGCAATATGCATTAGGAAAGTTAGCACTCATAGTGTAAGACAACACCACAGATTCTTGAAATACTAAAGAGTTCCTTTACCTACTATGGCAGATTGTACCTGGTAGACATATTATAAGTGTTTGATAAATAAAACTGTCTTCTGCTACGCAGATTATAATGATGAATTTCCCAAACACTAGCACAGTATTTTCTTTTTATATTAATCCTATGTAGCTCCTAGTATCCTGCCATAAGCATGTGTATGCCTAATTTATTGATAATAATGAGATAGAAATATTTCTTTTTACAAAATAACAATGTAAATGAAGATGATGCCAACACAGAGATCAAAATCCTGAATCTAGTAATGAATATATCTGGTCTTTCTGGGGAATTGGATTGAACTGTTCAAATGCTCTTAGTCAGACACGGACCCGTGCAGGCGTTCCAGGCAGTATTTACTTCTCATTTTCATAGTGAGAATTGTGGTGTCACATATTATTTTAGGACTTTATGTTTCTCCTGTGATATTTATTTGACAACGATATAGCCCTCCAGAAATGGAACAGGAGATTTTTTATGAGTAACTGTTCCAGGAGGGAAAAAAAAAGACAAGGACTTTGTAAACATAGTCTGATGTATACAAGAAAAGCAGCAAAAGCTTAACTGAGTCTGTCAGAAATCCATTGTGTCCCTTTTGATTTTTCTTCCCTTGTAAATTAATATGTTATCAAGGGATACTAAAGCTCCAGAAATTGGATCTTGGGGAAATGATATTGTCATGTTTTTGTCGCCAGATTTCAGTGTTGAACAAAGTGAAACCTGGAATATTTTTGAAGGTTTCCAGAATGACTCGTGAGTGGAATCTTTCCAGTCTTTTCCCCTTATTGTGACTGAGCGAATTGGCTTGGTTTGTAATAACTAGATTTTGTTTCTCTTGAATATCAAAAGGATTTAGGAAACCTTTTGATTGTGTTCACAAAATGGGGAAAGTTAGCCATGTTTTTGCTGGAGTTGAAAAACTATTCACAAAACCTTAGCTAGAAGTAATAATTCCACATTACCTAAACATCTGCCAAGAGAACCAAGAAGAATTTTTCCCTCAGAGAGGAAAATTGGTCATGGCAGAAAAGTGCCAGCAAGCTTTTTGGAAGCCCTTTAGCAATCAGCACTGTTTCCATTTTCAAATAATAACAACCAAATAATCACATATCCAAACAACATAATGTCCCACAAAATACTCAAAGAGGAAAGACTGGCAGACAACATACCTTCCAGAGTGATTTAGTCATCTAAATGCAGGAATAGTTCATTCACCGATGCTGAAAACTGTCATTGGAAAAGCTTTGCTGAGTGTTTCTGACTGGAAGAAAGGCCAGGCTGGGCCAGTGGGAAATCTGAATTATCTAATATTTTTAAGAGAAATTCAATGTTACTCATTTCAAGTACATATAGTGATTAACAGAGCTAATGAAGGGTTGTCAAACAGGTAACTCTTGAAGACTTACTTTAGTGATTAGATAAAATGAATGTTTGATTAGCACATTAATTATTTGCGTGTAAACATCTATTTCTAAAGTAATTATAAATCATTTTGTCCTTTTGCTTTGGTTAAATATTACTCCTTCTTTCATTGTCCTTGAACTTCCTTCCTTTTCCCCAGAAGCCATACCCCATTGTATTGTTCTCTGGGACATCCTTAGCAGTAGCAGATATATCCTCGAAATGTTCCTTATGTTGGCAGCTATATGCTCTACCTCCCCAGCACCAGACAATCCTTAAGGAATGCAGACATTTCATAGAATCCCAGAGCACATTTTTTTCTTCTTCCTTGTAGCTCCAACAAAGCTCTATTCCTCTTCTTCCTGGGCTCACTACTTATTCCATGACATATTTCTGCAACCTGGCAGCTATAGTCTCTTCTCCTCTCTCATCCCAAGGAGCTTAGGAAACCTTGGGTTTCTTCCCCTTAAAAGCTATACCCCCATATGTTCCTCTCCCCTCCAACCTTCTACACTGAACCCACTATTGTGACAGGTGAAAAAATCATCTCAAATCAGTTGTGTTCACTGATTTTTAAAACTTTTTTTGTAACTCAAAGTCAAACTTCAACCACATAGATGCCTGACTGTTGGAGAGGTCCCACTGTCCACATAGAGATTTCCATCATGTTGTAGGATGCATTTTTGAATATGAGATCAACATTACTGCCATATTGTTTTTATCAGATCACAGGTTTAGAGCTAGAAAGAAACTCAAATTGTCTCTAGACCAATCCCTTAATTTTATAGATGAGAAAGAGGCCTGGAGAAATTAAGTGATTTACTCAAGGTCATACATGTACCAATAGCACAGTCAAATTCTGAAGAAAAAAAAAAAGAAAACCTCATCTCCAGATTAATCCCTGATTCTTCTATTAAAAACCAAACAAACAAAAACCATGACAATTTCAAATTGTAGCGTTGTAGATGAAAAACAAAACAAAACAGTGTCATCTATTGGACAAACTTTTGGTGATAAAACTTTCTGAACTGGCTGGTCCTTGCATACCAGACAGATAGTACATTGTTGAGCCAATTCTCAGAGTATTTCCAACGTAATAGAGTCTCCTAGAGCTTGTGATCCTCTTACATGGACTACAATATAGAAACTATAGCAAAGAATATTTAACTCCCTATATCATAAGCTCAAAACCAACATTCTCTGAGTTAAAGAGCATGAATATTTTAGCCACTTTATTTGGAATTAAAGTTCTAAGTACCAGGCCTCAGGTGCTTTTTTCCATTTGATTGCTTTATTACTGACTTTGCAGGTCTTGCCTGTTTACCTTTTTTTTTTTCCTTTTTCCTGTTACAACTCACTCTTAGAAATATCAATTCATGAGCTAAGTAATGATGATAAAAGCACTGTCTCATGGCCAAAATTTTTGTGTTTCAAATTATACGGTCCAATTTTACTCACCTATCCTCCCCATGATCGTTCCCTTTCTCATTTGCCATGCAATTTCCTCACTATTCTAAATACGACCACCCTTCTGGGAACTGATTACCCCCACAAACTTTGATTGTCATTTTCCCAAGGCAAATGCTTTGTGAAGAGGCACACATTATTTTAGAAAAAGAGGTTTCCTGGTGGATCTAAAGATTAGACCTGTTATAAAGGCTCTGTTTTCCAAAATAATCATTCTCCTCCAATCTGTTTTCCAGTGGGAGTGCTGTTCAGTTGGAATCTCTCTACCATTCATTTGAAAATTTCTTCTTTTGTTTTCCTGGTTCATTTTCCTTTTCATTTACATTCAACTTTATTATTTTTTGTCACCTCTCACATTATCCTGTAGGCACTCTTCCTACTGAGAGACAAAAGGAATTCTCTTCCCTTTGTTCAAGCATAGGCTTGATTAGGGCATATCACCTATTCCTCTCTCTCTCTCCTACTTCCCTTCTCTTTTACATACCCTTCCATTCTGCAGTTTAATCTCATAAAATATATCAACTCTCCTGTAGGGTAGGTCATAAGGTTCAGTCCATGATGTTTTAAGTGTGTTCCCACACTATTCTTTCTTTAAATTTTACTTTCATATTTATTCCTTTGTGTACTTTTAAAAATAAATTATTTCATGATGTCTCAGATGTCTTTAAAACCCAGTAGGAATCTTTGTGTTTGTAATTTGTGTTTTCTTTTAATGGGTTTTAGAGATGTTACAATGTCACTGCTTGTATTTTACTTCCTTTTTATTTACTTTTCTTGTGTTTTTAAATGTGTGTGTATGTGTGTGTGTGTGTGTGTGTGTGTGTGTGTGTTTTGGTAGGAGTGCTTCAAATAGATTTATGGGAGGATATAGATAAGAGATGTCCAAGGAGGGGTGGGAGGGGAAATTGCAGTGTTAGAAAATGTACACCTGAAATCCACTAAAATGTTGAGATCTTAAATTATGTTCAGGTAAAGAGGAGAATCAGAGAAGGTATAGGGTCACTGTGTGGTTTGGATGGATTGATTGTGAAGTATAATGAACTGAACTACTGAACTCATTTTTGTTTTGTTTTTTCTTCTGAGCATAACCTTTGGAAAGGGAAGGATAGAGTGAAAGTGTTTAGTGGGGCATAGAACTTTCTATAAAGCAAGGAAACATTAAGACAATCTGTAGATGTCATAATAGACTACTCATTTCTTCTTTTATTTTTTAAAATGATAACTAAATGGCTAGATCCGGAATTCACAAAATATGGAAGACATAGTAAATATTGATTTTGGTAAATCAGATTGACATATTCTCTTGTACTATCTATGTGGGAAACATGGAGAGATGTAGGCTAGATAATGATATAATTAGGTAGAATCAAAAGTTGTTGAATGATTGAACTCAAATAATTGTTATTAACAGATGCATCTCAACTTTGAGTAAGTTCTGTTGTGAATTATCCCGGGGGACATTTCCTTGGCTTATGTTATTCAACCTTAATAACTTGAATTAAGTTAATTAAAAGTTAATAACTTGAATGAAGATATAGGAGATATTATTGAAATTTTTGTAGATGATTTGAAATAGTGAGGGCTAGCTACTATATGTGGTGAAAGTCAGCATCCAAAAGACTATCTTAGGTTGGATGACCTAAGATTAAATTTAAAGGTAGAAAATGGCATGCTCTACTCTTAGGTTCAAAATATCTGCTTTACAAGTATAGACTAAAAAATAGTACATGTTCCAAAGACATGGCATTTATTTTAATAGACTAGTATATTCTACCCTCTACAGACCATATCTGTAGTACTGTATTGATTCCACATGCCATATTTTAGGATTTTCATAGACAAAAAGGCATGTGTTCATATGAGAGCAATCAGGATGGTGAGAGGGGGTAGAAAACATGCCATATGAGGATTGGTTGAAAGATTTGGATCACATAATCATAAATTTAGCACTGAAAGGGGTTGAGGTTATACAGACCCTCTTCAACCTGCTCATTTTTTAAATAAGGTACTTAAGGACCATAGAGGTATACAAGAAATAAATAGCAAGGCTTTAATTTAGCTGTGATCCCAGGCAAGTCTGTTTGCCTCTGGAGACGGAAATGAAAAACCGTTCCAGTATCTTTGCCAAGAAAACCCCATAATGTTGATGTGCTATGGTCCATGTTGTCATGAAGAGGCAGACATAACAAAACAACAAAATAACAACTAAAATACTAAAAAAGACCATCATGTGAAGACTTGTTAGATTTTAGAGAGTAGACTTGGGAGCAGTAGGTAGGAGTTGTTAAAAGAAACTTGATGGTTCAATGTCATAATAACAACAACCAAAAAAACTTCTTAAATATGAGAATTGGATAGGGATGGAATGTAACACTTAAAAGGTGTGTATTGGCGTGGGACTTACAGAGGAATGGAGGTTCCCTCTTTAAGAAGAAGCTAGATTACATCTTATCAGCAAAGTTTTAGAAGTGATTCTTAGTCAGATGAGGGTTAGAATAAATGATCTATGAGGTTCTTCCCTCTATTGAAATTACATGATTGAGTTGGAGGAGGCTCCTAAATCTACCAGAATCCAGATAATCCTCCTCTTTATTTTTTTTAAGTTTACTAACAAGTTGATTAAATTATAAGTTGAACTGAACAGCCACCTAGATATCTTCCTACTTTTTAGTTCTTTGGCAGACTATTGCATGTTAAAATCACTTGATCTATATCAGTTTTGGCCATCCCTTCCCCTTGCCTAAATTGCCTAAAAGTAGAATGCCAAATCCTGGTAGCTCTTAAAAGATTGAAAATAAGGCCTATACTTATAAAGTCATCTAAAATTTCACTAAATTGAGAAATATTCAGACCCCAGGTGCTGGTCACATCAATTCATGAAACTATGACAAAAAAACATGTTAAAACTAATCTTTGTAGGAAGCACCCACATAAATGAAATGGGAGATTACTTGAAACATTATCAGGGAACCAGAGAATAGCATTAGTTTTCCATTTCTGAGGAAGGGAAAAGCAAATGTCTCAGTGATAAAAATCTTCATCCTATACTCAAATCTGAAGATGTCATGCTGTGCTGCTTCAGCATATTCTGACATCCCTCTGTGATGTTCTAAGACATTTTAAGTTAATCAGAGAGGCAGCATTGTATAGTGCACAATGTTTTAAACTTAGAGTAAAAAAAGCTCTGAGTTCCAATCTTGCCTCTGATACTTACTGAACTTTTGCCAAGTCACTTGACTTGTCTGATCCTGAGTTTTCTCTCTAAAAAGTGGAGAGGGTAATAGTATCTGCTTCTTAGAGTTCTGAAGATTAAATGTGATAAAATATGTAAAGTTTTATATAAATGTTAATCATAGTCACTCTGGAAGTTCTGCCAATACAGAATAAATAAAGCATAGTAGAAAAGCAGATTGCAACTAATCAAACTACAGCACTGAAAATTTATCCTAGGAATAGAGGGGGTGGAGCCAAGATGGCAGCTTAGAAGCAGCAAGGTTCTGCAGCTCTGACATAGTCACTTCAAATATCCATAAAATATGACACTAAACAAATTTTAGGGCTCCAAAACTCACAAAAATATAGAAAAACAATCTCCTGCTGAAGGCAGCTCGGCAGGAAGGGATCATCGCAGCGCTGGGAGCCGAAACCAGCCCCGCCTGAAACCACAGCTTGGGCCGGGGATGGCCAGGACAAGCTGCAGCTGGAGCCCTCAGGAGAGTGGATCAGAGGCAGCTATGGCAGTTTCCAGAATTATCAAGCCATAAGAAACAAGGATAAAGTGAAAGGTCAGTGGAACTCAGCTAAATTTGGGGGAGAAAAGTGGTCCTGCAAAACTGCCTTCAGGGCAAGAAAGTGGCAGAAGTAGTGGCCCTACAGCCGCCTCCACATGACTACTTCAGAGCTCCTGGCCTGCAGACTGCAGGGGGGCCAAGCAATCATTCAGAGGCTAAGTGCTCTTGTGTTGAGCGGCCTAGATCTGGATTGTGGTCTTAGGTGGTGGTCCTGGGGTGCATTTTCAGTGAGCCAAAGCTGGCGGGGGCTGCAGTGGCCTCCTAATAGCTCTGACAGCTGTAAAAACCCCAGCAATTTGGGACAGAGCTTTCCCCTCTGCAAGCAGAATTACACAGAGCTAAAAAGTCAAATAATTGACTGGCAACAACATGAGCAGGCAAAGGAAGAAAAGTAAGAACAGAAACTGAACTTTAGATTCCTTTTTTGGGGACAGGAAGGATCAAAGCATGAAAGAGGAGGAAGACAACACAGTCAGAACTCCCACACCAAAAGCTTCCAAGAAACATGAAGACTTACTAC
>CM053581.1:505075117-505100635 GCA_028627135.1 Pseudochirops cupreus
TATATATATATAATTATTATTATTATTGTTATTATTAACTACATCCAACTGGGAATTAAGATATATAGGCACTGGGGTAGGGAGATCCATTCTACCCTACCAGAAAGTCAGAGGCGCGAGGGAGAGGCCATAGAAGAAAGCAGATTGGGGGAGGGGTTATACAGTGAGATGGCTGTCTTGAGGTGTTGGGTAGGGGAAAGATGGGGAGAAAATTTGTAATTCAAAATATTGTGGAAATGAATGATGTAAACAAGAAAATGAAAAATTAATTTATTAAAAAAAAACATACCCAAATTCCCTGTGTTTTCCTAAAACAAGGACAGTTTGAGGTTTTGTCAGCATGATGTCCCTCTGGCTTTATCAGAAGTGTTGCTCAGTTCTGAAACTTTCAAGGACTAAAAGAGATCTTTCTCTCTGCTGTTTCTGTCATCTTCTGACACTACCTGAAAGGTCACCAATTATAAGGTTGCCTGAGGTCAGACAGATTTCTGACTGTTTCAGATTACTGCAGAGCATGCCTCAAGGCTGGTTGGGGCTCATTAATGAATACACTTGGTCTCTGGAATAATATGAGAAACAGTGGATACCAGTAAAGGTCCTGGTCGGAAGGTGTCCCCTTCCTGTTCTACCTCTGATCTGAACACGTACAGAACAATAACTAATGTGCTGAACCAGCATGAACCAGATGCAAGCTATTAGACAAAATTAGTGATTCAGATTCTAAAGAACAGCTTTTCGTGCCGATGGCAAAAATTGCAGATATTAATTGCACTGCTTATAGTTTCAGCCTCTTCAGCTGAATGAGAGAGACATTTTGAAAAAAATTTCCCCAGGAGCATGATGCTTGAAGCAGAAACATAGCCCATGACAGATTGACAAATAGGGCGGATTTTAAAAACATATTTTTCATGCCGGAATACAAAATCAAAGGATAAAGGTTGTATTTTCCTTTCCAATAGCTATGCAAAATTTTTATTTTTAAAAAGTTCAACATAAACATTTTTAATATCTTATATTGACAGTGTATTTTTACAATTTACTGATCTATGTATGTATAGAAATATATACTTCTTTAAGTATCTGTTACTTCCCTATTTTGGATGCCACTATTCTAGATACATCCCATTACCCAGTCTCTCTCCCCTCCCCCCCTCTGTCTGTCTCTGTCTGTCTCTCTCTCTCTCTCACAACTCTCTCTCACTCTCACTCTCTCTCTCTCTCTCTTTCTCTCTCTCACTCTTTCTTTCTGAATGAATATAGGTTCATAGATTTACAGCTAGAAGGAATTTTAGAGGTTATTTAATCCAATTTCTTTAATTTTAAACGTATCAAAACTGGGATCACTTTCCCTAGGTCTCATGGATAACAATGAATAGATCTTCTGATTCCAAATCCATTGTTCTTTTCACTACAAAATATTGCCTCTTTTGAGATGCTATTGTTGGAAAAAGCTTATTACCGGGTAACCCATTATCTCCTTTCTTTTGAACTCTGATCTTTAGGTGATTACGTGTATATGTATGTATACACACATATATACATATAGTATTCATTTCTTGACCCACACTCAATGTATCACACTCAAAACTATTTTTTTTTACTTTTATAAAACTAGAAATCTTTTTTTGCCTTGCTGGCATAGAACTTTAATAGAGAAAAAAAATATATGTATGTACATACAAAATCTATATGTATATATGTGTGTATGTATATATGTATAAATATATCTGTGTTTGCTATGTATACATCTGTTATGTATGTATATGCACATACATGTCTAAATATATGTACCAGCGGTTCTCAGCCTGTGGGTGGCGCCCCATTTGGGGGTCGAATGACCCTTTTACAGGGGTCGCCTAAGACCATCGGAAAACACATATTTCCAATGGTCTTAGGAACTGAGGCACTGCTCCTCTATCCATCTCCAGGTGGGT
Source organism: Pseudochirops cupreus (assembly GCA_028627135.1). Taxonomy (NCBI): domain Eukaryota; kingdom Metazoa; phylum Chordata; class Mammalia; order Diprotodontia; family Pseudocheiridae; genus Pseudochirops; species Pseudochirops cupreus. Next base: position 505,077,052 of record CM053581.1, read on the forward strand.
CCGCCCACATGCAGATACCCCCACATAGGAGTATTAAAAGGTCACCATGTTAGGAAGGTTGAGAACCACTGATATATACCAATATGTTTATAGCAAAATACACATTCTCTCTCTCTCTCCATATATATGTATATATATGTGTGTATATGTATGTGTGTGTGTGTATGTGTGTGTGTGTGTGTGTGTGTGTATAAAATGCTAGCATAATTGCTACTCTTCACACAAAAGGCTTATCAATAGTCTTTTGATATTTTCACTGGCTATTCCTCATACTCAAAATATTCTCCCTCCTCATTTCCACCTCTTGTCTTTCCTAGCTTCCTCCAAGACCCAGCTAAAACCGTATCTTTTGCAAGAAGCTCTTCCTGATACTTGTTTTCCCTCTACTGATGATCTCCAATTTATCTCACATATAATTTGCTTGTAAATAATTGTTTTTCTGTGGTCTCCCCTATTAGACTGTGAATTCCTTAACAGCAGGAACTGTCTTTTGTCTTTTTTGCCATTGTATTTCTTAGCACAATATCTGGCAAATAGTAGGTACTTAATTAATGTTTATTGACTGATGGACTTTTGAGAAAATCAGAATGGCAGAATATGGGAAATATTGATTCAATTTAACATTTCTTAGGTTTCTTCTTTCTGCTAGGAACTAGGGATAAAAAGACAACAGTTAGTCTCTCCCCTTAAGATTTCATTCTACTGGGGGTTGGTGGAGGGAGGCACACAACAAATGGGCACATTGCCATACAGAGAAGATAAGTATAAAAATAAGTATATAGTATGCAACTGGGAAATAAGATATACAGGCACTGGGGTATAGAGATCCATCTTGCCCTACTGGAAAGTGTGTGTGGTGGGGTGTGATGTGGGAGGATATAAGAGAGAACAGATTGGGGGAAGGGGTATTCAGTAAGCTTACTATTTTGGGGTAAGGGTAGGGGAAAGACGGAGAGGAAAAAAACCGTAACTCAAAATTTTGTGGAAATAAATGTTGAAAACTAAAAATAAAGAAATTAATTTAATAAAAAATAAGTATATAAAGAAGAAATGAGGAGAAAATAAGAAGAAACTGAACTCTAATATCTGGGGGGGGGGCGGTGAATCAAAAAAGGCTCTATAAAGGTATTGGCACTGAAAGGATCCTTAAAGTAAGACCAAAGTTTTGGAAGGGAGGTCTTGACTGTGGAGGCCATCTGAGACATGGACTACAGCTTCTGCAAATAAACAGAAGCAGGAAGTGGAGTGTAGAGTTTGGGGTGGTGCTACTCAGTGTTCTTTCTCCTGTTTCTATCCTGCCACAGTCTCCTATGAGAACAACATGGAGTTTGTGAAGGGGAGTGGTATGAATGAAATAGGAGCAGCTGAGTGGCGCAGTGGATAGAGTACCAGGCCAGGAAACAAGAAGACTTGTCTTTCTGAGTTCAAATCTGGTCTCCTACACTTACTAGCTGTGTTTCCCTGGGCAAGTCACTTACTCTTGTTTGCCTCAGTTTCCTCATCTATAAAATGAACCAAAGAAGGAAATGGCAAACCACTCCAGTATCTTTTCCAAGAAAACTCCAAATAGGGTAACAAAGAGTTGGACATGACTGAACAGCAACAAATAGTATGAAACAAAGCGGAGTATAGCCAGACTATAGTGTGCCTTGAGTACCAGGCTAAATAATTTATATTTTATCCTGGGACAATGGGGAAACCACTAAAGAACAAGTAAGAGACAGAGTAAGACCTGTACCTTAGCATGAATATATACTTTGTCAGGTAGGAACTTCTTGGTGCTTATATTTTTGAGGCCAAATTCAAAAATGCAAATGAACTCTATCACCACTCGCTGCTGAGTGACATGGTAATTGACGTACATTTTGCAGCGCGAGATAGCAATGAAATGTGACTTGGTTTAGGGGTTCAAGTATGGCTGAGTTGTGAGAAGTGGTTGTAAAGATCAAAATATAAAATGGAATATTTTTTTTTGAGAGGAAGATTCCATTATTATACCCATTTTTCAATTAAGAAAACAAAATTAGATGGTATTTCTGTCCTTGGTGTCTCACTTAATGGACAGTGTTCCTTTTTCATGATCTTTCTTTATCAAAAAGTGAAGTTATTTAGTTTCTGGGCTAAAAAGATGGAATAAGAAGGTGACCTAGTATATTCAGAATATGAACCTTCTCTCGAGAAATATTAAGTATGAAAAACATTCTTAGTGTCTGTGGGAATCTGAAAGTGATTGTTGTTTTGCTATAATCACTCCTTATATATACCAAATACTACTGTTTTATTTATGGATGTCCTACTAAAGAAAGAGAAGTATGGAAGCATATTGAAAACCTGTGTAGTTATGGTGTATCTTATTATGAAAATTCTATTTAATAAAACTGAAAACATTAAAAATATTATTATTTCTAAAGTCCTTCCCTGACTTGTGGTAAAAACCCTTTGGAAAGGTAGGTGGTAGAGTTAAGATGAAAATATCTTTATTAGGGAAAAGTATTGTGTGATGACTTAACTCTCTACCCCTGAAGCAATGGATTTTAGAATTTACCCGAGGGAAATGCTTTCTTCCCTTGAAAAGAAGGCACCCTTTCCTCTTCCACTTCAGTTGGGTTTTCAAATATATTTCTGGAATGAGTCCCACTGATACTTCCAAGGGAATAATTCCCATGGAATTAGAGGGAATGTTAATTTTTCCTTTTTTAAGATTTCTACAAATGTTACCTTCAATGATTTTGGGGAAGAAAATCATGGGGGACTTTGCCAGTTTGGACAAATTGTTTCTGGCAAATGAGCATTAATGGCAGAGTACATTGTTTGTATTGAAAAAAGAATGCAAAGGAAGACAAAACAATGCCTGCTTTCGAGGAACTCACAGTCTAATGGGACAAATCATGTGTACAAATAAATATATCTGGTAATTGGAGATAAACAATAGAGGGTAGGCACTAAGATTAGGAGAGATTGAGAAAGGCTTCTTGTATGAGATGGGGTTTTAGATGGAACTCAAAGTAAGCTGGGGAAGTCAGGAGGTGAAGATGAGAAAGGAGAGAATTCCAGGCATGAGCAAAAGCCAATGAAAATGCCTGGAGTTGGGATATCAAGTTTTGCATGAGAAATAGCAAGAAAGTCAGTGTCATGGGAACTCAGGGTATGTGGTCTTTTATATTTTATGTGTTATAACATTCAATATATATATATTCAAAATCTTTCAGTTACACATTTTGACCAATGAAGGAAGAAATAATGAGTCAGAGAGAAAGAGTCTAAGAAACAAAGGGTGTCATCATTATCATCTTATTTGTGAGTTTGAGCCATTGTAAAATGGTTGATATTAGTAAACTTTATTTCCATTCTTTCTTGCAAAATACGTTATATATCACCTGGTAAAAGAGTAGATAAAACTAAGCAGAACATTATTTTGTCCTTTTTTTTTTTAATCTATGGTACAGATCTTCCTTATCTTCAATGCATAACCATTGTATCCGCCAGGAATACAGGGACCATTTCTTATTTTATTTTATTTTTGCTGTTTTTTTTTTGGAGGGCAATTGCCCAAAGTCACATGGCTAGTAAGTGTGTCAAGTGTCTGAGATCAAATTTGAACTCAAGTCCTCCTGACTCCAGGGCTGGTGCTCTATTCACTGCGCCACCTGGCTGCCCCACAGGGAACATTTCTAAATTATATTCTCAGATGCTATAATATTGAGCAGACTGTTTTGAATGTAGTAAGTACTTAATAAATTACTACTGAATGAATGAAGTTCAAACTTTTCATAAAAAATAACTGTCTAGTAAAAAGCTATAAATTTCTTAAAGAAATTTATTATCATTATGAACATCTAAATTCAGAGCAAATTAGACCCAAAAGCACTGAAAGGGAATACTGCTTTGGGGATATAAAGAATGAAAAGTAATCCTTACTCTCAAGCAAAGTCCAGTCTGGATGGGGGGGGGGGATAATATGTACTCAGATAAACACATTCTCTCTCTCTCAATTAGATACACACTCAGTTAGATAGTGAAATCTGTCTTACCCTACAAGAAAGTAGGGGGAAAGGGGATGAAAGAAAAGAGGGCACATTGGGGGAGGGGTAATCAGAAGAAAACACTTTTGAGGAGGTACAGGGTGAAAGGAGAGAATATAATAAATGAGGTGGAGGGCAGGATAGGATGGAGGGAAATAGAGTTAGTCTTTCATACTATTACTACTGTGGAAAATGCTTTGCATGACTGTACATGTATAACTTATATCAAATTGCTTCCCTTCTCAATGAGGATGGGGGGGAGGGAGAAAGAGAGAGAATTTGGAAGTCAGTTTTAAAAATTATTTTTACATGTAACTGGGAGACAAGATACACAAACAATGGAGTATAGAAATCTATCTCACCCTACAGGAAAACAAAAGGGGAAGAGGATAAGAGAAGGGAAGAGGTGGTGATAGAAGGGAGGGGAGATTGGGGGAAGGGGTAGTCAGAAGCAAAACACTTTTGAGGTGGGACAGAGGTGAAAGGAGAGAGAGAATAGAATAAAAAGGGGTAGGGGGATGAGGATGAAGGGAAATACTGGTATAACTGTGAAAAAAAATTGAAACAAGTTTCTTTGATAAAGACCTCATTTCTCTCACATATAGAGAACCGTGTCAAATTTATATAAATAAGAGCCATTCCTCATGATAAATGATCAAAATATATAATGAATTTTCAGATGAAGAAATTAAAGCTATCTGAAGTCACATGAAAAAATATTCTAACTTACTATTAAATGGAGAAATGAAAGTTAAAACAATTCTGAGGTACTACCTCATATGTATTAGATTAGATAATAGGACAGAAAAAGCAAATGACAAATGTTGGAGGGGGTGTGGGAAAAGTGACTCATTAATGTACTGTTGTTGGAGTTGTCAATTGATTAAACCATTCTATAGAGCAATTAGGAACTCTTGCCAAAAGGGCTATAAAACCATGCATAGCTTTGATGTAGCAATAGCAATATTAGTTCTGTATCCCAAAAGAGATAAAAAAAAAAAAGGAAAAGGACCTATGTGTTGAAAAATATTTATGGCAATTCTTTTCTGAGGGTAAAGAATTAGAAATTGAGGGGATGCACACCAATTGGGGAATGGCTGAATAAACTGTGGTATTAATTATGATGGAATACTATCGTGCTATAAGAAATGATGAATAGGGGAAGGCTAGGTGGCACAGTGAATAGAGCATTGGCCCTGGAGTCAGGAGGACCTGAGTTCAAATCTGGCCTCAGGCACTTAACACTTACTAGCTATGTGACCTTGGGCAAGTCACTTAACCCCAATTGCCCCTCCAAAAACAAACCAAAAAAAAGCAAAAAAAAAATTTTTTTAAAAAAAGATATGATGAGTAGGATACTCTAAAAACCTGGAAAGACTTACATGAGCTGATGCAAAGTGAAACATACTGGGTACAAAGTAACAGTAATATTATAAAATGATCAACTGTTAAAAGCTTAGCTATTCTCAGCAATACGACGATTCAAGACAACTCTGTAGAGTACATAGGATTAAACATGCTCTCCATTCCGGCAGAAGGAACTGATGGTATCTGAATATAGATTGAAGCAACTTTTTTCTCACTTTATTTTTCTCTAGGTTTTTTTGTCCTTTTTTCTTTCACAACATGACTATTATGGCTATATTTTGCATGACTACACATACGCAACCTATATGAAATTGCTTGTCTTCTCAATGAGAGAGTGGTGGGGTAGAAGGAAGAGAGAAAATTTAGAACTCAAAGTTTTACAAACAGATGTTAAAAATTGTTTTTACATGTAATTGGGGAACAATTAAATACTAAATAAATCAAGAAAGATAAAAGAAAGGCCTCAGAGCTCCCTGAGAGCCAAGACGACATGGTGGATAGGGCGCTAGACTTGGAATGAGTAAGGCTGACTCCACCTTCAACGCCTACAAACAACATGACATTTGGGGAACTAGTTCGTTTTGTGCCTTGATTTTCTCATTCATAAAATGAGGTTATACTCACTGGCCTCTTAGGTCCATTTCAATTCTAAATCCACGATCTTATAAATGTTCTGCTATTAATGTATTTTTATCTGTTGGTCTTAACAGTTCACGAGAGGCAGTGTTGCTTATCAGATAGAAAATTGCCTCAGAACTGGAAAAAACCAACAACAAACCTATGTTGAATTCCAGTCTCTGTAAGAAGTATATGGGATCTTAGCAACGTCCAGGAACTGCTAGCACTCTGGGTCACTCTTTTAAGATTGTAAACTGCATAACAATAACAAATCTGTATTGATAAAGGAAATTTTCACTTAGGAGTTTCCTATGTCAGTAGAATTATAGGTCTGTGCCAAAACAAAAGAAAAAAACAGCAAAACAACAACAAACAAGCAGGCAAATTGGTGAAGTTAGAGAAGGCCACTGCACATTTAATTTTAGAAAATTTTTGAGACCAGAAAAAATTTAGCTATTGATGAATCTGATTGAATAAACGTTTCCTACTCTTGGACTACATAATCCAACTAGCACATGTTGTTAAACATTTACTCTATAGAAAGCAAAGGCTGAATGACATAATTGGTACCAAGTCAGCTTCAGAATCACAATGACCTGGATTTAATTCCCAACTGTAATATACAGTAGCTCTATGACCTTGGGCAATTCACTTAACTTTTCAATGCCTCTAAGCAACTATCTTAGAATGTAAATTATAGAGCAGAAGCTCACCTTCATTAGTAGAGAAAGTTCCCGAGTTCCATATACCAGTGAAATCACAGATCCATGACAACAGCAACAAAAAGTGTAGCCAGCATTGTGCTAGGTGAAATAATCATTCTAATCAGTGATAGGTCAGTTTGGTCACCCTGCAACAGGGGTATCCTGAAGGCTATCACAGTTGTGGGGCTTTCCTTCATTGAAGACATTTCTCTAGAACATAATGTGTTTGTCTGTCCTATAAATTATGATTATTTAATTTGTTTATTATTTTATTTGGGGGCTTGCAAAGGACAGGTCAGGGCTGATGACTGAAGAAGCTCAACAGGATTAGAAACCAAGAAAAATCAATGTGTGTAAACAAAATTATCTCAGATCCTAAGTGGATGATTTATTGCACATTTCAAGCCTTTTGTATTCCTATTATGGGGTACCAAAATTTATTATTTGACACTCACTGTTTTACCAATGTATGTTTTGCATATACAGAAAGGAATGAGGAATTTGCTTAACAGGTGAATTGAAATGATGTTACTTTGCATGAGGCTTGATTATTTTTTTTTCTTTATTTGTGTGTTATTGATTGGGGTGGATAAACATTGAGTCACAAAGCAGATTATATATTAGCACAGTAATTCTTCATCCTGTTTATTGAAAAACAGGATTGAAATTGAAATGCCACACTCCATTATGAGGAACCAGAAGTTCATACAGTGGGGAATTTAAGAATAATAATCTAGAAGTTTTCGAGAGAAAAAAAATGAACATGGGTTATTTGCTATATTACGATTGTTTATTAATTTTGGACATGTAATAGGCAAATGTTGATTGATTAATTAGTTGAAGTTTGGAATGCTAATAATCATAGTCATGATTCAATTCAACAAACATTTATTAAGTCTCTATTATGCTTGAGATACATTGTTGGATGTTAGGGATATAAAGGCGAAAATGCAGTTAGTGCCAACTTTCAAGGAATCTATATTCTACTGGGAGAACACAACATGTTCACAGATAAAGAAATACAATTGCTGGCATTTCTATAGCACCTTATGGTTTGTAAAGTACCTTGCAAATATCTCATTTGGTCCTTACAACATATTAATAGATGAGGAAACTAAGACAGATAAATATTAGTGACTTGCCCAAAGTTGCAAAGATAGTAAGTGTTTGAGGTTGGATTTGACCTCAAGTCTACTAACTAACTCTGGATCCAGGGTTCAATCTAGCAGTCACCTAGATGTCTGAATTTCAGTTGCGCTAAGTAGAAAATTCCTACCACTGTAGGGATTAGAAGAGACTTCAAGTTGGAGATGGCAAGAGAGCTGTGATTAGAAGAAAGCTAGGAATTCTTTTTTTTTTTTTTTTTGCTTTTTGGAGAGCAATTGGGGTTAAGTGACTTGCCCAAAGTCACAGGGCTAGTTTTGTGTTAAGTGTCTAAGTCTGGATTTGAGCTCAGATCCTCCTGACTCCAGGGCCAGTGCTCTATTCATTGCGCCACCTAGCCACACCCTAGGAATTCTTAAGAAGTACAGAAGAAAGCTAAGTGCATTCAGTCATTCAGTGCAGTATGCATGTGTGTGTATGTATACATATGTACATATACACACAGTATATACACATATACACACATAAATATAAATACAGAAAACATATTTGTATGTACACTTACACACATACATATGCTTTGAGAAAGGAGGTGACCTATCCTGAACAGAGAATAACTGATAGGCCAATTGGACTGGAACACAGAACATCTGACAACATTCCAGTAGTCTTACAAGGAGGGATCAGAGATAGAATTTGATTTCTGCTACCTTTGTGTCTATAAATGCCCCCGTTTTTAAAATCTATATAGTCAGCAGGAAGGATGAAGGAAATAAGAAAAAGAATAATTTCAATGTGATTTAATATCAAATGAGTTTGAAGCTGTCACTTAAAAAAATGAAAAACTAATATCTCCGCTGATCTATGTATAGAATTGAAACCAACAGCAGAAGAGGTGCCCTATAAAATAACATCCCTGTCTTATGTAACAGATTATGAGAGCTATAGGGAGCGAAGGGAAAATATATATTAATCATCAGCAGCTTGAAAAAGACACCTCATTTTCCCCTAATTTCTGGAAGGGAAAGAATAATACAGCAAATACAAAACAAGTCCTTGTTCACTTGAGATGGCGTGCTTCCTGTCGAGTTTGATGGCTGCACATCCTCAGTGGTTCAGGCACAAGTTATGTCTGTTTCACATCTAGCTCAAGGAAACTGTCATAAGTAGGCAGACGCTTAGTACATTCATGTGATTTGATGATGAACTACTTTCTGACTCCAAAGTTTTATCAATCATATCTGCAGATAGGAGACCTATAAAAATCTCTAAATGGAGACAATGGCAAATCATTTCCCTTCTCTGGGCCTCAGTTTCCCCATTTGTAAAATCTTGTTTAAAAACTCTATCACCATGCTCCTGCCCAGGTTTTCCTCACCTTTCCCTATTAGAATGTAAGCTCCCCAAGGGCACGGACTGTTTTTCTTTTCTTTTCTTTTCTCTTCTTTTCTTTTCTTTTCTTTACTTTTCTTTTCTTAAAAATTTCCCTTTGCATCCAACATGTTTAGCACAATTCCTGGCATGTAGCAAAAAATTAATAAATGATCGTTGCCTACATACCCATAAAATGAAGGGGTTTGATTAATTTCAACAAGCTTTTATTTATTTATTTACTTACTCATGCATCTGTGGTGTGTGAGATCTATGTAGAGATCTGGGGATTAAATGATAAAAATGAAGGAGTTTATTTTGTATTGGAATTGGTCTGACAATGTTCTAAGTTGTCTCTCTCCTCTCTTCCCCCATTTCTACATTCTATGATTCACTGGAAAATACCAGCTTAGCATTCAGGGACATTGGCTGGAAAAGAGAACTTTGAAAACAAGGGACAAGAAAAAGAGGACGACCACTAGGGGCAACATTGTGATAGAGTATAAAGAAAACTGGCTATGGAGAAAAAGAACCTGGGTTTATGCCCTGCCTCTCCTTGCTACCTGTCTGACCTTAAGCAAGTCCACTTAAGAGATTCAGAGCCTCTGCTTCTTCACCTTTCAAATGAGGGTGTTGAACTTGATGGACCCTAAGGTCTCTTCCAACTTTTAATCTATGAATCCAGAAACAGTGGTGAATAGAGGAAAGGAGGCAAAACAAAATTTTAAAAATGAGGAAGATAATGAGAAAAAAAGGCAAAACATGCAGAGAGCACTGTTTAGTTGTACAGCTAATTGGTATTTCTTAAGCTTTACTGGGTCTCAGGCACTGTATTTATCACATAATGGTTACAGGAAGAGATGGTGGAGATAGAGATGAAGAGACAGAAAAAGAGAGGGGGAGGGAGTGGGCCAGGGAGGCAGGGATAAGAAGAGAGAGAGAGACAGAGACAGAGACAGAGACACAGAGAGACAGAGAGAGAGACAGAGAGACAGAGAGAGAGAGAAGGAGGAGGAGGAGGAGGAGGAGAAGGTGGTGATTATGATGGTGATATATGGGTGATGTATCCTGGGAAGAAAACAACAGGACAATCCTTAGAAGGGAAGAGTGCCTATCAGATCCCCTTCAAAAGGGATTAAAGAAGTTACTTGGCAAGAAGTTCTGTGATAAAGACCCAATTTGTCAGTTTAATTGATATGTAATCAAGGGACATATTTGTAGTAATTAAAGTTACTCAGCTTTTTATGACTTTCAGATCTACAGAGAAGTTGGATTTATTTCGGAGAAGCATAGTTAGAGAAATACAAAGGGAAAAAAATATACAAAACCAACAACAACATTGTCTCTGGAGTCAGACAACCTGGGCCAAAATATTACCTCTGACACTATCAATGTAACTTTGGGAAATTTCCTATCCTTTCCCCAGCTTTCCCAGTACCCTTTCAGGACTCAGGTTCCTCAAATGTAAAAAGAGTGGGTTGGACTCAGTGGTCTCTGAGGTCCATTTCAGTTTAGAAACTGTGATTCCTATGATCCTTGTGAATGACAGATATTGGGCAAATTTCTTAAACTCTGGACCTCAGTTTCTTAATGTATAAATTTAGGGGAGTGGTTCTAGATCATCTATGGTTTGTGATCTTGAGCTCAATGAGAAGGTATCAAAACAAAAGGAGACAAAACTGTTGAGGACAAGGGTAAAAGCCTCTTTTCATTCTTTTCAGCCATGGAACACTGTGCATAGAACACCCCATGACCTGCCCTTGGAGATATTATCATGTATTAACAGTTCCAGCAAAAGTGGGAGGTGAGTTTGGGGCTTGGATCTTATAAGTGTACTGATGTATTTCACTCATCAAAGTACCTGGCACCTAATAGACAATTGTTGGTTAATATATGGATTTGAGAAGGAGGCAGGTTGTGTACCCACACAGTGCTTTTTGTTTAGGAAGAGGGTGTAGTTTTATGCCAATATAGCTCAAGAAATCCTTCAAGTATAATGCGTGGTAAAAAAAAAAAAAATAGTGCCTTCCCTAACTGAAGTTTGTACCTTTACTTCTGAAATAAAATAATATGACATGTATGCTGTATATGACAATTATCCATATTTTAAATTTAATTTTGTTGATAGAGAGCCTCAGTCAAAATAATAATAGCTAGCATTTGTCTATTGTTTTAAGGATTGTAAAGTACTTTACAAATATTATCTCATTTGATCCTGATAGCAATGCTGTGAGGTAGGTTATTCCTGTTTTCTATATGAGGAAACTGAGGCAAACAAATTAAATGACTTGGTCAGAGTCACCCAGCCAGTAAATGAGATTAGATTTGAACTCAGATCTTTCTGACTTGAAGTCCAATTCTTTATGCTCTGTGTCCCCTATCTACCGCAGTTTTATGTGTAATGCTTTTTTCCCCTTAAGGTCTTTGAATATAGAAATTTCCTATATGAAAATTTTTAAGTTTATAGTAAAATAGATAAAAAGGAATTTACTCTAAGGAGTTTATTTTGGGGATATATCAAACCCTGAATCCTTGGGGTTCATTATTATTGATGATTATTTATCTAGTCTTTTTCTAGGGATGTATTGATATTTTAACCAATACCAAGTACATCTCCATTTTAGCATGGAGTGTTTCTGTTTTTTTGCTATCTTTTGGACAGTAGAATTTAGAAGAGAAAAAAGGACTGAATTGGAACTTCTAATGATATAGAATCATTGCTACTTTCTCAGATTTAGCACTTTATACCAAATACAAGTCTTTCTGATATTCATCCTTTTTTATTATAAGTATCAAAAGAAATCTTGGATCAGAGGAGGAAAAAAATAATCACAGGCATTTTGCATGGCCAAAACCTCAAAGAATTTAAATATGTATGTGTTAAGAGCTAAAAGACTGTTTAACTCTCATCTTCAAGAAGGCTTTCCTGATCCCCTTTAGTATTAGTCTTTTCTTTAAGATTATGTCCAATTTGTAAATGTAATGCGAGGTGCATGGGTAAAACCAATTTACCATTACATATGCTTATTAGTGCTGACAGTGTCCTAATAACGCATACTCATTGATGTATAAAATCAAATAATATTGACTATTTGATAATTAAAACATCAAACCTTCTAGGAACTAACCACTAACCTGATTCCTAAAGGTCTTAGTAAGTTTATCTCACATATTAGCTCATGACAAGATTCCCTCTGTGCCCAACGGGAGGCCATATTCCTTCCTTGAAGGAAGAATTCTAACAAGTCTCTCTATCAATCGTTACTGCTTTGAAGTGGGCATGGAATGCCTACGTTTTCAAGTTCAGGGAATGAGAAATATGTTTTAATTGAGACCCAGAAGTAGGCTGCTGACTAATATAGTCTCTACTGGCTTTTTAATGGTTTTGACTAAAGATGTTTGTAAGTTCCACCTAAGTTCTGACTGATCAATTACCTAAGCTTATGATGAAAGGAAACTTTAGTTTCCTAGTATCATTAGCAATGTTAATGAATTGTTTGCCAGATTTAGGAGAAATATACATATCATTAGTAGTTCCTTAGCAAATCTGGAGAACATGTATACTGAACCGGCTAGTTCTTAACTCTGTAGCCTAAGGGCCAGCCTTAGGCTGCATTCTCAGGAGGGATTGAAGAGGCCAGAGGTGAGAGAGAAGTGTACAGCAGCTGTCCTTTATTGTACTGTAGCGCCCTCCTTATATACCCTAGAGGTACTTGATTAAAGCATGATATCCACGTGCGCTAGAGGGATGGACCAATGGGAGGACAGGCCGAGCCAGCCCATCTCAGCTGCCGCTCATCAGGCTAGTGGTCTTTCGTGACTTTTCTGTGAGCAACTGGGCTGTGACCATCAGCACCAAAGGTGCTTTTAGACTCACACTGATCCCTACAGTATACACGTAGTTGCCAAACTATACGACTCAAGTTATCTTATTGTTAATAAAGAAAAACAACTTATATAACCACTATGTAGTCACAAAATTGGGTCTTGAAACAAAAGGGAGTTGCACACCCTAAATTAACACACTTATTTCTACTACATTTGTCTGTAGCTTGTTTATATGTAGTTGCACTCATGTTGTCTACTCAATTAGACCGTGGAGTTTCTTGAGAGAAGAGACTAGCTTTTGTTCTTATTTCTATTTGACCTCTCTTTATATCCCTAGCACTCAGTCTGGTGCCTGGCACAGAATGAGTGCTTTTTTAAAAGATCATACAAAATGAGTTTAAACCCTTTAATTTGTTGCTGTTGTTTCAAGCAAAATTAGTTTGCCTTCAAGTCAAACATTTTTTTTTATAAGTACTTCCTATGTTCAGAGTGTTGTACTCTCTGTGGTGTGTGTGTGTGTGTATGGGTATTTTTCTTGCCTTGGCCATTTTTGTTCAGATTGTGATTTTCAGTTGTAAAGAATTCTACCTGAGGAAACTCCCTTTACCAATGAAGACCTGAAACTGTTTGGCACCTCAATAATCATAAAAAAGTAACAAGTCATGAAGAGATTAAGTGACTTGATTAGGTTTACACAGTCAGTATGTGTTGGAATGAATACTTAAATTTAGGTCTTTGCTCCAAGGATGGTTCAGTACTTTGTATGCCACCCTCCATTATGTTGTTAGAGCAGTTTAGTGAATGAATGAACATATGAACACACCAACAATAAATCAATTATTAAGATATGGATCTTGTGGAATTTTGGTTTGTGTTGGTAGAGGGAGTTCCCTCACTGACAAAATAATAGGCCCTTGACTTTAACATCCTTAACACAGTCATTGCTTTCATACTTTGAACTTAGTAGGATTAAATTATGGGGGCACTCACTGTAGTAGAAAATAGTATATGGCAAGTGTATAAACAAATAAAGCAAAGGATACTTAAATAGTAATTGAATCCATAAACTTCAATTTTTTTCTTAATTGTAATAAAGATATCCCCAACTGGAGAAAGAATAAGAGAATTTGCTAACACAAAAACAATATTTAACCCCACAATGAATATAAACAACTCCTACATAGTTTCCAGAAACTCATAATGCTTCCTGGTTTGACCATGGGCCAGGCTACACTTTTATATGGAGTGACTGGATTTGTGACAATTCTTAGGGCATCAGGTATTTGGACTGATAGATTTCTGAGTGGAAAGAATGGGGATCCTATAGTCCTTAGAAGGAGAACTGAGTGTCCTGTATAACAGAAATAGATTAAATAAATCTTATTTATGTGTTTATGTCCCCCATTATAATGTAAGGTCTTCAAATGCAACTACCTATTTTGAGTTTTTTGTTTTTGCTTTTTCTTTGTGTCCCCAGTGATTAGCACAGGGCCTAGAGCTAATGTAATAAATGCCTGTTGATTGATTAATGTGGTCTTGTCATTTTGTCTTTGTGGGAACTCCTTCCACCTCATCTTTAATTCAGAAAACTGCCTGAGGGTAGAAAGATTAAGTGATTTGCCTTAGGATGACTGAGAGGCCCTGTCAGAGACAGAACTCGAATCCAGGTCTTCCTGATGACAAGAGACTATATGCCATGCTGCCTTTCAAAATAAAATGTAAAAAATACTTAATATTAGGTATGTAGTTTCATTACATTATTCAAATTACTTATCTACTGAATTAGGAAGGTAGTGATAATGGTGCATTGATAATATTAGAATTCTGTTCTCGCCAAAATCTCTTCTAAGCACTTTAGTATATAATTTTTCATGGGTCACTCCTAGAAACCTTGTCTGTTTGTTGTTTTCATGCACTAATCTTTAGTAGCTTTCCAAAAGACTTCTTCCACCCAGTCTTTTAGAGCTTGGTGATTCAGAGATTATTCTAAAGGGAAATATGGCTAATGAAAAAGGGATGATCTCTGGTAAAGGAGGATTAATTACAGCCTGACTAGCCAGATATTCCCTAGGGATTATGATAATATGCTTTAGTTTCCATTGCACTGAACCATGATCATCAGGTCACCAGAGTCCATCCTTAGAAAGGGAAAATCTTGATTGTATGTGAATGAGAACAGAGAGAAAGAGCATGGTACCTTTAACTAGCATTTTAGTGTGAGATGTTAGTAAATACATAGGTCCAAGAAATTTACCAGTGATACTAGAATAGGAATAATTTCAAAGATCAGTTAGAAGAAGTTATTTGGCTAGTACCAGACAGTTTATAACAATGACCAAACGAATTTTGATTACCCCTCCCATAAGAATTGTAAAATGATGTTTTTTGAGAGAGCTAAAGGAAAAGCTATAATACAGATATTATATGATCAAGGAGTTTACCACCAGACCGGCAAATAAGGATGTCTGGGTAACTGAGGTTTTCTACAGAGTAAAGAAACAACCAACCAGTTAATCCCATGTTGTAAAATTGAAAATTGATTTTAATCCTATTTTGCTAAGATTTAATGAGGTTAGATTTAATATTCTCCTTTGGGGTTCACCCTATAAATTTCACCCACCAATCACATCCTGGAGAAACTTGCCTAGAAGTCAAACTTCTACCTCCACCTTTGTAATCCCACCTATCACCTTGTAATTCACCTAACTCTTATCACCTGAGAACATTTGTCTTGCCACTGGAATTATATATCTTGGCTATGGTCAAGGAGGTTTCAAAATGGGAGGTGCAAGTGATGTAATCTCAATTCTATGTCCTCAATAGCCAATCAGAAGAAGGAACACCTAGGTGGCTTGAGGTTTTGCTCTATCATCTTACTAATTGTGTGAAATTTCCTGTCAGTCTTCGCTCAAGGTTTATGCTCATTAAGAGAGGCCATTGACACAATTTATTGGTAATTGCTAACCTAATAAATCAATCATGCTCAGAAACTTAATTTTCCAATCCAACAACAATAATATTTAACTAAGAGGAACCTGGAAATTTCGTTCTCCTAAATTACATAATCTTAGAGTAAGAGCTAGTAGGGGGCCTCTTTTCCAATACTTTCCTGACTAAGAATCTATATTTTATATTTCCCCCATTGGTTGTCATTCATTCTGTGATTGAAAACTATTAATGAGAGGGAAGCACTTGTTTCATAAGATATCTCTTTCTGCTTTGGGAGAGCTCTACTAGTTAAAAAGTAATTTTTCTTTTATGTAAATCTAAACTGGCCTCTCTAAAGTCCCTGGGTTTCATATTTTAGCTATGAAAATATATCTTTCATAGTAGCAACAGGATATAGACACCATCAGAGTTTTCTGAGTCATTTTTATGTTCAACTCCTTTGCTATAAGACACATCTACAAGGTCCTTCAAAAGTGTGAGAACAGAAGTAAGTTTTGTTATTACTGAGAATAATTCTGGGGTCAGAAGTTCATAATACTTGCAAATAAAGATTTGCTATATGTATATTTTGTCAAAGGTATACAGATACAGAACGAAAGGAAGAGATAATAATCATATTCTTATTTCATGTCAATTGGAATTGGGCAGATATATTACACTGAAGCTCTAACAATGGTGGGATATTATGGGATGTTCATTATGATTAAGAAAAGGTATTGACCTATTTATGTGAATGGCGTTTCTTTCTGAAATAATTATAATTACCAGGCTTTGTTGTTTTGATAAAAGCAATCCAAAAGTTTAAAAGAGTGAGAGAGAGTTGGAGCCTTTCCACTTGCATTTAATTGTTCTGTTCTTTTATTCCACTAAATTGTATTAGCAAATATAATTGCTAGTATTAGACCACCGACCCCCAAAAATATTTAAAAATGCACTGAGCTACTTGTACATAATGAGAAGGTACCTAAATGGATGGACTGCTGAAACAGCTGTATTTTAATTTGTAACTGCTCACCCACAGGGAACTTTTACAAGGATTTGATCATAAGTGCCTCTGAAACATGTACTCAAAGAGGCAGATATAAATTGGAATGGCACAGAGCTCAGCGGAAGGAAGAAGAGCAGATGGAGACCTGATAAACCCTCCTTTGTCTGTGTGTTTGGCAATCCAAAGGATTCTATGTATTGCTTTGCTGTCTAAATAGTTTTTTGAAACTGGTTGTCACAACTCCAGATAATCTCCTGTTTCTCAAAGCCCAGCTTCAAGGAAATGAATGAAAATCAACTTGTCATCCCCATCCAGAAAATATCAAGTAAGAAGCAGCTTGTTATGATTTTTTGCAGAGTGACACAGAAAAAAAAAATCAACCAACCAACAACAACACACAAAGCCTCAGTTTCAGGTATTAATTGGGTAGCACTTGAAAAAGAAAATAACCTATCTCTTAGCCTTAATTTAAAGGCCTAGTCAGCTTGTAAAAGAGGGCATATGTACATAGGATTGAATAGCAGCACTTTATTGCTAAAGTTTCTGTGTGAGCTTATCTTTTAGATCTACAATAATGTATCTTCATGTTTCACAAATTTTTTCTGAGTTTATAGTGTTTGAAAGGAACTATGGGAGATGCTACAGGTACAACTAAGTCATAGGACTTTCCTGAAAACCACAAAAAGATGTGGCCACTATCATCCCTATTTAAAAGACAAGAACAATGAATCTTGTTGAATGACTTGCTTAAGGTGGTTTGATTGATAAGAGCCAAGACCAAGATTCAAACTCATGTCATCTGATTCCATAGGCAGTGTTACCCCCATCCTCCCAACTCCCCCCCAACAGTGTTTGATGTTACTTCCAGTTTCACATCTCCAGTTACCTACTAGATATCTCAAACAGGATTCCTGTAGACATCTTCAACTCAACATGTGTAAAAATGAACTCATCTTTCCTCCCTAAACTTCTTCCTAATTTCCTTCTTCCTAATTTCCTTATTATTTTCAAGGATATCAGTTTCCTTCTAGTACCAGGCTCACAGTCTAGGTGTCATCCTCAACTCCTCACTCTTAACCCCCATATACAATTAGTTACTAAGGCCTGTTGATTTTTCCTTCATAATTTTTTTCCTATGTGGCCCCTTTTCTCTTCTGGCACTACAACTACCTTGGTCCAGACCCTTATCCCTTCACCCTTAGAATATTGAAATAGTCTGCTTGTTGTTCTGCCTACCACAAGTCTCTCCCCACACCAGTCCATCCTCCTCTGAGCTGTCAAAGTGATCTTCCTAAGGCATAGGTCTGACCAGGTCACCTTCTGCCCCCATTGCATCCCCAGCACACACACTTAATAAACCCTAGTGGCTCCTTAACCCTTCCAGGATCAAATTTAAAATCTTCTGATATACAAAGTCCTTCAAAACCTGACTATTCCCCTCATCTACATACTCTGTAATCAAGTGACACTGGCCTTCATGCTGTTCCTTCCACAAGAGCCTCCATCTACTGATTGGGTATTTTTCGTGCCTGTCTCCTAGACCTGGAATGCTCTCCTTCCTCCTTTCTGCCTCCTGACTTCCCTTGCTTCTTTCAAGACAGCTAAAATTCTTAATTCTAAAATAAATTATTCCTAATCCCCTTTAATTCTAGTACCTCCCTCTGTAGATTATATTTGATTTATCCTATATATCTTTATCTGTATATAGTTATTTGTTAATTGTCTTCCCTATTAAATTGTGGGTTCCTTGAGATCAGGGGCTGCCTTTTACCTTTCTTGGTATCCTCCGCACTTAACCCAGTACTAGTCACATAGTAGGCCCTGAACAAATATTTATTCACTTACTACTGCTAGACATGTGATATTCAATTCCTACTGAAAGGTGGCTTAAAATCAATCTATGGAAATAGAGCCATTAAGACAAGATAATAGAGATGAATGCATTTTGTGAAGGACAAAATATCATATTTCTCCTCTTCCTTCTTGTCTTTGTCTTCCTCCTTCCTATAGCAGAATATGCTACATATGAAATGAGAGGTCCTGATAAGTGTTACATGAACTTATATGAAGGAGGGAATATTGACCTTTTGAACTACCAAGGATAGTTGAGAAGAGGTTTGGTCTAACCTTGAAAGAAGGGCAAGGCTCAAATAAGTGGACAAAACAGAAGAATGCTGATAGGCAAAAGCAGAGACACATAGACATGATCTATACAAGAAATCATGAATGTTTGTATACAGGAATAACGGAATATGGGGTAGGAGAGGTAAATTGGGGGCCTGCCATAGAATTCTTTTAATTATGGGTTAAGGTGTTTGCACTCGATCCTGTAGATAAATGGGAAATCATTGAAAGCATTTCAACATGAACCTGCTGAATGCCAAATGATATTTAGATGGTTAAGAAGGCAACATTTTATAGAATTCTCTGTCTCTACCTCAGACTAGTGCTTCTCTATCTCAACGTGTCCTTGCTGTTTTCTGTGACCTACTCTATTAAGAGCATTTTGGGATCTAGTTATCTTTTCTAGTCTGGGGTCATGTGCGCCTTTGACGACCCTTCTTTATATAGCTTTAACCAAGTCACTAATACATATGTTAAATACTAACCATCAAGAATCCCTGGAGGATACTTCACTGCACCTACCTTCAGGTTAATATCAGTCATATTAATTATTACTCTTTGGGTCCAAACACTTAATCGCTTCTGAATTCCTCTAACTAGACTATTGTCTAGTTCATATCTCTTCATCTTTCCCATAAGAATAGCATAAGGGATTTTATCAAATGTGTCATTGAAATCAGAAATATAAGGGTCTAATGATATATGAGTCAGGCCAGAGCTTGGGCCTGGTTTGCTTAATGACTATATTATTGGTTGGTTGCTTGGTTGTTGTCCTTTGTTCTTGAAGAGGACCAAAATGACATCATTATGTTGGAATTGAGGTACAATGTGACTGACGGTGGCTGATCAGACCAATATGAGCTTTGAAGATTCTACTACAGTTTGGGCACAAATAGTTGATATCATTAGATAAACTATATCATTAGTACCATAAACCATATTATTAGAATATGAGGAGAGAATGGAACTTTTTCTGAAAATTTACCTGCAAAGAATAAGGATAAATTAGCAATATATAATAATTTGCCTCTGATAAGCAGGTTACTAACACATATTGCATGGGATAGGGTTGGCTCTTATGCAGAAATAGGATAGTCACTTGTGAGTAGTGTGATTTAAAGGGTTCTGTTTACTCATAAATCACTCTCAGTGGCCTACCCATTACCTAAAATTCCACAATTATCAATTTATTCTTTTGGGCTTAAACATTGCTTCATGGTTCTTTTAAAATTCATATAGCCCACGAGTATGTAAGAATTAGTTGTGATTAGACCCAGGTGTTGATTGAGCAGATGTAGATAAAGGTATGTAGCTTTTACAGCCATATTGAGGAAGAGATAAATAGAGAGATCAGTGTAGATAACCTCAGTACTTAATTAGCTAAATGAACAGTCATGCTGCATTTACTAATGTAGCTGACTCTAAATCGAGCTACGGCTTTTCACAAAATAGCTTGAAGCAGAGACAGACACTGGAAAGAGAGATGAGAGCAGAAGGAAAGTCTAACAGAGAACATTTATCCTATGGGAGTATCCATAGTCTTTCAAAGAGAAAATTAGGTGGCTATGTCTGGAGTGCTGGAAAGTTTATTTCTATTTTTTTAGCACAGATTTCTAAAATTGATTTTGAATTTATTGCTTTGAATGGTGTTCTATGCTCTGGGATCTGTTTTTTTTTTCCACTTAATAGTATTTTATTTTCCAATTACATGTAAAGATAATTTTCAACATTCATTTTTTGTAAGATTTTGAGCTCCAAATTTTCCTACCTCCTTCCTCTCCTTTTTCCCTCCCCAAGACAGCAATCAATTTAATATGAGTTATACATGTTCAATCATGTTAAACATATTTCCACATTAGTCATGTTGTGAAAAAAGAAGCAGAACAAAAGGGGAAAATAACAAGAAAGAAAAAAATACAAAAAAAAAAACAACCAAAAAAAGTGAAAATAGTATGCTTCGATCTGCATTCAGATTTCACAGTTCTTTCTGTGGATGTCCATCATGAGTCCATTAGAATGTGCTTGGATGATTTCATTGTTGAGACGAGCTAAGTCTATCATAGTTGCTCATCACACAATGTTGCCATTATTGTAAACAATGTTTGTCTGGTTCTGCTTATTTCACTCAGAATCAGTTCATGTAAATCTTTACAGGTTTTTCTGAAGTCCATCTGCTCACCATTTCTGATAGAAGAATAGTGTTCTATTATATTCATATACCTCAAGGTATTTGTGTGTGTGTGTGTGTGTGTGTAATCTCCATTCCCTATTTGATGGAGATCATCCATCCACTTCTGTTTCTTTGCTAGCACAAACAGAACTTTTATAAATATTTCTATACATATCCGTCCTTTTCCCATTTTTGCGATCTGTTTGGGATACAGACCTACAATTGATATTGCTGGGTCAAAGGGTAGGCAGTTTTATAGCCTTTGGGCATAGTTCCAAATTGCTCTTCAGAATGTTTAGATCAGTTCACAACTCCAGCAGCAATGCGTTAGTGTCCCAATTTCCCCAAATCTTCTCCAATATTTATCATTTTCCTTTGCTATCATATTAGCAAATCCTATAGATGTGAAGTGATACCTCAGAGTTGTTTTAATTTACATTTCTTTGATAGTGATTTAGAGTATTTTTTTTATATGACTATAGATAACTTTAATTTCTTCATATCAAAAACTTCCTGTTTATATCCTTTGACTACTTATCAATTGGGGAATAACTTGTATTATTATAAATTTGATTCCATTCTTTATATATTTTTAAATGGGGCCTTTATCAGAAGCACTGGGAGCAAAAATCATTTCCCAGCTTTCTGCTTTCCTTTTAATCTTGGTTGCATTGCTTTGTTTGTGAAAAATCTTTTTAATGTAATCACAATTTTCATTTTTCATTTTGTTATGTTCACTAAATTTTGTTTGGTCATAAATTCTTCCATTCTCCATAAATCTAACAGGTAAGCTATTCCTTTCTCTCCTAATTTGCTTATGGTATTACCTTTTATGTCTAAATCAGGTACCCATTTTGCCTACACGTGAGCAATTGATATTTTTCCAATTGTTTAGATCAGATTTTATTTGTGTGAAAAGTGTTTTGTATTTATGTTCATGCATTTGGGATTTGTCTTGGCAGATAGATTCCCAAATATTTTCTATTGTCTGAAGTTATTTTAGATGGAATTATTCTTTCTATCTCTTGTTTCTGGGCTTTGCTGAAAACATATAGAAATGCTGCTGCTGATTTATATGAGTGAATTTATATCCTGCAATTTTGCTAAACTTGTTAATTGTTTCAAGTAGTTTTTTAGTTGATTCTCTGAGTATACCATCAACCTGTTAAATTTTAAAAAATGTATAGTAGTGTTTGTGCCAATAAAAAGCTTAATACGAATGACAAGATGGATTGTTTTTGAATTTTCCAATAGGCAGCTTACATGTACCATCTAGAACACCTTCTAGTGATAACTCAGGCAAATGGCAGCTCCTTGAACCTTAATGTGGGGCAGGGAGGAAGAGGCATATAATGTATAACAACACAGAGTCTTTATAGCTTAGTGAAAATTAATTTATCACACTTTTCTATTATGGTGAAGGTGCCCAGATGATAAGCATCATTCCACAGAGATAGCTTTATCAAACTGTATTGATATTCAAAAGGAAATGAGGCAAACAGTTGATAGCAGGATGCTTCACTATACCATCTCCATGCCCCCAGTGACAGCAGGCTGAGTGTAAGCAGAATATGATGCTCTAGCAGAAGGCCCAGAGAGCCTCAGGACTTTTCCACATAGTATAGCATTTGGGACAAAAGTGAGTATGGTACCAGTGGGCTATATTGCCCTGTTATTTATAGGACCAGCAAAACTAAAGGTTTTTTTCCCCCTAAACTACCTAATAAGGAATAAGGGATGAGAAGCAGAGAGGTAGGAATGTAGAATAGCAAAATAGAGGATTTAACCCTTTTAGTGCCATTCTAGCAAGAAGCTGATATGGGGTTTGGGGGCCATACCAGTCAAATCATTTTTCCACTGATTGCTACCTATGTAATAGTTAGCTGGGGCTTTGATGAGGGTGAAGAAGGAAGTAATTTTGAAGCATGGGACCATATTGTTATGGGAATCTGAAGATCTTCCCTACCCCTAGGCCATTTGCTTAAGTGGCTTAAGTGACTCTGAGAACCTTCCCAGATTTGAAAGTATACTCTGTCCCCTAATAGGCTGAATATGGTCATATGGAGCCTGTGGTGGGAGGCTTGTTCTTCAGGAATGCCCATGCCCTATTACTTTGTGATTGCACAGTGGGTCAAGAGGGCTGTGACATTCTCCAAATCCAGGAGAAGGCTATATATATATGCCCTGATGTGAGGTTTTGTTTTGGGGGTCACTTTGAGAAGAGTTGTGTGATTTGGCCAGATGAGACTCTGGGAAGCCATTGAGCCCCCCGGCTTTGAAAAACCCAGATGCTGGTGCTTCCCTCTTTGGTAACTGAATAGGTATGGATGTAATGGTC
>CM053581.1:505100735-505113235 GCA_028627135.1 Pseudochirops cupreus
TTGCTTTCCTTTAGAAAAGCAGATCTAAGAACCTGTGCTAGCAGCCATCTTGGGTATGCTAGGGTGCTTGCTGATACACATATCTGGTAAAGGAAAGCCTTTAGTGACTAGAATATATAGTCTTGGGATAAAAACTACTTAATTTCCCATTTTGCTTAGGATGGTAAATGAGCAGCCCAAATTTGAGAATCTTCTTCAATAAGTTTAGCTTTTAAGATATTTTCTATTTTTAAATATTCTTTAAAAGTTTATTACTGTAGATTACTTAAAGAGATCTTTTCTATAGTACCTAGACACTCAGAAAACTCCTGAAAAAAATAGAGAACAAAATCAGGTGTTTTCCCTGATTTTTTTAGTAGCATCTTGAGCTCCTTTTGGCCACCCTCCCATATTCAAAGTATATTTTAGGAGTGGGTCAATCATATTTCATGGGTCCTCATCAGCGCATTCATTTTATCAGCAAACTGGAGGACACCTTTTTTTCAATTCTCAAGTCATTGAAAAAGCATATTAAGTTAAATAACAAAAATGTTTTCTCCTGATATACACTGGGGCCCCCAAGTTACTCTACTGCCATTGTAGGAGAAGACACATGGAAGTGACCAAGGAACAGGTATGGTAATGCATAGATGTAAGGAAAACATTTGATGAGGGCAGAAACGTGCCTGGGGTGACTCGTGCTTACATAGCCAAGAATCACTTGTATGGCCTCCACCAACCACCCCAACACCACAAGCTAAAGAAGTCCTTAGACAATTTAAACTCATTTTAAGTTAAACCTTCTTGTAGGGCTCAGGTTCCCTATCTCATTTTCCTGTCTCACTTGGAATTACAAAATTCCTGTCATCCCCAGTTGTATCTTGAATGTTAAATAATTGCCATTTAATACATTTTATATGATCTATTCTTATTAGAATTATAAAGGTCTTGGATTTGGGCTTTCTTCCCCTTCCTGCCCCAAACTTAGCTTCTAGTTTCCATATAGATTCTTTTGGAGTCAAATTGAAAAGTTTAGAGATCTTTGTACCATTTCCTTTGCTCTACATCCCTGCTTCTGTTATCCATTCTTTTCAATGACAAAATTACTGATCATCCTGCATCTATTTTGTATGCACCAGGATGAACTATTGAAGAAAGCCAGTATATGCCTAAAATGAAATTTTATTTTTTTATGAAGCAATTTGGCATTTTTAAAATAAAAAAAAATCTCCTTTAAACCCAAGGATATTTCAGGGGTACAAAAATATGTTTTTGAGGTGAAGGGAAAAGGAACAAATGGTGGGAGAAGAAACTACTGAGTGAGAAGTGTAAGATTTAATTTTGGGTAGGGAAGACTTTTGCTGTGAGGATACACACACACACACATATATACAATACACACATACACATATACACATACACACACTATGAAATGATTCATGAGATGGTGGAAGATTTGCTTCATAGCCCCTGAGAAGTCACTTTCTGTCCTAGTTTCTCTGTTTCCTCATAAGAAAAACAAGGAAAATACCTACCTTTCCTGCCTTACAAGGCTATTAGAAGTTCTAAAAAAATAATGTATGTGAGAGCATTTTGATAAGTATAAAGTGCTATAAAGCATAAGCTGCTTTTATGGATAAATGTGCATATCGATAAAAAAAGTTTTAAAGTGGGTGGGTACCAAGCACTTCAGGCCTTTTATGGTAGATATATTAAGCTAAGTATGGGGAAAATTCCATCTTAATATACCAGGAGAGAGTAACAAATTAGGCAAGTCAGAGTAATAACAATTCAGGTCAGCCAGTGCAAAGAAATAGATAGGAATCGACCTTAAAGTGAAAATGTAGAGAGAAGCTCTAAGAGTAGAAAAGGCAGGAAAAAATAAAGAGAGGAGAGAAAAGGGAAGAGAAATAAGGGCAAAAAATATTTAAAAGGGAATAGATAGAATTCAATAGATATTTATTAAATGCCTATTCATGCACTATATTAGGTAGCAAGATATAATACAATAGTCCCTACCCTCAGGGACCTTGCAATCTAGTAGAAGAGAAGAAATACGTGTAGATAAGGTTAATATGAATTGTCATATATCAAATATAAAGAAGTTCAAACAGGTTGCAATGAGAATCATAGAACCTCAGAGGTCGTCAGAGGTCATTTAGTCCAATCCCCAGTAAGAATCTCTCCCTGTTCCAGTACCTTGTCAAGCGGTGATTCATATTCTTCTAGAAGTCTTCCTTATTGCTTTGGGGGTTTTTAATTATTGTGGTATGTCCTAATACAGTTTTAAAATACAAATTACAGAGGCAGAAAAGTGGCATGTAAATAGTGCTACACCCAGTGTCAGGATCAGCCAAGTTCAAGTCCTACCTCAGACACTAACAAGTTGAATGACCTTTTGCAAACCATTCAGCCTTTCTCACCCTCAGTTTCCCTATCTGCAAAATGGGAATTATTATCATAGCATATACATCACAGGGCTTTTGTGAGAATAAAATGAGATAACATGTAAAGCTCTTCAAAAACCTGAAAGCGCTATTAAATGTTAAGTATTGTTGTTATTTATTATTATTAAAAGCCCATCCCCAATCATTAAGATATAGATTCTTCTATACTCTAAAGCAATGGGGGTTCAAATTCAAATAGAAATGGAGGCCTCTAAACTGTACGGAAGGATTGCTGTGGAACACATAATGACTTGGAAATCCACCTAGGTATCATCTATGTTTTATTGTGTTTTCACTTATTTTGTTCAATATTTTCCTATTTTCGTCGGAGTGTTATGGGCTGCGTGTTTGATTCCTCTGCATCAGAACATCTCATAGCACTCAATTTGTAAAATATAAAGGCTCAGTCTGAAGCCCTGACTAGAATCTCGCCAAAGTCCTTCCATCGTAAGCAGCTTACACATGATGTGAAGAATGTCAACAAAGAAGAAAGGTAATATGGTGGCCTCCTACCATTTGAGAGTTGGAAGGAACCGTAAGTACCATGTAGTGAACCCATACTCAAAAGGAATCCCCAGTAAACACCCAGCATGTGATTCTCTAGTTTTCTCAATGGAGACAGAAGTCTAGTAAGGGAAATTAAATTCTGGCAATTAATTCTGTATAAGAAAGAAAACTCCCCCTCTTGAGGTATTGTTTAATTATTTTAGAGCATGGTAGTCTTCCTGTATAAGGTTTCCCTAAAGCCTTTGTGCAAACAAACAAATAAAAGTGTCTTAGTGCAAGCTTTAGGGAATTTAGAATCGCACTAAGACTTTTGGGACACTATTATTAAAAGGAATCATTTTAAGGCAGTATGATAGAAACCGAAAGAGGCCTCAGAGATGCACTAATTTTGTTGCATCATTAAAAGGTCATCTTTTTACAATATAGATGGATAGATAGATGATAGATAGATAAATTGAATCCTTTTCCCCTGTGTGTCCGAGAATTTTTAATAAAAAAAAAATCTAAGTGCCTCAAAAATAACTTTCAATTTGACCGGGACCAAGTTGTTTAAGGGGCAGTTCGTTGGTTCAGTGAACATAGTGCTGGGGCTGGTGTCAGGAAGACCTAAGTTCAAATCCAGTTTTAGACACTAGCTGTACGACACTCGACAAGTCACGTAAGCCTGTTTGCCTCAGTTTCCTCATCTGTAAAATAAGATGGAGACAGAAATGATAAACCATTCCAGTATCCTTGCCCCCAAAAAAACCCAAATGCGGTCATGAAGAGTTAGATATGACTGAAGAAAGACTGAACAAGTTGTGTAACATCTTTCAGCTTTAGGCAACCAATTATAGTCCAGGTCTGACTCATGCAGGTGTGATAGTTGAGTCTGATAGCTTCAATTTAAGATTGGAATGAAAAATGGCACTAATAGACCTGTTAACAAAATAGTTAAAAAAGGAGGTTTACTTAACCACAGCATGGACAAGATGTTCAGGAAAGATAGAGGGCTGGTTCAGGGAGATGCAGCTTTTCTTTCTCGAATGTTCTCCGTGTTAGTCTGACAATGAAAGGAGCTGCTGACTCCTTATGTGCTGGCTTTTCTATAGGTGCCACCAGGAAGTTATGCCAATGGGGGAATGAAAACAACACTTTATTTGGAAGTCAGAAGGCTTGGGTTCTATCATTTACTAACTGTGGTGATCCTGAGTTAGCATCTCTGAACCTGAGTTTCTCTGCCTGTCAGATGAAGTCAGGGACATTTCTTCTGCCTTTTCATAGGATTTTTGAAATTGTTAGACATGGTAATATAAATGAAATTGCTTTGTAAACTATAAAAGACTGTACAACTGCAAGATATTGCTGTTTTGAATATCTCCTTGAGAAAACTCAAGTTCAAATGTCAGCGTCCCATGTAAAAAATGTGGACTTTGTGGCTGAGAAGGAATGATTCTTGATTTCAGTCAAGGTGAGGCCGTCAGTGAAGTGGAGGTATGCTAGTAAAAAGAACAACAGTAACAACAAAACAGAACAAAAAACCATCCTTAGCTGAGGCAAATGGAAATTTATTGACTGTGGATGGAATCTAATCATTTGCTAGTCTCTGAGAACTTAAAGTGCTAAAGATAAAACTAAAATCATGGAACATTTGATACAGTTGTAACGAGGGAATTGTACTAAAAGCCATTTATTATAAGTGGCAGGGGACAAACTACTACTTCCTTGAAGGACAAATGTTCCGAAAGTTAGCATGGGTCAGTGAAGCAAAGAATCTGTTTTCTGTGCAATAACAATGGGAAGACCTTCTCCCTCCTCCCCCCTCCCCCAACCCCAACCAACTCTATGACTGAAAATATATAAGAAGTATTTTCTAATCAGTTTCCAAGTCTCATTAATTCAGCTTCCACAACTCTTAAATCGGTCCCTTTCTCATTCCTCATACCAACACCAGTTTGTTCAGGCCCGTATCACCTCTCACCTGGAATATTTTAATCATCTGCTAACTGGCTTCGTGTTTCTGGTCTCTCTCTTTTCCAATTAATCCTCTACACAGCCACCAACATAATCTTCCCCAAAACACAAATATGATCATGGCACTCACTTGCTCAAGAATCTTCACTGGCTAAATAATGCCTCTGGGAGAACGTATAAATATCTTACTATGGTATCTGAAGACCTTTGCAAACTAGCTTCTAATATTTACAGATTGATTTCATATTATTTTACTTCTTGCATTCTAAATTAAAATAAAACTGCCCCATTCACTCTTTGCTGCATGAGACATTTTAACTCCTGCTTCTTTGCCTTTAGAAGGCCATTCCTACAAAGCACTTTCTCCATTTTTAAGAATTTAACTTATTTTAGCTTAGTATTACCCCCTATGGGCCATCTGAGTCTTTTATGATCTCCAGAATTATTCATATTTTCTTTTCTTCCTCAAATATTCTTGTATTTATTTATATGTTTGTATGTTCCATACCTCATTATCATGTAAGCATCGAGAAGGCAAGATCCTCTTCCCCCCATTTGTTTCTTTGTACTGCCAGTTAATAAATGCTTGTTACATTGAATTGGAAGGTTGAATCATTTATTTTCCTGTAGTTTTAGAGAGTTAATGTTTTAAAGAAAACTTGCAATTTTCTATTTATAAAAAGTGTTTTATGCAATAAGGCCAATGTCACTGGATTGAAGAATACATGGAGAAAGGACAGGTAGAAGGTATAAGAAGACTAGAAAGGTAGGAGGGAACTGGGTTATAAACGACTTTGAATGTCAAATAGAAGACTTTGTATTTGATCCGAGAGGTGATAGAGAACCAATAGAGTTTTTTGAATAAAGGAGAAGAATGTCATGGTCAGGCCTGTGCTTTAGGAAAATCACACCCACACCTGCCCACACCCCCCCACCCCCACTCCCACCCTCCCACACACACTGATGATCTCCCTTAATGAGCTCCTGCCCATGCAACTATAGGTTCTAACCTGGGCACCAGATAAATCTTCATTTATTTAGCATTTCCTTTGCGAATAGTTTGGGGCTTTTGAATGACTATGGTTCTTATTTGTAGAGCTTGTTGTGTTCTGGTACTCAGATCTTCAGTACAATGCCATCTGTGGAGCAGGGCACTTGGGAGACCTCAATATCTTTTGATCTACCTAACCATCACTTAGTCCATCCACTTCCATTTACCCTTCCATTTGGATGTTGCAAAGGATGCTCTGGAAGATGGTGGACATGGTCTCTGAGAAGCCCCCTTCCTGCTATTTGTGACATATTAAAAATAAAAACTCAAATATCTCTAAAAAGGTGTGTTTTTTATATGTTTGTTTAGAAAAACAAGATAATTTAAAGTGAACAAATCCATCCATCAATCAAAAAATTATTAACTCCCCCCCAATATTCCAGACACTACATTAAGGTACTAGGGATACCAGTTCAAAGACTGAAACCATCCCAATTCTCAATGAGTTTACACTTTAATGAGAGGAGAAAATACATAGAGAATGACAATTTAAGTAAAGACAAAGTAGTAAAAGGCTGTTTGAGAGAAAGGACATTAAAATTGGGGGTATTAGGAAAGATTTCAAGTTGGAGGTGATGCTAGAGTTATGCCTAGAAGAATTCTGTGAGGAGGAGATAATAGGGAAGTGCATTCTAGCAATGGGAAAGGGCCAGTGTAAAAGCCAATGTGGAAATGAAGAATGGGGAATAAAATGTGGTATATGTAGAAGAGAGATGAGACCAGTTTGGTTGAATCACACACAGAGGATAAAAAGGAAGATAATATAGGATTGAAAAGATAGGTTGCAGTCAGATTATGGCAGGGTTCTGTCTCTGTCTCTGTCTCTCTGTCTCTTTCTGTCTCTCTGTCTCTGTTTCTGTCTCTCTCTGTCTCTGTGTCTGTCTGTCTGTCTCTCTCTCTCTCTCACACTTAATTTTCTCTCTGTCTCCTTATTTTCCATCTCTATGCCACAACTACTCTCCCTTCAGGTATGCTAATCTTCCTCTCTGAGTTTCTTCCTCTACATCTCCTGTTTCCATTCTCACTTTTTAGCACTTGGACATTGCAGGCACAAAACAAAGCCCCAAACAAGTCTTAGATTCTAGAAAGCAGCAAGATCTGGAGCTACCAGTTTCCTTAATTTATTATATATTTGGATAGCTGTGACCAGCCTCTATGGCCTTTGGGAGAGACATTAGTACATTATACTTCAGTAATAAATATGTGCATTAGTACTTATTCTGATGTATATTCAATTTACTTTAGGTAAATTAAAGGTGATTTAGTTAAAGCTGAGTCTTTGGGAAATTACAGAGTTTCTCTAATGATACCAAGCTTCCCATGAAAACAAAAGGTCTTTTAAAATCTAAACATTTGTTGTGACCGCCATATGTGAAATACAATAGCCTCCATAGAATTATAAAGCAATATCCCACAAAGGGCAAGTTTTTTTCTGCAAAAGATATTTTAGAAGAAGGTAAGCAACAAGAGCTTATGCTAATATCTTTTGACTTGAAGAATACCCTAAATCTAGAAGCATCACTGATCAAGAAGGATTTGATACAGTGGACAGAAGAAAGGAAAATAAAGAACAAAATATGCCCTGTTTACAATGCATCCTTTATGCAATGAATAGAAGAGGGAAAAAAGAGAGAGAGAAGGAAATGAAATAACATCTGGGAAGAGACTTTTCAGAATAGCTGGTAAAGTGAATAATATTGCAAAGAGAATTTCTAAATTCTGAAGTTGTTCATGAACAAAGGTTAAAAAACACTTAGGCAGAAATCTTAAGGAAAACAAACCTTTACTTCGAAAACAAACATTCTAGTGCAACCAAAAAAAGAGAGAAGCTTTTATAGGAAGGGACCTTTATAAATTTCTGGAGGGGCTAATTAGTACTTCACAGAACAGGTCTTTGATGCTCACAGTCCAAGTGTGATCAGCACAATATATCTCCTTGCTAAAATTCTTACCTGAGAAACTACAGTCTCTATCTTTGTGTTGCTACTGTTTCTCTTGATAACTTTTATTCTTCTCTCCACATATCAAATCCTTCTTGACCAGCGATGGTTCTAGATTTAGAATATTCTTCAAGCCAAAAGATGTTAACATCAGGTCTTGTGGCTTACCTTGGTTTCAAATGTGTTTTGTAAAAGAAACTGGGAGACAGGTGGAACAATGGTCTTGAACAGCAAGGAAAGGAGCAAAGTATCTTTATTTTGCCTGTTTCTCTCTCACTATTGCCAAACATACCATTTAATGATTTGTTCTGCCTGAGACAGACCCCTGTTATATAATCTGAACATTTAGAGATGCTGAGGATTGTCTACTTACACCCTAGACTAGAGTTTTTGGACAATCACATGATTCATCACATACTCAATGCAAGGACAATAAGAAGATTAAGAGGTTTAGTGCAAAAAGCCCTGGGCCAGAAGTCTGGACACCTGGTTTCCAATCCTTGTTCTGTCAGTAATGAGCTATTTGGCCTTGAATAAACTGCTTAATCTCTGTCACCCTCTGTTTCCTCATCTTCTTTAAAATAAAGAGTTGTACTGGAGATTCACTAAAGTTCCTTCAATCTCCCTAAAATTCAATGAGTCTATGCTATGAAATGCAAACAAAATTCTTCTTATTAGAACTTCTATTTTGGCTTGAGGTTGGAAATATTTAAATTGAGGGAAAAAATCCTCCTCCCATACTACGTGAACTTTCCCTGCCACTATTTTTGTACCTAATCGTTGGAAGGATGGGCATGATAATTAGTATTTGCATAATTTTCCAGGTCATATATTAAAAAATGTTCTTTTCATTTATCTGGGTCAACCTACACATATGGAACTTAAAATGTGTTTTCATCATTGACTTTTTGAGTTATAAAGTATTTTAGAGATCATCTAGTCCAAAAATCGCATTTTATTGTTTCTCTAAAAAATGTTTCTCAAAGAGTGAAAATTTACCTTTTTTTCTCCCCCACCTCCCCTCCCTACTGAAGAAGAAAAAAACAAACCCTTGGAACAAATATACATAGTCAAGCAAGGCATATTCCCAGAATGAACATGTCCCAAAATATGTCCAAAACCTGTTTTAGTTAGAATGTGAAGAGGAAGTTTTGTCACAAGTTCCCTGGAAATGTGGCTAATCACTGTGCTCATCAAATTTCTTACGCTTTTCAAAGTTATTAATCTCAAAATGCTTTTATTACATAAATTGTGCTCCTGGCTTCTGCATAAGTTCAAACAAGAATTCCCTACTTTCTGTGAAACTGTCCCCTTCATCATTTCTTATAGAACAATATAATTCCATTGCATTTATAAACCATAATTTATTTAGCCATTCCGTGACTGATGTGTAATCCTTTACTTTTCAGTTCTTTCCATTGCAAAGAAACCTCCACAATTGTTTGTTAATTCATCCTCTTCCTCTTTCTTCTATCTCTTTGGAATTATAAACCTAGTATTGGTATCACTGGTTCAAAGAATGTACACAGTTATTTAAGCATGGTAGAGTTCCAAACTGTTTTCCAGGATAGCTAGACCAGTTCACAGCTATGCTAACAGTACATTAATGTTCTTGCTTTTCCCACAGCCCCTCCAGCATTCATTATTTCCCTTTTTTGGGTCAACTTTGCTAATTTGATGGATGTGAGGTGGAAACTCAGAGTTGCTCTAATTTGCATTTCTGTTATTAGTTTTTTGGAAAAATTGTTCCCTATGGTTATAGATAGTTGGTTTTTCTTCCTTTGAATATTTTCTGTTAGTTTCCTATGATCACTAATAACTGATTTAATTAATTAATTTAAGAGGGACATTTTTATTCTTATAAATGTGAATAAGTTCCCTATTTATCGAAAAAATGAGACCTTTATCAGAAAATCATGTTTCAAAATATTTTTCTTGCTTCTCTTCTAGTTTTTGCTGTATTGGCTTTGGGCAAAAGTTCTTGAGTTTTATGTAATAAAAATTGTCTGTTTTACTTCCTGCGATCCTATCCCTTATTTGGTCATGAGTTCTTCTATTCATAGATTTGCTAAAAGGTAATTCTTCCTTGATCTTCTAGTTTTTTGTGATATCACTGTTTGTGTCTAAGTTATGTACTTATTTGGAATTGTCTTGGCACATGGTATGAGATGTTGATCTACATCTACTTTCTTACAGATTGGTTTCCAGTTTTCCCAGAAATTTTTGTCAAAATTCTTTGTTGTTTGTTTGTTGAGTTCTTGCTCCAGTGCCTGGGATCTTTGGGTTGATAATAACCCAGGCAACTCTGCTTGTTTGCTTCTGTATAATGTATATCTGGATGTAGCTAGGTGGCACAGTGAATAGAGTGCTGGGCCTGAGCTCAAAAAGACCTGAGTTCAAATAAAACCTCAGACAGTTACTAGGTATGTGATGCTGGGCAAGTCTTCACTTAATCTCTGTTTGCCTTAATCCACTGAATATCTCTAATCTGTTCTCCTGACAGACCTCCCTATTTCTTAACCAGCCCAAATTGTTTTTTTACTATTATTGCTTTGCATTATAGTTTAAGATTTAGTACTTCTAGACTCCTGTGCTTCCCACTTTTTTTTTCATTATTTCTCTTGAGATTCTTCATCTTTCATTCTTCCAGAAAAATATCATTATTATTTTTCTGGGTCTTAAAGTAACCCATTGGTTGTTTTATGAGCAGGACATTGAATAAGTAAATTAATTTAGGTCATATGACATTTTTATTATATTGGCTAAGTTATAATATATTAGCAAGACCTGTCCAACACTACAAAAAATTAGGTCAGCCTAATTTCAGAAAGGCCAGAAAGGTCACCTTTAAGGGGTCTAGATTTATTGATCTATGCAGCCCTTATGAGGAAATGGTAGGACATATGGAGCATCTTACTGCAAGTTGCCAAAATTTAGCATCTACGAAACCTCTCATAAATAGCATCAAGTGGCTAGAATTATACACCAGAAGCTTATTACCCTTTATAAATGAGCAAACTCCCATATAACAAATATAACCCTAAAATGTCCTTGAATTAAAAAAAAAATGTCCTATTGGAGTTTGGAACATCAGCATACACAAAATTGTTGCCCATAGATGCCTGGACATAGTATTGATCCATTAATAAAATTAAGAAGAAATTCTGAAATAGATGGCACCAAAGTGAATGCTCAAAAATTGTAATCTGTTTGGATTGAAAAATTATTATAATCTAAATATCTACTAGGAGAAATCAAAACCAGCTGAAAACAAATAAATTAACTTCTTTGTTTTGTGGATTACCTGAATGACCCCAAAGACAGTTTCAAGCAGCCTGTAGAGTAGGCTATTTTTGTGTGGATCTTTTGGTAATACAGTTAAGTCTGGGGACCTCTCCCCAGAATAACATTTTACATGATTGAAGGAAAGGCTAAATTTTGGTTGAAGTTTATTAAAAATAAAAATTTATTTATTCCTCATTCAAATTCAGGGACCCCTTAAAATCTTTTCATGGATCCTTAGAGATCCATAGTCTCCAGGATAAGAAGCCTTGTTATAGAGTTTAAATCCTGCCACTTTTATTCAATTATAAAACAAGCATTTTATCCATATGAATAGTTTATCAAACATTAAAAGAATAACAGGATAGAGATTTGTCTCAGGGCCATTTCAAACTGAACTTAATATAATATAAGATGAGAAGAATGGGGAAAAATATCTCATATGTGTATAATGCTTTGAAGTTTTAAGTACTTTATAAATATTATCTTATGAGAACTTCACACCAATCTCATAACGTAGGTAATATTATTCTTTCCATTTTACAGATAATTGAACTGAGGCTTAAAGAGATTTAGTGACTTGCTGAGATAATCTCACTCTTTCAAGTGACAGACTTTCAGATACCTGAAGACAGATATCCTGTCCCTACTTAGTTTATTCTCTTCTTGGCCAAATATTCTTACTTCCTTTATTATTATTATTATTTTTCTTTTAAAAACATTTTATTGATATCCTTTGGTATTATATTATTTTTCTTTTCTTGTTTTGAATGTAACAATTAGCACCAAACATCATTTTCATACAAAAATAGATTGAATATGAAATCAAAGTTTTTCATTACATATAGATATTTAAAAGTATATAATAAATTAGCATATTACTTCAAAAGTTGTCCTGCTTTTCTTGTTTCCTTCTGAACCTCCTTCTGTTCTCTTCTGTGTATTTTTAGAAATGCTTAATCAACAGAATTTTCTTTGCCTTGTTATCTATCTATAGTCTTCTTTTCTTCCTAATATTCCTCCACTGAAATATAAAAACACTCCCCCAAAGCAAGTCAGTGTAGTCAAGTGTAGGGAGTTTGCCTTGTACCCTGAGGCATGCAAAGATTGCCTAGCATGGAGATATCTCTAAAAGGGCTTGTCAAAGATGCCCAGATTTCCTAAGCTGGAGGCATTCTGCATCTACTACTCTATATGGGGGGGGGGGGGTGGTAACTCCTTTTGCTTGACTGACTAATGGAGAAAGACTTTCTTTAAAACTGGGAAAACTGAGATAGGCACACTTTCCTACTTCATCTACAGGGTAAAGATTATGATTCATGCATGAAATGGTGACATGGG